>CM053147.1:133022803-134222803 GCA_028571685.1 Heterohyrax brucei | reverse complement strand
ATTTGAGTAACTGAGTGTGTAACTGAGCTTAACGAAATAGGTGATTATTCTCCATAGTATCTCCAGTAAGCATTACTGGTTTCATCGGTGCAGACTTCTCTTAAGCCTTGACTATTAGACTGTCTTGTTTACAGATGCTGTTCCCAGTCAACATAGGAGATAATTTGTTGCACAGCTTCTTCTCCACCTGAATTAGCTTTGTTTATGGCGGCTATCGTTAGACTTCAATCTTCTCATTCAAAGACTAAGGCTTGTCTCATCACATCTTCACCTGAGCCTTGACTTGACCCTAACTTTCCTAGACTATAGCCCTCTCAACTCTACCACAGGATTATAACTTCACAAATGTATCCTTATAACCAGTAACTAGGTTACAACAAATTTCTAGGGGCAAATACAAAATTTCTTCTTATTTATCTTGAACAATATAAAAGAAAAGGCAGAGGGAAGAATCTGAATGTCAATCCTGTGGTCACACTTAAAACATAAGACATCTTTACTGAAACAGGAAACCATAGCATAATAATGGTTAAGAGCTATGGCTACTAACTCAACAGTTGGCAGCTGGAAACACTGTGGAGCAATTCTACTCTACCCTGCTGGGTTGCTAAGAGTCAAAATTGACTTAACAACAATGATTTTTTTTTTTAACTGAAACAATTTCATGAAATATTAAAGTAACATACTCTTACCTCCCATAAAGTATCTATTCTGCTCTTTTGCCAGGTGTAGTGTATTTATCATTTCTCATTTCATAGCCACTCAGACAGGGGTTATTATTCTCTCGCCATTAAAAGGGAAATTGGTGCTAATGGTATAGTAACACTTCAAACTAACAATGCTTAGATTTTTTTTTTTTAATTTCTGTCTTAAATGTTTATGATGGTTATGGTTGTGTGTCAACTTGCCTGGGCTGTGATTCTCAGTGGTTTGGCAGGTATGTAATGATGTAGTTTGGCAGTTATGTAATATTATATTTATCCTCAATTTTGTGATACCGTGTAACAACATCCATGATGTGATCCGGTTTGATAGTGCTGAAAGTGCTTACTGGTCTATGTCAGTTGTGAGACAACTTTCCTTGAGGGATTTGGCCTGCATCTAATACACAAGTACATTCTGGCAAAGCTTATTGGACTTTACTAGGTTTGGAATCTGCAAATGGCTCATTATCAGCGACTTCCAGTTCTTAGAACTGTTTGCTGGATTGCCTGCTGATCTTGGGATCTGAAGTCTTCTTCAGTCTATGAGTCAGAAGCCTGCCATTTAATCTGCCAGTCTCGGGCTTTTTAGCCCCTGCATTTAAGCTATAGATAGATACATACATACATACACATACTTCATTGGTTTTGCTTGTCTAAAAAATCCAGGCTAAAAAAGGTGTTTAAATATTAGTGTATCTCTATCACATCATCTCTTTAGATTTTTAAATGATCATGGGTACATGAATGAAAGTCATAAATCACTGGACAAACTAAGAGTGTTTTCATTGGCAAAAAGAGAATTGGGTATATGTTATTTTAAGACGGCATCATAGTCTATACCTTTCAAAATCCTAACATGTTAGCTTGCTCCAAGGAGAAGGAATATTGTCTGTATTGTATAATGGGTCTTTCAATATCACTCTTGTTGCATCAAGAAAATCAGTAGGTAAGATCCATGAAACTATATTGAATGTCATACACCCATAGCCAGTTTCTTGCCATGTTTTATTTTTTTCAGTTTGTAGAAAATACTTACCAAGTCACTCTTTGCACATGTTATAAATAGGCCATGTGAAAGTGATTTAACTAGATGAACTTTCTGTGCAATATGTATGAACCTCAATCATAAAATGCACTGGCTGTCATAATAATGCAGCAGGAAACTCATTCTTACTGCTTTCGGTTTATTTTCTTGAATAAAACAGAAACTGACAAATGATGTTAGACCAAGAATTAAAGACAAAAGTTCCACAAATTGTCAACAACATGGAGATCAGCCTCATGAATTCAGGGGAAGAAAACAATAGTATAACAACCACTAGAAATATGTGGAGATCTTAATTTTTCTCAATATCGTTGATTTAAGAGGTATTAATTTAAAAAAATGAACCTTTATAAACAAACATAAATTATGTTGCTTAAGAAAAATGTCACTGATCTAGTATGCCTCCTTGCACTTTATAAATGATTCAACAAAGTGCTGGTGATCTCAAAGGTAAATAGGAGGACTGAATTTCTCTTATCTCTGTGGGAAGGTAATAGATACATAGCTCTGATGCCATCAGAATGGTTTACTTGTGGTTCATAGCAGATGAGGTATTTTCACTGGTGTTTTCCACATAACATAAGGACATTGTATATTTATTCATCCTGATATAAAATTTAGGTCTATATGGGTTTACTCAGAGAAACAGAGAATTTAAGGAAAGACAATAATTCTTGTCATGACATTGATCTGTTCAGAGATGCTAGATCCTTGAGTATTTCAGTAAAGTCTCTGTTTACATAGTAGAGTTTTGGTAACTCAAGTGTTTTGTGTTCACCAAAAGCACCTGATTTGCTTAGACACTGTTTTGACCATCTGTTTCAAATACTCTAGCTGTATTGTTTTATTTTACTGTCATGGTCTCTGAAGCTGCGTAACAGCTTATAACTAACATCTGGAAAACATCTTCTTTTGCTTCAGCCAACATGAAGCTCTGACAGAGGTAGAAATTGAAAGGTTCTGTAACATGTTTCAAATCATGTAGACAAGGAATTACTTTAGTTTTGTGAGAATTAATTTTAATTTAAAGAAATATAATCTTAGAATTATTGATTTCCAACAAGAGAATGAACCCTTTCTAAAAGAATAAGAATGAAATCAGAATGGCTATGTAAAGTATGAGAGATATTGTAGAGGCAGCTCTCCTTCATATTTACAAAAAGTAGTTTTAGCATCAATTACAGTTAGACTAAGCTATAATAGTGATTTGAAAATCTGGTAAAACCCATAGTTTATCAAATACTTGGGCCATCAAAACTGTGGTCAGTTGTCAAAACAATAGCAAGCATGGTACTCAGTATATTTCACTTGTTTTCTTTCCAAATTTTTAAAAATTAGCTAGAATGTAGAAAATAGAAATATAAATTTTACCTTTTACTTTTAGAAAACCAGGGTACATATACAGTAGTCAAATAAGACTGAATTTTAAAAGCAAGATTAAAGATGGAAGTTTATTAGTTATTTTAATAATGTTATTATAGCTATTTTAATATCTATGAAAAGAATATTTGCATTCCTGTAACAAACACCCCCCTCCCACTTGTTTGTCAATTTTGTTATACTGTGGAGATTTGCATGTTGCTGTGATTCTGGAAACAATGCAAGGAGTGTTCAAACACCAGCAGGGTCATCCCTGGCAAACAGGTTTCAACTGAGCTTCCAGACTAAAACAGACTAGAAAGAAGGACTCAGCACTCTAGGTATAAAAGAAATATCCAGTAAAAACCTTATGAATAGCAGAACACTATCAAGATACAATGCTGGAAAATTAGCTCTCCAGGTTGAAAGGCCTGGTGCTGGCATAATTGGATATCCATGTGCAAAAATTTGAAACAAGACCCATATCTCACACCTTATACAAAAATCAACTCAAATTGGATAAAAGACCTGAATATAAAAGCTAAAACAATAAAGCTCATCCAAGGCCAAGATAAGATAGGATCAACAATGTACATTTTAATATGCAATATAGACAGACTTCAAAATCTGACAAACAAAACACATTCATCAGAAGAGAAAATAGATAAATGAGAATTAATAAGAATCAAACACGTCTGCTCATCCAAAGACTTCATCAAAAGAATGAGAAGACCACCTACAGAATGGGAAAAAATATTTGGCAACTCTATGTCAGACCGACACCTGATCTCCATAATCTGTAAGGTTCTACAAAATATCAATAAGAAAGAGACAAATCATCCAATTAAGCAATGGACAAAGTAGATGGACAGATAGTTCTCTAAAGAGCAGATCCAGGCAGTCAAAAAACACATGCAGACATGTTCATGATCATTAATTATTAAAAAAATTCAAATGAAAACGACAATGAGATACCACCTTACCCCAACAAGATTGGCCATGATCCAAAAAACGCAAAACAATAAAATGTTGGAGAGGCTGTGGAGAGACTGGAACTCTCCTTTACTGTTGGTGGGATTTCAGAATGGTGCAACCTCTTTGGAAAGCAATTTGGCATTACCTTAAAATAATGAATATAGATATACCACTTGACCCAGTTATGCTTCTGCTCAGAATGTATACTACAAAATTAAGGCCGTTCACACCGACGGCTACATGCACATGAATGTTCATTGCAGCACAGTCCATGATAGCAAAAAGTTGGAATCAACCCAGATGCCCAACAACAGAAGAATGGATAGGTAAACTTTGGTATATATACTCCATGGAGTACTATACACTGATAAAGAACAACAATGATAGCAGGAAACATCTCTCAATTTGGTCTCAACTGGAGGACATTATATTGAGTGAAGCTAGTCAGTGACAGGACAATTATTATATGAGATCCCTACGATAAAAACTTAAAAGTGTACTCATGCATAATAGAAAAGACTGACGGCTACAAGGGTGGGGAAGGTGGGAGGGTGGGAAGGCAAGGGGCAAGGGTTTAGGTTAGATAATTGTTAGAAATTTGGTATGGTGAAATTGGTGACAATTCACATTAGTAAGAAGATCAATATTAATGAGACTTCGACACAACTTGTGTACTATTCTCTTAACCTAATATTGTAAGCACAGAGTATGTACACTTTCATGCTTTTATTTAATTAAAAAAAAAGACAACTGAAGAAGAGCTGCCCCCTCAAAATGGAATGGACATTAATTACATGGATGGAGTAAAGCTTTCAGGACCTTCATCAGCTGATGCAGCATGACTCAAAATGAAAAGAAATAGGTGCAAACATCCACTATTAATCAGCACTTGGAATGTACAAAGTATGAATCCAGGAAAATCTAAAATTATTAAAAATGAAATGGAATGCATAAGCATCAATATTCTAAGCATTAGTGAGCTGAAATGGATCAGTATTGGCCATTTTGAACCTGACAGTCACATGGTCTACTATTCCAGGAATGAAAATTCAGAGGGGAAGGTGTTCCATTTGTTGTCAAAAAAAAAAAAAAAAAAAAAACTGTCTTACAGTACATTGCTGTCAGTGAAAGGATAATATCCATACACCTACAAGGAAGGCCAATTAATGCAACTATTAATCGAATTTATGCACCGATCGCTAAGGCCAAAGATGAAGAAACTGGAAGATTTTTACCAGCTTTTGCAGTTCAAAATTGATCAAACATGCAAGCAGTCTGTATTAATAATTGCTGGTGATTGGAATGCAAAAGCTGGAAACAAAGAAGAAGGATCCATAACTAGAAAATTCAGCCTTTGTGGTAGAAATCATACCAGAGATCACAGGATAGAATTTTACATGACAGCACTTCTTCACTGCAAACACCCTGTTCACCAACATAAAGGGAGACTATACACATGGACTATACCACATAGAAAACACAAGAATCAAATTGACTACACCTGTGGAAAGGAATGATGGAGAAGCTCACTATCATCAGTCAGAAAAAGACCAAAATGCCGACCGTGGCACAGGCCACCAACTGCTCATACGCAAGTTCAGACTGAAACTGAAGAAAATTAGAACTAGTCCATGAAAGCTGACTTATGACCTTGAGTACATCCCACCTGGGTTTAGAGACAATGTCAAGAACAAATTTGATGTGCTGAGTACTAATGACCAAAAACAGATAAGTTGTGGAATGAAATCAAAGACATTGCACATGAAGAAAGCAAAATGGCTTTTAAAAGACAGGAAAGAAGGAAAATATAAATTAGATGTCTGAGGAGACTCAGAAACTTGATCTTGAATGCCAAATAGCTAAAGAAAAAAGAGGAAATGATAAGGTCAAATAACTGAAGATTTCAAAGGGTGGCTCTAGAAGACAAAGTAAAGTGTTATAAGGACATGTGAAAAGCATCAGAGATAAAAAATCACCAAAAGAGAAGAACATATTCTGTATTTCTCAAACTGAAAGAACTGAAGAAAAAATTCAAGCCTTCAATCCCAATAATTAAGGAATCTATAGGGAAAATATTAAAGACTTAGCCCAGCCCAGTGGAAACATGAAAGAAAATGGAAAGAATACACAGCCATTACACCATAAAGAACAGGTTGATGTTCAACCATTTAAAGAGGTAGCAGATGATTAGTAAATGATCATATTGAAAGAAGATGTTGAAGCTGTCCTGAACATATTGGTGAAAGACAAGGCTCCATGCATTCACAGAATATCAGCTGAGATGTTTAAACAAATGGATGTAACGACAGAGCTGCTCACTCATCTTGCCAAGAAATTTGGAAGACAGCTACCTGGCCAACCTACTCAAAGAGATCCATATTTATTCCTTTTCCCAAGAGGTGATCCAGCTGAATGTGGAAATCATCAAACAATATCATTAATGTCACATACAAGTAAAATTTTGCTCAAGATCATTCAAAAGTGACTGCAACAGTATATTGACAGAGAACTGCCAGAAATACAAGATGGACTCGAAAAAGTACGTGGTACCACAGATAGCGTTGCTCATGTCTGATGACTCTTGGCTGAAAGAAGAGAATACCATAAATCTGTTTATCTGTGTTTCATTGACTATGCAAAGGCATTTGACTGTGTAGATCATAACAAATTAGAAATAATGTTGAGGAGAATGAGCATTCCAGAACACTTAACTGTGTTCATGAGGAATCTGTACACAGATAAAGAAGCAGTCATGTGTCAAACAGAACAGGGGGATACTGCATGGTTTAAAATCAGGCAAGTTGTGCTTCAGGGTTGTACTCTCTTACCGTACTTTTCAATCTGTATGTCAAGCAAAAAACTTCTATAAGCTGGACCATATGAAGAACAAAACAGCAGGATTAGAGGAAGACTTATTAACCAGCTACGTTATGCAGAAAACACAACCTTCCTTGCTGACAGCAAAGAGAATTTGAAACACTTACTGATGGAGATCAAAGACCATAGCCTTCAGAATGGATTGGATCTCAACATCAAGAAAACAAAAGTCCTCACAACTGGACCAATAAGCAACATCGTGATAAACGGTGAAAGGATTATGGTTGTAAAGGATTTCATTTTACTTGGCTCCACAATCAATGCCCATGGAAGCATCAGTCAAGAAATCAAAAGATTCATTACACTGGGAAAATCTGATTCAAGGGATCTCTTTAAATTGTTAAAAAGACTCAGCTTTAATATTAAGGTGTGCCTGACCCAAGCCATGATGTTTTCAGTCATATCATATGCATACAAAAGATGAACAACAAATAAGGAAGACAGAACAAGAATAGATGCCCTTGAACTGTGGTCTTGGAGAAGAATGTCAAACATACCATGGACCACCAAAAGAACAAACAGATCTGTTCTGGAAGAAGTACAGCCAGAACACTCCTTGGAAGCAAGGATGGGGAGGGTACATCTTACATATTTTAGACATGCTGTCAACAGTGATCAGTCCCTGAAGACGGACATTATTCTTGGTAAAGTAAGACAGTGAAAAACTGGAAACTCTCAAGGAGAAGGATTGGCACAGTGGCTGCAACAATGGGTTTAAGCACAATTAAGGGCATGGCACAGGAACAGGTAATATTTTCTTCTGTTGTTCACAGAACTGCTGAGTCAGAATCAACTTGACAAACCCTAAAGCAACAACAATATGAGAATATTAATTCTTGAATGATTTCTAGAAAATGTATACTCAAAATTTGTCATTTCTGCAGAGTTCGTGGTTACATGACACTTATTACACTGAAAAATCTACTCGTAAGTCTCTCAGTTATTATTCAAAGTTATCTTATGTAAGTTTACTTTTGAATTCTGTTATATCATAAACCCTGGGCTACATATTCTTGGGTTAAGAGTGGAATTTTTGCTTTAAAATATAATCTCTACCACCCTGGTATCTATCAAATGTAAATCCTGACATGACTGCAAGTAGATTATTATTAGGCAGTGCATATAACACCAACTGGAAAATAAATGCAGAAGCTGTGTGAAGCCAATAAACACTTCTTCATTATACCTGTCATAACAGTGAGAAATCAGAGCTTTATCTCTCAGGTGAAAAAAGTGTGCTAGAGTGTAATACACATTTGGCAGACTTACTCTGTCTGAGGAGGAAGTGAGCTAGATTAAGAATACACTGACTCTGAGCAGAGATATCCTCCTGGCTGGTGAGAAGGATATGATATGGCCAGCTTCTACTGGACTACACATAAAAAGGCTTGAAAGAAAATTAATGAGAAGATTAGATTGACTTCCTAAAATCTAGTGTTTTTTTTGTTTTCTTTCCTTTAGGTCCACACTTTAAAATACATGTACTTTGTTGTGCTCTAAGTAAAAATTTACATTCCAAGTCAATTTTTCATACAAAATCATGCACTTACCACTTTGCAACACTAGCTGTTCTTCCTGTCCTGTGAAAGCACAATGCTACTTTCCACCCAATATTTTCCTTGTCCATTTAACCAGCTACTACTGGCCCTGTTCACTGTCTTATCTTGCCTCTGAACAGGAGCCTCTCAACTACATGTTTATACTTAAGCCAAGAAACACTCTTCACCAGTATAAATTTATGTCTTATAGTTTAGCCCAATCTCTGTCTGAAGAGTTGGATTCAGGACTATATTCAGCTCTGAGCTAACAGGAAGTCCAGAGATCATGTCTTCAGGGAACCCTCCAGTCTATCAGAACAGCAAGTCTAGTCTTGCAATAGATTTCTAGTTCTACAAACTTATTATTCTCTCATATGCCAGGGGCTTGATGTTGTAAGGGCAGTCACTGGTAGTGACTAGGCATTATCTAGTTCTTCTGGTCTCGTGATGATGTAGTCTTCAGATCAAGTAGCCCCTTCTTTTCTTTGGGCCCATATTTTCCTCATGTCTTTCATGTCCTTCATTATCTTCTGCTCTAGGTGTGTTGGGAACAAGTGACGCTACTTATGTGGCTGCTTGCCAGCTTTTAAGACCCTAGAGGCCACTCAAGAAAAGTAGGGTGCCGAACACTTTCTTGGAAAAGAAAGTTATACCATTTGACCTAGATGTGCCCTGATACCATGGTTCCCAGAAACCTACCCTGCTACACTGTCCTTTGAGTTGTTGGGTTATATTTAGGAAACCTCTTAGCTTTTGATATACTCCAATGGTTGTGAACCTCGCTCTGCTGCATGGTATCACTCCTTTCAGCTAACTCAAATCCCATCTACTATCTAATCACTAAACATTCCTCTCCCTCCCCCCACAATGTTGTAAAAATCAGAAACTGCTTTCTTCTGCATTAAACCATTTCTTGAGTCCTTATAATAGTAGTCTCATACAGTATTTGTCCTTTCAGAACTAATTTTACTTAGCATGATGTATTCCAGATCATTCCATGTTATGAAATGTTTCCTAAAATCACCACAATTCTTTATCATTGCATAGTATTCCATTGTGTGAGTGTATCATAGTTTACTTATCCATTCATCTGTAGATGGACACATAGGTTGATTTCATCTTTTTACTATAATAATCATTGCAATAATCATTGGTATACATTTATCTATTTGTGTGACAGCCCCTAATCTCCAAGATACTTGCCAAGAAATGAGATTGCTGGATGATATGGTATATCTAATTTTTTAATAAGGCACTAAGTCAATTTCCAAAGAGTTTGTACCACTTCACAGTTTCACCTGCAATGTTGAAATGTTCTAGACTCTCAACTTCGACAGCATTTATTACTTTGCATTTTTTGGATTAATGTCAGCCTCTTTGGGGTGATGTTTCATTGCACTGTAGTTTTGATTTTGATTTTGATTTCCCAATTACTGTAAGCATTTTCTCATGTATCTGGTAGTTGCCTAGATATCCTATTTGTGTTGGCTTCCTAAAATTTAGCTCCCCCTACTTGGCCTGGCTGCATTTAGGTCAACATTTTAAGATATCTGTATTTTATTTTACCTGATTGCTCTGGCTAGAACCTCCAGGAAAATGTTGAAATAAAAGCTATGACAAAATGCATCTTTGTTTGATTCCTGTTTCAAGGTGAATGCTTTTAGATTCTCTCCATTTAGGATGATGTTGGCAGTTGGCTTTGTATAAATGTCCTTTATTATGCTGAGAATTTTTTTTTTCTATTCCTATTTTGCAGAGAGTTTTTAACATGAATGGTGGTAGATTTTTGTCAAATGCCTTTTCTGCACCAATTGATAAAATCAAGCAACCCTTGTCCTTTGGTTTATTTATGTGGTTGATTACACTGATTGCTTTTCTAAAGCTGAACCATCCCTACAACCCTGGCATAAATCCCAATGGGTCATGGAGAATTTTTTGGGGTGTTGAATTTTATTCATTAGAATTCTTTTCAGGATTTTTCTGTGTAAGTTCATGAGTGGTACCGGTCTCTAATTTTTCTTTCTATGTGCTATCTTTATCTAGCTTTCTAGCATGTTTATACTGGCATTACAGAATGAATTTGGTAGTATTCCATTATTTTCTATGCTATGAAAAATCTTAGTAATAGTGATGTTAATGCTTCTCTAAAATTTGCTGGAATTCTCCAACGAAACTATCAGGGCAGGGATTTTTCAGGTGTGATTTTTTAAATTACCTTTTCAATATCTTCTTTTGTAATGCCAAGTGCCAAGTGCCGTAATAGGTTTATTTAATTGTTCTGCTTCTGTTTTTGTTAGCTTATGTAAGTAGAGTTTTTCCAGAAATTTGTCCATTTCCCTAGGTTTTCAAAATTAATTACAATCTTTCATAGTAGTCTGTTACAAATTCTTTCAATTTCTGTTGGGTAGGCTGTGATGTTGCCCATCTCATTTCTTATTCAAGTTATTTGCTTCTTCTCAAGGGTCGCCATGAGTCAGATGCCACTCGATACTTGGCTTGGCCTGTTATTCTTCTTTTGTTATTCTGGCCAGTGGTTTATTAACATGGTTGATCTAAAAAAAAAAAAAAAAAACTGGCTTTTTTTTCTTGTTAACTCTCTCAGTGATTATTGTGCTCTGTAATTCATGTAGTTCTGTTCTAATTTTTAGGATTTGTTTTTCTTCTGATGCCTGAAGGCTGCTTTGGTTGCTCTCTTTCTACTTGCTGGCATTGTAGGGTTAGTTCTTTGAATCTGGTCTTTTCTTCTTTTAGGATGTTATCAGGGATTGAACTGTGTTCCCTAAAACAGTCTGTAACAGTTCGGCTGGGCCATAATTCCTGGTATTGTGTGACGTTCTTCCATGTTGGAATTCCTGCCTATACGATGTTAATGAGGGTGGATGGGTGTTAGTTGTGTTGGTAGAGCAAGATTCAATGTGTAAGATTGTTTTGTGCCTTGAGGCAGTCTCTTGGGATACATAAGGGAAAGGGAGGCAAGCTGAGATTTGGGGGACCTCGCACCAGGAAAAAGCAGTGCCGGAAACTGAGTATGTCCTCTGGAATGGACCAGGGTCCCTGAGCCTCAAAACTTTCAAGTCCAGGGGAAGATTGATGACAAAGACCTTCCTCTAGTGATGACAGCAAGAAAGTTGTCTCCTGGAGCTGACACCCTGAATTTGGACTTCTAGCATATTAGACTGACAAATAAAATTTCTCTTTTAAAAGTCATCCACTTGTGGTATTTCTGTTAGATCATTAAAACAGATGCATGTGTATATTGAGATATATTAAGTACACCATTGTGCAAGCCAGCCAGCGCCAGCCAAGCCAAGTGCAAGGTCCGGCAACTAAGTTCACAAACTTGCCACCATGCACTTATGTTTACAATACTGTACAAACAACTTGATAAGGTTACATAACTGTGGCATATCAGCTTTTCACAGCTGTGTTCATATTGACATGTGGCAGTGTCTTGCTGAGTGGTGTTCATTGTTGTTGTTGTGTATTTTTTTGTGTCATTGTGAAAATGTTGGAGCTTGAATTAGAGCAATGAAAAAAACATTAAATTTCTTGTTAAAGAGTGGAAGTGAAATCAGGGACATATTAGTCCAAGTTTATGGGGTTAATGCTATGAAGAAAACATATGCTATGAAGTAAACATTTTTTCCGAGGGGAGAGAAAACATCATTGAGGAAGAAGCTTCATGGCAGCCAGAACGAGCAGGGCTGACAAAAATATTGTCAAAAATCTATCGAATCGTGTGTTAAAATTGTCAGCTGATTGTGAGAAGCATGGCAGACCAAATAATCATTGACAGAGAAACAAGGAAATCTTAACTGAAAATCATGTCATGAGAAGATGTGTGCAAAAATAGCCCTGCAAGAGCTCACCAATGAACAAAAGCAAAGGAGAGTCAAAGTTTGCTAAGATTCTGTGGTAAGGCAAGACAATGCTTTGGGCTGTGTTATTAATGGTGATGAAACATGGGTGTACCAATATGACCCTGAAATGAAGCACCAAAGTGCACAATGGAAGACAGTCAATTATCTACAACCAAAAGAATTCCATCAGTCCAAATCAAGAGTCAAAACGATGTTACTAAACACTTTTTGATATCTGAGGCATTGTTCATTAAAAATTTGTACCAGCTGGACAAATAGTTAATCAAGTTTACTGTCTGGAAGTTCTGAAAAGGCTGTACTGAAAAGTTGGATGAAAACAACTAGAACTTTTCACCAACAACTCATGTTGCTTGCGTCACGACAATGTCCCAAGATTGCTTTGGAGGGTGAACTAGGCACTGGCATCAATGCTTTGTTTCCTAAGTGGAGTACTTTGAAGCTGATTATAGTGATATTCAGCAGTGAAATATGTAGCACTTTAAGTTGCCAGGCTTCATTGTTAGACTTTGTATATTGGGACCCCATTTCTACTGTGTCCCAGAGGTCCTGGTAGGATGTTTTCATTCTCTGTTGATTCTTCAGTCAGTCCTTGATTTCTTCTATAACCCATTTATTTTTGAGAAATGTGGTCTGTTTCCATGTGTTTGTTTGGTCTCCCCCCTTTTTTCTGCTATTGATTTCCACTTTCATGGTCTAAAAAGATGCTCTGTAATATTTCAATACTTTGAATTTTGTTAAGGATTGCTTTGTGTCCCAATATTTGGTCAATTCTGGAGAATGTTCCACGTGCATTGGAAAAGAAATTATATTTGGCTGCTGTTGCATAGAGTGTGCTGCACGTATCTGTGAGGTCAGATTAGTTGCTTGTGGTATTCAGATCTTCCGTGTCTTAACTGAACTTTTTTCTGGATTTTCCATCTTTCACTGAAAGTGGTGTGTTGAAGTCGCCTGTTGCTACTGTGTCTATTTCTGTTTTCAGTGCAGTTTGAGTTTGTTGTGTGTATTTTGGAGCCCTGTTGTTGGGTGTTGTCATGGATTGAATTGTGTCCCTCCTCCGAAAAAGGGTAGCCATGTAGCTGGGCCATGATTCCAATATTTTGTGATTGTCCTCCATTTGGTGATTTTCCTGTGCTGTATGTTAAAGGAGTAAGGTGGGACCATAAATACCTTCATAGGATTACCTCCCTGCTCCACTGTAAATGGAATTTCCCTGGAGTATGGCTTGCCCTACTCTTAATCCTTTCATCCTACAAGAGATAAAAGGAAAGGAAAGCAAGCAGAGAATTGGGAACCTCACACCATCGAGAAAGCAGTACCAGGAGAAGAGTGGCTTCAGACCTGAGGTTCCTGTGCTAAGAAGCTCCCTGGACAAAGACTGATATAATACCAGACTTCCCTCCAGAGCCGACAAGGGGGAAAGCCTTACCCTGGAGCAGGCATTCTAAATTTGGACTTGTAGTGTACCGTACTGTGTAAGAATAACCTTCCTTTGTTAAAGCCATCCACTCTGTGGTATTTCTGTTAAGACAACACCAACTGACTAAAACAGGTGAGCAGATATTTAATTTGTTTATGCTATCCTGGAGTATTTAGCCTTTAATCATTATATAGCATTATTCCTTGTCTAATATTGTGGCTATTACTTTAAATCTATTTTATCAGAGATTCATATTGCCACTCCTACTCCTTTTTGAGTGTTGCTAGCTTGACATGCATTTTTCCATCTTTTGAGCTTTAGTTTGCTGATATATTTAAGTTTCAAGTATTTCTCCTGTAGGCATCACATACTTGGGAAATATATATATACATATTTTTATTCTAATCTGCCACTATCTGTCTCTTGACAGGTTCATTTAATCCATTTACAGTTAGTGTAAGCATTGGTAAGTATGAGTTTACTACGGTCGTTTTGATGTCTTTTTGTGTGTGTTGCAGACAATTCCTTTATTCCATTTACTTTTCTGTGCTGATTCTTTTCTATACATGTGTTTTCTTCTCATCTGTTTCAATGTTGGCAGTTTTACATTTGTTCATAATTCATTTTTTTTTTGTTTTTAATTTTGGTAAGTAGGATTGATGGTTTTCTTTGTCGTTAGCTTAATATTTACCCCTATTTTTCTAATTTTAAACCAGTCTGTAATTTCTTTATATCATCTTGACTTTCTCTCCATATGAAAAATCTATGATTACATTTTCTTTTAAAACCAAAACCAAACCCACTACTCTTGAGTCCAACGCATAGTAACCCTATAGGACAGAGTAGAACTGTACCATATAGTTTCCAAGGAGCTACTGATATATTCAAACTACCAACTGTTTGGTTAGCAGCCGTAGCAATTAACCACTATGCCACCAGGGCTTCCACATTTTCTTTTAAGTTCCTCTTTTTTCTCATTATGATGTTTACATAATGACATCTCTGTTTCCTGTTATCAGTGTTTTGCTTTTGATATTTTTGTGATCCCCGTATTCTGGTTGATATCCAGCTGCTTTCTTCAATCTTTTGGCTTTGGGTGATTACCTGATGTTATTGATTTTCTGACCAAAGGGTCGCCATGAGTCGACTCGACGGCACTTGGCTTTGGCAACCAAAGGATTCTTATGAACATTTCTTGTAAATTTGGTTTGGTTTCTGCAAATTCCATAAATTTCTTTTTTCTAGACATTCCTTAATTTCACCATGATACTTGAGAGACAGTTTTCCTGGAAATATAATTCTTGGCTGGCAATCATTTTCCTTCAAGATTTTATATATGTCATATTACTGCCTTCTTGCGTGCATAGATTCTGCTAAGTATTCCAAACTTAGTCTTATTGATATTTCTTTGTAGATTATTTTTGTTGTTTATCCTTAGCCACTTTTACTATTGTCTCCTTGTCCTTATTTTTGGCAAGTTTGATAATAATACATCTTGATGTGTTTTGGGCGGCTCTGTCTTCAGCGACATTAAATAAGTGTCTTGGATAGATTTCTTCTCATCTTTCATGATGTTAGGGAAGATTTCTTTCAGCTAATCCTTGGCAATTCTTTCTGTATTTTCTGTTATCCCCCAGCCCCTTTTCTGGTCATCCAATCAGTCATACACTGTTACTCTTGATAGAAACCAAACCAAAGCCACTACCTTCAAGTTGATTGTAACTCATAGCAAACCTGTAATACAGAGTAGAATTGCTCCAAAGAGTTTACAAGGAGTACGAGGAGGATTCAAACTGCCAAATTTTTAGTTAGCAGATGTGGCACTTAACTACTGTGCCACCAGTTTTACCTCTTGATAGAGTCACACATAATTCTAAGTGTTTCTTGACTTTTTAAAGTTATTTTATCTGATATTTTCCCAAATATGTTGATGTCATGTGCTTTCTATTCAATTTTACCAATTTGGCTTTCCAATGCCAGTTAATTCTGCTCCTTTGACTTTCTATTGATTTGTCTAATTCTGTAATTTTATTATGAATTTCCTGAATTTCTAATTCTTGCCACTGTATGCATTCTTGCAGCCTCTTTAATTCACCATTGTGTTCTGCTGCATTTTGCTTCACCTCTTTCCTGATGTCTTGAAGAGTACCTCTGATGATTCCAGGAAGTTCCCTTCCTCTGGAAAAATTACTTAATTTTTTTATTTCTGGAGATTTCTGAAGCCATCATGGTCTATCTCTTCAAGTGATTTGAAATTGGCTGTTATCTCATAATGAGTTGTATTTATTTATTTTATGTTTGCCTACTGTTTTCTAGTTTTTATTTTGTTTTGAAGTGTACAAATATACTGGTCATATGTGTTATTTTGGTTACTGGTTCCTTTGTATCTATAATGTTCTGTCACGAGGTGGTTAGAGTTGATACTAGAAGTACAAGCCCAAGTGTCCTTTTACTTTTCTTATATAAATTCAGGTCAGGTGTCTAGACAGTCAGGAGTCAAGTGTGTGGAGTAAGGTCTTACCTACTGTCCAAGATGGGCAGGGATGATTAGTGTAAGCACAGTTGTCTGGCTGTAGGTACTGAGAAAGGCACAGAGCTAACAGTTGTCCCTGAATGTCTAAGAAAATGGAGTGTCACTTTAAATCTGAATGTAGGCAAAGGAAATGTTTCTGCCTTGAATTTCCAGCTCAGGGGCCACATGTTTTTCCAATTTCACCCTCCCCCGAGTTTGTTTAATTGTTTCCTCTCCAAGTGTCTGAGAATGACTCAGGAAAGACTCAAGGAGTCCTATTTCAGACTCTGAAACCAGGAGCAGTACCAACAAGGGAGGAGGAAACACAGGAAAAAGGGAGAGAAGTTTATCCCAAAGGAAACATTTACACACACTAGTGGTAAGTTACAAGCAAAGACGTAGCTTTTATGGTCTTGTGCTGTTTTGCACTGATTCTGTAAGCATGAGAGTATTCTCTTGTCAATTTCTGGTGCTGGGGAGGTTATCCTCTAACTGACATTCAGCTAGCTGGCCGTAGCTATTTCCCAAAGTGGTTCAAGTCTGGCTCATCCTATGTACTTCTGAAATTTCTCTCCTTTCCCTATTGCTACGTTCTATTAATCAACTTTCCCTTTGATGTTCAAGGCTGCTAGTATCTCGTATGTAATGGATTCATTGGCTCTTTTGGGTCTGTGTTGTTACAGTGATCATACAAAGCATCTGACTACTTCACCATCTTGGTCCTGCCTCCTTGATCCATTCTTTTTTATTTAATTGCTGTTTGTTTTTGTTTGAATTATTCCCCCCCCCACTCCCAAATATATGCTATGAATACTAACCCCTCTACCTATGGTCATAGCTCCATTTAGGAATGAGCTGTATTGATTTCGTTAATGTCACAGTATTAGTGTAGAGGGTGTTTTAAGTTAATCTCTTTTGAGATATAAGAGATTAAATAATCTAGCATGTATGTAAGAGATGTGGGGGAAATGAGATGCCAAGTCAAACAAAGATTACTCAGGAGCAGAAAGTCAAAAGAGGCAAAGACCTTTCTCCACAGCTGACAGAGAAAGTAAAACTTCCTCTAGGGCCAGCACTCTGGATTTGGATTTATAGCCTCCTAAACTGTGAGAAAATAAATTTGATTGTTAAAGCCAACAACTTGTGGCGCTTCTGTTACAGTAATATTAGATAACTGAGATACCGTTATTTTGAATCTACACAATAATAGAGTGGAATTGTGTATGTTATCAGTAACCTTACTTTTCAATTTTTTTCACAGAAGTCTCTATTTAACAAAGCAATATTTTAGTTAAGTCATTTTGATTACTGCATTGTACTCCCTCTCCTTTTTCTAAAAGAAATCTTCTTGTATTTACATGGGTATTTTTTATGTATTCATTTTTCCTTTTTTAGCATGTTTATATTTAAATGCTCAGGTAGCCAAGCCAAGCCAAGTGTCGTCGAGTCGGATCTGACTCAGGTAAGGAATCTCTAATCTGGCCACTCATATTAAAAAATGAAATACTTGTGGAAAAAGAGAAAGCACTTTCCCCTACCTTTAAATCTGAGCTCCATTGTCATGTAAGTGAAGGTGAAATTTTAGAAATTGAAGGAATTTACAATGGTCAGAACATAGAAGAAAATGATGAAGAAATAGTTGAGGTATTTATATCAGATTTCTATTACTGCTATCACCAATTATCACAAATCTGGAGAATGAAAACATCACAAATTTACTGTATTGTAGTTTTGCATCAGAAATCTAAGACAACTCTTACCAGACTCAAATCAAGCTGTCAGGATGGCAGCATTCATTTCTGGTGGCTCTAGCTAAAAATTTGTTTACATGCTTTTTCTAGTTTCTGAATACTGTCTTTCCCCATCCTCCATCTTCAAAGCCAGCGGTGCCAGGCCTTATCTTTCCACACTGCAATTTCTCTGGGTCTCAGACATCCTCCTATAATCACATCTCTTTCTTAGTCTGACCTGGGTGGAGACAAGTTCTTTTAAAGACATAAGATTAGTTTTTTTCTCCTGAATAATCAAGGAAAATTCCCCTGTTTCTTACTCCTTAATCAAAATTGCATATTAAAATTCCCCTTTTCCATATAAAGGAGCATATTTAGAGGTTCCAAGGGTTACGATGTGAACACCTTTGGTCCCAAGGGTTAAGATGTGGACAGCCTATCATGATATCCAACACAAAACACAAGAACGTTGAAAAAAAATTAAACATCATTTAATAATTGCTATGTGTCATAGATTGAATTGTGTCCCACAAAATATGTGTATCAATTTGACTCAGCCATAATTTCCAGTATTGTGATTGTCCACCGTTGTGTTGTCTGATATGATTTTCCTATGTGTTGTGAATCCTACTGTTAGGATGTCAATGAGGTGGGATAGGTGGCAGTTGTGTTAAGGTATCAGAACTTTGTCTACAAAATGGGATTTTGTCTTACGCCAACCTCCTATGAGGTACATAAGAGAGAAGCTATTGGAGAGACTGGTAGGCCTCACAGCAACAAGAAGTCAGCACTGGAAGCAGAGCACATCCTTTGGACCCAGAGTTCATGAACAGAGCATCTCCTCATCCAGGAGACGATTGATGAAAATTGTCAGGGATTGAATTGTGTCCCCACAAAAATATGTGTAGCCATGTGGTTGGGCCATGTTCCCCAGTATTTTATGATTGTCCTCCATTTTGTGATTTTCTGGTGCTGTATGTTAAAGGAGTGGGGTAGGACTGTAAATCACTTTATCAGATGACCTCCTTGCTCCACTGTAGTTTCTCTGGAGTATGGCTTGCCCTACCCTTAATTCTTTCATCCAGCAAGAGATAAAAGGAAAGAGAAGCAAGCAGATAATTGGGAAACTCACACCATCAAGAAAGCAGCACCGGGAGAAGCGTACGTCCTTCAGACCTGTGGTTTCTGCATCAAGATGCTCCCTGGACAAAGATTGATACAGTACTGGACTTTCTCCTGGAGCTGACAAGGGGGAAAGCCTTCCCGTAGAGCAGACATCCTGAATTTGGACTTGGAGTCTACTGGACTGTGTAAGACTAAACCTTCCTTTGTTAAAGCCATCCACTCTGTGGTATTTCTGTTAGAGCAGCCATAGCTGACTAAAACAAAAATCAATCCTTTCAGAGCTGACAGAGAAAGTGTTCCCCTGTAGCTGACACCCTGAATTTCAAATTCTAGACTCCTAGACTATTACAGAATAAGCTTTTGTTTATTAAAGCCATCTAGTTGTGGTATTTCTGTTATAGCAGCAATAGATGGCTAAAATGCTATGCAAACTTAAACAGTGACTGTGTACTACCTTCTGTACCAAAAAAATCCAAACCACTTGCCCTCAAGTCAATTTTGACTCACAGTAACCTTATCAGACAGACTAGGACTACCTAATAGTGTTTCTAAGAAGTGGCTGATGGCTTCAAACTTCAGATGTTTTGGTTAACAGCCGAGCTCTTAATCACTGCACCACTAGGGCTATAATATTTTCTATGTGTGAGGGTAATTGTTTCTAAATCATGATTTATTTAATTTCAACTGATCTTATGAGACTTTTTATTTTATTTACATCTTACTGGAATCCTGGCAATGCAGTGGTATCAGAATGTGGCTGCTAACCAAAAGGTTGTCAGTTTTAAATCCATCAGCTGCTTCTTTAAAATTCTATGGGGCAGTTCTACTCTGTTCTGTAGGTTTTCTATCAACCAGAATCAACTCCATGGCAACAGGTTTAACCTATAATTTACAGTGTGGGTCTTTTTTTATTTTTTCATCTTATGCTTAATCTTAATTAAAATAATTAAAACATTTTTTGCTGGACACAAAAACACTTCAGTTTTGGTTAATACAGGATTTTAAAAATGAGCAATAGTTCTGTTGATTCTTAAAATGCCATCCTACAGACCTCTTAGTAGAGGGGAGTGGGAGTGGAGAGGGTGGAGAAGAGGGGACAAGAGATCATTAAGGGGTTACGATACATATAGAACAGAAAGGAGGAGTGTGCTGTCACCAGGCAAGGAGAGCAGAGGGAGCTGTAGATAGATCGGCATGAGAATTTAAATTGAATTTCACTCAATCACGGTTAAAAAAATATGTATCTTTCACCTGGCCATTTGAGATGGTAATGTAATTATTGTCAAGACAAATTTAGATTCTGAATAAGATCAATTTGCCAGAACTGATTCACTTTTTTTTAATTGTGATTAAATGAAAGCATACGATACAAGTAGGTTATACATGCCCACCTAGCTGCAGCTTCTTCCTCTGTTCTCCCCACCCAGTGATAAGACCAAAAGGTTGTCAGTTTCACTCTACATATTTAATATTATCTTAACAAGCACCTGCACCCCGGACCCTCTTCTCGCCCGTCTAGAAAGAGACCAATAGGACGGCCTCCTGTAAATTCATAGAACCGTAAGTATGCACACCACCATACAGTCACACTGTGTCCCCAAGTTCAGTCCATTCTTGTCTGAAGAGTTGACTCATTACTGGTTTTCCATCAGGAACAGCAGCAGGTATAAGGGCCATGTTCCCAGGGCATACTCAGGCTGCCAGACTGTTAATTCAGATCTTTTAGTAGAGTTCTTTGGCTGCATACTTCTTTTTCTTGTGTTGTCTTAAGAACTTTACATTGTCTCCACCATCACAGAGGTCTTTGATGATGGCTAGCCCCCATCTGGTTCTTCTGGTCTCACGTTGGTGGTCTCCCATTTGTGTGGATCCATCTGTGGTTGACATTCTTTAGCTAAAAATAAGAATCCTTCTATCTACAAAATTCAGTGTTGAAAAATGAGTTTCCTAGGACATAGCTCAATCGTTAAAATCACATAGCATTATTTTTCTAAAATGATTTACTCTGCATTATGTTATCACCATCTGGGGAATATTAAACACATTATTTTTATGTTTCCAATGCTAACCAGTTGAAAAACATGAAAATCTTTTTGCTGTTGAATTGATTCTGGCTAATAGTGACCCTCTAGGACAGAATAGAACTGCCTCATAAGATTTCCAAAAAGCGGCTGCTGGGTTCCAGCCACTAACTTTTTGGATAGCAGCCAATCACTTAATCACTGTACTACCAGGGCCCCCTAAAAAATGTAGACAATGACAAAAATATTCATAGTAGTCTGTGTACTTCATCACTATCCCATCTCTTTTTTGTATTTATGGGGTAGAAAAAGGGAACGAAGACTAGAATTATATAAGATATATTAATAGAACAGCACTACACATGTTAGCTACTGTCCAGTTAACCCCCACCTCATGTTGAACACATGAAAAACAGCATGAAACTCTTCCTGCTCCTGTGCCATCCACATGATTGGTTTGATTGGTTGTGGATAGGATTATGGTGATCCATAGTGTTTTCATAGATTAATTTTTTGGATACAGATTGCTAGACATTTCTTCCTAGTCTCTCTTAGCCTGGAGGCTACATGAAAAATCTGTTCAGCAGCACAGTAAATGATTTTTCCCTCATTCTATATAATAATATATAATATCTTCAGTATAACCACATAAGAAGTCCTGTGGGCACAATGGTTAAGCCCTTGACTGTTGACTGAAATGCTGGCAGTTTGAACTCACCAGTGGCTCCATGAAAGAAAAGACCTGGTGATCTGCTCACATAAATATTACAGCCTAGGAAACCCTGTGGGTTGGTTCTGCTCTGTCCTACATAGTTTGCAATGAGTTGAAATCAACTGGATGGCACACAACAATAATAAACTTATATACATATATCCACAAGCACATACACATACAGATGTATTTATGAAATTCACTGTAGAATTGGGGGGTAAGGGGGAGAACACTCACCTGTCGGAGAAAAGGTACCAGCACACGATATTTCTGTTCCTTTATATGTAGCTATGTAATGTAGGAAACCATGGTGGTATATAGGTTAAGTGCTACAGCTGCTAACCAAAAGGTCAGCAGTTGAAAGCCACCAGCCACTCCTGGGAAACTCCATCTCACAGGAGTGAGTCAGAATTGACTTAACAGCAATAGGTTTCTGTATAATGTAAGTGCATCAACACACTTTGTCTCGTGCTCCACTGGAAGAGGAGTCTTGTGACACCCCTAAGGGGAAGGTAAGACCTAGTAACTCAGTCAAGGAGGAAAAACTGAATATTGTCATTGGTTAAATAACTTAAGTGTTATTTAGGAGGGCAGTGATGATATCACCTTGAGGAGGTTAACTATTTAGGATCAATAAAACAGTTACAGTACTTTTCGGGAGACTGAAATATTTAATATCTCTAAGAGAACACAGTGAGAGTCCAGAAGAACAAATTAATCTCTCAGCTAAAATATTTTTAAATTATATAGCAGACATTTTTTTTTTTTTTTTATCATAGAGGAACTATTTTCCTCTTCACCTTCTATCTCAACTAATTAATGGTCTATTTTTCATTCTTCACTCATTTGAAAGATACATACACATATCCGACTCGATGGCACTTGGCTTTGGCTATATAGTAGACAGAAATCCTGGTCACATAAAGGTTAGGTGTGACAGCTTCTAAACAAGAGGCCAGCAGTTTAAATGCACCAGGCACTCCTTGGAAATTCTATGGGGCAGTTATACTCTGTCCAATACGTTCACTATGAATTAAATTGACTCAGTGACACTGATATTAGACATATGTATGTGTGCCCTATAATATGTAATTTAGGTTTAGTTTCTAATTTTTATAAAAATAAATGATTGCACTGTATAAATTTTTTTATTATGACTGAGTGAAAGTGTGCAATCCAATTAAAATTGGCATGCCTGCCTATCTGCAGCTTATTCTGCTCTCATTGCCCGGTGATAGTACACTCCTCCTTTCCATTCTATACATATCATATCCTCATAACAATCTCCAGTCCCCTCCTCTCCACCCTCTTCACTCTCCTCTAGTAAGAGGCCAGTGGGACAACATCCTACAGATGCATGGATCCCTAAAGTGCACACAAATGTGGCCACTCTGTCATTGAGTCTAATCCATTCCTTTCCAAAGCATTGACCTTGGTAATGAATTATGATCAGGGGCAGAATCAGGTCTAGGGACCATGCTCCCAGGGGAATCCTCAGGCCTTCAGACCATCAACTGTGGGCTTTTAGTGAATTCTTAGGGTGCACACCTTTTATTGCTCGTGTTGCAACTGGGACTCAACATTGTGAGAATCATTACAGCTCTAAATGGTGATAGCTGGGAACTGTCTGGTTTTCCTGGTCACATGTCCATATAGTTATCCATTCACACAGGTCTTTCTGTCTTCTGGGTTCTTTGACCCTCATGTCATTGTTGTCCTTGGTGATCGTCTATTCCTCCTGAGTTGGGACCATTTGGTGAAACTCAGATGGCAGCTTGCTAACTTTTAAGACCCCAGATGCCACTCACCAATACAGAGTGTAGAAGACTCTTAGCAATATGCTAGTTATGCCCATTGACCTCAGTGCTCCCCTGAGAGCAAGATACCCAGACCGCCACCTCCGCTACTATATCCTTGCCATGTTGGATTAAGATTGTAAAAATTTTCAGATTATGTTGAAGTCCAGTTAAATTGATCTTCTTTCTAATGTGTGCTGTCACTGGTTTCAGTGACAACCAAATTTCTATCTACTATCTGATCTCTAACAACTGTCTCCTTCCCTCTCTTCCATCCCTTGCAGATGTCAGAGACTTTTCTTCTGTACGTGAGTCTGTTTTTAATCTTCATAGTAGGGTAGTTTTTTGATGACTTTTTCAATCTCTTCCTTTTTGATGGGTTTAATAAGTTGTTCTACTTATCTTTGTAATAATTTTGGTAGGTGATATGAATCTAGGAATTTGTCCATTTCCTACAGGTTTTCAAATCTGTTAGAGTATAGACTTTCATGGTGTTCTGTTATGATACTTTTGATTTCTGTTGGATCTGTTGTGATATTTCCCATCACATTTCTTATTGAGGTTATTTGTTTCCTTTCATGTTTTTCTTTAGTAAGTTTAGGCAATGGCTTGTCAATTTGTTGATCTTTTCAAAAATCAGCTTTTGGTCGTCTCAATGTTTCAATTGTTCTTCTATTCACTAATTCATTTAGCTCTGCTCTAATCCTTATGATCTGTTTTCTTCTGGTGCCTGAGGGTTTACTCTGTTACTCTCTTTCTCCTTGTTCAGTCTGTAGGGTTAGTTCTTTGGTTTGGATTGTTTCTTCCTTCTGGATGTGTGCATTTATATAGATAAATTGATCTCTGAGCACTCCTTTGGCTGTATGCAGTAAGTTCTGGTAGAAAGTATTTTCATTCTCATTTGAATACATGTTTCTTTTTTTCATCCTTGATTTCTTCCATAACCCATGGCTTTTTGAGGAAAGTGTTGTTCTCTTGCTATGAGTTCCTGTTTAAGTCTATATTTTTTCTGGTATTGATTTTGACTCTTATGTCTTTATGGTCTGAGAACACGCTTTACAGTAATTCAATGTTTTGGATTTTGTTGAGAATTGCTTTACGTCCTAACACATGGTCTATTCTGGAAAATGTTCCATGTGCACTGGATAATGAGGTGTTGATGGATAAAAAGTTCTTTATATTTCAATGAGGCCTTTGGATAATTGTGGCAATAAGATCCTCAGTGTTTTTTACTGAGATTTTTTCTAGAAGATCTGTCCAATACTGAGAGTGGAGTGTTGAAGTATCCCACTGTTCTTGTTGAGTGATCTATCTCATTTTTCAAAGTAGTTGATGTTTCTTCAACGTATTTATACGTTCTAGTATTGGGTGCATAAATATTTAATATTGTTAAGTCTTGCTTGTGTATTGAAACTTTCAGCAGTGAATAGTGACTATCCTTGTTCATGATGGTGGATTTTACATTGAAGTCTATTTTATCTGAGATCAGTATTGCCACCCCCTGCTCTTCTTTGCATATGGTTAGCTTACTATGTATTATTCCACCCTTTAATTTTCAGTTTGTTCATATCTTGAAATCTAAGGTGAGTTTCTTGTAAGTAACATATAGACGGTTCATGTCTTTCGATCCAAGATGTCACTCATTTTCACTTTACTAGAGGATTCATTCAATTTACATTCAGTGTAATTATTGATAGGTACACGTTTAGTGCTATCATTTTGATGTATTTATTTTTGTGTTGGCTTATTCTCTGTTGCTTTTAGTGTTCAGTTCTGGGTCCTTCTTCTTTATGGGTTGATTTTTCACCTTTTCAGTGTTGGTTTTATGTTTGATGAGACTCCTGTGTTACCTTACTTGTTTTGATATGCTGTATCTTTATTGTGCTTTGTGGCTACTCCTATGATCCCCTTAATAGTCAAAGCTTAAACCCAATTTTAACTTCTAGATATCTTATTAAATTCTTCTCCATTTGGAAGGACTGTAACTACTGTAGTATATCCCTCTTTTTAACATGACAGTATCTTAGTTCTCATGATATTATCACTGGATCACTTCTTTTAATATTATGGCTTTGAGTTTTCTGCTTTTCCTGAGTACATGTCTGCATGTGTGTCCTGCATTGCCTTCTTAAATATGCACTTAATGGTTTTGTTTTTCTAAGCCAAGAGCTTCTTTTAGTATTTCTTGTAGCTTTGGTTTCATTTTAAAAAGTCTCTAAGATTCTGTTTATGTGCAAATGTCTTAATTTCACCTTGATATTTGAAAGACAGTTTTGTGGGATATATAATTCATGGTTGGAAGCTTTTCTTCTTCAAGGCTTTGAATGTGTCATCCCACTGCCTCTCTGCCAGCCAGCATTGTTTTTGCTGAGAAGTCAGACAAAAGCCTACAGGGCTTCCCTCTGAATGTTAGCTTGGCTTTGAGTCTCATTGCCTTAAGAGTTTCTGCTTCTGTTTCATTTTCTTAAGTCTGATTATTATATGCCTTGATGTCTTCCTTTTGGGGTCAATATTGTGTGGCATTTGGTTCACATCTTGAATATCTACTTTCTCTTCTTTCACAATGTCAGGGAAGTTTTCTGTCAATAACTCAACAAAAATACTTTGTCTTTTCAGCCATCCTTCCCTGTTCAGGAACTCTAATTAATTAGTGATTGTTCCTCTTGATACAGCCCCTCATGTTTCTTTTTCCCCCCACTTGTTTCTTCATGCTTCTTCATTTCTCTTGTTTCTTTTCTCTGAGTTTTCCTCATAAATGTTGGTGTCAGTCGCTCTATCTTCAAGATCAGTAGGTTCAGTGTCCAGCTCCTTTGACTTTCAATTGAATTGTCTAATTTTGTAGTTTTGTTATTGATCTGTCATATTTCAGATGCTGATGATCCATCAGTTGGAACAGCTTGTTTAATTTTTCATTTTTCTCTGCTGTATTTTGTATGACATCTAGGAGGGCTCTTCTTTCGTACTTGACCTGCAGTAGTTTCAGACAGTCTTCTTCATCTAGGAAGTTCTTTGATTCTTTATTTTGGGAATTTTCTGGAGCCACGGATGAAGGCTTTTTAAAATGTTTTGTTAAGAGTTTGCTGCTTCTGGGACTCTTAGAGGCTGTTTAGATTCTCTGCTGTTTTCTTAACAGAAGCTGAGGCACAGTTCTGATAAGGAAGTTGATCGCCAGCCTGCTATATGTACTCCAGGGACTGGGCCCAGTGGAATCTCTGCCACCTAGCTGGCAAAGACACAGCTGTACTTAATGTATTCACTGTGCACTGTCAGCTGACCCTACGATGTGGGTTGGTGAAAGCTGGAAGACATGCCGTCTGGCTGCACTGCAGTTATTTCCCTAAGCAGTCTTATTTAAAAAGGTAAAAGCTAACTGACAGCTTCCAAAATCAGTCAGGTCAGCAAGAGTGGGAAGCTCTTCCTTCTGGCTGACAACATAGGTACTTCTTCAGATGTTCCCACATGCTGTAATATGGTTCAAGGGACAGGCTACTGCCTTACTGACATCCCTTGTTGGGCTCTACCGATAATGCTACACTGTGCTAAACATAGCTTTTCTGCTGGAAATGCACTTTCCAGACTTGGACTGCCACCCAGCCTGGAAATTGACCGCTGATAAGTTCTCTAGTTGGGTAAGTCTGCTTCCCAGTCAAATAAGATGGCATCCCAATTAAGCTGTTCCAGCCACATAAATCAGCGGAATCTATGGTGGAGGTCCAAAAAGAAAGGGTAGAAGTGCTGCAGTGCTGACTCCCAAGCTGAGCTTTCAGAATGTAGCTATTCCACCTGTTGATCACTTTAGCACTGAGGCTCTGCAGAGCTGCTGTTTGAGCCCATCCCCTACATGCCAGCAAACCAAAAGAAAGAACAGCTAAAAACACCACTTACCTTCAGTCTGTGGTAGCTGGCCCATTCAAAGACAAGAAGTTTCCTATTCAGTTGCATATAGTCTAGACTGACAGACTCTATGCCATGTCCCAGAACTCACCTGGTATCCAGAAGGCTCCATTTAATTATCAGTCCAGGTCTCAGTTTTCAGAAGGAATTAAAGAGACATGTGCCTAGTCTGCCACCTTAACTCCGCTCCCTCAATTTTTTTTATTGTCTGAATACATTTTCATTTTAACTTAACATCACTTGATGTTTCATGGAGAAGCAATTCATTCATTTGATTTTGAATAGATGTGCCACTTTGTTTTGTAAAGTCTATAAAAATTTAATAATCTATTGTACTGTTGATTTCTGTTTGGGTTCCTTCCAGATTTTTGTTACTATAAGAATTCTTCCATAAGCTTTGTCATATCTTCTGGCGGAGACATTTCCCAGAAGTCTTTTTCTTGAATATTCACATAGTTATGCCACTGCTATATTTCAGGGTATATGTATTTCAATTCCATTACATGATGCAAAATAATCTAAAAAATATAAATTCTTCCTACCACATACCACATAATTTTAGCATTTTCATTCTTATCAATTTTAATGAGTTAATAATAGATTTATACTGCAAATTTAATTACCTTGCCTTGATTAAAAAAATAAATTTCTTTAGTTATGCATTGACCATAAATGCTTATGCTGTAGGAACAATAGAGGGTATTTGCACCTTATAATATCATGTATACATAAGCTTTGCCTTAATAAACAAGAAGACATAATATCTGATATCTAGCAATGCAGAAAAAGATCAAATGTAGATTATCAAAATGAGTACAGTAATATGAACTTCCTCAAGATCAAAAGCAAGAAGATTGAGTTAGTATCCACTTGAACTCCACATAACTTTAAAAATACAATACTTATTTTAAAAATGAGATATTTTGTCTTTATCTGCCGTATTTTGTATAATAGAGTCGAAGAACTCATAAGTAAAATATTTTATACATTAGAGAACAGACATTTTTTATACACTTGTTTTCTCTGATTAAAAATAGTGTTACATAATACATGTGAAATGTATGTTATACTTTTGAAGATCAGCGAATATTTGTCTATGTTATTCTCCCGGTCATCATAGGAAAAAACATATTTTTACACAAGTAAAGAATGCCTTCTCTGTTTGTTTGGTAGTCATGCTCTCCTCCTGCAAGGAACACTCACAAGCACCAACATAGCAGGTGTCTTACACACATTGCTTTAAAAAAAATCATAAAGCAAAAATATTTCCATGGGGTGGAGGAGAACAGGATGAACCCAGCAAACAAAAGTAGGAAGCAGGCATTATTTGTGAAAACAGATGGTATATTACTTAACACCTGATAGTTTAAAATTAATTAATGGAATTAGAGATTACTTTCTAACGGACATATGGCAAAGGTTTTTATCAACACCTATCTCCTGTATAATGAAATGTGCAAAGACCTGAAATTAGGGAAAACAAAAGGGAAAAACACACTCAGTATTTCTCAAGCTGAAAGTACTAAAGGCAGAATGCAAGCCTCAAGTTGCAACATTAAAGGTTTTTATAAGCAAAATATTGAACAATGCATGAAGCATCAAAAGGAGATGGAAGGAATACAGAGTCACTATACCAGAAAGAGTTCATTGATCTTCAAATGTTTCAGGATGTAACATATGATCAAGAACCAATGGTAGTGAAGAAAGTAGTCCATACCTTACTGAAGGGCTCCAGGAACTGATGAAATATCCACTGAGATGTTTCAACAAAGGGATGCAGAGCTGAAGGTGTTCACTCATCTGCACCAAGAAACTTAGAAGAAAGACATCAGACCAGCAGACTGGAAAAACCTGATGCCTTTGTGTCTACTTTGATTCATTATGGCCTTACGGGACAGAGTAGAACTACACCACAAGGCTTCCAAGAAGTGATTGTTGGATTCAAACTGCAGCTCTTTTGATTAGCAGCCAGAATCTTAAAACCACTATGTCACCAAGGATCCAACAGACTAGAAAAGATCCAAATCTATGCCCATTCTAAAGAAAGATGATCAACAGAAATTATCAAAAAAAAAAAAAATCTTTAACATCACAGACAAGTAAAAGTTTGCAAAATTGTGGCAGCAATATATCACCATGAAACTACCAGAGAGTCAAGCCAGATGCAGAAGAAGATATGGATAAAGACAAATTATTGTTGATGTCAGACAGATCTTGTCCGAAAGTGAGCTCACCAGGAAGATGTTTACCTGTGTTTTATAGGCTCTGCAAAGGCATTCAATTGTGTGGATAATAACAAGTTATGCTAATTCTAGAACACTTGTGCTCATATAGAACCTGTACATAATTCAAAAGACAGGTGTTGGAACAAAACAAAGGAATACTGCATGGTTGAAAATCAGGAAAGGTGTGCACCAGAGTTGTATATTTACACCATGTTTATTCATTTTGTATGCTGAACAAACAATCTAAGGTGTAATAATACAAAGAACTTGACATGAGGATAGCAGGAAGAGTCATTAAAAATGTGTGACATGCCAACAACACACCTTGCTTGTTGAAAGTGAAGATGACTTGAAGCATTTATCAAAGAAGATCAAAGACTACAGTCTGCAGTATAGATTACACCTCACCAAAAAAGAAAACAAAAATCCTCACTACTGAACGAATAAGCAAAGTCATGATTAACAAAACAAGTACTGAAGAGGAAGAGGATTTCAATTTTCTTGGATCTATAATCAACATGCAGGAAAGCAATAGTCAGAAAATCCAAAGATATTACATTGGTCAGATCTGCTGCAAGAACAAAAAATCAGGGGGTGGAGTCAACATGGAAGACTAGATACATGTCTCCTTAATTACCACTGAAAATGAAGACCTGGATTGATAATTAAATGGAGCTTCTGGACACCCACTGAACCCTAGAACATAGCATAAGGCTGTCCATTTGGACTACATGCCACTGAATGGGAAACTTCTTCTCTTTCACTGCCCCCCACCCTTGTGGAATCACAGCTCTCGTGGACTGAAAGGAAATTTTAAGTATTTTTTCTGTCTTAGCCGGCAGGCGAAACTTGGGCTTAACTGGCAACAAAACTCAGCTGCACTGCTGATGAGACCAACAGGCAGAATAGCCTCATTTTGAGACCCCAGCTCTAGACTCTGTATGTATCAACCCTTCCATACTCTCTTTTCAAACCTCTGCCATAGTATCGGCTATTCCAAAGCAAGTGGGAGAGCTTGTGAGGGATGCCATCTTGTTCGATCTGGAGGCAGAGTTACCCAAAAGGAGGCCTCAAAAGGGGCTAATTCTTAGGCTGAGAGGCAGTGCCTGAGATTTTTTTTTCTCTGTCTTAGGCAGCAAGTGGGGCTTGGGCTTAACTGACAGCAAAGCTCAGCCACACTGTTGATGAGACCAGTAGGAGAAATATCCACATTTTAAGAGCCTGACTCTGGTCTCTGCACACCTCGCCTCTGTGAACCATGGCGACCGAATCAGCTATTCCACCTTGGGTGGGAAAGCTTATGTTGGATAGAATCCTGTATGACTGGGAGGCAGTGTTACCCACATGGAGGCCTCTAGAGGGGCTAATTCCCAGGCTGGGAGGCAGTGCAAGACCATGGAGCATTTTCCCAGCAGAAAAGCTGTGTTTAGTACAGTGTGACATTAAGAGTAGGCCTGGCAGCAGATGGCAGCAGGGCAGTAGACTTTCTATACTTTGAGCTAGTTTATAGTGTCTGGAGTTGGATATAGTGGTGTTTACTTTGTCAGCTGGGAAGAAAGGCTTACACACCTGACAGCCTGACTGATTTTGCAAGCTGTCAGATAGCTCTTACCTTCCAATATAAGACTGCCTAGAGAAATAACTGTGGTGCATCCTGATGGCATTGCTTCCAGACTTTACTGATGCACATCGTAGGGTTATCTGATAGACCCCTAGTGACTCCATAAGTAGGGCTGTGTCTTTGCCAATCAGGAGGTGGAAACTACTACCCGAGAGAATTCACTGGGCCCAGACACTGGAGCACATAGTGGTGACTAGTGATCACCTTCCTTATCAGACTGTCCTTTCGATGAACACCAGAGAAACTAAACAACCGCTAGATGCCCAAAAAACAACAAATTTTGGACATAAACAAATTCACCTACGGCTCCAGAAAGCCCCCAAAAGAAAAAAACAAAGAACTTCTCAGATGAAGTCTTTCTGAAACTATCAGAGGTGGTGTACAAAAGCATTATATAGACAGCCCTCCTAGACATTATACAAATGCAACAGAGTGAAATGAAAACTTATTCAAACTGTCTGAACTGATGGAACACCACTATTCTGAACTCCAACAGATCAATAATAAAATCAAAGAAATAGAAAATTCAATGCAAAGCCAAGAAAACAGAATGGAACAAATGGAAAATACACTTCCTGACTTAGAAGACACAGCTACCGACTCCAGCATCTATGAGAAAAATAAAAAAGAAAAATGAAGAAGCATGTGGGATTCTATTAAGAAGAACAATCTATGATTAGTTGGAGTTCTTGAACAGGGAGGGACACCTAAAAACACAAAGTATTGTTGAGCTGCTGCCAGAAAACTCCCCTGAAATTATGAAAGAAGAGAATACAGACATCCAAGAAGCCTATTGAACACCACTCAACATAGATCCCAAAAGAAAGACTCCAAGACATGTTATAATCAAGTTTAACACAATGAAACAGAAGCACAAACTCTTTAAAGGCAGTGAGATTCAAAGCAAAGCTAACATCCAGAGAGAAACCCTGTAGGCTTTTGTCCAACTTCTCAGCAGAAATGATGCTGGCATGGAGGCAGTGGGATGACACATTCAAAGCCTTGAAAGAGAAAAACTTCCAACTAAGAATTATATATCCTGCAAAACTCTCTCTCAAATATGAAAATGAAATTAAAACATTCACAGATAAACAGAAACTCAGAGATTTTGTAAAAACCAAATCACAGCTACAAGAAATATTGAAAGAAGGTCTTGGCTTAGAAGAACAAAACTGTTAATTTTATATTTTAGGAAGCAATACAGGACACATCATCCAGAAACGTACTCAGTTAGGGAAGGCATAAAACTCAATCAAAGCTATAATATTAAAAGAAGTGATCCAGTGATCATATCATGGAAACTATGGTATCATTATATTAAAAAGACAGATGTAATACAGTAGCTATAGTCCTTCCAAATGGAGAGGAATTTAATAAGATATGTAGAAGTTAAAATTGGGTTTAAACATATATCATCAAAGGAGATCCAAAGGGTAGCTGCAAAGCACAATAAAGATACAATATATGAAATCAAGAAACGTAATACAGGAGTCTCAACAAACACAAAACCAACACTGAAAAGGGTGAAAAATCAACCTATAAAGAGTGTCCCAGGACAGAATAGTAAGAGCAACAGAGAAAACATCAACACAGAAATAAACACATCACAATGACAGCACTAAACACATAGCTATCCGTAACAACGTTGAATGTAAATGGACTGAACACTCCAGTAAAGAGACAAGGAGTTGACATCTTGGATCAAAAGACACAACCTGTCTATATGTTGCTTATGAGAAAATCACCTTAGACTTCAAGATATGAACAAACCGAAAATTAAAGGATGGAAGAATACATACCAAGCTAACGATATACAAAGAAGAGCGGGGGTGGCAATACTAAACTCACCTAAAATTGATCTGAATGTAAAAGCCACCACCATCAACAAAGATGGACATTATTTATTGTTGAAAGATTCAGTACACAAGTAGGAGTTAACAATATTAAATATTTACACACCCAATACTAGAGCATCTAAAGACATTGAAGAAACACTGACAACATTCAAAAATGAGACAGATCATTCCACAATAATAGTGGGAGACTTCAGCACTCCATTTTCAGTATTAGACAGATCTACTAGAAAAAAATCTGAGTAAAGACACAGAAGATATCACTGCCACAATTAACTAACTAGACCTCATCAACGTATACAACTTTCTATTCATCAGCAGATAACTACACCTTCTTCTCCACTGCACATTGGAACATTTTCCAGAATAGACCATGTATTAGGACGTGAAGCAAATCTCAATACACTTCATAGCACTGAATTATTGCAAAGCATCTTCTCAGATCATAAGGCCATAAAATTTGAAATTGATAGCAGAAAAAACATAGATAGAAACAGGAACTCACGGAAACTGAACAACATCTTGCTCAAAAAGCTGTGGGTTATAGAAGAAATCAAGGATGAAATAAAGAAATTTATGGATGTCAATAAGAATGAAAACACTTTCTATGAGAACCTATGGGATACAGCCACAGCAATGCTCAGCGGTCAGTTTATCTCTACAAATGCACACATCTGAAAGGAAGAAAGAACCAATCCAAAGAACTAAACCTACAGCTTGAATAAGTAGAAAGAGAGCAACAGGCGAACAACTCAGGCACCAGAAGAAAACAGATCGTAAAGATTATAGCAGAACTAAATGAATTAGAGAATAGAAGAACAATTGAAAAGACTAAAAGCTTGCTTTTGAAAAGATCAACAATATTCATAAACTATTGGCTAACTTATTAAAGAAAAACAGGAAAGGGAACAAATAACCCAAATAAGAAATGAGAGTGGTGACGTCACAACAGATTCTACGGAAATAAAAAATATCATAACAGAACACTATGAAAGACTGTACTCCAACAAATTTCAAAACCTAGAGGAAATAGACAAATTCCTGAATTCATATCATCTACAAAAATTATCATAAACTGAAGCAGAACAAATTAATAAATGCATCACGAAGGAAGACAAAGCAAAAGTCATCCAAAAACTACCAACCAAAAAAAAACCCTGGCCCAGAAGCCTTCACCACAGAATTCTACCAAGCTTTTAGAAAAGAGTTCACTCCAATACTACTAAGAGTATTTCACAGCTTAGAAAGGGATGGAATACACCCAAATTCATTCTATGAAGCCAGCATAACCCTGGTACCAAAGCCAGGGAAAGACCCAACATAAAAGGAGAACTACAGACCAATATGACTCATGAACTTAGATTCAAAAATCTTCTACAAAATACTAGCCAATAGAATTCAACAACACATCAAAAAAATAATTCATCACAACCAAGTTGGATTCATACCAGGGATGCAAAGCTGTTTGAACATCAGGAAAATAGTTAACGTGATCAACCACATAAATAACACAAAAGACAAGAATCATCTGATTTTGTCAACTGATGCAGAAAAGTCATTTGATAAAGTCCAACACCCATTCATGCTAAAAACTCTCAGCAAAATAAGAGTACACAGAAAATTCCTCAATGTGATAAAGGACATTTATATAAAGCCAACTACCTACATCATCCTGAATGGAGCGAGACTCAAACAATTCCCCTTGAGAACAGAGACTAGACAAGGATGCCAACTCTCACCTCTCCTACTCAGCATTGTACTAGGAATTCTAGCCAGAGTAATTAGACAAGACCATGAAATAAAGGGCATCTACACTGGCAAAGAAGTAGAAATCTCCCTATCTGCAGATGATACGACTGCATACACAGAGAATCCTAAAGAATCCATAAGCAAACTCTTCAGTCTGATAGAAGAGTTCAGCCAAGTCTCAGGATATAAGATAAATACAAGTAAATCAGTAGGATTCCTTTATATCAGCAAAGTGATTATTAAAGAAGAAGTCACCAAATCAGTACCATTTACTATGGCCCTAAGAAGATAAAACACCTACGAATAAATCTAGCTAGAGAAATGGCAAACATTTACAAAGAGATCTACAAGACCTAACTACAAGAAACTAAGAGAGACTTTCATAAGTGGAGAAACCTACCATGCTCATGGATAGGAAGATTCAACATTGTGAAAATATCTATTTTACCCCAAACAACCTACTTAAATAATGCAATCCCAATACAAATTCCAGTGTTCTTTTTAATGAGATGGAGAAACAAATCAGCTGTGTTTGGAAAGGGAAGAATCCCCGGATAAGTAACGCACTTCTGAAGAAGAAGAACGCACTGGGAGGCCTCTCACTAAATGACTTTAGAACCTATTACACCACCACTGTTGTTGAAACTGCCTGGTACTGGTATAAAAAGAGACATATAGACCAATGGAATAGATTTGAGACCCCCAAAATTCGATCCTCCTACTATGAACAGCTGATATTCAACAAAGGACCTAAGATTTTAAACTAGGGTAAAAGCAATCTCTTCAACCAGTGGTGATGGCAAAATTATATATCCATCTGCCAAAAACTGAAACAAGACCCATATCTTATACCTTATACAAAAACCAACTCAAACTGGGTAAAAGACCTAAATATCAAATTGAAAACAATAAAGGTCATTCTGGAAAAGACAGGAGCAACAGTGGAAGTTTTATTAAACAACATAGACAAAAATCAAAATCTGTCAAACAAAGCATAATCAACAGAAGAGAAAATAGATAAATGGGAACTACTAAGAATCGAGCACTTTTGCACATCCAAAGACTTTAGCGAAAGAATTAAAAGACCACTTAAAGAATGGCAAAATGTATTTGGCAACTATATGTCAGACTGACGTCTGATCTCCATAATCTACAACGTACTACAAAATATCAACAAGAAAAGGATAAATAATCCAATTAAGCAATGTGTGAAGGAGATGGACAGACACTTCTTTAAAGACGACACACAGGCAGCCAAAAGACACATGTAGAAATGTTCACAATCATTAGCTATTAAGGAAATCCAAATCAAAACAACGATGAGATATCATCTCACCCCAACAAGGGTGTCCATGATTCAATAAACGCAAAACAAAAAGTACTGGAAAGGTTGTGGAGAAATTGGAAATCTCCTACAGTGATGGTGGGATTGCAAAACTATATAACCTCTCTGGAGAACAATCTGACATTTCCTTAAAAATCTGGAAATAGACATAACATTTGATCCAGTAATCCCACTGCTTGGACTCTATCCTATAGATGCAAGGGCATCCATACAAACAGATACATGCTCATGAATGTTCGTTGCAGCAGAGTTTGCAACAGCAAAAAGATGGAATCAAACTAGATGCCCAACAACAGATAAGTGGATAAATAAACTAGAGTATATATACTCAATGGAACACTATGGAATGATAAAAAACAGTGATGATTTCAGGAAACATCTCATAACCTGGCTTTAATTGGAAGACATTATGTTGAGGGAAATTAGTCAGCAGTACAAGCACAAAATATTGTGTGAGACCCTTACTTTAAGGACTTGAAAACAGACTCAGGTACAGAAGAAAAGACTCTTTTAAGGCTGCAACCGAGGGGAGGGAGAGAGGGAGAGGGTTGGTTGCAGGTTAGATAGTTGATAGAAATTTGGTTGGATGAAACCAGTGACAACACACATTAGAAAGAAGGTCAATTTAACTGGACTTCAACATAATCTGAAAACTCTTCCAATCTTAACCCAATATGGCAAGGACAGAGTAGCAGGGTCAAGGGTCTAGGAATCATGCTCTCAGGGGACATCTTGGCCAACTGGCATATCTAGCATATTGCCAAGGGAGTCTTCTCCATTGCACATTGGTGAGTGGTATCTGGGGTCATAAAATCTAGCAAGCTACTCTCTAAGTTACACCAAATGGTCCCAACTCAGCAGGAACAGTTGGTCACCAAGGACAAAAGTAACATGGGACAAGGACAAGGACAAAATTGACAGAGAACCCAGAAGATGGAAAGACCCATGTGAATGGGTAACTACATCAACACGCAACCAGAAGAACCAAATGGTGCCTAGCCACTTCCAGTGTCAGCTGTGGTGGGGCTCACATAGTTGATTCCCAGTGGCAATAAGAGAATAAAAGAGGTACACCCCGAGAATTCCACTAAAAGACCCCAGTTGATGGTCTGAAGGCCTGGGGGTTCCCCTGAGAGCATGGCTCTTAGACCTGATGTTTCCCCTGATCATAAATCATTACTGAGGTCAACTCCTTGGACAGGAATAGATTGGACTCAGCCACAGAGTGGCCATATCTTGTGTGCAATTTATGGTTCTATGCTTCTATAAGATGCCATCCTACTGGCCTGTTACTAGAGGGGAATGGAGAGGGTGGAGAAGAGGTGACAAGGGATTATTAAGAGGCAATGACTTTTATAGAAGAGAAAGGAGGAGTGTGCTGTCACCGAGCAAGAAGAGCAGTAGGAGCGACACATAGGTGGGCATGTGAATTTAAACCAAATTATACATTTTCACACAATCACAATTTAAAAAAAAAAACTCAAACCCACTGCAGTCAAGTTCATTCTTACTCACAACAACCCTATAAACAGAGTAGAAATACCCCTTAGAGTTTCTAAGGAGTGCCTGGCAGATTTGAACCGCTGACTTTTCATTAGAAGCCATAGCACTTATCCACTACAAAGATCTCTTTTCATTGTTGAAAAGCTGACCCAAGCCATGGTATTTTCAGTTGTGTGACATGTATTTGTACAGTGAATGATGAATAATGATGGCCAAAGAAGTGATGTCTTTGAATTATAACATTGATGAAGAATATTGAATATAACATAGACTGCCAGAAGAATGAACAAATCTAGCCTGCAAGGAGAACAGCCAGAGTGTTCCCAGAAAGTGAGGATGGCAAGACTCTATCTCACATACTTTGGACATGTTGTCAGGAGGGACCATCCCTTGGAGAAGGAAACATGCTTTGTAAGGTAGAATGTCGATGAAAAAGAGGAATATACTTAAGGAGAAGGGTTGACAGTACAAGCTACAAAGGGATCAAACACAGCAAAGATTGTGAAGATGGAGCAAAACTGGGAAGATCCCTTCTATTGTTGCTGAGTCAGAATTGACTTGACAGAACCTAACAACAACGTTTTCTGTATAGTGATCCTGCTGATGGTATGACAGTTAAACAGGACACAGCCAGTCTTACAGAATGGTAAGCTGTGTGGGTTATTAACCGACATGTTTTGAAAACAGTGAAAGAAGTTAGTATTTGTTCATTGCAAAGGTAACTAGAATGGCAAAGCCTATAAAATTCCTAAAAGCCAAACAGGGAAAAAGTCAAATACTGTACCATTAACATTGTTGCTGTTTTTGTTAGGTGCTGCTGAGTTAGTTCCAACTCACTGCAACTCTATGAACAACGGAATAAAATACTCCCCAGTCCTGACTTGTGCCCACAGTCATTGCTTTGCTTGAGCCCAGTGTTTCAGCCATTGTCAATCTATCTCATTGAGAGCCTTTCTCTTTTTTGCTGACCCTCTACTTTACTAAATACGATGTCCTTCTCTGGAGAAATACCCCACATGATAACATGTCCAAAGTATGTAAGACATACTCTCACCATCCTTGCTTTGGAGGAGCACTCTGGTTGTACTTCCTCCAAGATAGATACATTCATTGTTTTGGCAGTCCACGGTACATTCAGTATTCTTCTCTAATACTACAATTCAAAGGCACCAATTTGTCTTCTGTTTTCCTCATACACTGTCCAGCTTTCACATGCGTTTGAAGTGATTGAAAATTCTATGGCTTAGGTCAGTCCTACCTTACTCTTCAAAATGACATGTTTGCTTTTCAACACTTCAAAGAGGTCTTTTGCAGCAGATTTTCCCAATGCAGTGCTTCCTTTGGTATTTTTTTTCTGTTGCTTCCATAGATTTCAATTGTACCTCAAATCAAAATGACACCATCTCAAACTTTTCTCCCTTTGTCATCATGTTACCTATTTGTCTGGTTGTGAGGATTTTGCTTTCTTTATGTTGACATGCAATCCATACTGAAGGCTATGGTCTTTGATCTTTATCAGTGTTTCAAATCCTCTTCCCTTTCAGGAAGCAAGTGCTAATGCCATGTTCTTCATATACTCCAGAGTCTTGAGCTATTTGCTCAGCATACAGATTAAATAGATGTGGTGAAAGGATACAACTCTGATGCACACATTCCTGATTTTAAAACATAAAACATTTGCTTGTTCTGTTCAAATGACTGCCTCTTAATCCATGTACGGACTTTTCTCATAAGCACAACTGAGTATCTTAGAATTCCCATTCTCCATGATGTTAACCATGATTCATTATCATTCACAAAGTCCAAAGCCTTTGCATAGTCAAAAAACACAAGTAAACATGTTTCCGGTATTCTCTGCTTTCAGCCAAGATCAATCTGACATCAGGAATGATATCGTTGGTTCCATGTCCTCTTATGAGTCCTGTTTGAATTTGAGGCAACTCCTCAGTGTACTGCTGGACCCACTTTTGATAATTTCTTTCTTTCTTTTTTTTATTATTCTTTTTTTGGTATGACTGAGTGAAAATGTACATTCCCATATAAATTTACATGGCCACCTGTATGCCGCTTCCACTGTTCTCCCTGCCAGGTGACAGCACATTATTCCTCTCTGCTCCATACATGTCTCACCTTCCCAACAGTTTACTTTCGCCTCTTCTCCACCCACTCCCCTTACTCCAGCCAGAGGTCAGCAGGATGATATCCTACAGATGCATAGAACCATAAAGTGCATCCAATATATGGTCACTCTGCATCGCCAAGTCCAATCATTTTGTGTCCGAAGAGTCGACCTTCATTATGATTTATGGACAAGGGCAGTATCAGGGCCAGGGGACAAGCTCCTGAAGCGGGTGGACCATCAATTGTGGTCTTTTAGTGGAGATCTCAGGTGCACCACTTTTTATTCTTGTGTTACCAGTGAGACTCAACTTTGTGAGCTCCATCGCGGCTATCACTGGTGTGGCCGGGCACCATCCGGTTCTTCTGCTCCCAAGTCGATGTAGGCACCCACTCATGTGAGTCTCTCTGTCTCCTGGGTTGTCTTTCCCCCATGTTGTTTGGTCCTCAGTGAGCATCCGTTCCCGCTGAGCTGGGACCGTTTGCTGTGCCCTTGGATGGTAGCTAGGCAGCTTTTAAGACCCCAGATGCCATTCACCAATGTGGGGTGCAGAGAGCGCTCTTAGCAATATGCTAGTTGCGCCAATTGGCATAGATTTCACCTAAGAGCATGGTCCCCTGCCCCTTGCCCAACCTATTCTGACCTTGTATGACTTAACATGGAAGGAGTATTCAAGTTATGTTGCAGTCCACTTAATATTGTTCTTGTTTCTAATGTGTGCTGTCATCGATTTAACCCAACCAAATTTCTACCAACTATCTAATCTAAGCCCTTCTCCCTTTACCCCTCCCTCTCCTCCCTTGTAGCTTATGTATAAGTCTGTTTTTGAGTTTTTATTGTAGGGGTCTCATACAATATTTGTCCTTTTGTCTCTAACTACTTTCACCCAACATAATGTCTTCCAATTGAAACCAGGTTAGGAAATGTTTCCTAGAATCGTCATTGTTCTTTATCATTGCATAGTGCTCCATTGAGTACATAGACGATAGTTTATCTATCCATTTCTCTGTTGTTGGGCATCTGAGTTGTCCATCTTTTTTCTATCGAGGACTGTGCTGCGATAAACATTCTTATACATGTATCCATTGGTGTGAATGGCCTTGATTCTGTAGGATATATTCCAAGTTGTGGAATTATTGAGTCAAATGGTTTATCTAGATCCATTTTTTTAAGGAAGTGCCAGACGGCTTTCCAAAGAGGCTGGATTGTTTTGCAACCCCACCAACAATGTAGGAGAGTTCCACTTTCTCCACAGCCACTCCAGCGTTTGTTGTTTTGTGTTTTTTCGATCATGGCCAACCTTGTTTTGGTGAGATAGTATCTCATTGTAGTCTTGATTTGAATTTCTTTAATAACTAAAGATCGTGAACATGACCACATGTGTTTTTTGGCTGCCTGGATCTCCTCTTTAGAGAAATGTCTGTCCATCTCCTTTTCCCATCACTTAATTGGATGATTTATCTTCTTCTTATTGATATTTTGTAGTACCTCGTAGATTATGGAGATCAGGCGTTGGTCTGATATAGAGTTGCCAAATATTTTTTTCCCATTCTGTAGGTGGCCTTTTAATTCTATTAAAAAAGTCTTCGGATGAGCAAACGTGTTTGATTCTTAGTAGTTCCCATTTATCTATTTTCTCTTCTGTTGATTGTGGTTTGACAGAATTTGAAGTCTGTCTACATTGTGTATTAAAACTTGCATTGTTCCTACTTTTTCTTGTATGAGCTTTATCTTCTTAGATTTGATATTTAGGTCTTTTATCCAATTTGAGCCCCTAGGGTCACCATGTGTCAGATCCAACTCTACGGCAGTTAGCTTGCCTATCCAATATGAGTTGGTTTTTGTATAAGGTGTGAGATATGCATCTTGTTTCAATTTATTGCAGATGGATATTCAATTTTGCCAACACCATTTGTTGAAGAGATTGCTTTTACCTCAGTTTAATGTCTTAGGGCCTTTGTTGATTATCAGCTGTTCATAGGCAGACGTTGTCATTTCTGGGGACTCAATTCTGTTCCATTGATCAATCTGTCTGTTCTTGTATCAGCCTGTTTTGACCACTGTGGCAGTGTAAAAGGATCAGAAGTCAGGTAATAAGAGGCCTCCCAGTGTGTTCCTGTTCTTTGGTAGTACTTTACTTATCCAGGGTTTCTTCCCTTTCCAAACAAAATTGGTAATTTGTTTCTCCATCTTATTAAAAAATGACACTGGAACTTGTATTGGGATTGCATTACATAAGTAGATTGCTTTGGGTAAAATACACATTTTCACAATGTTAAGTCTTCCTATCCATGTGAAAGGTAGGTTTCTCCATTTATGTAAGTCTCTCTTAGTTTCTTGTAGTAAGGGCTTGTAGTTCTCTCTGTAAAAGTCTATTATTTCTCTGGTTAGATTAATTTCTAGGTACTTTATCTTCTTAGGGGCTATAGTAAATGGTATTGTTTTGATGATTTCTTCATTAGCAGTCTCACTGCTGGCATAAAGGAATCCTGCTTATGTTTATCTTGTATCCTGAGACTTTGCTGAACTCCTCTATCAGCTTCAATAGTTTTGTTACGTATTCTTTGGAATTCTCTGCATATACAATCATATAATCAGCAAACAGGGAGATTTTCACTTCTTGGCCGATGCACATACCCTTTATTTCTTGGTCTTGTCTAATTGCTCTGGCTAGATCTTCTAGTACTACATTGAATAAGAGCGGTGAGAGTGGGCATCCTTGTCTAGTTCCTGTTCTCAAGGGAAACTCCTTGAGTCTCTCTTCATTCAGGATGATGTAGGCAGTTGGTTTTGTATAAATGGCCCTTATTTCAATGAGGAATTTTCCATCTATGCCTATTTTGCTAAGAGTTTTTAGCACAAATTGTTGTTGGACTTTATCAAATGCCTTTTCTGCATCAATGGACAAAATCAGGTGTTTCTTGTCTTTTGTGCTATTTCTGTGGTTAATCACATTAATTGTTTTTCTGATGTTGAACCAGTCTTGCATCCCTGGTATGAATCCCACTTGGTCATGATGGATTATTTTCTTGATATGTTGTTGTATTCTATTGGCAAGAATTTTGTTGAAGATATTTGCATCTCGATTCATGAGTGATATTGGTCTGTAGTTCCACTTTTTTGTTGGGTCTTTTCCTGGTTTTGGTATCAGGGTTATGCTGGCTTCATAAAATGAGTTTGGGAGTACTTTATGCCTTTCTATACCGTGAAATAGTCTCAGTAGTATTGGAGATAACTCTTCTTTAAAAGCTTGGTAGAGTTCTACAGTGAAGCCATCTGGGCCCGGACTTTTTTTTGGTTGGCAATTTTTTAATGACTTTTTCAATCTCTTCCTTTGTGATGGTTTTATTAAGTTGTTCTACTTCACATTGTGATAATTTGGGTAGGTTTTATCAATCAAGGAATTTGTCCATGTCCTCTAGGTTTTCAAATTTGTTACAGTCTTTCATAGTATTATGATATTTTTAATTTCTGTTGGATCTGTTGTGACCATTCCCTCTCATTTCTAATTTGAGTTATTTGTTTCCTTTCCTGTTTTTCTTTAGTAAGTTTAGCCAATAGTTTGTCAATTTTGTTGATCATTTCAAGAACCAGCTTTGGGTCTTTTCAATTTTTTCAATTGTTTTTCTATTCTCTAATTCATTTAGTTCTTCTCTAATCTTTATGATCTGTTTGCTTCTGTTGCCTGAGGGGTTCCTTTGTTGTTCCCTCTCTACTTGTTCAAGCTGAAGGGTTAGTTGCTGCTATTGATTTAGTTTATTTCTTCCTTCCAGATGTGTGCATCTATGGAGATAAACAGACATCTGAGGACTGCTTTGACTGCATCCCACAGATTCTGGTAGGAAGTGTTTTGTTCTCATTGGAATCCATGAGTTTCTTTATTTCATCCTTGATTTCTTCTATAACCAATGTTTTTTTGAGCAAGATGTTGTTTGGTTTCCAAGAGTTCTACTTTCTATCTGTTTTTTCTGCTATTGATTTCAACTTTTATGGCTTTATGATCTGAGAAGATACTTTGCATTAATTCAATGGTATGGATTTTGTTGAGAACTGCATTATGTCCTAACACATGTTCAGTTCTGGAGAATGTTCCATGTGCATTGGAGAAGAAGGTGTAATTGTCCACAGATGGGTAGAAAGTTCTGTATATATCGTTGAGGTTTAGTTGGCTAATTGTGGCAATGAGGTCTTCTGTATCTTTACTGAGCTTTTTCTAGATGATTTGTTCAGTATTGAGAGTGGACTGTTGAAGTCTCCCACTATTATTGTGGAGTCATCTAACTCTCTTTTGAGTGTAGTCAGTGTTTCTTTGATGTATTTAGGTGCTCTGATATTAGGTGCATAGATATTTAACATAGATAAGTCTTCACTGTGTACTGAACCTTTCAGTAGTAAATAGTGTCCATCTTTGTCCACGACGGTGATTTTACATTAAAATTGATTTTGTCTGAGATTAGAATTGCCACCCCGTTCTCTTTGTTCATTGTTAGCTTCATATATACTCTTCCATCCTTTAATTTTCAGTTTGTTCCTATCTTTAAGTCTCAAGTGAGTTTCTTGTAAACAACATATGGATGGGTCAGGTCTTTTAATCCAAGATGTCACTCATTGTCTCTTCACTTGAGCATTCAGTCCATTCACATTCAATGTAATTATTGATAGGTATGTGTTCACTGCTGCCATTGTGATATGTTTATTTTTGTGTTAATGTTATCTCTGTTGTTCTTATTAGTCTGTTCTGGGACATTCTTTTTGTGAGTTGATTTTTCACTTATTTCAGAGCTGGTTTTGTAGTTGTTGAGACTCCTGTGTTACATTTCTTGATATGGTATGTTGCATCTTTGTTGTGCTTTACAGCTGCCCCAATATCCCCCTTAATAAACTATATATAAATTTCATTTTAATTACTACCAGTCTTGTCAACTTCCTCACCATATTGAAGGACTATAACAACTGTGGAATATCCCTCTTTTTAATATAATGGCACCATAGTTTTCACGATAATCACTGGATTGTTTCTTTCAGTATTAAAGCTGTGATTGACTTTGGAGCCTTCCCTAACTGAGTAGAGTCCTGGATGATGTGTTTTTCTAAAATATAAAGTTAGTGATTTTGTTTTTCTAAGCTGAAGCCAAGAACTTCTTTCAGGATTTCTTGCAGCTTTGGTTTGGTTTTTACAAAGTGTCTGAGTTTCTGTTTATCTGGGAATGTCTTAATTTCATTTTCATATTTGAAAGATCATTTTTCAGGATATATAATTCTTGATTGGAAGTTCTTCTCCTTCAAGGCTTTGAATGTGTCATGCCACTGTTCCATGCCAGCATGGTTTCTGCTGAGAAATCTGATGAAAGCCTACAGGGTTTCCCTCTGAATGTTAGCTTTACTTTGAGACTTGCTGCCTTTAAGAAGTTCTGCTTTATTTCATTTTGTTAAGCTTGATTATAACATGTCTTGGAGTCTTTCTTTTGAAATCTGTATTGGGTGGTGTATGATGTACTTTTGGGATATCTGTATTCTTTTCCTTCATGCTTTCTGGGAAGTTTTCTGTCAGCAGCTCAACAACAATACTCTCTGTGTTCTCAGATGTTTCATCCTGTTCAGGGATTCCAATTAATCGAAGGTTGTTCCTCTTAACCAAGTCCCACATGTTTCTTCATTTTTCTTGTTTCTTTTTTCTGATTTGTCCTCATAGATGCTAGCATCAGTAGTTCTGTCTTCCAAGTCAGAAAATCTTTTTTCCATTTGTTCCATTCTGTCTTCTTGGCTTTGAATGGAAGTTACTATGTCTTTGATTTTGTTCTTGATCTGTTGGATTTCAGAGTACTGGTGTTCCATCCGATGAAACATCTTGTTTAATTTCTCCTTTTGTTCTTCTGCATTTTGTATAAGGTCTAGAAAGGCTTTGTATATAATAGTTTTATATTCACTTTCTGATGATTTCATTAAAGTTTCTTCATCTGGAAAACTCCTTGGTTGTTTTGTTTGGGAGGTTTCTGCAGCCATGGGTGATTTCTTGTTTGCCACATGTGTCTGTTGCTTTTTTGGGTCCTATTTGAGTAATTAAAGGCTGGAAGAGATACTGTGAGGATGGACTGCAGATATTTCTCTAGGCTACCTTAAAATGTAAAGCAAAACGCATCTGACCACTTCCCAAGTCTGTCAGGTTTTCAAGTGTAGAGGTCCCTCTTCCCAACTGGCAAAGTAAGCACCTCTATATCCAACCCCAGATGATAGAAACTACTTCAGAATACAGCAATGCTACTGCCCTGTTGGCCTCTGCTGACAGGGCCCAGCCTTAGGCGACACTGTGTAAACTACTGCTTTTCTGGTAGAAAAGAGCTCTCCTGTGGGCAGACTCTGGCTGCCACACTAAGAATAAGGTCCAGCTGCGGACCCCGCATCTAAGAAGGCTCCCTCCACATGGTGTGCAGATAGAGGGGCTGAAGGTGCCGAGAGGTAGTGAGTCCTCCATTTCTGTTGCCAGGACCCCACCGTAGGCAACCTGTATAAACCACTACTTTTCTGTCAGAGAAGCCTGTTTGCAGGTGCTGGCTCCCAGGCTCAGAATTACACCCCACTAAAATATCCATATCCAATATGGCATCCCGCACACAGACACTGTGGTTCCATATGAGCTGAGCTGTGGCAGAAATAAAAAGACAGGCCTAAAGTGGCTCAGTTAACAGAGTCCTAAGCCTGGCTCTCAAAATATGGCAATTTTGCCTGCCTATCTCCCCAGCAGTGCATCTAAGTCTAGCCACTAGGCAAGACCCAGCTCCTCCTATTCCCAAGAGAAAAAAAAAGTCAAAATGGTGCATTTACCTTCAGTCTGAGAGAGCCAGGGCTAGCCAGGAGTGGGAGTCAGCCAAAGAAAGGAGGTGTTCCATGCAGTGCTATGAAGTCCAATTTAACAGCCCTGTGCCATGTCCTGGGGGCTCACTAGGTGATCAGAAGGCTCCATTTGATTATCAATTCATGTCTTAGTTTCCAGAGGGATATAAGGAAACATGTGCTTAGTCTGCCATCTTGACTCTGCCTCAATAATTTCTTTAGAAAATGTTTACTTGGGTGCATTATTAATGCTATTGTTTGATAATTTCCCCATTATTTTGGATCACCTTTCTTAAGAATAGGCATAAATACAGAACTCTTCTAGTCAGTTGGCACATAGGAGTGAATGCATCCAATGCTGAATTCATTTGTTGAAACATCTTATTTGATACTCTGTCAATTCTTGAAACCTTGTTTATTGCCAGTGCCTTCAAGGCAGCTTCAGCTTCTTCCTTTGTTATCATCAGTTTCTGATCATATGTTATCTCTTGAAATGGTTGAATGTTGACAAACTACTTGGTATAATGATTCTTCATTTCTTCCATCTTATTTGGTGCTTCCTGAGTTATTTAATATTTTCACAGTAGAACCCTTCCCTACTGCAACTCTAGTTTTGAATTTTTTCCTTTTGTTCTTTCAGTTTCAGAAGTACAGAACATGGTCTTCCTTTTTGGTTTTCTATCTCCAGCTATTTGAACATGTCATTATAAAAATTTACTTCACTTTCTTGACCTGCCCTTTGAAGTCTTCAGTTCTACCTCATCATTTCTTCATTTTAATTTAGCTATTAGATGTTCAAGAGCAAGTTCTGGAGTTCTTCTGGCACCCAATTTAGTCTTTTCTTTCTCCTTTCTTTTTTAATGACCTCTGGCTTTTTCTTGGAACCCTGGTTACGTAGTGGCTAACTGCTATGTCTACTAACCAAAAGGTAGGCAGTTCATATCTGTCAGGAACTCCTTGGAACTCTATGAGGTTATTCTACTCTGACCTATATGGTCACCATGAGTTGAAATTGACTTGATGTCAGTGGTTTTTCTTTTTTTGATTTTATGTTCTTTATGGATGGTGTTCTTGCTATCATTCCACAGTTCATCTGGTCTTGAGATGGTCTGTAAACTCAGATGTGATATACTCAAAGTCTCACTTTGGCTGTATGAACAAGAAATAATTAAAGAATATAGGAAAATACATGTGTTATTACACTAAGTTAACAAGTAAAAAAACACCATTGCTGTCGAGTCGGGTCTAACATCTGCAATCCTAGAGGTCTGAGTAGAACTGCCTACTATAGTTTCCAAGGAATGCCTGATGGATTTGAACTGCCAACATTTTGTTAGCAGAGATAACATTTAACCCACTATGCCACGAGGGTTTCCAAGTTAGCAAGTACAGTTGTATAAACCATGTGATTAAAAATCACAAATCAAGGCAAGAATGAGTAAGAAATAAATTGATCCTAATGTTAACTATAATTATTTTAGGATAGAGTGGTCATCATGGTTTTTTTCCTTTTGATTTAAAACACAATAAATGTTTATGAACTTCGCAGTTATTGAAATTTTGCTGAGTGTCAGGTTCCTAATAAACTCCTAACACCACAGGTTGTCCAGTAGAGTTGAACCCGTTTTTGGTGAACGCATCCAAAAAACAAACCCTCCATCAAAAATAAGTCTTAAGACACCCTCTGTCCTCAATGGCTCAAACTGATTTTCAGAGCTACAGAGGCTGGTGAGAGAATGGCAGGTTACAGTCGTGGCAGATTTACAATTAGAAAAATCATGCATTAATTTTACTGGTAAGAATCTTGGATACATCTTATTCTTTCTTTTATGGGAGTGGATGGAGAGTCCTTTAAAAGATTTCGCCATCTATATATTCTTTCTATTTAATATTCCCTAATAACTTGCAGACAAAAGTCCTTTGGTTTTTAAAATGAATAAAAACAGAATAATCAAAGGGAAAATAACACTTTCTTTTCAGAAGATTTCAATATCGGGGAAATATTCTAGACAAGCAAGAGCACAATAAATCACATATAAATTGATTCTTAAATCTGATAGGAACAATATTACAATTAGAAAGATGTGAAGACCATGTTAAGATGTGCAGGTCAAAACAAACACAAAAAACACTTTTAATTAAGTTGGATCAATGTGCAAAATAGCACAGAAAATAGGAATTTCAAGGTATACATACATACACTTGAGGCTGAAGAAATTTTATCCCTTTTCTGTAAGGCATTATCTTAACAACCTTAATCTGGTGAAGTTTTCATACTTCAGACCTTGATTGTAAAGAAAATCAATTTATGTATTTCACAAAACATACCTAGAATAATAGAAGAAACTTATTGTAGATAAAATTTTACAATGTCTTTTTTCTCTTTTGTTTTCATAGAAATTAATATATACCATTAATATTTAAAGTTGCTTGAGTTCTACAGGAGAGCCGCTAAAGAATTAGCTGATCTTAGTTCTCTCTTACATTGCTTAAGGGCATGCTACATTAGCTTGATATTCCCCTAACAATTATATGATGTAAATTGCTATAGAAGAATATCAATTAAAGACATATACTTCTCTATTCCTCTTCTTGAGAGAAATATAATTTTCCAACAAACATAGAAGAACATGAAGAGTTACCCTGGGATCCTTTTTTACAAATGTAATAGCACAAATCAGATATACAAGTATGATTTTTTCTTTAATATTGTGATTAAGTGAAAGTTTATGATCCAAGTCAATTTGCCAGATAAAACCGCAAGTGCATGCCTCTCTGCAACTCTATCTGCTCTCCTCACCCAGTGGGAGCACAGTCTTCTTTTTCACTCTTTACTTCTGGTATCCACTCAACCAACACTTGTCCCCTCCTCTCTACCCTCTCTTTTCCTCTCTAAAAAGAAACCAGCAGGACAGCCTCATATACATATTAAACCATAAAGTACATATACCGCATGTATCACTCTGTGTCTCCAAGTCCACTCCATTCTTTGTGTGAAGTATTGGCTTCAGTATTGTTTTCAGCTCTTAGCTAGCAGCAAGTCTAGAGTCTATGTTTTCAGGGGACCCTCCATGTTGTTGGACCATCAGTTCTGGTTTTTTAATAGAATTCTTGATCTGCACACTGCTTTTTCTTGTGCTACATCAGAAACTCTACATTGTGCCCCCTATCAGGACTGCCTGTGCTGGTGCTTGGGCAACATCTAGTTCTTCAGGTCTCCATGCTGATGTTGTTTCCCAGTCATGTGGGTCCTTCTGTCTCCTGGGCTCAGTTCTCTTTATGTCTTTGATGTTCTCAGTTGCCATCTGTCCCAGGTGTATAGGGAATAATTGGTGTTCCTCAGACAGCAGTTTGCTGGTTAAGACCCAGACACCACTCACTAATATGAAGTGTAGAAGACACTCTTAGCAAAAGACTATTTATTCCAATTGACCTTGCTGACCCCAGAGAACATGGTCCCCAGACACCTGTCTCTCCTACTCTGTCCTTTGAAATGTTGAGTTGAGTTTAGAAAACCTTGTATCTTGTGTTGTTTTCCAGTTATGCTACCCTGCCTCCTACTACATACTGTCACTCACTTTACCTAACAGAATTCCTACCGACTGTCTAAACTATGAACAACCCTCTCCATCTCCACACTTGTGGCCATCAGAGATAATTTTCTTCTGTGCATAGTTCTTTTCTGAAGTTCTTATAATAGTGGTTTTACACAGTATTCGCCCTTCCACAGCTGACCAATTTCACTCAGCATAATGTCTTTCAGTTGAGATGTTTTATAAAACCATCAATGTTCTTTACTAATGCATAGTCTTCCATTGTGTATATATACCATAATTTGCTTAGCCATTCATCTGTTGATGGACATGGATATATGGGTTTTAAATTCTGCAATCTCATTTACATAAAATAAACAAAGTAAGCATCTGTGGAGTTAGTATTTACCAGTCACACCCTTATTCTGTGTTTACTGTAAAAGAGACACTTAAGATGGATGATTTGAACACAGTGGCATAAATTCAGTATTTACTCTTTCAACTCATGGAAATTATTCAAGAAAAAATAAAAAGAAAATGTCACTCCATATTTAGCAAATGAGAAGCTTTTAAATTCTTTATACAACAAATAAATGTGTAAGTGGACACAAGCGAGAGGGGCCATAAAGAAAGAACCAGTGAGCACATATATGTCACAGAGAAATAAATGGTAAGAATATTGTCTCTAGAAAAGCAAAACCAGTAAAGTGTGTGTGTGTGTGTGTGTGTGTGTGTGTGTGTGTGTGTGTATGTATGAACAGAGAGATTTATTTCAAAGAAACAGCTCACATATTTTTGGAGGTTGGTAAGTCCCAGATCGATGGGTCAGGCTTCAGACTGGAGGCTTCTTCTGCCGTATAAGTTGCAGGGGCAGACTAATCCAAAGTTGGCAGGTCAGAAAGCATGCTGCTGGTTCATGGCGTTGCAGATGCTGGTGAATCCCAAAATGTATAGGTCAGGTGACAGCTTGCCAGCTCATGTTTCAAGAGCCAGATAATGATAAACTGGATGCAGGATCAAGAGAGTGTAAGTTTTTCCAGAACATCCAAATATATCGGATGAGAACACATTTCCGAGGAAACTCCTCTTTCAACTTTTTGATGCTCACATCAGATCACAAATGAAGTATGATTACATGATACATGCTAAACCAGGTTGGCACATAAACTTAACCATCACAGTCTGCTCCTTGTCAAGTTGGCACCTTCACACATCTCTTTAAATCATACTTGATATATAAATAAAGACCATTGTGAAGTCATACTTCTCCATAATATGATGGAACTAACACGCATACAACTGAAAACAAACTAGTCTTTACATCTGTGTTTTATAATAAGTGATAAAGTGAGGAAAAAAAACAAAGGTATTTTATATACATATATACACAAAGTACATATACACTATATACATATGCAAAGATATATATATATATGCAAAGATATTTGATCTATATCAGAGGTCTTCCAATAATGGTGTCCTATCTTTAAACCTGAATAAAACAAGTTGCATAAATGGTACAGTTTTAAGTCTTTTATTATTTTGAAGTATATTTGATGGCATTGTTTGTGGAAAAGAACTTCAGGCAAATAGCAACTATGGCACTTTCCAAATGGGGCCAAAAACAATCAGTTCTCATAGCCTGGTATCTTTAGCCATTGACAGTCACAGCGCCTCCTCATCCATCTTGGAAAAAAATAAGAACCAATGATTTTGCCAGACCATCATGCACCTAGTCACTGAAGGTGTTTTTTTGGCCAAAAGCAGGATCAACTTCCAATTGCTCCAGAGCCCAGTCAACAAATGTAAGACACAATCTGTAGTTGTTAATGCTTCAGTTCATGAGTTAAAACAATTTCGTAAGGGTAAAACTTCAAGTCCAGATGTGAAATCCTCTGAATTGTGGTCAACAAAAGTCCCAGTTCTTGTATTCAAGAAAAATTGATTGGGGATGATTCTTGTATACACTTCAACAAATTGTGGCGATGTTTTCATTGGATCATGTGGTTCTTTGATCCACAGGCATTGTCTGATTGGCAGAAGACCCGGTTTTCTCAAATTTTTGGATTAAAAGTCAAATTGTTCCTCAGTGGGACAATTATGAGCATCATAAATTTCGTGTAACTAACCTAATATTTGGCAAATGAAACAACCATTTTGATAACAAGCTTTAATAATTTCTATGTGTTGTGGAATCGTGTAGTTTATCATGGCTATTTGTCAAGACTAATCAAAAAAGTGTGATAAATATGGCCTCTATAGCTTTATATAGACACTACCCCTTGTGAGCCATAAAAAATAGGACACCCTTATTGGAAGACCCTTTACAAAAGATATTTGTTATATACATACATATGTATATACACAAAAATACACATATATAGGCACACATATGTTTATAAATATATGCATGTATATTTTTATATGTGCATATATATTCATATGTATATAAGCATGTAAGACAAAGTAAAATTGCCCCACAGAGTTTCCAAGGAGTCCCTGGCAGATTCAAACTGCAGACCTTTTGGTAAGCTGATATAGCACTTAACCACTCTGCCGCAAGGGTTTCATACACACACACATGTATTTACATATGTGTATACACACACACATATATATGTATGTACATACACAAACACACCCATATAGATTAAAGAAATACAATAATTACAATCAGTGTTTCTGCAACTGATCATGTGTCATTAAATAGTATTTAGAACTACATTCTTTCACCACCCATTCTGCACTCTCTTTATCCTCAGCAAACACCTCAATTGGTTATGGTTCTTTGTCTGGTAAGGTAACCCCAGTCTCCATTCCTCAATGGTTGGAACCATTAGTAGACATGTCAGAATTGTATTGCTTTAGTTTTTCATTGACTTCAGTAATAGGGCATGGTAGTACTAAAAGATGTCCGAAGGGATTTCTTGTATTTCAGACATACCTTCATTACGTCCAGTATGTAATGTTAATATGATTTTCTCATTAGTAAGCAGCATCAATCATATTAGCCCAAAAGGTAACTCCATTCTTGTTGATCCAGAGGAATAAATAAACCAGTGTGGATGGGTGGCATTCTTCCCGTTCAGTGGATTAGTGTTGCCTCTGCAGATGGGAATATTTCATCCTTTGAAGCTAATACGTCTACATTCACAGAGTGCATTAAGATAAACAGATATAAAAAAATTTCCTGCATAAGTTAGTACAAAGAAGCTCATTGTACATTGATGTAGAATTATACACAATATGTTACTCACTGAGAAATAAAGCAAAATATAGAATACTGTGCATAATATGCTATAATTTTTTATGGAAAGGGAAAAGCAACTCTGAATTTGTTTTTACATATGAAGTGCATCTCTGGAAGGACAAATGAAAAAATAACAGTATTTGTGTAGAAGGGACTGGAGACCGGAGGGTATATAACTCTATGTGCTTCACACTTTTGAAATATGTGATACTGAAAAATGCATTTTATGAGACAACCATATAGATCATGATATAATCTATACTAAGATGAAAAATTATTATTTCTTTACATCTGCAGTTTACCCATTAAGATATATAGGGTTAACCATTGAGCTTCAAACTTCTGTGATTCTAGATGCATGATCAGGCACTCTTTAGAAACAACCACCACCAAGAACAACAACAATGCATCTGCACAGGGTTTCTTAATTCTTATTAACAGTAATAAAAATGGAAATTAGACATCAATCATGAAAGCAGGGGACATTGAATGAAATCAATTTAACTTCAAAAGGAGAACTCTGATGAGTTCAAATGTGAAAAGATCATTCTTCTAAAGTTACTGCAGTCATCTTTCACATATACTGTCTCATCACTTAATCTGACCATGTATAAAAGTAGGAGAGTTAACAAACCCAAGAGGGTTCAGAAGTGCGGGTGAAACTTTCAGAAAAGAACAAAGAATGATAAATTCTGAACTGAAGCTCAGAAACTTCAAATTATAAAATGCATTTTTCCAATTAGAAAAGTATTATGCACAAATAATTCTGAAAATACAAAAAACAAAACTAAATCCATTACCAAGTATCAGGAACCAGTAAAAGATAATGTATGAGAAAAATAAATTTATGCATTGTGATTAAACATTATCTTTTTTCCTTAATATTACTGTGATATTTTAAGATTGTGGACAGCTTGGTAAGGCTGTGATTCTCAGTGTTTTGGGAATTGTTCAGTGTTGAAATTTAATATGTAAGCTCTCCAATTATGGAATCTTCTGAGTGCTACTGACAAGAGTGGCCCATCTGCTTCCTTAGTTTTTATCTCTCCTGCTCTGCCACCTATTTTCATCCTGCTGACCTTGCCAAGGTTTTTTGTTTTAGCTATTTCGGGATCCAGTAGCTAGTTCTCTTGTCTTCCGACTTTCAGTTCTTGGGACAAGAGCTAGCAGCTTACCTGTCCACCTTGGAATTCCTTAACATTCACAGGTTGAGAGCAAGAGTCCTGCTTTCTGACCTGTCAGTCATGGGTTTTTCAGCCATTATGACTAAGTGAATCAGGAGAAACTTTGTGGTTTTGCCTGCCAGTTTTCAGATTTGTCAGCCTTCACAGACTGTGAGCCAAAGTCCTGCTCTTTTAGCTAACTATCTTGGGTGTACCAACTCTTGCAGCTACATGAACTGTAAGAGGCTTCTATCCTGATCTACAGACTTTGGACTTTACAGACCCTACAATGACTTGAGGTTATTCCTTGATGTGAATGTCTCTCCACATATGTTTATAACCTTTATCAGCTTTTACTTCTCTAGATAATTCAGCCCACGACATTTATATTATAAACACTTCTGATGTGATTAATTGTGTCTGTATTATTTCATTGTGTTGTTTCTTGTTGTTAGGTGAGATCAAGTCAGTTCCAAATCACAGCTACCCTATGAGCAACATAATGAAACAGTGACCTGGCCTGTGCCATGCCCACAATCATTTTAGGTTTAAAGCCAGTTTTATGCTTGTAGCCACTGTGTCAGACCACGCTGTTGAGGGTTTTCTTCCCCAGGAACTGATTCCACCTGACAACATGTCCAAAGAATGTAAGACACAGTCTTGCCATCTTTGCGGACCTCTCTTATTGCACTGCTTCTAGAACAGATCTGTTTGTTCTTTCGGCAGTCCTTGGTACATTCAATTACTTCTAGAAGATCACAGTTCAAAGGCACCAATTCTTCTGTCTTCCTTATTCATTGTCCAGCTTCCTCATGCATATGATGAGATTGAAAATATCTTTATTTGGCTCCAGTGCACTATGTTCTTCAAAGTGAAATCTTCACTTTTCAATAATTTAAAGAGGCCCTTTGCACAAGATTTTCACAATGACACATTTCTTTTGATATTTTGAACGCTGATTCCATGGGTATTGATTGTGGAATCAAGTGAAATAAAATCCTTGACATCAGTAATTTCTCAGTTTATCATGACATTGCTTACTGCTCAAGTTGTGACAATTTCTGTTTTTTTTGATGTTGAAGGGCAATTTGCACTGAAGGTTTTGGACTTTGATCTTTATCAGTAAGTTTTCCAAATCCTCTCCACTTCCAGCAAGCAAGGTTGTGTCACCTGCATAACACAGGTTGTTAATGAGTCTTCCTCCAACCCTGATGCCATTGTTCTTCTTCATAAAATCCAGTTTCTCTGATAATTTTCTTGGCATACAAATTGAAAAGAAATGGTGAAAGGATACAACACTGACAACACCTTTCTTAACTTTAAGCCATGCAGTGTCTGCTTGTTCTGTTAGCAGGACTGACAGTGGATCTATGCACAGATTTCTCATGAGAAAAATTAAGTGTTCTGTGATTTCCATTCTCTACAGTGTTATTCATAATTTTTTATGATGCACACAGTCAAATGCCTTTGCACAGTAAATGAAACACAGATAAACATCTTTCTGCTATTGTCTGCTTTCAGCCAGGATCCATCTGACATCAGCAATGGTATCTATGGTTTCACATCTTTTTCTGCATCTAGCTTGAATTTCTGGCAGCTCCCTGTCAATACACTGTCATAGTTGCTTTTGAATCATCCTAAGCAAAATTTTACTTGTGTGTGATATCAATGATATTGTTTGATAACTTCCATCTTTGGTTGGACCACCTTTCTTGAGAATATGAATTCAGATGGATCCCTTGCAGTCAGTTGGCCAAGCAGCAGTCTTCCAAATCTCTTGGCATAGATCAGCAAGCACTTTCAGTATTGCATTAATTTGTTGAAACATCTTCATTGAAATTCAAAAAGTTCCTGAATCCTTGTTTCTTTCCAATGCCCTCAATGCAGATTCAACTTCTTCCTTCAGCATCACAACTCAAAATAAGAAGAAACAGCTACAAACATTCATTAATAATTAGAAAGTGGAATGTACAGAGTATGAATCTACGGAAACTGGAAATCATCAAAAATTAAATGGAACACATAAACATCAATATCCTAGGCATTAGTGAGATGGAACGGACCAGTGTTAGACATTTTGAACTGGACAATCATATGGTCTACTATGCTATGAATAAAAATTTGAAGAGGAATGCTGTTGCATTCATTGTCAAAAATAACATTTTAAGATCTATCCTGAAGTATAACATTGTCAGTGATAGGATAATATCCACATGCCTACAAAGAAGGCCAATTAATACAACTGTTATTCAAAATTATGCACAAGCCACTAAAGTCAAAGATGAAGAAATTAAAGATTATTATCAACTTCTGCAGTCTAAAATTGATCATATATGCAGTCAGCATGCACTGATAATTATTGGTGATTGGAATGCAAAAGTTCAAAACAAAGAAAAAAGATAAGTAGCTGGAAACCATGGCCTTGGTAACAAAACTGATGCTGGAGATCACATGATAGAATTTTGCAAGATCAATGACTTCTTTGTTGTCAATATCTTTTTCTCACTGCAATAAATGGTGACTATACACATGGACCTCATCAGATGGAATATACAGCAATCATAAAATCAGAACCAGATGACATCAGACTAGACACACGTTGCCTTAATTCCCTCTGAAAAATAAGGCCTGGATTGATTATTAAATGGAGATTTCTGGACATCCAGTAAGCCCTAGGACACGGCGTAAGGCTATCAGTTTGTACTACATGGCACTGAACAGCAAACTGCTTGTCTTTGGCCTGAGCCCCACTCTGAATGAATCAGCTGAATACTGTGGACTGAAGGTAATCAGCATTTTTTAACGTTTTGTTTTCCTTTTGTTAGCCAGCAGGTGAGGGAGTGACTCAAACAGCAGCTACACAGACCACAGTGCTAAAGTGATCAGTGGGTGGAATAGCCACATTTTGAGAGGCTGGCTCTGGATTGAGAGCACTACAGCCCATCCACCCTCTTTTCAGACCTCCACCATTGATTCTGCTGTTTAGAGCAGATGGAACAGATTAACCAAGATGCTATCTTCTTTGACTGCAAGGCAGAAATAGCCAACCAGAGGCCATAGCAGGAGTTAATTCCCAGGCTGGGAAGCAGTCTAGGAAGCTCTTTTCCAGCAGAAAAGCTGTGTTTAGTGCAGTGTAGCCTTACAGGTACAGCCTGACAAAGGATGTCAGCAGGGCAGTAGCCTCTCCCTTGAACCATATCACAGCATCTGGGGACAGCTGATCAGGTATCTCTGTTCTCAGCAGGAAGGAGGAGCTTCCCACACCTGCCAGCCTGACTCATTTTGGAAGTGGTCAGATAGCTTTTACCTTTTAAAATAAAACTGCCTAGAGAAATAATTGTGGTACAGCCTGATGGCATCTCTTCCAGCCTTTACCAGCCCAAATTACTGGGTAACCTGACAGCCCACCATTGACTCCATAAGGAGGGCCATCTCTTTGCCAACCAGGAGGCGGGGCCTGTAACATCAGAGATTCCTCTAGGCCCAGTCCCTGGAGTATGCAGAGGTGGGTGGTGATCAACTTCCTTCTCAGAACTACACCTCAGCTTTTGTTAAGGAAGTACCAGCGAAGCTAAACAGTCTCTAGATGTTCCATAAGTAGTAGGTCCTATGCAAACATTAAAATAATAATAATAGTCCTTTGCTCCAGAAAAATCCCAAAATAAAGAATCAAAGAAATTCCTGCATGAAGAAGCCTTTCTGAAACTGTTGGAGATCTAGTAAAAAAATTATATAGAGAGCCCTCCTAGATGTTACACAAAATGCAGCAGAGAAAAATGGAAAATTAAGCAAGCTGTTTAAACTGATGGAACACCAGCATTCCGAAATCCAACAGATCAATAACAAATTACAGAATTTGACAAATCAAGTCAAAGCCTAAAGAGCAAAATTGAACAACTGGAAACTAGACTTACTGACCTTGAAGACAGAGCTACTGACACCAGCATTTATGAGGAGAAATCAGAGAAAGGAAACAAGCAAAATGAAGAAACATTAAGAAACATGTGAGACTCTATCAAGAGGAACAATCTATGATGAATTGGAGTTCCTGAATAGGGAGGTATACCTGAAAACACAGAGAGTATTTATGTTGAGCTGCTGACAGAAAACTTCCCTGAAATTATGAAGAGAACATAGATAGCCAAGATGTGTATCAAATACCACAAAAAGTAGGCCCTAAAAGAAAGACAACAAGACATATTATAATCAAGCTTTACAAAATGAAACATAAGCAGAAACTCTTAAAGGCAATGAGACTCAAAGTCAACCTAACATTCAGAGGGAAGCTTTATAAGCTTTCGCCTGACTTCACGGAAGAAATGATGCTGGCATGGAGGCAGTGGGATGACTCCTTCAAAATATTGAAAGAGAAAAGTTTCCAACTAAGACCTATATATCCTACAAAACTGTCTCCCAAATATGAAGATGAAATTAAACATCTGCAGACAAGTAGAAACTTAGAGGCTTTGTGAAAACCAAACCAAAGCTACTAGAAATATTGAGAGAAGCTCTTTCTTAGAAAAACAAAACCACTAAGTGTATACTTAAGGAGGCAATGCAGAAACAACATCCAGAAAACTACTCAGTTAGAGAAGGCAAAAAACTCAGTCAAAGCCACAATATTAAAAGAAGAGATCCAGGGATCCTATCATGAAAACTAAGATACCATTACATTAAAAAGAGAGATATACTACAGTGGTTATAGTCCTTCCAGATGCAGAGGAAGTTAAGAAGATATGTAGAAGTTAAAATGTGTTTTAAACTTAGAATTTTAAGAGGGATCATAGGGGTAGCCACAAAGCACAATAAAGATACAGCATATCAAAACAAGAAATGTATCACAGGAGTCTCAACAAACACAAAACCAATACTGAAAAGAAGAATGACCCAGAACTAAACATAAACAGCAACAGAGAATACACCAACACCAAAATAAATGCATCAAAATGCAGCACTAAACTCATACCTATCAATAATTACATTGAACATAAATGGACTGAATGCTCCAGTAAAGACAAAATGAGGGATATCTTGGATCAAGACACTGCCTCCCTATGTGTTGCTTACAAGAAATTTACCTTAGACTTAAAGGTATGAACAAACTGAAAATTAAAGGTTCAAGGAATATATACTAAGCAAACAATATGCAAAGAAGAGCAGGTGTGGCAGTACTAATCTCAGATGAAATAAATCTGAATTTAAAAGACACCATCATGGACAAGGATGGCCAGCATTAACTGCTGAAAGATTCAACACACAAGCAGGACATAACAATACTAAATATTGATGCGCCCAATTCTACAGCATCTAAATACATTGAAGAAGCACCAACTAAATTGAAAAATGAAATGGATTACTTCACAAGAATAGTGGAAGACTTCAACACTCCACTGTCAGTATTGCACAGATCTTCTAGAAAAAAGCTCAGTAAAAACACTAAGGATCTTATTGCCACAATTAACCAATTACGTCTCATCAACATATAGAGAAACTTTTATCCATCGACAGACAACTACACCTTCTTCTTCAGTGCACATGGAACATTTTCCAGAATGGATCATGTGTTATGACACAAAGCAAATCTTAACAAAATTCTAAACTTTGAATTATTGTAAAACATCTTCTCAGACCTTAAAGCCATAAAAATCAAACTCAATAGCAGAAAAAAACATAGATTAAAAATGGAAACTCATGGAAACTAAACAACACTTTGCTCAAAAAGTCATGAGTTATAGAAGAAATCAAGGATGAAATAAAGAAACTTATGGATTCAAATGAGAATGAAAACACTTCCTACAAGAATCTGTGGGAATACAACCAAAACAATACTCAAAGGTCAGTTTATCTGTATAAATACACACATCTGGGAGGAAGAAAGGACTCAAACAAAAGAATGAACCCTACAGACTGAACAAGTAGAAAGAGAGCAACAGAGTAACCCCTCAGTCACCAGAAGAAAACAGATCATGAAGATTAGAGCAGAACTAAATGAATTAGAGAATAGAAGAATGACTAAAAAAACTGACAAGACCAAAAGCCTTTTTTTTGGAAAAGATCAACAAAATTGACAAACTTTTGCCTAAATTTACTAAAGAAAAACAGGAAAGGAAACAAATAACCTAAATAAGAAATGAGATGGGAGATGTCACAACAGCAATCAAAGTGTCATAACAGAATACTACAAAAGACTGCAGTATAACAGATTTGAAAACCTTAAGGAAATGAAAAAAAATTCCTAGATTCATATCACCTACCAAAAATATCACAAGGAGAAGTGAAAAAACTTTATAAACCCATCACAAAGGAAGAGATTGAAAAAAATCATAAAAAAAGAACTACCAAATAAAAAAAAGAGCTAGCCCAGATGGCTTCACCACAGAATTCTACAAAGCTTTTAAAAGTTAATCTCAATACTACTGAGCATATTTCATAGCATAGAAATGTATGAAATACTTACAATTTCATTCTATGAAGCCAGCATAACCCTGATGCCAAAGCCAGGGAACGATCCAACAAAAAAGAATTATAGACCAATATAACTCATGAAACTACATGGAAAACTCTTCAACAAAATCCTTGCCAATAGGGTTCAACAACATAAAAAGCAACTCGTCATGACCTAGTTGGATTTGTAACTGGGATCCAAGGCTGGTTCAGCATCAGAAAAACAATTAACGTTATCAACTTCATAAATAAAACAAAAGATAAGAATCATTTGATATTGCCAACTGATGCAGAAAAGATATTTGACAAACTTTGACGCCCATTCTTGCTAAAAAACACTGAGCAAAATAGGAATAAACTGGCAAACTCCTCAAAGTATTAAGGGTCATCTATGCAAAGCCAACCACCTACATCATCCTGTATGGAGAGATACTGAAAGAAATTTCCTTGAGAACTGGAACCAGACAAGGATGCCCACTTTCACCTCTCCTATTTAACATTGTACTAGAAGTTCTGGCCAGAGCAATTAGACAAGACAAAGAAATAAAGGGCATTTGAATCTGCAAAAAGAGAAGTTAAAATCTCCTTATTTGCAGATGATATGATTGAATACACAGAGAATCCTAAAGAATCCATAGTAAACAACTCAAACTAATAAAAGAGTTCAGCAAAGTGTCAGGATATAAAATAAACATAAGTAAATTAGTAGGATTCCTCTCTAACAAGATGATTAAAGAAGAAATTGCCAAATCAATATCATTTACTATAGCTCCCAAGAGGACAAAATACATAGGAATAAATCTATCTAGAGAAATTAGAGACCTACACAAAGAGAACTACAAGACTAAGAAACTAAGAGACTTTCATAAACAGAGAAACCTACCCTGCTCACAGATAGGAAGACTTAATATTGTGAAAATGTCTATTTTATCCAAAACAATCTACATATACAATGCAATCTCAATACAAATTCCAGTGACGTTTTTCAATAAGATGGAGAAACAAATCACCAGCTTTGTTTGGAAGAGGAAGAAACCCTAGATAAGCAAAGCACTACTGAAGAAGAACACACTAGGAAGCCTTTCATGACCCTACTTTAGAACGTATTATACTGCCATAGTAGTCAAAACAGCATAGTATTGGTACAAAAAGAGACATATAGACCAATGGAACAGAGTTGAGACCCAAGGAGATGCCACTATCATGCTATGAACAGTTGATATTCAGATAGAGAGGTCCACATGAATGGGTGCCTACATTGACTTTGGACCAGAAGAACCAGATGGTGCCCGGCCACCACCAGTGATAGCTGTGATGGAGCTCACTAAGTTGAGTCTCACTGGCAACACAAGAATAAAAAGGGGTGCACTCTGAGATCTCCACCAAAAGACCACAGTTGATGGTCCAGTGGCTTCGGGGTTCCCCTGGGAGCATGGCCCGTGGTCCTGATCCTGCCCTTGCCCATAAATCATAATGAAGATCCATTGTTTGGACATGAGTGGATTGGACTTAGTGATGCAGAATGACCATATATTGGATGCACTTTGTGGTTCTACGCATCTAGAAGATGTCATCCTGCTGACCTCCGGCTGGAGGAAGGAGAGTGAGTGGAGAGGAGGGGAAAGGAGATTGTTGGGAGGATGAGGCATGTATGGAGCAGAGAGGAATAGTGTGCTATCACCGGGCAGGGAGAGCAGTGAAAGCTGCATATAGGTGGGCATGTAAATTTATATGGGAATGTGCATTTTCACTCAGTCATAATAAAAACATAAAATAAAAAAAAATTAAAAAAACAGTTGATATTCAACAAAGACTCTAAGATTGTAAACTGGAGTAAAACAGTCTCTTTAAGAAACAGTGATGGCAAAATTGGATATCCATCTGCAAAAAATAGAAACAAGACCCATATCTCACATTGTACAGAGAAACCAAATCTCATTGGATAAAAGACCTAGATATCAAACCTAAAATGATAAAGATCATACAAGAAAAAATGGATCAGCAATGGAAGTTTTAATACACAACATGGACAACCTTCAAAATCTCACAAATAAAGCTCGATCAACAGAAAACTGATAAATGGCAACTACTAAGAATTGTGTCTCCCCAAAAATGTGTGCAGCCACGTGGCTGGGATATGGTTCCCAGTATCTTGGGACTGTCCTCCATTGTATGGTTTTGCTATGTTAAAGGATTAGGGTGGATCTGTGAATTCCTGCTGTGGGGGGATTTTCCCTGGAGTATAGCTTGCCCCACCCTTAATGCTTTTAGCTTGCAAGGAATAAAAGGAAAAAGAAACAAAGGACAATTTGAGAACCTCGCTACCATCAAGCAAGCAGCACCGGGAGCAGAGCGCGTCCCTTAGATCAGAGGTTCTTGCGTGAGGATGCTCCCTGGACAAAGACTGATGCAATATTGGACTTTCCTCCAGAGCCGACAAAGGGAAAGTCTTTCCCTGGAGAGGATACCCTGAATATGGACTTGCAACCTACCAGACTGTGTGAGAATAAATCTTTCTTTGTTAAAGCCATCCACTCTGTGGTATTTCTGTTAGAGCAGCCTAGCTGACTAAAACACACAACATGGACAACTTTCAAAATCTCACAAATAAAGCTCGATCAAGAGAAAACTGATAAATGGCAACTACTAAGAATCGAACACTTTTCCTCATTCAAAGACTTTATGAAAAGAATAAAAGACCACCTAAATAATGGAGAAAAAATATTTGGCAACCAAATATCAGAAGGATGTCTTATCTCCACAATCTACAAAACACTACAAAACAACAACAAGAAAGGGATAATCTAACTCAGCATTGGGCAAAGGATACAGATAGACATTTCTCTAAAGAGGATGTCCAGGCAGCCAAAAGACACATGTCGCAATGACCACAATCATTAGCTATTAAATAAATCCAAATCAAAACAATGATGAAATACCATCTCACCCCAGCAAGACTGGCAATGATCCTAAAAACACAAAACAACAAATGCTAAAGAGGCTGTAGAGAAATCGGAACTCTCCCACTCGGCTGGTAGTATTGCAAAATGGTACAACCTCTTTTGAAAGCAACCTGGTACGTCCTTAAAAAGCTGGAAATAGATACACCATTTGACTCAGTAATCCCACTGCTCGGATTATATCTTACAGATGCAAGGGCAGACATATGAATAGATACATGCACCTAAATGTTTATTGAAGCACGGTCCACAGTAGCAAAAAGATGGAATCAACCCAGATGCCCCAAAACAAATGAATGGATAGACAAACTATAATATATACACTCAATGGAACACTATGAAATGATAAAGATCAATGATAATTTTAAGAAGAGTCTCATAACCTGGTTTCATCTGGAAAACATTATGTTGAGTGCAATCAGTCAATGACACAAGGACAAATGTTGTATGAGACCCCTACTATAAGGATTTACAAGACTTACGTAGGGAAGAGAAGATCTTTGACAGCTGCAAGGGAGGGGAGGGAGGGAGGGAGAGGACTGGATGTAGATTAAGTAGCTTAAAAAATTTGGTAGGGTGAAAGGAGTGACAGCACACAATTTAACTGGACTTCAACATAACCTGAAAACTCTTCAAATCTTAACCCAATATTATAAGGACAGAGTAGCATGGGTGGGGGTCTGGAGACTATGCTCCCAGGGGACATGGAGGCCAATCAGCATAAGTAACCCACTACTAAGAGAGTCTACTGCACACCATGTTAGTGAGTGGCGTCTGGGGTCTTAAAAGCTAGCAAACTGCCATCTGAGGTACACTAAATGGTCCCAGCTCAGCTAAAACAGATGATCACCAAGGACAATGACTTGAGGGAAAAAGAACCCAGAAGACATAAAGACCCATGTGAATGGGTGACTATATCAACATGTGACCAGAAGAACCAGATGGTCCTCGGCCACCTCCAAAGACAGCTGTGATGGGGCTCACAGTGTTGAGCTCCAGTGGCAACATGAGAAAAAAAGTAGTACACCCTAAGAACTCCACTTCAAAACTGCAATTTCAGGTCTGAAAGCCTTAGGGTTCCCCTGGATCATGACTCCTAGACCTGATGCTGCCCTGATCATAATCTTTACTAAGGTCAACTCCTCAGAAATGAACGGATTTGATTTGGGGACACAGAGTGACCATATTCTGTGTGTAGTTTATGGTTCTATGCATCTACGGGATGTTGTCCTTCTGGCCTCTTACTATAGGGGTGTGAAGAGGTGGAGAGGATGAGACAGGAGATTGTTAAGAGGATATGACATGCATATAATGGAAAGGAGGAGTGTGCTGTCCCTGGGATAGGAGAGCAGAAGAAGCTGCAGACAGGCAGGTATGCAAATTTAAACTGGATTGTACACTTTTACTCAATCACAATAAATAAATAAGAAGTCAGAACAAGACCAGGTGCTAACTGTGGCACAAACCATCAGTTGTTCACACGCAAGTTCAAGCCGAAACAGAAGAAAATTAGAATGAGTCCATGAGAGCCAAATATGAGCTTAAGTATACAACTACCTGAGTTTAGAGACCATCGCAAGGACAGATATGATGTATTCTTTCACTATGTGTTTGTAAAAAGGCAAAACCACTGCCATTGTGTCAATTCCAATTCATAGCAACCTTATAAGACAGAATAGAACTGCTCCATAAAGTTTCCAAGGAGTGCTTGGCAGATTTGAACTGCTGACCTTCTGGTTAACAGACGTAACACTTAACCACTACTCCACTAGAGTTTCCATTCATATATACTGCAACCTAAACAACCAATCTTTTATTTTCAGCATTCAAATCTCTTTTTTTCTTTCTTTTTCAATTATCCCTGTCAGAAAATAAATGTAAATACAATTGTTACATTCAAATGGCGTAAGCGTTGCAAAGAGTACTTATTCAGTATTGTTGTTATTATGCTGTTAGGTGATGTTGAGTTGGTTCTCACTTATAGCAACCCTATGTACAACCAAATGAAACATTCTTTGGTTTTGTGCCACATCCACAATCATTTTTATGCCTAAGCCCATTGTTGCAGCCATTGTGTCAATCCATCTAGTTGAGGGTCTTCCCGTTTTTCTGGCCCTCCACTCTGCCAAGCATAACGTCCGTCCCCAGGGACTGATCCTTCCTGACAACACATCGGAAGTATGTAAGACAGTCTTGCCATCTTTGCTTTCAAGGAACACTCTGGTTGTTCTTACAGAACCAATCTGTTTGTACTTTTGGCAGTCCATGATACATTCAGCATTCTTCTCCAACATCGCAATTCAAAGGCATCAATTCTTCTTGTCTTCTCTGTTCATTGTCCAGCTTTCACGTACATATGAAGTAATTGAGAATACTATGTCTTGGGTTAGGGGCACTTTAGTCTTCAGAGTGACATCATTACTTTTGAATACCTTAAAGAGATCCTTTGTAACAGATTTCCCAGTGCTATCCACCTTTTGATTTCTTGACTACTGTTTCCATGAGTACTGATTGTGGACCCAAGTAAAATGAAATCCTTGACAACCTCAATCCTTTCTTCATTTATAACGATGTTGCTTACAGGTTCAATTGTGAGAATTTTTGTTTTCTTGATGTTGAGGTGAAATCCATACTGAAGGCTGTGGTCCTTTACCTTCATCAGTAAGTGTTTCAAATGTTCTTTCCTTCCAGCAAGTAAGATGGTGTCTTCTGGGTAACACAGGTTGTTAATGAGTCATCTTCCAATCCATCATGCCTTGTTCTTCTTTGTATATTCCATCTTCTCAGATAATCTGCTCAGTGCACACATTGAAAAGATATGGTGAAAGAGTATCACTCTTACACACACCTTTCCTGACTTTAAACCACTCAGTGTCCCCTTGTTCTGTTTGCATAACTGCCTCAATCCAAGCATAGATTCTTTAAGAGAACAATTAAGTGTTATGGAATTCCCATTCTCCATAATGCTAGTCGCAATTCTTTATGATCCACACAGTCAAATACTTTTGTCATCAACGAAACACAGGTAAACATCTTTCCGGTATTCTCTGCTTTCAGCCAAGATCTATCTGACATCAGCAATGATGTCCCTACTTCCATGTTTGCTTTTGAATCTAGCTTGAGTTTCTGGTACTTCCTTGTCAATATACTGTTGCAGTCACTTTTGAACAATCTTGAACAAAATTTTACTTCAGTGTGATATTAATGATTTTGTTTGATAATTTCTGCATTCATTCGGATCACCTTTCTTTGGAGTTGGCATGAATATGGATCTCTTCCAGTAAGTTGGCCAGGTAGCTATCCTCTAGATTTCTTGGCATAGATGAGTGAGCAGTCTCAACACTGCCTGTGTTTGTTGAAATATCTCAGTTGATATTCCTTTACTTCCTGGAGCCTTGATTTTTGCCAGTGCCTTAAGTTCAACTTCTACTTCTTCCTTTAGTGCCACCAGTTCCTGAACATATGCTATCTCTTTGAATGGTTGAACATTGATCAGTTATTTCTGGCATAATGACTGTGTATTCCTTCCATTTTCTTTTGATTCTGCCTGAGTCGTGTAGTATTTTCTCTATAGAACCTTCATTATTGCAACTCAAGGCTTGAGTTTTCACTTCAGGTTTTTCAGCTTGAGAAATGCAGAACATGTTCTCCCCTTCTGGTTTTCCATTTCCAGCTCTTTGTACACATCATTATAATACTTTATTTTGTATTCTTGAGCTCTCTTTGAAATCTTCTGTTTAGGTCTTTTACTTTGCAATTCCTTCCTTCTGCTTTAGCTGCTAGACATTCGAGAACAAATTTCAGACTCTCTTCTGACATCCACTTTGGTCTTTTCTTTCTTTCCTGTCTTTTTAATGACCTCTTGCTCTCTTCATGGATGATGTCTTTGATGTCATTCCATAATTTGTCTCTTCTTTGGTCGTTAGTGGTCAATGCATCAAATCCGTTCTTAAGATGTTCTTTAAACTCAGGAAGGATGTACTCAAGGTCATAACTTGGCTCTTGTGGATTTGTTCTAATATTCTTCAGTTTCAATTTGAATTTGCACATGAGCAATTAATGATCTGTGCCACAGTCAACAATACCTGGTCTTGTTCTGACTGCTGACATGGAGCTTTCCTATCATCTTTTTCCGCAGATGTAGTAGATTTGGTTCCTGTGTATTCCATCTGGTGAGACCCATGTGTACAATTGCTGTTTGTGTTGGTTTAAAAAGCTATTTGCAATGACGAAGTCATTAGTCTTGCAAATTCTATCATGAAATTTCCAGCATTATTTCTGTGACTAAGGCTGTGTTTTTCAACTACCAATGCTCTTTCTGTATTTCCAACTTTTGCATTCCAGTCCTCAGCACTTATCAATGCATCCTGATAGCATGTTCAATCAATTTCAGACTGCAGAAACCGGTAAAAATCTCTAGTCTCTTCATCTTTGGCCCTAGTGGTTGGTATGAACTGGCTTTCCTTTTTGGTCTATGGATATTATCTTATCATTAACAGCATTGGATTTCAGGACAGATCTTTTTTCTTTTTTTGTTATGATTGAGTGAAAATGTACATGCCCATGTAAATTTACATGTCCACCTAATGCAGCTTCCACTGCTCTCCCTGCCTGGTGATAGCACACTATTCCTCTCTGCTCCATACATGTCTCATCCTCCCAACAATCTCCTTTCCCCTCCTCTCCACCCACTCCCATTACTCCAGCCAGAGGTCTGCAGGATGATATCCTATAGATGCATAGAACTATAAAATGCATCCAATATATGGTCACCCTGTATCACCAAGTCAAATCCACTCATGTCCAAGGAATGGACCTTCATTATGATGTATGGGCAAGGGCAGCATCAGGGCCAGGGGCCATGCTCCCAGGGGAACCCCGAAGCCACTGGACCATCAATTGCGGTCTTTTAATAAAAAGGGTGCACCCCTTTTTATTCTTGTGTTGCCAGTGAGACTCAACTTAGTGAGCTCCATCGTGGCTATCACTGGTGGTGGCCAGGCACCATCTGGTTCTCCTGGTCCCAAGTCAATGTAGGTACCCACTCCTGTGGGTCTCTCTATCTTCTGGGTTGTCTTTACCCCATGTCATTTTGGTCCTGGACAGATCTTTTTGATGATGAATGCAACACCATTCTTCTTCAAGTTTTTTTTCCCACCTCCCCCAGCATACTAGACTATACAGTTGTCTAATTCAAATTGGCTGATACCAGTCCACTTCAGCTCAGTAATACGTAGGATGTCTATGTTTATGCTTTCCATTTCATTTCTGATCATTTCCAATTTTCCTAGATTCATACTTCATACATTCCATGTTCTGATTATTAGTGGATGTTTGTAGTAGCAGTTTCTTTTTGTTCTGAGTCATGCCATATCAGCAAATGAAGACCTCAAAATCTTTACTCCATCTACAACATTAAGGTTGATTCTACTTTAAGGAGGCAGCTCTTCCCAAGTTATTTTCTGAGTGCCTTCCAACCTGAAGGTAAAGGAAATATTGAAAGGAAGAAACTTTGATGACATTCAGGACATCAAGTGTAATATAAGATAGCTCTGATGGCTATTACATAAAAAGAGTTCCAAAATTGCTTTTTACAGTAGACTAGTCACTGGTGTCAATACTTCGAGGCAATTATAGTGATATTTAGAAATCAGGTATATAGCACTCTTTCTAGGGTGATTTCATGAACTTAGTTGGCAGTCCTCATATATATTATATAAATGTATTATATAAAAGTCTTATATAAAATAATTTTATATAATTTATATCATATAATACATACTGTATATAATCTAATTTATATACACGTATGAGAATGAAACAAACTCACATGGTTGTTTAGCATTTAAATTCTAAATTAATGTGAGACTCCAGATATACAAAAAACATGATGATTCATTTTATTGTAATAACACAAGAATATTTCTATGTTTAAAATAACTTGCTATATTCAATTACATGATGGTGACAGGAAACGACCATTCAAATCCTGAACTTTGTTTTGATCTATGTCCAAATGTAATTACTGCCTATTTTTAATTTAAAAAAAGGTAAGGAAAAAAAAAAACATTGTCTTAGTTACCCAGTGCTCCTGTAACAATACCGGAGATTGGTGGCTCTAACAAACAAATTCATTTTCTCACAGGTTGGGAGGCTAGAATTCTGAATTCATGGGCTGGTTCTAGGGGAAGTCTTCCTTTCTCTGTCAGCTCTGAAAGGAGGTCCTTGCCTTTGAGCTTCTGTTCCTGGGATAACTTCATGTGGCTTGGCATCTCTCTTCCCTCACCTCTGCTGTGTAGTTTGCTCTTTCTATATTTTGTAAGAGATTGACTCAAAGCACCCCCTATACTAAACTTGTCTCTCATTAATATTAGCACAACAAAGACAATCCACTTCCAAAATTATACCCGAAAGTCTTCTCTGGGGTCTATTTGTATATACGTGCAACAAATAACATTTTTCAAAATTTCTACATCTCTTATATAAAACTTAAATACCTCATACAATCACAAGCACAGAGGTTAGCATAAACAATATGTATTTCTGGGATCAAAACTCAATCCATAACAGATAAGAAATACAAAGTTACTTCCTCAATTTAATAACTATTATCAATTTAAAAAAAGTTTCAAAATAAGGATTCTCAGTGTGTGATAGAATGGTTGGCATGTAAGAGATATTCCACAAATACTGATTGGATAAGTAACAAAATAATTGATTAAAAATAGCTAACTTCTCATTTAAATGCCCTTTATCAACACACCAATAAACTTTTGTCTGTATATATTACCAATACAGTAGGCTAAGGAAAAAAAAAAGGTATAATTTTAAAATTATGCATAGGTATCAAGTATTACAAGATACCATCTATATTTACTTATGTTAACCATCTGGTGATGCTTTATGCTTAACTTTTGGTATTTTGTGCTTTAACCATTTTATTGACCCCATGTGTTTTTATTAGTGGAAGCATACTGAATCATTGTGTGTGTATGAGTCTTTGGTAGATAGTATGGATATTATTGTTATTGTTGTTCCCCTCCCACAAGCCTACCCTAAGTGAGCAGTGGTGTATATGTAGTAACACTAATTATACCCCAGAGTCCTCACTGGGGTGTATTTGTATATATGTGTAACAAATAAAATTTTTCAAACTTTTTAATATTCCTATAAAAATTAAGACACCTTATACAATACTCTGTAAAATCAGCAATTTGCAGTGCACACATATTTTTTCGGTTTTAAACAGTCATAAAGATCCTGCCTTGCAGCAACATGTGCTACCAGTAGTACAACAACTTAACAATAAACTCCAGAGGCTGAAAGTTCATAATCTCTCTATGTACTACTGGGCACAAAAATGTTCTTATTTGGAAAATCACAAAGAACTCACTGACAAGTCATTAGAGTTAATGATAGATTTCTGTACATTGGAAGTTGTGAAAAAAAATTATAAATAGAAATTTAACCAAAAAACATTACAACTAAAAAAAAAATGGAAACTTTCAGATTATTTACAAAAACATAAAATACTTAACACTAAGCACTGCCAAAGCCAAGATGATTTTTTTGGGTGATGACTTTAAAGAGACAGTTGTATAAATTTGTGCCTTGATATACAAAAAGAACTATTATTGTTAGTGTGCTATTTTTTCAAAACAATATATTAAGTATCACACCATCTGAATCAAAATTAGAAACTAATTATTGAAAAGTATCACTACAATCTGATTGTAAGGTAAATACATAAGTTTACAAAGTCTGTCAGATTCTATGCCTTATTTTTGCCAAAATTATTTTAAAAAGAAAATACATATACTGGGAAAGTGAACAGAAACATTATCTTGTACTACAAGTATTTTTGTACATTGTACACATTGATAACATTCTCAAGAACAACATTTGTTTGCTTTTCTAATTTAGATACCTGAGTGACAGATATAAAACATCTAACAATGTATGTTTAAAATATGGACAGGGATACCAAACAATCAGTTATCAAAAACTTGATTCCTACTTATTGTAACCCCATGTATCAAAGTAGAACTGTGCTCCATAGGGCTTTCAATGGTTGATTTTCATTAAGTAGACTGTCAAGCCTTTTCTTTATTATCTCTGGGAAAACTGTAGCCTCCAACTTTTTGATTGGTAGCCTGTTGCATTAAACATTTATACTACCCAGGAATGCTCCTTAGAAGCAAGGAAGATGACATTTGTCTCTTGTATTTTAGATGTATTATCAAGAGGGTCCAGTTCATGGAGAAGGGCACAATGCTTAGTAAGATGGAAGGTCAATGAAAAAGAAGATCCTCAATAAGATAGATTGTTACAGTGGCTGTAACAACAAGCTCAAGCAAATCAATGATTGTGATGATGGCTCAGGACCAGATAGTATTTTGTCCTGTTGTACATTTGGTCACTTTGGGTCAGCACCTAACAATGACAAGGACTCCCAGGATACCAATAAAGTCTGCTACATTCTGCTGTCATGAAGATTGAAGTAATTATTATTATCATTACTAAGAAAGGGGAGAATAATTGCTTTCTATCAAGAGAACAGGCTCCTCTTTAAAGGCTGTGAAGAAGGAGCAGTGTTGAAAAAAAGAGAGAAGAGACATTTAACTGTCGATGGCACTTGGCTTGGCTTAACTATCAGTATGAAGAAAGGGCAAAAGGTTGTAAATTAAGAAAAACAAAGCCATTCAAACATTTTTTGTATAAAAATTCCAACAAAGAAGTGGTTTGTAAACCTTCAATAATCTAGGAAGGAGGGCAGAGTCAACATGGCAGAGACTATACACGTGTCTCCTTAATTCCCTCTGAAAACTAAGGCTTAGATTGATAATGAAATTGAGCTTTCTGGACACCCTGTGTCCCCTAGGACACGGCATAGCATTGTCAGTTTTGACTACACGCTATTAAACAGGAAATTTCTTGTTTGAGGCTAAGCCCTGCACACTCTGGTTGAATCAGCCAGCTCCTGCGGACTGAAGATAACCAGCGTGTTTAACTTTTTTTTTTCTTTTTTTTGGTTGGCAGGCAGGGGAGGAGTTCAATCAGAAACTACTCATAGCCACAGTACTAAAGTGATTAGCAGGTGGAATAACCGTATTTTGGCAGCCCACCTTGGGAGTCAGAGCACCACAGCCCCACCACACTCTACCTTCAGACCTCTGCCACAGATTCTGCTGTTTTGAGGGCGTTAAGATAGCTTAGCCAGGATGCCATCTTGTTTGACTGAGAGGCAGAGTTACCCAATAAAAGACCTCAGCAAGAGCTAATTCCCAAAATGGGAGGTAATCTCAACCCAGGGAGTACTTTTCCAGCATAAAAACTGTATTTACCACAGTGTAGTCTTACATGTGGACCAGGAAGGGTAGGTCAGCAGGGCAGTAGTGCCTGTCACTTGAACATTATCACAGCATCTGGGGACAGTTGAAGAGATGCCTTTCTCTTATCAGTCAGAACGAGGATCTTCCCACACCTGACAGCCTGACTGATTTTGGAGGCAGTCTGATAGCTTTTACCTTTTAAAATAAGGAAGCCTAGAGAAATAAATGCAGTTCACCCTCATGGCATCTCTTCCATCCTTTACTGATCCACATTGTAGGGTCAGCTGATGTCTCTCCAGTGATTCCGTAAGTATGGCTGTATCTTTACCAGTCAGGAGGTGGTGGAGCCTGCAACCTGGAGGTTCTACTGGGCCCAGTCCCTGGAGTACATAGTGGTGGCTAGTGATCAACTTCCTTCTCAGAACTGCACTTCAGCTGCTGTTAAGGCAACACCAGAGGAACTAAACAGCCTCTAGATGTCCCATAAGCAACAAATCCTAATGAAACATTTAAAAAAAAATTCAACCACAGCTCCAGAAAACTCCCAAAATAAAAAATCAAAGAACTTGACACATAAAGAAGCTTTCCTGAAACTACTGGAGGTTGGGTACAAAAGAATTATATAGACAGCCCTCCTAGACATTATACAAAATTTAGCTGAGCAAAGTTAAAAATTAAGCAAACTGTTTGAGCTGATGGAACACCAGCATTCTGAAATCCAACAGATCAATAACAAAATTACAGAATTCGACAATTCAATTCAAAGCCAAAAGAGCAGAATTGAACAACTGGAAACTAGACTTACTGACTTTGAATATAGAGCTACTGACACCAACATTTATGAGGAGAAATCAGAGAAATGAAACAATAAAAATGAAGAAGCATTAAGAAACATGTGGGACTCTACCAAGAGAAACAATCTATGATTAATTAAAGTTCCTGAACAGGGAAGCATAGCTGAAAAGACAGAGTACTGTTGCAGAGTTGCTGACAGAAAATTTCCCTGAAATTATGAAAGAAGAGAACATAGATAGCCAAGATGTGTATCGAATGCCTCAAAAACTAGACCCCAAAGAAAGATATGAAGACATATTATAATTGAGCTTAACAAAATGAAACATAAGCAGAAACTCTTAAAGGCAATGAGACTCAAACCCAAGCTAACAATCAGAGGAAAGCCCCAAAGGTTTGTGTCTCGCTTCTCGGCAGAAACGATGTTGGCATTGAAGCAGTATGATGGTACATTCAAAGCCTTGAAGGAGAAAAACTTCCAACCAAGAATTACATATCCTATAAAACTGTCCTTCAAATATGAAGAAGAAATTGAGACATTCTCAGATAAACAAACACTTAGAGACTTTGTGGAAACCAAATCCAAACTACAAGAAATACTGAAAGAATCTTTCAGCTTAGAAAAACAAAACTATTAAGTGTATATTTAAGGAGGCAATGAAAGGCCACCATCCAGAAACCTACTCAGTTAGGGAAGCCACAAAAATCAATCAAAGCCGTAATATTAAAAGAAGGAAAAAGTGACCATATCATGAAAACTGATACCATCACATTAAAAAGAGGGATATACTACAGTAGTTACAGTCCTTTCAGATGCTGAGGAAGTAATGAAGATATGTCAAAGTTAGAATGGAGTTTAAACTTAGATTTTTAAGGGTTACCATAGTGGTAGCCACAAAGCATGAAAAAGATGCAGTATATCAGAACAGGAAATGTAACACAAGAGTCTCAACAAACACAAAACCAACACTGAAAAGTATGAAAAATCAATGCATAAGGAAGAATGACCCAGAAAAGAAAATTAAGAGCAACAGAGGATATACCAAAATAAATACATTAAAATGACAGCAATAAACACATACTTTTCAATAATTACATTGAATGTAAACAGAGTAAAGAGAAGATGAATGACATCTTGTATCAAAAGACATGACCCATCTATATGTTGCTTACAATAAACTCACCTTAGACTTAAAGGTATGAACAAACTGAAAAATTAAAGGATGGAATAATGTATACCAAGCTAACAATATACAAAGAAGAGCAGAGGTGGCAATATTAATCTCAGTTAAAATAAATCTGAATGTAAAAGCCACCATTGTGGACAAAGATGGTCACTGTATACTTCCAAAAGGTTTGGTACAGAAGCAGGACTTAACAATATTAAATATTTATGCACCCAATACTAGAGCATCTAAATACATTGAAGAAACACCGACTATGTTGAAAAATGAGGTAGGTCACTTCACAGTAGTAGTGGGAGAGTTCAACACTCCACTATCAGTGTTCGACAGATCTTCTAGAATAAAGCACAGTAAAGACACAGAAGAAATTATTGCCACAATTAACCAATTACACCTCATCAACATATACAGAAAATTTTATCCATCAACAGATAACTACACCTCGTCTTCAGTGCACGTGGAACATTTTCCGGAATAGATCGTGTGTTAGCATATAATGCAAATCTCACAAAATCCAAAATATTGAATTCTTGCAAAGCATCTTCTCAGACCATAAAGTCATAAAAGTTGAAATCAGTAACAGAAAAAAAAAAAAAAAAAAACAGACAGAAATGGGAACTCATGGAAACTGAATAATATCTTGCTCAAAAAACCATGGGTTGTAGAAGAAATCAAGGATGAAATGAAGAAATTTATGGATTTAATGAGAATGAAAACATTTCCTACCAGAACCTATGGGATACAGCCAATGCAGTGCTCAGAGCTCAATTTATCTGCATAAATGCACACATCAAGAAGGAAGAAAGGACTCAAAACTAAGAATAAACCTTTGAACAAGGAAAAAGAGAGCAACAGAGGAACCCATCAGGCACCAAAAAAAAACAAAAAACAAAGACAAATCATAAAGATTAGAGCAGAACTAGATGAATTAAAGAATGGAAGAACAATTGAAAAGATTGATAAGAACAAAAGCAGATTTTTTTAAAAAGATCAACAAAATTGAAAAACCATTTGTGAAACTTATTCACGAAAAACAGGAAATGAAACAAACAACCCAAATAAGAAATGTGATGGGAGCTATCACAACAGTTCCAACAGAAATCGAAAGTATTATAACAGTATACTATGAAAGACTGTAACAGATTTGAAGACTTAGAGGAAAGGGACAAATTCCTAGATTTATATCACCTACAAAAGTTCTCACAGGGAGAAATAGAACAACATAATAACTCCATCACAAACGAAGAGATTGAAGAATTCTTCCAAAAACTACCAACCAAAAGCCATCTGGCCCAGACGGCTTGACCTCAGAATTCTACAAACTTTTTAGGGAAGAGTTAACTTTAGTACTACTGAGACTATTTCACAGCATAGAAAGGGATGTGATACTCCAAACTTTTCAGAAGCCAGCATAACCCTGATACCAAAGTCAGGGTAAGATCCAACAAAAAAGGAGACTTACAGACCAACATCACCCATGAACCTACATGAAAAAATCTTCAACAAAATCCTTGCCAATAGAATTCAACAACATATCAAAAAATAATTCATCAAGTTGGATTCATACTTGAGATGCAAGGCTGGTTCAGTATCAGAAAAATAATTAACATGATCAACCACATAAATAACACAAAAGACAAGAATCATCTGATTTTGTCAATTGATACAGAAAAGGCATTTGACAAGGTCCAATAGCTATTCACGCTAAAAACTTCCAGAAAAGTAGGAAGAGAAGAGAAATTTCTCAATGCAATATGGGCCATCTACATGAAGCTAACCACATATATCACCCTGAATGGAGAGAGACTGAAAGATTTCCCCTTGAGAAAGTTTATTAAACAAGGATGCCCACTCTCACCGCTCCTATTTAACATTGTACTAGAATTTCTGGCCAGTGCAATTAGACAAGACAGAGAAATACAGGGCATCTGCGTAGGCAAAGAAGAAGTAAAGATCCCTCTACTTGCAGGTGATATGATTGTGTATGCAGAGAATCCTGAAAAATCCATAGGTAAACTACTCGAACTAATAGAAGAGTTCAGCAAAGTATTAGGATATAAAATAAACGTAAGTAAATCAGTAGGATTCTTTTCTACTAATGAGATCATTCGAGAAGAAATCACTAAATCAATACCATTTTATACCCCCAAAGAAGATAACATACCTAGGAATAAATCTAAGTGGAGAAATAAGAGACCTATACAAAGAAAACTACAAGACCCTACAACAAGAAACCGAGAGAGATTTACACGAATGGAAAATCCTACCCTGTTCATGGATAGGAAGACTTAACATTGTGACTACATCTATTTTATCCAAAGCTATCTACATATACAATGCAATCCCAATACAAATTCATATGATATTGTTTTTTTAATTTTTGTTTAATATAACTGAGTGAAAATGTACATTCCCGTATAGATTTACGTACCCACCTATATGCAGCTTCCACTGCTCTCCCTGCCTGGTGACAGCACACTATTCTTCTCTGCTCCATACATGTCTCATTCTCCCAACAGTCTCTTTTTTCCCTCCTCTCCACCCACTCTCCTTCCTCCAGCCATAGGTCAGCAGGATGACATCCTATAGATGTACAGAACCATAAAGTGCATCCAATATATGGTCACTGCATCGCCAAGTCCAATCCATTCCTGTCCAAAGCATGGACCTTCGTTATGATTTATGGTCAAAGGCAGATCAGGGCGAGGGGCCATGCTCCCAGGGGAACCGTGAAACCACTGGACCATCAATTGAGGTCTTTTAGTGGGGATCTCAGGGTGCACCCTTTTTATACTTGTGTTGCCTGTGAGACTCAACTTAGTGAGCTCCATCTCAGCTATCATTGGTGGTGGCCGGGCACCATCCGGTTCTTCCGGTCCCAAGTTGATGTAGGCACCCACTGATGTGGGTCACTTTGTCTTCTGGGTTGTCTTTCCCCCATGTGATTTTGGTCCTCAGTGAGCATCCATTCCTGCTGAGTCAGGACCATTTGCTGTGCCCTCGGATGGCAGCTTGGCAGCTTTTAAGACCCCAGATACCACTCACCAGCGTAGGGTGCAGAGAGCCCTCTTAGCAAAACGCTAGTTGTGCCAATTGGCCTCGCTTTCTCCTAAGAGCATGGTTCCCCGCCCCCTGCCCCAGCTACTCTATCCTTGCAATATTGGGTTAAGATGGAAGGAGTACTCATGTTATGTTTCAATCCACTTAACATTGTTCTTGTTTCTAATGCGAGCTATCACTGATTTCACCCAACCAGATAACTAGCAACTATCTAATCTAAACCCTTCCCACCTCCCTTTCTCCCACCCCTCCCTTGAAGCTGTCAAAGAGTCTTTTCTTCTATACACAAGTCTGGTTTTGAGATCTTATCATACAGGTCTCATACAATATTTGTCCTTTTGTCACTGACTACTTTCACTCAACGTAATGTCTTCCAGTTGAAACCAGGTCGTGAGATGTTTCCTGAAGTCACGCTGTTCTTTATCATTGCATAGTGCTCCGTTGAGTATATATACCATAGTTTACCTATCCATTCTTCTGTTGTTGGGCATCTGGGTTGATTCCATCTTTTTGCTATCGTGGACTGTGCCGCGATAAACATTCTGGTGCATGTGTCTGTTGGTGTGAAAGGCCTTGATTCTGTAGGATATATTCCAAGTAGTGGAATTACTGGGTCGAATGGTATATCAATATCCATTTTTTTAAGGAAGCACCAGACTGCCTTCCAAAGAGGCTGGACCATTTTGCAACCCCACCAACAGTGTAGGAGGATTCCACTTTCTCCACAGCCTCTCCAGCATTTGTTGTTTTGTGTTTTCTGGATCATGGCCAACCTTGTTGGGGTGAGATGGCATCTCATTGTCATCTTGATTTGAATTTCTTTAATAACTAAAGATCGTGAACATGTCCGCATGTGTTTTTTGGCTGCCTGCATCTCTTTTGTAGTGAAATGTCTGTCCATCTCCTTTGCCCATCACTTAATTGGGTGGTTTATCTTCTTCTTGTTGATATTTTGTAGTATCTTTTAGATTATGGAATACAGGCACTGGTCTAACATAGAATTGCCAAATATTTTTTCCGATTGTGTAGGTGTTCTTTTAATTCTATTAATAAAGTCTTCAGATGAGCAAAAGTGTTTAATTCTTAATAGATCCCATTTATCTATTCTCTCTTCTGGTGATTGTGGTTTGTTTGACAGATTTTGGAGTCTCTCCTCATTGTGTGTTAAAACTTCCATTGTTGTTCCTACCTTTTCTTGGATGAGCTTTATCGTTTTAGGTTTGATATTTAGGTCTTTTATCCAGTTGGAGTTGGTTTTTGTATAAGGTGTAAGATATGGATCTTGATTTAGTTTATTGCAGATGGATAACCAATTTTGCCAGCACCATTTGTTGAAGATACTGTTTTTACCCCAGTTTAATGTCTTAGGGCCTTTGTCAAATATCAACTGTTCATAGGCAGATGGTGTCATCTCTGGGGTCTCAGTTCTGTTCCACTGATCGATCTGTCTGTTCTTATACCAGTACCAGGCTGTTTTGACCACTGTGGCAGTGTAATATGTTCTAAAGTCAGGTAATGAGAGGCCTCCAAGTGTGTTCTTCTTCTTTAGTAGTACCTTGCTTAACCGGGGCTTCTTCCCTTTCCAAACAAAATTGGTGATTTGTTTTCCCATCTCATTAAAAAATGTCACTGGAACTAGTATTGGGATTGCATTATATAAATAGATTGCTTGGGGTAAAATAGGCATTTTCACAATGTTAAGTCTTCCTATCCATGAGCAGTGTAGGTTTTTCCATTTATCTAAGTCTCTCTTAGTTTCTTGTAGTAAGAGTTTGTAGTTCTCTTTGAAAAGGTCTGTTATTTCTCTGCTTAGATTAATTCCTAGGTACTTTATCTTCTTAGGGGATATCGTAAATGGTATTGATTTGATAGTTTCTTCCTTAACAGTCTTGTTGTTAAATGATATTTTTTAATAAAATAGAAAAACAAATCACAAACTGTGTGGAAAGAGAAAATATCTGAGATAAGCAAAGCAGTACTGAAGAAGAATACACTAGAAGGTCTTACACTACCCAACTTTAGAACCAACTACACTGCTACAGTAGTGAAAACAGCCTGGTACTGGTACCAAAAGAGACATATAGTCCAATGGAACAGTGATATATTTAATTTTCATTAGGTCTCATTATGTATTTTTGTCTTCAACTGCTGGTTCAGTTGTTCCTATGTTTGATAATCTTTGAAAATATAAAAATCAAATAGCGCTAGATTCTATAGTTTCACCCTACAGTTTTTACCAAGAATTTTATGGTCTGTAAGTTTAACATTTAAGTTACTGATGTATTTTGAGTTAGTTTTACTATATGGATTCTGCTTTATCTTTATGTATGTAGAAATCCAACTTTCCCAACATCTTTCGTTTAAGAGACTATTGCTTCCCCATTGAATGAACTCATTCCTCTTGATGAAAAATCTGTTTACCACAGATGTATGGATTTATTTTGGGGCTCTCAGTTCTATTCCTTTGGTCTATTTGGCTATTATTAAAGCAATATTAGGCTATTTCAATCACTGTTACTGAGGAGTAGGTTGTGAAGTAAGTAAGTATAAGGCAACCTACTTTGTTCTTCAGAAGTACTTTGACTATTTAGGAGTTCTTGCCTTTCCATATGAAGCTGAGAACTGGTTTTTCCAATTTGGTAACAAAAAAAAAAAAAAAAAAAAAAAGCTTTTGGAGGCTTAATTGGGATTGCATTTTATTTATAGATCACTTTGGGTAGTATTGGTATTAAATCTTCCTATCCATGAGTACAGAACATCTTTCAATTTATTTAAGGTTGTTTTAGTCTCTTGCAGCAGAGTTTTAAAATTTTCATTGTATAAATCTTTTCTTTCCTTAGATAGGGTTATTCGTTGGTATTTCATTCTTTTAGATGCTATAGTAAATGGAGTTGTTTTCTTTATTTCCTTTTTGATACCTCCTAATGCTTATGTATAGAAACACCACTGATTTTTATGTATGAATCTTATACCTGGGATTTTGCTGAATTTTTCTACTTGTTCCAGAAAATTTCTTGTGATTCTTTGTACATAAATGGAATCATGTCATCTGCAAATATAATTTTACTTCTTTCTTTCAAATTTGGATACCTTTTATTTACCCCCCTCCCCGGCCTTACTGTACCGACAGAGCTAGTAATTCTCACACAATATTGAACAGAGGTGGTAGTAGTTGGCACCCTTTCTCACTCTTAATTACAAGGGCAAGACTCTCAATCTTGCCTCATTTAGTATAATATTGGCTGTTTGTTTTCCATATATTTCCTCATCTTGAGGAAATTGCCTTCTATTCTGATCTTGTTGAGAGTTTTTATAAGGGAAGGTTGTTGGAGTTTATCAAGTGATTTTTCTGACTATACTGGGATGATCATATGATTTTTTTTCATTTGTTCTATTAAGAGGGTATATTACGTTAATAGATTTTCTGATGTTAAACTGTTTTTGCATTCCTGAAGTAAAAAACACCTGTTCATGGCATACAATTCTTTTAATAGGTTGTTGCTTTCTGTTCACCAGCATTTTGCTGATAAATTTTGCATTTTTATTTATGAGTAATGCTATTCTGTAACTTTCTTGTTTATGAAGTCTACATCTAGATTTGGTATCAGAGTAATACTGGCTTTTTAAGATTAGTTGGGCAGTATTACTTCCTCTTCTGTATAGGAGGAGGATGACAAGGATTGGTGTCAAATCTTTGAAAGTCTGGAAAAATTTCTGGGCAAATCTATCTGGTTCAGGGTATTTTTGTTGTCATTGGGAGATTTTCTTTTTAGTACTGATTTGGTCTCCTCTCTTGAGAGATTATCTATCTTTTTTTGTATAGTTTAGCTAAGTTATTTGTTTCCAGGAATTTGACTATCTAATCTATCAACTTTTGGATGTACAGCTTTTCACAGTTTTCTGTAATGAGCCTTTACATTTATTTTGGATCTGTTGTAATATTTCCACATTAATCACTTATTTTGATTATTTGGAACATCTCACTCTTTTTTGGGGGGTCAGTCTAGCTAAAAATTTGCTCATTTTATCTTGTGAAAGAACTGGCATTTTTTTATCCTCTCTATTATTCTTCTATTCTCTTATTAAATTTGTTTTTGCTCTGATCTTTATTGTGTCTTTTCTTCTGCTATCACTGCGTTTAGTTTGTTCTTTTTCTAGTTCCTCAAGTTGTAGAGTTAGAGTGTTAATTTCTTATTTTTTGATGTAGACATTTCTTGATGTCTCTCTCATAGCTGTCTTTGCTTCATCCCATAGGTTCTGGTGTATTGTGTTTTCATTCCCGCATAATTCTTTTTTATTTTTTTTTCCTTCTTTAATTTCTCTTTTGATTACTTCTAGACATATTGGTTTTTAGTAGTGTGCTATTTAGCATCCATGTATTGTTTTCCTCCAATTTTCTATAATCAGTTTTTAGTTTCATTCAGTTATGGCCAGAAAAGATGCTTTGTGTTCTTTCAATCTCTTAAAATTAATTAGGATTTATCGTGTGTCCTAAAATCAGGTCTATTCTGCAGAATAACCCATGTACATTGGAGAAGAATGTGTATTGTGTTACCTCTGGGTGAAGTAGTCTATGCATCTGGTAGGGTCAAAAACCCAAACCCAACTCATTGCTGTTAATTCAGTTCTGACTAATAACCACCTTGTAGGACAGATTAAAACTACTCCATAGGGTTTCCAAGAAGTATCTGGTGGATTTGAACTACTGACCTTTTTGTTAGCTGTAGCTCTTAACCACTACCCTACCAAGGTTTCTCTGTTAGGTTCCGTTGGTGATAGTGTTGTTCAAGTCTTTTGTAGTTACTTCATCTGTTGTCAAAAGCAGTACATTAAAGTCTTAGAATTCTTGTAGAAATTTCAATTTTCTCCACTAATTTATTTTGTGTTATGTTGCTTTTGTTTGGATGACAATCACAAATAAAATTTTATGGTACATTGTTAAAGTAATTCAAGTTGACACAGCTTACATTATTTTCAATAGGACACTCAGTGTGATGGTGACAATCCTTCAGTAACAGTCTATAAGTTTCATGTGCAAATAAAACACCAAAAAAAAAGATTTTTCTTATCTGGGCAAGGGTGATAGAATGGTTTACATGTAGGTGTCACCTTAACTAGATATACTGCCAAGGTAGACACTTTCATGTATAAATTCCTCAAATCATTGTGCTGTATAGACCCAGTGGTTGCTCTGACAATTTCCTGTTGAAACACAGCAGAACCACTGTGAACACTATAATCTCAGTTGCTGATTACATCATATGCTCTCTTCCAAAACAGATTTAGGGAATTTGACTGTAAAACTTCAGTTTATAATGCTATCGAAATTCTACAGACATTAAATGTTCCATAAACCTCATTGTGTACACATCTTTTGAGTTCTAGTATTCACTCTATTCCTCCTCTCCTCTTAAATATCTATCCTGCCTGTTTTAGATAGCAATACTAACTGATATATTATCTATTAAGTAATAACAATGCAAAATGTATACATTAATGCATATAAATTTTACAGGCCATCATATGTTTTACTATAGGCAAAATATTAAAAAATAAAGATGCATGTGTAATTATACAGGTAGCCAAGCCAAGTGCCGTCCATGTATAATATATTCTTGAATAAAAGTAATGTAAAGTAATATAAATAAAAGTAATGTAATTTTGTTTGAGTATTATGATTAACATTATTTTGTATGATTTCTGCCTGCATTTCAATTTCTTGGTCTTTGAGATGGGCATAGTTGCATATATTTTCTATTTTGTTCTGTTATTGTATAGTTATTTAAAAAGTGTTTGACTGTGTAAATTATTTTTAAGTGAAAGTTATAATAAAATGTTGAATTTTTCTACTTCTGTGCAATGGACACTACTTACATGGTTGAACTCTATAATCTACTAAATATGTAGGTTAGAAAGCTAGTATATAGTTTAACCAGGCTTTCTTCTTGTTTCAGTAAAGATTCTCAGCGGTCATGGCAGTATGATTTATGTGTTCATGATTAAAAAAAACACTTTGTAAATTTAAGGGTAGACGATGCAAACCTTCTTCCTAGGCTTAATGAAGAAAGTATATTTCAATGTATGATTTAAATATCATGGCAGGATGATTGCTTAAAAAGAAATTGAGGTGAGACGTGTGTATAAAATGGCTGGTGTATATCTGGGTTAAGTAAAAATTCCCCAAATTCTGCAACAACTACATTTCATCTTACTATTATACACATGGAAAAGGAGACTATGATAATTGCATATAAACATTCTTGGGATTTGTAAGACACTGACAGTATTAATACAACTTAAAAATGACTCATGTGGAGTCTAACCCCTAATTAGCAGTAATGTTATTGCAGGTTATCAAAAATTAATCAGCAAAATTCTCATTGATGCCTGCTGATCTCTTTATAAATTCAGTATAGTAATACGGTTCTTTAGCTACAAAGAAAAGATTTTAAAAAGCACTCATCAATGTCTTGGAAAGGTGGCAATTCTAAGAAATTTGACAAAAGAAGTCACTGCTTTCACTAATAGATATTCAAAAGGGAATTATTTTCTGACTTACGCTCAATTATACTTTTTAGTTATTTGTTCCATTGTGTAATATCTTGCTCCTTTGATTGGCCTACAGTTAGACTAAGGATTTCCTTATTCTCCCTTCACATTCCTTTATACCATATCATGCTGCTACTTAAGTGTAGATTTAAGTAAACTAAGTTTAAAAAAATAAAAAAGCAATAGCTTTTCTTGCAACAAATCTTTCTCTTTGAAAATCACAAGTCATTAATATTGAAGGACAGCAAAGAATACATATTTAAAGTATAAATTCTGAAGTTAGACAAGACCAGTAGTAATTCTAATCCTCCACGTTTACTAACTGTGAGAAATTGCACAAATTTGCAATCTCTGTCAGTTTCCATTTTATCATCTCAGTTGGGACAAACATCATTCCTAATCAGTGTGTTAAGAACTAATGTATCCATGAAATTGGTTTGATATAATGTCTGGTGTAGACTAAGTACCCAATAAATGACAATCACTGTTACTTTTAGATATATTTCAAATTACTAGTGCTAAAAGCAAACTTATTTTTCAAGTATGCAGTTATAAATCATATGATTTCATAAAAACTTACATTGTCAACCAACATCCTTATACTGATCCTACTGGCTTTTGGTATGAATGGCCACAATAATGCATTTTTAGATTTATGTATATATAAAGCCAAAAATTCTAGGTGGTTAGAGGATAATAGAAGGATAAAAAGTGGTTGATTTGGCTGGGGTGGGCGGTGTGACTGAATGGGGCAAAGAAGGCAGAATAGTCAGATGCTTCCTGTTATCTGTCTAACAACAAAGATCCCCCCAAAACAAATGAATTGATTATATATAACATTCTATGAGCTCTTAACATCAAAAGTAAAGGTGAGAAAACAGACTGAGAAGCAGGGGAGGGAGAGTAGGTCCAGAACTATCTAGAATTGGTCAGACCTGACCCAGGAGAGAATTAGTGGTAGAGAGTTCACCCGTGCCTCCTCAACCAGTGAAACACCACATGTGATCTTTAAAAGTTAAGTGGCTTGCATCTAATTTACTGTAAACACAGAACTAAAACTTTCCTTTGGGGTAACCTCTCTCCTTTTCCCCAGCTCTTCTCCTTTCCTTCTCTGCACAGAGGCTTGAACCAGAGATTAAAGCATTCCTTTGGGAGAAAATAGGATCCTTTATGCTAAGGCTGAGCCATCCTCCCATACTTGGAGAGGGAAAAATTTAACAAAGAGGACCAAAAAAAAAAAAAAAAAAAAAATCTGATGATTCCTGTAAACCAGGAACTCAGTAGAGAAATAGTTTTTTTGCCTAGTCACAGGCATAAGATGTTCGTGGACCTTGAATACATCTCTCCACTACATGCAAATCCAGCATCCATAATTTTACAGCAAAATCTATCTAGCTACATGCTTCAAGGAACAGGGACGTGCCTTTCTTAGAGCTTCTCACAGATAGCTGCCAGACCTTTGCATTTCTCAGCATGTGAATCAGATACCTGAGACTCCAGGAAACACTCCTGTCCATTTAGAACTATACGGGAGAGGTTACACCACACACTTGGTGATCAACTACCTGGGCGCCTGAGCTGAAAACATACAATACAAGTAAATGTGATTCTGGTCTCACAAGCTTAGTAAGAGCTCTAAACACCTGATGACAAGACATTAGAGATTCAAAGGCACCAAAAGAAAAGAGAGAGAAAAGAAAACTAGGTCACAAGACCAGCCTACTTAGACATATCAGAACAAAATGAAAAGCTGAGATACAGTAGGCGAACATAAAACAAATAAAACAGCTTACTGATGGCGCAAAGTCAACAGTCAATATCAAATCACATGAAGAGGCAGGCTATCATAGTGTCTTCAGAAAGTTCCCAAAACAAGGAACCAAGATATCCTCCAGATGAAGACAACTTCCTGTAATTATTAGAGACAGAACACAAAAGATTAATATTTAAAACTCTTCAAGAGATAATGAAGTAAATTGTCAAGTCTGGCAGTCCAGCGGCCAGCACTAGATGAAGTCCGAAGGCCAAAAGCAAACAGGTGAAAGGATGAGAAATCTCACTCACACATGAAAGCATGTCACTTACACACAAAACATGTCACTCACACAAGAACAAATAAACATACCACACAAGATGAAGTTGAGGCCAGGTGGGACCATGGTCCCTGATGGAGAATCATGGACACCAGTCCTCACACAAGCTTTATTTATAGGCTTTACAGATAGTAAGTCAACAGGGTGGCACATATGCAAAAATGGTCATGATATTTGTTACAGAACAAAGGATGGGAACATGCAAATAGTTTTAGCCAGAGCTATTGTCTTGCAAACAGTTTCAAGGAAATAGCTCTAACTTTGGGCCTATTACATTACAGATAGCTTAGTCTGAGCTAACAGATTCAAGGAATAGTTCTTACTATTTTGTAAATAGTTTCAAGATGCCAAGCAGAGAGGTACAAAACATGTGGAGAGGGAGGAAGGGGCAAGGGGCTAGGACATGGTAGCTTCCAGCCTGCAGCGTATCCCCCTTTTTGTTTTTATATAGGAAAGTATCAATAAGGTAATAAGTGAAAGGAGAAAGAGGTAGATAGACAAATTTATAACATGGCCAGGATAGCTGCTATTTGCCATGTCTCTGTCACCTGGGTCCTGTCCTGAGCTGGGCATGGGACATGAAACATCCATGGGGGTAGGAGATCTTCCACAGGAGACCTAAGGGGGTGAAGGCCTGAACCCCACTTCTATGACCCCAAAGGTTCTTCCTGGTAGTCCCTTTGTGACTGTGCCTGCCTTAGGTGGTCCCTCCCATGAGGAATCTTACCTGTCTCTGGCTAGCCAGTCATTCTTCCTGATGGCCTCTTTGTGGCTGTGCCTGTCTTAAATTGTTTCTCCTTTGAGGAATCTTACCTGTCTTTGGCTAACCAGCCAAGTTCCTAGGCCAAACAGGGTGACATGGGGTGCTGTGAAGAAGTTTATGTCTCCTTTGTAGCCTATACCCCATGGCTACCATGCCTGGCAGCTGCCTTAGGATTTCCCCGCCTATTGGCGGGGTCTGGCTGCTGTCACAGACTTGGGGAAACTAGGTTTCTTTTCTAAAATTGGTCCAGCATATAGCATTGGGTGAATAATCGAGTATATGGCATCAGCCCCTGGGAGGCCTCAACCTACACATGGCCAGGAAAACACAAGGCAATCTCATGTATGGGGCATCTACAAAACATTCCCTTAGTAATAGCAGACAAAAGAAATGCCATTATTTAGGAACAACAGAATGGGAAGATTCTACAAGCAAGAAAGAAAAAGAAAAGTCACAGAGTCAGACAAATAGGTGGGCAGATAAAAAGTGGAGGAACCCTGATAGCACATATGGGGATGTGGGCATCTTTCCCTCTAATTTTGTATAGTCAGCTTGGTTTTATGATGTGCCAGGGCCAACTTCATCAGCTGTTGCTAGAAGATTCGGCATCCAACTGTCCCAAGTTAGGGAAGAAGCTTGGCGAGTCAGAGTAGTAGGTCCTCGAAGAGTTGTCGCTTGGAGTCTGTTTGGAGCATCCTTCTCCATATCCAGTGTCAGTGGCTGTAATCTGGCCATCGTTTCCTTTGGGGGTCCATCTGGATCAGTAACGGCACCCAGCAGTAGGTCACACTCTTGCACAAATCTTGCAGGAATCCACATGGGTCCCATTCCTTCTGGGGAGACACTCACAAAACCCCATCCACTCCAGCCACTAGGCTAGGATCATTCTACTGTTCTAAGGAGGGATCTTTCTCAAGTACCCATCTCTGCTTGTTCTGAGATGAGGACAAGGGGCAATAATGCCTCTTGATAGCTGTGGTGCTATCTTCATTAATGTTAAAAAAATGTAAAGTATAGAGGACCAAATTAATAATTGTGGATGATGTATTTGTATGGTGCAGGGAGGACTCTGCCTTTTTGTTTTTATATCATCAGCACATTCTAAAAGGCCTAGTGAGTCCAGCCAGAGAAGAAATCCTGTTTTCTTTCTCTAGGTCCCCAGCTAAAAAGGTAGCTTAAGAGCTAGTCCCTTATCTTTTCTAATGCAAATAAGATGTTTATTGTTCGGGCCTCCTCCTTGAGAGCCATAAAGTTGTAAACTGGGCTCTTTTCCCCATTTTGCCCCTCAAGCAAAAAGGTTCAATATCTTGAAGAACCCATCTTTTCATTTTAAAAATAGTAGGCTGTATGAGTTACTTCAACTTCTGTGGAAGCCAGAAAGTTAGATTTTAGAAGAATTACATGTCTCTTTAAGAAAAAGCCATCTCTTCACCTGAGGGCTGTGAAGTTAGGTTTTGTCTAGCCCAGCAAACATGCCTGGATTTATTTGGAATTTAGCAATTTATCAATGTTAATTCAAGTAAGACTCATAAAATCAGGTACATTGCCAAAGACAAAACATAAAAGATAAAAAGATACTTTCCTACCAGAAACAATTTGTGCAATGACAAATGCAAAAACATCACTAATACATTTATCAAACACACAGGAGGCCTCTGTTTGTCACACACATTCAACCACTAGTACATATGCAGACTGTTTCTTTAATTAAAAATGAGCTTATGAGCATTTTAATTGTATGATGAAAGATAACCTTATGGATCCATTTGATTCAATCTCCAGAGTTTAATACCTGGCCAGGCCATATTATTACAAATGGGTACCCATACAGAGACTCAGTAGACAGAAATCACCCCAATGGGTTCTCTTAAGGAACAGAGGCATTATTTCCCACATTAGAGAGTATACAGAGAAAACTTTAATTGGGACAGATGTTCCCCTTACCAGACAGACGGTACCAAGACAGACAGGAGTTCCAACAAAACAAACACTTAAACAGATGCTTCAACCTAGTTTCTGCACCTGAACAAGATATTTGGCTTTTAAATGTCTGACCCATGCAGCAAATTATCTTATGGACCCAATCCTTGGCCTTTGAGTGGAACAGAGACCCTCACCCTTCCAGGTCAGAGTTACTGAGGTGGAAGTAGCCAGGCCTTCAGAATCTACCAGTGAGTGCCCTGGCCCTAATTCCTCAGTTACTACAGCCATTCTCCAACCTGCTCACAGAGGGCCTTAGCAGATGTTGGTAAGTAAAAGAGAGTAGAGAAAAAGTTGGCTCTTCCCTGGGAAAGGATTTACTGAAGGAGTCCCCTTGCTCCTGGCTGGCTCACCAAAATATGTTGCCAAATTGAATCTAAGTTCATCTGTAGGGTTCAAGGAATAATTTATTGGAAGGTTTCTGCAGCAGACCTAGGGGAACAGTGGCCAATTCAAACTATCCCCTGCTCTGGAAACCAAGGAAACATGTCTTGCACAAAACTTAAAAATTAGCTCAATCTTTTTTACAGCCTTTTTTACTTTTGCCTCCTTTCACCTTCAGTAAGGTATAAAACATCTGGATGTACAGCACTCACTCTTAGATTGCCCCATTTTTACACCTGGTGTGTCTTTCGCACCTTCTCCCACTATTCAGTTTTGTGAGCACACACTTTTTATCGGAGGTGTCCTCTCATCTTGCAGCCTCCTCAGCAATGGTCCACTCTTTGGCTCCCACACTGGGCTCCAACAGTGTCATGTCCGACATTCAGTGGCCAGCACTGGATGAGGTCCAAAGGCTGATTGTGGACAGGTGAAAGGATGAGAAATCTTACACGTGAAAACACGTCACACATGAAACACATCACTCACACAAGAACAAATAAACACATCACACAAGATAAAGTTGGGGCCAGGTGGGACTGTGGTCTCTGATGGAGAATCATGGACACCGGTCCACTTACACAAGCTTTATTTATAGGCTTTACAGGTAGGAAGTCAACAAGGTAGTACATAGCCAAAAACGGTCATGATCTTTGTTACACAATGAAGGATGGGAACATGCAAATAGTTTTAACCTGAGCTATTATCTTGCAAACAGTTTTAAGGAAATAGCTCTAACTTTGGGCCTATTATATTACAGACAGCTTAATCTGAGCTAACAGCTTCAAGGAATAGTACTTATTATTCTGTAAATAGTTTCAAGGCACCAAGCAGAGAGGTACAAAACATGGGGAGAGGGAGGAAGGCAAAGAGGCTAGGACACAAGTAGCGCCAAGCCTGCAGCAGTAAGTCAGGAAAACTGCAACAGGGCATAATGACAAGTTGAACATACTGCAAGAAACCATTGAGAAACAACATGAAGAAATTCGGAAGATCAATAACAAAATTTCAGAATTAGACAGTTCAATAGAAAGTCAAAGGAATAGAACTTAAGCAATGGAAGGCAGAATTAGTGAGACTGAAGACGAAGCACTTGACACCAACATATTTGAAGGAAAATCTGATAACAAATTTAACAAATGAAGAAACATTAGAAGTTATGTGGGACCCTATCAAGAAGAATAATTTATGAATGACTGTAGTACCAGAACAAGTAGAGGTAATGGAAAATGCAGAGAGAATTGTTGAAGATTTGTTGATCTCAAGAAAGTTGATAAGATATCCATCCAAAACACTCATGAAACTCCACACAAGGTAGATTCCAAGGCATAATATAATCAAGCCTTTCAAAACTAAAGATAAAGAAAGAATTTTAAAAGCAATTAGAGATAAATAAAAAATAATCTAACAAAGGAGAGTCAATAAATCTAAGCTTGGACTACTCAGTAGAAACCATAGAGGCAATGGGATGATATACATAAACGCTTGACAGAAAACAATTACCAGCTAAAAATTGTATACCCAGCAAAATTGTCTCTCAAAAAATGATGGCAAAATTAGGACATTTACAGATCAAAGGAAATTTAGAGAGTGAAAAATCTATACCAAAATTATAAGAAATGCTAAAGATAGTCCTTTGATTATAAAATCTATAACATCAGACAATAATACAAGACTAGAATGTAAGACAGAGGAAACTGATATACCCAGTCAGTGAAGTGACAAAATTAAATCAAAGGCACATAATGAATATAGGGAAAAAAGATATCAATATGTAAAAGATGACAAAATTAGAAGAAAAAAGAGAGGCTTCAGAAAAGTAGTCATAGACCTGTTATGTGGAGAGAAAGATGAGACAATAAAAAGCAATAAAATCTGGTTTATGTTGAGAAAATTGCCGATAAATATTAAGGTAACCCCAAGGAAAAGCAACAAATCCTGTACATAAAAATGAAAAACATAATGTCTCAGCAAATACAAAACCAACAATGGTGAAAAAAATGAAAATATAATACACAAAGGAAAATGATTCAGTACAGGAAATTAAGTGGAACAAAGAAATTGTCAACAAAGAACAAAACATGGCATCAAATGGCAGCACTAAACTCATAGTTATCAGTGATTATACTGAATGTAAATAGACTGAATGCATCAATAAAAGAACAGAGAATCATATACTGGATAAAAAAATCTACATGTTGCCTACAAGAGACATAAGTTAGACATAAAGACACAAACAAACTAAAACTCAAAGGATACAAAAAATATATCAAGCAAACATGGAGTAAGTGAATTGTGGTGTGTAGAACTCTAACTCTAGAATAATGACCAGACTTGATGGTCTGAAAGACTAGAGCGTCCTCAGTAAACACAGACCCTGGACTCTTTGTTAGCCCAGAACTGAAGACTTTCTAGAACCCAACCTCTCAGACCAAGATTGTACTGGTATATAAAACATAAAATGCTATTGGTGAAGAGTGTGCTTCTTGGCTTAAGTTAAAGAAACCAGCTGGACAGCTCCTATTCCCAAGGTAAGATGAGAAGATAGAGGGGAATAGTTCTATTTCTTTTTGTCTTCTTATTTTGCCTCTGGACAAGAGCAGGTTGAATTGATACGAGAAATTAGAGGTGGAGGGAGGACTGTGCTGTTACAGTGTTAAAAGAAGAGCTAGAGTCACATAATAAAGTGTGTAAGTTTTTGTAAGAGAAATTGACCTGAATTGTAAGCTTTCACTTAAAGCATAGTGAATAAATAATGATTTTGAAAAAGGTAATTGATTTAAAACATGAGAAAATACACACTATATCATTCTCAAGACTGAGTATTACTAATTGAATATCTTAATAATGAACTTTGCATACTGGAATAATTGTAGTACAAACAGGAAGAGTATGTGTAAGAAAATAGGTGACTTGAACAGAAAACAACACTAAACCAAATAAACCTAACTGAGAACTAAAAAAAATAATTTATCTAACGAAGACAAATATACATTTTTCACAAACCCATGTAAGATATTCCTTATACATCACCACATGGTAGGTCCATAAATTCAAGACGACTGAAATCACACAAAATATGTATTGTAATCACAGTTTAATGAAGTTAAATTTCATTAACAGATTAAAATTTGAGGAATTTAAAACACATGGACATTAACCAATACACTCCTAAATGACCAAAGTCAAAGACGACATCAAAAGGAAAATCAAAAAACACTTTAAGATCACTCAAAACAAAAACCAGTCAAAATTTATGGGAAAAAATTAAGAGTGTTTAGAGGTAAAATTAAAGCTGAAAATGTCTACATTAAAAAACAAAGATCTGAAGGATATATTCCAAGTAGTTGAATTACTGGGTCAAATGGTATATCAATATCCATTTTTGTTTAAAGAATCGCCAGATTGCTTTCCAAAGAGGCTGGACCATTTTGCAACCCCACCAATTCTTTGACAGCTGCAAGGGAGGGGAGGAAGGGAGGGAGGGGGGGAGGGTTTAGATTAGATAGTTGCTAGAAATCTGGTTGGGAGAAATTGGAGATAGCATACATTAGAAACAAGAACAACATTAAGTGGACTTCAGCGTAACTTGAATACTCCTTCCATCTCAACCCAATATTGCAAGGATAGAGTAGCTGGGGCAGGGGGCAGGGGGCAGGGGGCAGGGAACCACCCTCTTAGGCAAAAGCGAGGCCAATTGGCACAACTAGCATTTTGCTAAGAGGACTCTCTGCACCCCACATTGGTGCGTGGCGTCTAGGGTCTTAAAAGCTGCCAAGCTGCCATCTGAGGGCACAGCAAATGGTCCCAACTCAGCAGGAACGGATGCTCACTGAGGACCAAAACGACATGGGGTAAAGACAACCCCGAAGACTGAGAGACCCACATGAGTGGGTGACTACATCAACTTGGAACCAGAAGAACCAGATGGTGCCCAGCCACCACCAGTGATAGCTGTGATGGAGCTCACTAGGTTGAGTCTCACTGGCAATACAAGAATAAAAAGGGGTGCATCATGAGATCTCCACTAAAAGACCACAATTGATAGTCCAGCGGTTTCAGGGTTCCCCTGAGAGCATGCCCCCTGGCCCTGATGCTGCCCTTGCCTATAAATCCTAATGAAGGTCCACTCTTTGGACACGAATGGATTGGACTTGGCAATGCAGAGTGACCATATATTGGATGCACTTTATGGTTCTATACATCTATAGGATATCAACCTGCTGATCTCTGGCTGGAAGAAGGAGAGTGGGTGGAGAGGAGGGGAAAGAAGGCTGTTGGGAGGATGAGACATGTATGGAACAAAGAGGAATAATGTGCTGTCACTGGACAGGGAGAGAAGTGGAAGTTGCATATAGGTGGGCATGTAAATTTATATGGGAATGTACATTTTCACTCAGTTATATTAAATAAAAAAAAAAGATCTTAATTCAAACACTTAATCTTCCACCTTGAGAAAGTGGAAAAAACAAGAGAAAATGAATCACAAAGAAAGCAGAAGGAAAGAAATAATTAAAACGACAGCAGAAAAAATTGAAATAAACAGTAGAAAAAAATAAAATTGATGAAAACAAAAATTGGGTTTTTGAAGCAGTTAAAAAGCACTCGAAAACTTTAAACTGATAAGGAAAAAGAAAGTAAGGTCTCATTACCAACATAAAAAATGAAAAAGACAGCATTACTAGTGACTTTATGATAATGAAAAAGACTACATATTAATATTGTGAATTATCATACCTCAACAGATTAGATAGCAGCATACAAGATAAACATACAAAAATCAGTTGGATTCCTATATACTTAAAAAGAGAACATCAAAGTAGAAATCACTGAATCTATATCATTTATAATAGTCTCCAAGGAGATAAAATACCTAGGAATAAATCTAACCAGAGACATAAAAGATTTACACACAAAAAAGACAAGACTACTACAAGAAACTAAAAGACACTTAAGAAAACAGAAAAAATTTCCTTGCACATGGATAGGAAGACACAACATCACAGACAATGTCTATTCTACCCAAAGCTATCTATAAATGCAATGCAATCCCAATGCAATTTCCAATGACATTTTCAAATGAGATGGAGAAAAAAGAAACCACCAACTTCATGTGGAAAGAACCCTCAAACAAGTAAAGCATTACTCAAGAAGAACAAAGTGACAAGCTTCACACTACCTGATTTTTGAACCAATTACACTGCAACAGTGTTCAAAAGAGCCAGGTTCTGGTCCAAAAGCAGATAACATAGACAAATGGAATAAAATTGAGAATCCAGATATAACGTCGTCCACTTATGAGCAGCTGGCATTTGACAAAGGCCCAAAGTCTGTAAACTGGGAAAAAAACAGCCTCTTTAACAATACCATTGGAATAACAGGATACCTGCTAAAAAAAAGAAACAAGACTTCTATCTTATACCAAAAGTAACTCAAAATGGATCAAATACCTTAATATAAACTCTAAAACAATAAAGATCATTGAAGAACAAGTAGAGACAATACTGCAGCCATAATATAGTATTAACAGACTGTAAAATATTAGCAACAATGCACAAACATTTACTGGAAGAGAAAAATAGATAACTTGGAACTCCTAAAAGCCAAACACCTATGCTCAATCAAAGATTTCAACTAAAGAATTAAAATACTGCCTATAGGCTGGGGGGAAAAAAATGACTACCACAAATCTGATCAGTGTCTGATCTCCATAATCTACAAAATATGACAAAACCTCAACAACAAAAGGCAAACAATGCCATTAAAAAATAGACAAAGTATATGAGCAGGCACTTTACTCCAGAAGACATCCAAGAGGCTAACAGCTATGTAAAGAAATGCTTATGATCATTAGACACTAGAAGAATCCAAATCAAAAGTATAATGAACTATTATCTCACCCCAACAAGGCTGGCATTACTGCAAACAAATAATAAATAAATAAATAAATAATGCTAGAGGGGTTGTGGAGGAGAGACCACAACTCTTCTACACAGTTGGTGGGGATGTAAAATGCTACAAGCAATTCGGAATCAATTTAGCACTTTCTTAAAAAGCTAGAAATATCATACAATCCAGCAATCCCACTTCTTGGAATATATTCTAGAGAAATAAGGCTGTTAAACAAATAGATACGTTCACACCAATGTTTATTGAAGCACTATCCACAGTAGCAAAAAGATGGAGTCCACCCAGGTACCCATCACTGGATGAGTGGATAAAGGAACAAAGATATATTCACACAATGGAGTACTATGCAATGATAAAGAACAATGACAATCTTGGGAAACATCATATAACATGGAGTAATCTGGAAGACATTATAACCCAACTGTTGAGTCAAGTCCAACTCTTAGTGACCCAAGGGAACAGGGCAGAACTGCCCCATAGAGTTTCCAAGGAGCACCTGGCAGATTTGAACTGCTGACCTTTAGATTAGCAGATGCAGCACTTAACCAGGTGTCCCTGACACCAAGATTTCCATACTACTGGCCCCTGTAACTCTGTCCTTCAAAATGTTAGGTTATATATTTAGGAAACTTCTTTGTTCTTGTTACAGCCCAGCTATTCTGACCGCCCTTCTACTACATGTAGAAACCACCAGGGTTTCCTGGAAGGTATCACGCTGAGTGAAATTAGGCAGTTGCAAAAGAATAAATAGTATATGAGATCACTATTAAAGAGACTCAAGAAAAGATTTAAGCATAGAAGAAAACAGTTTTTGATAGTCTTATGGATGAGAGGGAGGGAGAGGGGTATTCACTGATTTGATATTAGATAGGAATTGGGTTACGAGTAGTGACAACATGTAGTAGAAGGGGGGTCAGAATAGCTGAGCTGTAACAAGAGCAATGAAGTTTCCTAAATATATAACCTAACATTTGGAAGGACAGAGTTGCAGGGGGCAATAGTATGGAAATCTTGGCGTCAGGGACACCTGCATCAATCGATCTAACAAAGTTAATTTAAGAAAATACTCTGCATCTCACCTGGGCTAGTGGCAACTGGGGTCTTAAAAGATAGGAAGCAGCCTTATACATATCAATTGGTTTCAATCTACCTGGAGCACAAGAGAATAATGGACATCAAAGATGAGAGAAATATGAGCCCGAGAGGCGGGAATGACCATATGATTTAGACCCAGAAGGACTAGATGGTACTCGATGGTGCTGAACCAACAACCAATAACTTACAGGAAATACAACCTACAAGCCCTGATGTAGTGAGAGAAAAATGGATTTTCAGAACCAGAACTCAACTAAAGCACCATACCTAATGGTCCAAAGACTGAAGGGTCCCCTGAAGACATGATCCCTAGACATTCTGTTAGCCCAGAGCTAAAACCAGTTCCAAAACCAACTCTTCAAACAAAGATTGGATAAGACTATAACACAAAAAATCATACTGTAAAAGAAAGTACTTCTTGGCTTGAGTATAAAATGGGGCTAATAGAGCAGCTCCTGTGCAGAGGCAGATGAGATGGTGGAGGGGGATAGATGCTGGTTCGTGGAAACAAGGTAGAAAGAAGGAATGTGCTGTCCCTGGCTGAGAGAGCAGAGAGACTTGCACAGAAGTGATGGGGGTAGTTTTGTATGATGATTGACTTGGATTGTCAACTTTCATTTAAAGCACAATCAAATTAAAAAAAAAAAGATAGCAGGACTTAGATATACTACTCTCACACTAGTTAAAAGAATGCTAGAATAAAGAGTGCTAGGATGGTAAAGCAGACTTCAGAAGAACAAACTTTAGGGATAAAAAGGGATCTTGCATGATGATAATGGAGTCGATTTTCCAAGAATACGTAACAATCTTAGAGATGTTCCTAACAACACTGTTAAAACATGCAAGGTAAAAATTGACAATACTGAAAGAGAAAGAGAAAAATCCACTCTTGTGTAAGAGATTGAAGCACACGTCTTTTAGTAATTGAAAAGTCAATTAGACAGAAAATAAATCAGGATGTAGAAGAACATTACTAGAAATCAAATTAATGAAACTAAAATTTAAGGAATATCCTACTCAACAGAAGCAGAATCCTCTTCTCAAGCTCTGATTCAGGTGCATGATAAAATACCTGATATTATGGATTGTAATGTGTACCCAAATATCCATCACTTTGTTGTCCTGAGTTAGCATGTGTGTTCCTATGATGCTGAAAACTATGTCACCAGTACTCTGATACTAGCAGGGTCATCCAAAGCTGACAGGTTTCAACTCAGCTTCCAAAGTAAAACAGACTAGAAAGAAGAACCTGATGGTCTAATTCAGGAAAGAAACAGCCAGTGAAAACCTCATGAAAAGGAGTAGACCGTTGTCTCATATAGCGGTGGGAGATGAGAGCCCAAGGTTGGAAGATACTCAAAAGACAGTTGGACAAGAGCTGTGTTTTAGTCAGCTAGTGCTGTTCTAACAGAAATACCACAGAGTGGATGGCTTTAACAAGGGAACGTTTATTCTTACACAGTCTGGTAGGCTACAAGTCCATATTCGTGATGTTCACTCCAGGGGAAGGCTTTCCACTTGTCGGCTCTGCAACAAAGTCCAGCATTGCATCAGACTTTGTCCAGGGAGCATCTTGGCGCAGGAGCCTCAGGTCTGAAGGACACACTGTTCTCCCAGTGCTGCTTTCTTGATGGTATGAGGTTACCAATTCTGTGCCTGCTTCTCTGTCCTTTTATCTCTTGCTGGATGAAAGGATTAAGGGTGGGGCAAGACATATTTCAGGGACACTCCCTTTACAGTGAAGCAAGGAGTTGATCCTGTAAATGGATTTACAGTCCCACCATAATCCCTTAATATACAGCATAGAAAAACCACAAAATGGAGGACAGTCACAAGATACTGGGAGTCATGGCCCAACCACATGGCTACACATATTTTTGAGGGGACACAGTCAATCCATGACAAGCTGCCACCTCAAAGTAGAGTTGACCTTAATGTCGTGGATGGAGTCAAGCACCCGGGGCCTACATTTGCTGATGTGTCAGGACTCCAAATGAGAATAAACAGCTGTAAACATGCATTAATAATTGGAACATGATAGGTATGAAGGGTGAATCTAGGAAAATTGGAAATCATTAAAAATGAAATGAAATGCATTAACATTGACGTCTTAGGCATTAGTGAGCTGACATTGTTTGGTATTCACTGTTCTGAATTAGACAGTCATAGAGTCTGCTCTGCTGGAATGACAGTGTGAAGAGGAATGGTATTACATTCATCAAAAAGAATAGTTCAAGATCTATCCTGAAGAAAACACTGTCGGTGGTATAACAACATCCATACACTACAAGAAAGACCAGTTAATATGACAATTATTGACATTTATGTGCAAATTACTAAGGCCAAAGATGAAGAAATTGAAGATTTTTACCAGTTTCTGCAGTCTGAAGTAGATCAAACAAGCAAGCAGGATGCATTAATAATTACTGATAGTGAAGTGAGAAAAATGGAAACAAATAAGGGTTGGTAGTTCGAAAACATGGCCTTGGAGATAGAAATAATACTAGAGACAGTATGATAGAATTTTGCAAGACCAACAACTTCATCATTGTAAATGCCTTCTTTTCCCCAGCATAAACAGTGAATGTATACATGGACCTCATATGATGGAATTCACAAGATCAAACTGAAAACATCTGTGGAGACAATGGAAAATCTCAATATTATCAGTCAGAACAAGGCCGTGGTCAGATTGTGTAAAAGTTGACCAATTGCTTATAAGCAAGTTCAAATTAAAACTGAGTATATTTCACCTAGGAAACCCTGGTGGCATAGTGACTTAAATGCTACACCTGCTAACAAAAATGTCAGCAGTTAAAACTCACCAGGTACTCCTTGCAAACTCTGTGGGGCAGTTCTACTCTGACCCCTTTGGTTGCTATGATGGTAGTGGCTTGGCTTTAGCCATATCTCACCTAAGTTTACAGACCATCTCAAGAAGAGAAGAGGCATGTTGAAGATCAGACAATTTGTAGAAGGACATCATACACGAAGAAAGCAATAGGATGTTAAAAAGAGAGGAAAGAAAGAAACCCCCAAAGTGGATGTCAGAAGACACTCTAAAACTTGCTGTTGAACACTGAGTAGCTAAAGTAAAATGAAGAAATGATGAAGTAAAAGAACTGAGCAGAATTCAAAGGGCAGTTCAAGAAGAGAAAGTAAACTACTATAACAACATGTGCAAAGAGCTTGAAATAGAAAACGAAAAGGGAAGAACACACTTGACATTTTTCAAACTGAAAGAAAAGAGCAGAAAAGTCAAGCCCTGAGCAGCAGTATTGAAGGATTCAGTGGAGAAAATATTAAAAGACACAGAAAGAAGTATCAAAAGAAGATGGAGGGAATACACAATGTCAGTATACCAAAAATAATTGGTTGATGTTCAGACATTTCACAAGGTAGCGTATAATCTGGAACTGATGGTAATTGTCATGGTTGGAATTGTGTCCCCCCAAAAATGTGTGCAGCCACATGGCTGGGATATGGTTCCCAGTATCTTGGGACTGTCCTCCATTGTGTGGTTTTGCTAGCCTGTATGTTAAAGGATTAGGGTGGGGCTGTGAATTCCTGCTGTGGGGGGAGTTTCCCTGGAGTATGGCTTGCCCCACCCTTAATGCTTTTAGCTTGCAAGGAATAAAAGGAAAAAGAAACAAAGGACAATTTGAGAATCTCGCTACCATCAAGCAAGCAGCACCGGGAGCAGAGTGCATCCTTCAGACCAGAGGTTCTTGCCTGAGGATGCTCCCTGGACAAAGACTGATGCAATACCAGACTTTCCTCCAGAGCCGACAAGGGGAAAGTCTTTCCCTGGAGCAGACACCCTGAATATGGACTTGCAACCTACCGGACTGTGTAAGAATAAATCTTTCTTTATTAAAGCCATCCACTCTGTGGTATTTCTGTTAGAGCAGCCTAGCTGACTAAAACGGAATGAAGGAAGAAGTCCAAACTGTACTGAAGGCACTCAGGAAAAATGCTTCAAGAACACACTAGGAGGCCTCTGACTACCCGACTTCAGAACCTATTATACTGCCACAGTAGACAAAATAGGCTGGTACTGTACAAAAAGAGACATATAGACAAATGGAACAGAGTTGAGACCCCAGATATGCCACCATCCTCTTACAGACAGTTGATACTTGGCAAAGTCCTTAAAATTGTAAACTGGGGTAAAAACCATCTCTTTGAGGAATAGTGCTGGCAAAATTGGGTATCTATCTGTAGAACATTGAAACAAGACTCACAACTCACAAAAACCAATTCAAACTGGATAAAGATCTAAATACTAAACCTAAAGAAATAAAGATCATACGAGAAAAAATATGGTCAACAACGGAAATTTTAACACACAATGTAGACAGACCTCAAAATCTGAGAAACAAAGCATGATCAACAGAAGAGAAAATAGATAAATGGAAACAACTAAGAATCAAACACTTCAGCTCATCCAGAGACTTTATCAAAAGAATTAAAAGGCCACCTACAGAATGGGGGGAAAAAATTGTCAACTTTATGACAGACCAATGTCTGATCTCCGTAATCTACAAGGTAATGCAAAATATCAACAAGAAGAGAATAAATAACCCAATTAAGCATTGGGCAAAAGGGATGGACAGACACTTCTCTAAAGAGGATATCCAGTCATCCAAGAGACACGTGTGGAATGCTCACAATCATTAGCTATCAAAGAAATTGAAATCAAAACTACAATGAGATACCGTCTCACCCCAACGAGGTTGGCCATGATCCAAAAAACACAAAACAACAAATGCTGGAGAGGCTGTGGAGAAACTGGAGCCCTCCTCCACTGTTGGTGGGGTTGCAAAATGGTCCAGCCTCTTTGGAAAGCCATCTGGCACTTCCTTAAAAAAATGGATATTGATATACCATTTGACCCAGTAATTCCACTACTTGGAATATATCCTACAGAATCAAGGCCTTTCACACCAACGGACACATGCACAAGAACGTTTATTGCAGCACAGTCCATGTTAGCAAAAAGATGGAATCAACCCAGATGCCCAACAACAGAAGAATGGATAGGTAAACTATGGTATATAAACTCAGTGGAGCACTACGCAATGATAAAGTATAACAATGATTCCAGGAAACATCTCATAACCTGGTTTCAACTGGAAGACATTATGTTAAGTGAAAGTAGTCAGCAACAAAAGGACAAATATTGTACGAGACCTCTACTATTTCTTAAAGAAACTGGTTTTAACACAGTTTACACTACCTTTGGCCCCTTGTGAAATATCAGCTGTTCATAAGAGGATGATGATAATTCTGGATTCTCTATTCTGTTCCACTGGTTTATATCTGTTCTTGTACCAGTACCACCCTAGTTTCACTATCGTGGCAGTGTACTAGTTTCTAAGATTGGGTAGTCTGAGGCCTCCACTATGGTCCTCTTCTTCAGTAATGTTTTACTTATCTGGGGTTTCTTCCTTTTCCACACAAATTTAGTGATTTGTTTATCCATTTCATTAAAAATGACATTGATTTGTATTGGAATTGCGTTTTATATGTAGATTGCTTTGGGTAGAATATACATTTTCACAGTGTTGAGTCTTCCTGTTCAGGAGCAAGGTAGTTTTTCTCCACTTGATGTAATTCTCTTTGGGATTCTTGCAGTAAAGTCTTTTAATTTTCTTGTGTAGGTCTCTTATATCTCTGCTTAGATTTATTCCTAAGTATTTTACTTTCTTGAGGGCTAATGCAAATGTTATTCATTCGGTAATCTCCTCTTTTATAATCTCTGTTGGTGTAAAGGAATCCTACTGATTTATTTTATCTTATATCCAGATACTTCCTGAACTCTTCTATTAATTCCAGTAGTTTATTTATGGATTCTTTAGGATTTTCAGAGTATCCAATCATATCATCTGCAAATAGGGAGACTTACTTCTTCCTTACTGATGTGAATGCTCTTCATTTCTTTGTCTTATCTGATTGCTTTGGTGAGAACCTCTAGCACAAAGGTGAATGAAAGTGGTGTCAGCAGTTCACCTTGTCTGATTCTCATTCTCAGGAGGAATTCTTTCTCTCTCTCCCCATTCAAGATGATGTTAGTGGTTGGCTTTGCATAATTCCCCTTAGTACATTGAGAAATTTCCCTTCTATATCTATTTTGTTGACAGTTTTTAATATGAATGGGTGTTGGACTTTGACAAATGCATTTTCTGCATCAGCTGATAAAATTGAGTGGTTTTTATTTTTGTTATTAATGTGATTGGTCACATTAATTGTTTTTCTGATCCGACTCGATGGCACTTGGCTTGGCTGATTGTTGAACCAGCTGTGCATCCCTGATATGAATAATACTTGGTCACGATGCATTATTTTTTGTATATTTTGTCAAATTGTGTTGGCTAGGATTTTGTTGAAGTTTTTTGCATCTTGGTTCATGAGTCATATTTGTCTGTAATTTCCTTTTTTGTGGGATCTTTACACAGCTTTGGTATCAGGGTTATGCTGGCTTTATAGAATGAGTTTGGGAATGTTCTGTTCTTTCCTATGCTGTGAAATACCTTCGGTAGTATTGGATTAACTTCTCTCTAAAAGTTTAGTAGAGTTCTCCAGTGAAGCCATCTGGGCTGGGACCTCTTTTGGTTGATAGTTTTTTAACCACTTTTTCAGTCTCTTCTTTAGGTGAAGTGAATCTAGAAATTTGTACATTTCTTCTAGGTTTTCATCACAGAGTACAATTTTTTGTAGTATCCTGTTATGATACATTTAATTTTGGCTGGGTCTTTTTTGACATCTCCCATTTCATTTCTTATTTGAGTAATATGTTTCCTCTCCTGTTTTCCTTTTGTGAGTTTAGCCAATGGTTTATCAATTTCGTTGAATTTTTCAAAAAAACAGCTTTTGATTTTGTTAGTACTTTCAACTGCTTTTCTGTTTTCTAATTCATTTAGTTCTGCTCTAATTTTTATTATCTGTTTTCTTCTGGTGCCCAAGTGGTTCTTTTGTTGTTCTCTTTCTATTTCTTCCAGTTGTAGGATTAATTCTTTGATTTGGGCCCTTTTTCATTCATGATGTGTGCATTAACAGAGATAAATTGATTTTGAGCTCTGTTTGTGCTGTATCTCATAGGTTCCAATGCATGTTTTTTCATTCACATTGGATTCCATAATTTTGTTTAGTATCTCTTTGATTTCGTGTATAACACATGAATTTTTGAGCAAGATTTTGTTCAGTTTCCATGAGTTTAAATTTCAACCTGTGTTTTTTTATACTATTAATTTCAGCTTTTCTGGCTTTATAGTCTGAGAAGATACTTTGCAATAATTCAATAGTATGGCCTAATATATGGTCTCTTCTGGACAATATTCCAGGTGCATTGGAAAAGAAGTACACTTGTCTGTTGTTGGACAAAAAGTTCTGTATATGTCAAAGAGATTGAGTTGGTTGATGGTCACAATAAGATCTTCTGTGTCTTTATTGAGTTTTCCCTGGATGTTTTTACTGAAAGTGGAATGTTGAAGTTTCCTACTCTTATTGTGGAGTAGTCTGTCTCATTTTTCTATGTTGTCAGTGCTTGCTACATGTATTTAGGAGATTTGATATTGAGTGCATAAATATTTAACATTGTAACATCCTGCTTATGCATTGAAAATTTGTCCAATTAGTGACCTCCTTGTCCACAAAGATTTGAACAAACTGAAAATCAAAGGATGGCAAAATATATACCAAGCAAACAGCATGCAAGAAGAATGAAAATATACAGTATTTGCTGTGTATTGTTACACACAGAATCTTCAGTGGGATGACATAGAATAAAGGCATTTTTACCACATTTAAAAAGCTTTTGCACATTATTTTCACATCAATGAAGCATGGAGGAAATAACTTTCTTTAGAATATTCTATCTTTCCCATTTTCAAAGATTATAAGACAGAGCTTATAAAATAGTACACTTACCTAAGCTGGAACAGAAATCATGTTAATTTTGAAAACTCATCTGTAATTAAGAAACTGTGTATATAGAAGAATTTCTTCCAAAGAGATTGAGGGAGTCATCAAAAATCTACCAACCAAAAAAAGTCCTGGCCCAGACGGCTTCACCAGAGAATTCTACCAAACTTTTAGAGAAGAATTAACTCCAATACAGATGAGGCTATTTCAAACCATAGGAAGAGATGAAATACTTCTAAATTCATTCTATGAAACCAGCATAATGCTGATACCAAAACCAGAGAAAGATCCACAAAAAAAGAAAATTGCAGACCAATATCACTCATAAATCTAGATGCAAAAATCTTCAACAAAATTCTAGCCAATAGAATTCAATAGCATATACAAAAAATAATTCATCATGATCAAGTTGGTTTCATTCCAGGGCTGCAAGACTGGTTCAACATCAGAAAAACAATGCCATCAACCATATTAATAACAGAAAAGATAAAAATTACCTGATTTTGTCAATTGATGCAGAAAAGGCATTTGACAAAGTTCAACATCCATTCATGCTTAAAACTCTCAGAAAAAATAGGAATAAAGGGGAAATTCCTCAATATAATCAGTAGCATCTATGCAAAGACAACTGCTTCGTCATCCTGAATGGTGAAAGACTGAAAGAATTCCCTTTGAGAACAGGAACTAGACAAGGATGCCTGCTCTCACCACTTCTATTCAACATTGTCCTAGAAGTTCTAGCCAGAGCAATTAGACAAGACAAAGAAATAAAAACTATCCATATTGGCGCTGAAGAAGTAAAGATTTCCCTCTTTGCAGATGATGTGATTGTTTATATAGAGAATCCAAAGAAATCCATAAGTAAAATATTAGAGCTAATAGAAGAATTCTGCAAAGTATTGGGATACAAGATAAACATAACTAAACCAATAGGATTCCTTTATACCAATAGTGAAATTATTAAAGAAGAAATCACCAAATCAATTCCATTTACTAAAACCCCCAAGAAGATAAAATACCTAGGAATAAATCTAACTAGAGAAATAAGAGATCTTTACAGAGAAAGCAACAAGACCTTGCTACAAGAAACTAGGAGAGGCTTACACAAGTGGAGTAATCTGTCCTGCTCATGGATAAAAAGAGCCGATATTGTGAAAACGTCTATTTTGCCCAAAGCACTCTACTTATGTAATGCAATCCCAATACAAATTACAGCGACAATTTTAATGAGATGGAGAAACAAACTATCAGCTTTATTTGGAAAGGGAAGAAACCCTGAATAAGTAAAGTACTACTGAAAAAGAAGAACATACTGGGAGGCCTCTCACTCCCTGACTTTAAAATCTATTACACTTCCACAGTAGTCAAAACAGCCTGGTATTGGTACAAAAGGAGACATATAGACCAATGGAACAAAGTAGAGACCGCAGAGATGCCACCATCTTCGTATAAACAACTGATATTTGACAAAGGTCCTAAGATTTTGAACTGAGATAAGAACAGTCTCTTTAACAAATGGTGCTGGCTGGCATAATTGGATATCCATCTGCAAAAAATTGGAATAAGACCCATATCTCACACCTTATACAAAAATCAACTCAAATTGGATAAAAGACCTGAATATAAAAGCTAAAATGATAAAGCTCGTCTAAGACAAAATAGGGTCAACAATGGATGTTTTAATACGCAATATTGACAGACTTCAAAATCTGACAAATAAAACACATCCATCAGAAGAGAAAATAGATAAATGGTAATTAATAAGAATAAAATACTTCTGCTCATCCGAAGACTTCATCAAAAGAATTAAAAGATCACCTACAGAATGGAAAAAAAAAATATTTGGCAACTCTATGTCAGACCAATGCCTGATCTCCATAATCTATAAGGTTCTACAAAATATCAATAAGAAAAAGACAAATCATCCAATTAAGTGATGGGCAAAGGAGATGGACAGACACTTCTCTAAAGAGGAGATCCAGGCAGCCAAAAAACACATGCGGACATGCTCACGATCATTAATTATTAAAGAAATTCAAATCAAAACAACAATGAGATACCATCTCACCCCAACAAGATTGGCCATGATCCAAAAAACACAAAACAATAAATGTTGGAGAGGCTGTGAAGAGATTGGAACTCTCCTTCACTGTTGGTGGAATTGCAGAATGGTGCAACATCTTTGGAAAGCAATTTGACGTTACCTTAAAATAATGGATATAGGTATACCATTTGACCCAGTAATTCCACTGCTCGGAGTATATCCTACAAAATCAAGGCCATTTACACCAACTGATACATACACACGAATGTGCATTGCAGCACAGTCCACTATCGCAAAAAGTTGGAATCAACCCAGTTGCCCAACAACAGAAGAATGGATAGGTAAACTTTGGTATATGTACTCAATGAAGTTCTATGCATTGGTAAAGACAATGATGATAGCAGGAAACATCTCTCAATTTGGTTTCAACTGGAGGACATTATGTTCAGTGAAACTAGTCAGTGACGGAAGGACAATTATATGAGACCCCTATGATAAAAACTTAAAAGCATACTCATACATAATAGAAAAGACTCTTTGACAGCTACAAGGGAGAAGGTTGGAGGGTGGGAGGGCGAGGGGTGAGGGTTTAGATTAGATAGTTGTTAGAAATTTGATTGGGTAAAATTGGTGACAATACACATTAGTAAGAAGATCAGTATTAATGGGACTTTGACACAACTTGTGTACTCCTCCTCTCTTATTGTAAGCACAGATCATGTACACTTTCATTTTTTATTTAATTAAAAAAAAATAGAATTCCTTCCTGAGTTTGTGTACCCTTTAAATTCTATTACCAACCGAGATCTGGATGAATATAATCCAGTCTAGATTCATTGATATATATCCATTATTACTATATTTGTTTTCTTATGATTTTAAAAGGAATTAAAACATTTCGGCAGGCGCCTAAAATTATTATGGGCTTTAGGCACTGTAGTTGGGACATGTTATCAGGAGGGACCAGTTCCTGCAGAAGAACATGAAACTGGGTAAAGTAAGCAGTTGGTGAAACAGAAGAAGGGCCTCCATGAGATGTATTAACACAGAGGTTACAACAATGGGCTGAAGCATGATTGTGAGGATGGCATAGGAATGGGCAGTGTTTCATTCTGTTGTACATGGCAGTTAACAACAGCTGAAGCAAATAGCCCTTGGTTTTAGACTTAACCTTAACACAAGGATAAGAGTTAACACATCAGTTAGGAGTAAGGGACCTGGTGGGTCAGTGGTTAAGAGTTCAGGCTGTTAATCAAAAAGTCAGTAGTCTAAATCCAACTCAACGGCACTTGGCTGGCTGGCTGGCCTTCTTGGAGACCCTACTCTGTCTTATAGGGACATGGAGGAAAGGGCCAAAAAGCAAAAGTGTCCAAAAAAAACAATCCACTGCCATCAAGTCAGGTCTGACTCCTAGCAACCCTAGAGGTCAGGGTAGAACTGGCCCATAGAGTTTCCAAGGAACGCCTGCCAGATTTGAACTAATCAAAACCTAGTCAATGGCCTCTAACAACGTCTGTTCTCATACATCTGTATACCTGTGCCTGTTCGTATATGTGTATGCCTATACCCATCAGCAAAAACCCTGGTGGTGTAGTACCTAAGTGCTATGGCTAGTTCAGTGCTATGACTCTTAACCAAAAGGTTGACAGTTTCAATCCACTGGATGCCCCTTGGGAACCCAGTGAGGCAGTTATACTCTGTCTTATAGGGTCCCTAGGAGTCAGAATTGACTCAATGGCAATGGGATTTTGGGGGCTATGCCCATACTTAGTGATCCTAGACTCATTTTTTATTCTTTGTTGGAGTTGTTATTCTCTTATACACGTCAGTTCTTTAGCACACCTTTGCTTCTTTCTTATAAAGGACATACATGATTGCATTTATGATTCACCAGGGTAGGCCAGGGGTTCTGGTGGTGCAGTGGTTAAGAGCTCAGATGTTAACCAAAAGATCGGCAGTTTGAATCCACCAGCCACTTCTTGTAAGACAACGGGGCAGTTCTACTCTGTCTTCTAGGACTACTATGAGTCAGGCTCAGTTGGACAGCAACATGTTTCAAAGGTCATCCAGGATAGTCTACTCATCTCAAGATTTTTACCTTGATTACATCTGTAAAGTCATTTTTTTTCTTTTTTGCCATAAAAGTTCACAGGTTCCAGAAATTAGGACTCAGTATCTCTGGAGGGATCATTACTCAGCCTGTCACATGTTCCTAGAGTACATACAGGGTCACACTATGATTTTTGTGGGACCCTGGTAGCACAGAGGGTTAACTGCCACATCTGCAAATGACAAAGCTGGCAGTTCAAATCTGCCAGGAGTTCCTTGGAAACTCTGTGGGGTGGTTCAAGGGTTTCTATGAATCAGACTTGACTTGATGGCAGTGGGTTGGCTTTTTGTTTGTTTGTTTGTTTTAGACACTTTTGTCTTTCCTCTAAGTCCCTATGGGACAGAGTAAGGTCTCCAGGAAGGAGCTGTTGGATTTAGACTGCTGACCTTTAGAAGCCTGAACTCTTAACCACTGACCCACCAGGGCCCTTAACCCTAAGTGATGTGCTAATTCTTATCCTTGTGTTAAGTCTAAAGCCAAGTGCTATTTGCTCCAGCCATTGTTGTTAGCTGCCATGAATCCATTCCAACTCATGAGGACCCCATGATATTCAGAGTAGAATTGTCCTCATAGGATTTTCAAGGCTCTGGTCTTTTGGAAGCAGATCACCAGGTCCATTTTCCAAGGCACTGCTGAGTGCTTTAGAATTACCAACCTTTTGACTAGTAGTCAGTGTCTAACTGTTTTCACCATTCAGTTATAGCTGCTTAATTCATTCATTCACTCATGGATTAAAGAACTTAAATGCTGAACAGGAAAGGTATTGCCTTTGACCTTGGGGTTATAAAATAGAGACAATGAATTTCTAAGTCTAATATTATTTAAAACATGCAGCAATAGCTCCTACTGTCCGTATATGTATTAGACAGAAAGACTCTTATGGTTTGGTTGTCAAATAGTTTAAATCACACTGGAGATATGTTGGTTTTCATGTGAAAAGGAAGAAATTGTTGGAAAAAGTCTTAAAAGGAAGTGTTGTGGCTTAGAAAGCATTTTTCTTAAATGAATTCCTTTTTTGATTGAGCAACTTTAGAGAATGTTCATATCAATAGAATTTATTGGTTTCTGTGAATTTAGAAGAGAAAATCTACTAATTTGTTTTGGAAAAATAAAAGCCCTAATTCCTTACTTCTTGATAAACTCTAAAATACACATCTCTTTATTTAAAGATAAGCAAAGGGACAGGTGTTTTCCAAGTCACTCAGCCTTTAAATGGATTAATCTCACAGAAAATCATGAAGACTCCAGTGTGTGCTGGTTAGATGTCACCCGGTTTATGCCTTGCCGAAATTAGATATCTCAACAAAGATTATTTTTACTGTCAAATGGTTTATAATTGTTAATATTGTAGCTTTGATTGAGCTTCGTGACTTCCCTAACTGAGTAGGATGCTGGATGCTGAATATACATCTGGTGTTATTTATTTTCTAATCAAAGAACTCCTTTCAGTATTTTTTGTAATTTTAGTTAGGTTTTTGCGTAGTCTCTAAGCTTCCGCTTATCTGAGAATGTTCTTATCTTGCCATCATATTTAAAAAACAACTTTGTAGGATGTATATTTCTCGGTTGGAAGTTTTTTCTTTTTTTCCTTCAAGGCTTTGTATGTGTCATCCCACTGATTTTGAACTAACATGGTTTCAGCTGAATAGTCAGTACTGAATCCAATGGCCTCTCCCTTATCAGTCAATGTTGATTTAAGCCTAGCTGACTTTAAGAGCCAATCCTTATGCTGAATTTTATTCAGTGTGATCATAGAATGGCTTGATGTCTTTCTTTTCAGGTCTACATTTTGTAGAGTTCAATGAGCATCTAAAATATCTATCTTTTCTTCCATAATGTCAGCAATGTTTTCTGTAAGCAACTCTTCAACTATTTGCACTATATTTACTGCTATCCCTCCCTGTTCTAGAAATCCAATTACTCATAAATTGTTCTTCTTGTTAGAGTCCCATTTGTCTTGATCCTCTTATCTGATTTCTATTCATAAACACTGGTGTAATTTGCTCTATCTCCAATCTTACTAATCCTGCATTTTATTTCCTCAAACCTGCTTCTTGGCTTTCAGTTGGATTTTCTAACTATGTAATTTTATTATTGATATGCCGAATTGCAGATTACTGTTGTTCTAGTAGTTCATATAACTTAATTTTTCATTTTGTTGTGTTGCACTTTGTGTAATCTCTATGCTAAGATCTAGAGGTGTTCTATACATAATTCTTTCATATTTCATTCCCAATAATTTCAGGAAGACATCTCCATCTGGGAATTTTTTTTATTCTTTATTTTGGGAGTTTTCAGGAGCATGGTGGCCTGCTGTTTTATATGGTTAGATATTGATTTTGACTGCAAGCCATTGGAAAGCTGTTCATCTTCTCCTGTGTCATGCCATGCTATAGTGTAGCTCAGAAAAGGAAAAGGGTGAGGGTATCACTGTACTTGGCCACCAGCTGCCACTGCATTCTCTATGTGCAGTTGCCTTAAAAAAAGGTGCTGGGAGTGGGGCCAAGATGGCAGTTTAGACGTTTAGACACACATCTCCTCAATAACCTCTGAGGACAAAGGCCTAGAACAGTAACTGAAAGGAGCAGAGTGGACATTCTGGGAGCTCCAAGACCAGGCATAGGGTTATGATTTTGGATTACATAACAAGAAAGGGGAAAATACCTTGGTGGTGGTGAGACAGTGGCAAAGTGAGTACTGCTTGTGCTGATGCAACACCTGGGAGGAGTGCAGGCATGGATGCATTTTTTGTCAGCTGGGAGGCTGGGACTGGGTCTTCCGAGCTTGTGAGACTGGCACAGCCCAGCTTCTTTGTTAATCTGCAGTACCTAAGTGGACAGTGCATCCCACAGCAGAGAGACAGGACACCCATGTTTAGAAATCCCAGTAGTGGCCAGTGACTGAGGCTGATGATACCCCTCCCCCTCTCTTCTCTGAGCCACACCATAGAATCTGCTGACTCACACTCTAACAAAGTCCACTCAGGTGGGATGCCACTTGTTCAGCTGAGAGGCAGAATCAGCCTTGCCTGAGGGTTCACCTGAGGTTAATTTTCATACTAAGCAACAATGCCTGTGTGGTTAGTGCTGCTCCAAGCAGAAAAGCTGCTCGTAACACAATTGTACCTACAGAAAGTAGTGGAAGCTGGGGAATGAGTGAAGTGGGGTCCCAACCCCTGCCTTCTTTAAGCACGTCATGCTGTCTGCTGACTGCCGATGAGGGGCTGTCTTTGTCAGTCAGGAGGTGGGGCCTGTCAACCCTGAGGGCCCAATTTCTTTCACCTATGGATGGTTAATGCCTTTCTCTGCAGAAAATCAGCCTTCAAGACCTATGCCACAGATCCCATTGGTGTAACACTGTGGAAACTGAACAGCTTCTGAACAGCCCAAAGACTAAAATGAACATCTAACTATTTAAAGAAGCAGACCACCATGGCTCCATAAAACTCCCAAAATACAGATTAAAATAACTTCCCAGATAAATAAACCTTTCTGAAATTATTGGAGGTAGAATGCAAAAGAGTTATGTTTAGAGCTCGTCTAGATTAAGCAAACTGTGCCAGAGCAAAATCAAAAAGTAAGGTTTATGAACTGTCAGAAGATCCATGCTGTGAAATCCAGCAGATCAACAACAAAATTACAGGCGAAGTGGGGCCAAGGTGGTGGACTAGACACAGGTTTCCTCAGTTCCCTCTGAGAACTGAGGACGGCACTGTTAATTGAACAGAGCAGCATGAACATCTAGGGAGACCTAGTATCTGGTATAAGTTTGTCAGATTGGACTACGCACCAGTAACAGGATAACTCTATCTCAAAGATGAGGCAGCAGAACACTGAGTGCTGCTGCTGATGACTCACTGTTTAGGAGGACTGCAGATTGACACCTTCATTGTTATCCAGGAGGTGGGGATTGGGCATCAGCAGGCTATAATGCTGAACTGCAGTGCTTAACTGAACAGTGCATGGTGCAACAGAGACTGTGCTTGAGATAGCCACATATTGAGAGTCTGGCTGCTAACTAAGGGCACCACTACCCCTCCACACTGTCTTTTCTGAGCTATGCATTAAATTCTTCTGTTTCATGGAAGGAAGGGCAGCTTGGGCAAGACACTATCTTGATCAGCTGGGAGAAAAAGTCACACAGAGATGTTGTTGTTGTTGCTAGCTGCCGTTGAGTCAGTTCCAAATCATAGTGAACCAATGAGCAACAGAATGAAACACTGCTCAGTCTTGTGCCATGTCCATAATCATTTTTATGCTTAAGCCCATTGTTGTGGTCACTGTGTCAATTCATCTCATCAAAGGTCTTCTTCTTTTTCACTGACCCTCCACTCTACCAAGCATGATGTCCTTCTCCAGGGCCTGATCTTTCCTGACAACATGTCCAAAGCATGTAAGATGCAGTCTTGCCAGTTTCGCTTCCAAAGAACATACAGGTTGTAATTCTTTCAGAACAGATCTGTTTGTTCTTATGGAAGTCCATGGTATGTTCAACATTCTTCTCCAACACCACAATTCGAAGGCATCAATTCTTCTTCTGTCTTCTTTGTTTACTGTCCAGCTTTTGAATGTGTAAAATATGTTTGAAAATACCACAGCTTGGGTCAGGCGCATTTTAGTCATCAAGGTGATATCCTTACTTTTGAATACTGTAAGGAGGTCATTTGCAGTAGATTTTCCCAGTGCAATGCATCTTTTGATGTCTTAACTTCTGTTTCCATGGGCACTGATTGTGGACCCAAGTAAAATGATGTCCTTGACAACCTCAAGCTTTTCTCCATTTATGACAATGTTGCTTACTGGTCTAGTTATGAGGATTTTTGTTGTCCTGATGTTGAGCTGTAATCCATACTGAAGGCTCTGGTCCTTGATCTTTGTCAGTAACTGTCTCGAATCTTCGTTTCCAACAAGTAAAGTGGTGTTGTTTGCATAACAAGGGCTGTTAATGAGTCACCCTCCAATACTGATGCCTCGTTCTTCTTTGTATAATCCATCTTCTTGGATTATTTTCTCAGCAAACAGATAAAAAACATATGGTGAAAGGACACAACCCTGATGCACACCTTTCTTGACTTTAAATAATTCAGTGTCCCCTCTGTTCTGTTTCCATGACTTCCTCTTGATCCATATACAGATTCCTTAAAAGCGTGATTAGGTGTTCTGGAATTCTCATTCTCCACAATGTTAGCCATAATTTAGTATGGTCCACACAGTTGAATACTTTAGTATAGTCAATGAAACACAAGTAAATATCTTTCTGATATTCTTTGTTTTCAGTCAAGATCCATCTGACATCAGCGATGATGTCCATGGTTCCATGTCCTCTTATGAATCCAGCGTGAATTACTGGCAGTTCCTTGTCAATACATTGCTGTATTTGCTTTTGAATGACCTTGAGGAAATTCTTACCTGGTGCAAATTCTCACCTGAAGCAGGAACTACAGTCTAGAAAATGCTTCTCCAGCAGAAAAGCTATGTTTAGGACAGTGGTGTCTAGAGTTATGGGTGGGGTCTAGTAGAAGATGGCAGGAAGGCCCTAACCCCTTTCTAGTTGAACCACATGATATAATCTAAGGATGGCCTATAACATGTTTTCATTGTCAGCTGGAAGGTGGGGCTTCTCACACCTGAGGGCCTGAATGATTTCAGCAGCTGTTGGACAGCTCCTCACTAAGCACTAAGTTACATTTTTAAAACAAAACTTCATGGAAAACTGACTACTGAGCACCTCAGCAGCATCTCTCCCACCCTTCATTGATCCACATCACAGCATTGGCAGACAGCCCCTCAGTGACTCTGTAAGTAGAGTGATGTCCTTGCCAGCTGGAAGGCAGAGCCCATAACCTCAGAGAGTCCACCTGGGGCCAGTGACTAGAATACATAGAGGTGGCTTGTGACCAACTCCTCTGTTGGAACTACACTTCAGCTCCTGCTGAGGTAACATCAGAGAAAGGAAACATCTTATAGATGGCATGAAGACTCTAATGAATACCTAACCACTTAAAGAAACATTCCACCATGCCTCCATAAAACTCCCCAAATGAAGAATAAAAAAAACTTCCCAGATGAAGAAGACTTTATGAAACTACCAGAGGTCAAGTAAAAAATAATTATGTATAGAGCCCTACTAGTGATTAAACAAAATGCAACAGAACAAAATGAAAAATTAAGTAAGCTATTTAAACTAATGAAACATAAACAATCTGAAATACAGCAGATCAATAATAAAATTGCAGAATTAGACAATTCAAAGCCAAAAGAACAGAATGAAGGAGATAGAAGTCAGACTTAGTTACTTTGAGGACAGAGCAACTAGCATTTATGAAGAGAAATCAGAGAAAAGAAATAAGAAAAATGAAGAAGCATTAAGAATCATGTGGGACTTTATTAAGTAGAATAATCTTTGAATAAACACAGTTCCCAAACAGAGAGGAATAGCTGAAAGTACATAGAGTATTGTTGTAGAGTTGTTTGCAGAAAACTTCCCTGAAATTAAAAAAGATCACAGATATCCAAGATACCTATAGAAGCCCACAAACACTAGACCCCAAAAGAATGACAGCAAGACAAATTCTAATCAAGCTTAACAAAACAAAATATAAACAGAGGCTCTCAAAGGCAGCAAGACTTAAAGCAAATTTAACATTCAAGAGGAAGACCTACAGGGATTTGTCTAACTTCTTGGCAGAAATGATGTTATCAAGAAAGCAGTGGCATGACACATTCAAAACTTTGAAAGAGAAACACTTCAAAAGAAGAATTATATATCCTGCAAAACTGTCTCTCAAATATGATGGAGAAATTAAGACACTCTCAGACAAACAGAAGCTTAAAGACTTTATAAAAAACAAACCAAAACTACAAGAAATAGTGAAAGAATCTCTTTGCTTAGAAAAACAAAAGCATTAAGTGTATACTTAAGGAGGGAATGCAGAACACTGCAACCAGAATCCTACTCAAGTGGGGAATTCATAAAGCTCAATCAAAGCTACAGTATTAAAAGAAGAGAACCATTGATCATAATATGAAAAATATGATATCACCACATTAAAAGAGGGATGTATTAGAGTAGCATAATCTCTTCAAGTGGAAAGGAAATTAAAAAGATGTAGAAAATAAAGTCTGGTTTGAAATTAGAATAGTAAGGAGGATAATAGGTGTAGTCACAAAGCAATATAACAATATGAAATACATACTCAAGAAACACAACATAGGAGTCTCAACACAGAAAAAGATGAAAAGTCAACCCATAAGGAATGACCCATAACAGAACACTAAGAGCAATGTTGAAAATGAAAACAACACAAAAATAAATGCATCAAAGTGATAGCACTAAACACATATCTATCAATAATTACACTGGTCAGCTCTCTGCATAGAAGTGAAGTTTACTTTTAAGGCTGAGAGGCCTATGTATTTGCCTGGAGATCTGTCTGTTGATAGGCCCAGCATCTTTTCCTCCTACCCTTCTCTGACCAACATTGTAGGGTTGGCTGACAGCCTCCAGTTTCTCCAGTAGGGTGGCCTCTTTGCCATTGAATCAGCAGAGACTTCCACCCCAGAGAGTCCACCTGGGGCAAATCACTAGACTATTAGAGACAGCTGGTGACCAACAATTCTCTTAGATCCAATACCAAAGAAATCAAACAGTGTCTAGACAGCATGCAGGCAGCAGACTATAATTAATCATTTAAAGAAGCAGCCTTCAAATGATTCAGAAAATTCTCAAAATAAAAATTCAAAATATTTCCCAGATGAAGAAGCCTTTCTGAATCTATCAAAGGTCGAGTACAAAAGAATTATATATAGAACTCTTCTAGAGATTAAACAAAATGCAGTATAACAAAGTGAAAAATTTAGTAAGCTGCTTGAATTGATGGAACATCAATGATCTGAAATACATCAGATCAATAACAAAATTACAGAGTTAGATAATTCAATCCAAAGCCAAAAGAGTAGAATTGAACAGATAGAAGTTAGACTCAGTAACCTTGAAGACAGAGTGGCTGACATCAGTGTTTATGAGGAGGAATCAGAGAAAAAAAATGAAATAAAGAAGCCTTGAGAAACATGTGGTACTCCATTAAGAGGAATAATTTACATTTAAGTGGAGTGCCTGAACAAGGGTAATTAATGACAATAGAGTATTGCTGTAGAGATGCTGACAGAAAATTTTCCTGAGATTATAAGCAAAGAGAACATATGTATCCAAGATGTTTATTGAGCACCACAAAAGATAGACCCCAAAAGAAAGATGCCAAGACATATTATAATCAAGCTTAGTAAGATGAAATATAAACAGATACTTCTGAAGGCAGCAAGGCTCAAAACAAAGCTAACACTCTGAGAGAAACTGTAGATTTTTATCTGACTTCTCTGCAGAAAAAATGCTGGCTAGAAAACAGTGGGCAGACACACTCAAATCCCTGAAGAAGAAAAACTTCCATCCAAGAAATATTTATCCTGCAAAGTTGTCTATCAAATATAATGGTGAAATTAAGGCATTTGAAGACAAAGAGAAGTTTAGAGACTTTGTAAAAACTAAACCAAAATTACATGAAATATTGAAAAAAGCTTTTCCCTTAGAAAAACAGGACCATTAAATGTATATTTAAGGTGAAAATTCAGGACACATCATCCAGAATTCTAATCAGTTAGGGAAGTCATGAAACTTAATCAAAGCTACTGTATTAAAATGAGGGGATCCGGGATCATATCATGACAACTATAATACCATCAAATTATGAAAAGGATACAGTACAGCTGTTACAGTCATTTCAGATGCAGAGGAAGTTTAAGTTATGCAGTAGTTAAAATTGAGTTTAATCTTAGTATGTTAAGGGGGATAATAGATGTAGTCATAAAGCAAATTAGCAATGTATTGTATCAAAACAAGAAATGCAGTACAGGAGTCTCAGTGAACACAAAACCAACACTGAAACAACAACCAGTGAAAAAGAATGACCCAGAACAGAACATAAAGAACAATATAGAAAACAACAACACAAAGGTAAATTACTTTTGGTAATTGGTACTAAGCACATACCTATCAATAATTACATTGACTGTAAATGGACTGAATGCTCCAGTACGGAAACAGCGAGTGACACCCTGGATCAAAAGACATCTATCTGTAGCTTACAAGAAACACACCTTAGACTTAAAGATATGAGCAAACTGAAAATTAAAGGATGAAATAATATACACCAAGCTAACAGTATACAAAGAAGAGCAGCTGTGGAAATACCAACCTCACATAAAATGGATTTTAATGTAAAATCCACTGTTGTGGACAAAGATGGTCACCATTTATTGCTGAAAGGTTCAATTTTCAAGCAGGACTTAACTATAATGAATATTTATGCACCCAATACTCAGATCTGACTCGATGGCACTTGGCTGGCTTTTATACCAGAGCACCTAAATATATTGAACAAATACTGACAACACTGAAAAATGAGATAGATCCTTCCACAATAATAGTTGGAGACTTCAACACTCCCCTTTCAGTTATGGATAAATCATCCATAAAAAAACTCAATAAAGATGCAGATCTTATTGCAATAACCAACCAACTTGACTTTATTGACATATACAGATCTTTTCATCCATCAATGGATAAGTACAGCTTCTTCTCCAGTGCACATGGAACATTCTTCAGAATAGACCATATGTTAAGTCATAGCACAATTCTCTATAAAATCCAAACCATTGATTTACTGCCAAGTATCTTCTCAGACCATAGAGCTATAAAAGTTGAAATCAATAACAGAAAATTCACAGGTATAAATTCAAACTTATTGAAACTAAAGAACACTTTCATCAAAAAGGCATGGGTTATAGAAGAAATCAAAGGCAAAATAAAGAAATTTATGGTATCAAATGAGAATGAAAACACAACCTACCAGAATTTATGGGATACAGCAAAAGTAGCGCTCAGAGGTCAGTTATCTCTATACACACATCCAGTAAGAAGAATGGGCCCAAATTAAAGAATTAACCTTACTGGTTGAACAACTAGAAAGAGACCAACAGAAGAACCCCTCAGCCAACAGAAGAAAACAGATCACAAGGATTAGAGCAAATCTAAATGCATCAGAGACTACAAAAACAATCGAAAAACTGAACACAACCAAAAGCTGGTTCTTTGAAAAAATCAACAAAATTGATAAACCACTGGTTAAACTTACAAAACAAGAACATCAGAAGATACAAATAACCCAGTTAAGAAACGAGATGGGAGTTGTTACAAGAGACCCAGCTGAAATAAAAAATATTATAACAGAATACTATGAAAGGTTGTACTCTAACAGGTTTGAAAACCCAGAAGAAATGGACAAATTTCTAGATTTATATCACTCACTAAGATTATCACAAGGTGAAGCAGATCAACTGAATAAATCTATCACAAAGGAAGAGATTGAAAAAGTCATAAGAAATCTACCAAAAAAAGTCCTGACCCAGATAGCTTCACCAGAGAATTCTACCAAACCTTTAGAGAAGAGTTAACTCTGATACTGTTGAGGCTATTTCACACCACAGAAAGGGATGGAATCCTCCCAAATTCATTCTATGAAGCCAGCATAACTCTGATAGCAAAGCCAGGGAAAGATCCCATGAAAAAAAGAAAATTACAGACCAATATCACTCATGAACCTAGATGTAAAAATCTTCAACAAAATTCTAGCCAATAGAATTCAACAGCATATAACAAAAAAATAATCCATCACGACCAAGTTGGTTTCATTCTAGGGCTGCAAGGCTGGTTCAACATCAGAAAAACAATTAATGTAATCAACCACATTGATAACACAAAAGATAAGAATCACCAGATTTTGTCAACTGATGCAGAAAATGCTTCCAACAATGTTCAACACCTATTCATGCTAAAAACTCTCAGAAAAATAGGAATAATGGGGAAATTCCTCAATGTTATCAGTAGCATTTATTCAAAGCCAACTGCCTTCATCGTCCTGAATGGTGAAAGACTGGAAGAATTCACTTTGAGAACGGGAACTAGATAAGGACACCCACTTTCATCACTTCTGTTCAACATTGTGCTAGAAGTTCTAGCCAGAGCAATTAGACAAGACAAAGAAATAAAGGGCATCTATATCAGCAATAAAGAAGTAAAATTCCCCCTATCTGCAGATGATACGATTGTTTAATTTTCAGTTTGTTCCTAGCTTTAAGTCTCAAGTGAGTTTCTTGTAGACAACATATGGATGGGTCAGGTCTTTTGATCCAAGATGTCACTCGCTGTCTCTTTACTGGAGCATTCAGTCCATTTGCATTCAGTGTAATTATTGAGAGGTATGTGTTCAGTGCTGCCATTGTGATATGTTTACTTTTCTGTTGATGTTTTCTCTGTTGTTCTTATTAGTCTGTTCTGGAACATTCTTCTTTGGGAGTTGATTTTTCACCTTTTTCAGAGCTGGTTTTGTAGTTGTTGAGACTCTTGTGTTACATTTCTTGAAATGGTATGATACATCTTTGTTGTGCTTTACAGCTGCCCTTATGATTCCCCTTAATAAACTATATATAAACCACATTTTAATTACTACCAGTCTTGTCATCTTCCTCTCCATCTGGAAGGACTATAATGCCTGTAGTACATCCCTCTTTTTAATATAATGGCACCATAGTTTTCATGATAATCACTGGATTGCTTCTTTCAGCATTAAAGCTGTGATTGACTTTGGAGAATTCCCTACCTGAGTAGGGTTCTGAGTAATGCGTCATTCTAAAATATAAAGTTAATGGTTTAGTTCTTCTAAGTCAAAACCAAGAGCTTGTTTGAGGATTTTTTGTAGTTTTGGTTTGGTTTTCACAAAGTCTCTGAGTTTCTGTTTATATGGGAATGTCTTAATTACATTTTCTTATTTGAAAGATAGTTTTGCAGGATATATAATTCTTGACTGGAAGTTCTTCTCCTTCAAGTCTTTGAACCTGTCATGCTACTGTGTCCATGCTGTAGAAATCTGACGAAAGCCTACAGTGTTTCCCTCTGAATGTTAGCTTTGCTTTGAATCTTGCTGCCTTTAAGAGTTGCTGCTTATGTTTCATTTTGTTGAGCTTGATTATAATATATCTTGGAGTCTTTCTTTTGAGATCTACATTGGGTGGTGTATGATATGCATCTGAGATGTCTATATTCTCTTCCTTCGTAATTTCTGGGAAGTTTTCTGTCAGCAGCTCAGCAACGATACTCTCTGTGTTCTCAGATGTCTCACCCTGTTCAGGAACTCCAATTAATCAAAGGTTGTTCCTCTTAATAGAGTCCCACAGGCTTCTTAATGCTTCTTCATTTTTCTTGTTTCTTGTTTCTGATTTCTGCTCTTAGACACTAGCATCAGTAGCTCTTCCAAGTCAGAAATTCTTTTTTCCATCTGTTTCATTCTGTTATCTTGGCTTTGAATGGAAGTTTCTATGTCTTTGATTTTGTTCTTGATCTGTTGGATTTCAGAGTACTGGTATTTCATCAGATCAAACAGCTTGTTTAATTTTTCCTTTCGTTCTGCTGCATTTTGTATAAGGTCTAGAAGGGCTCTGTATATAATCATTTTATACTCATCTTCCGATGCTTTCATAAAAGTTTCTTCATCTGGAAAACTCCTTGGTTGTTTTGTTTGGGAGTCTTCTGAAGCCATGAGTGATTTCTTGTATGCCACAAGTGTCTGTTGCTTTTTGGGTCCCATGTGAGTAAGTAAAGGCTGGAAGAGATACTGTGAGGATGAACTGCAGATGTTTCTCTAGACTGTCTTAAAATGTAAAACAAAAGGTATCTGACCACTTCCCAAGTCTGTCAGGTTTCCATGTGTAGAGGTCCCTCTCCCCAACTGGCAAAGTAAGCACCTCTATATCCAATCCCAGATGATACAAACTAGTTCAGAACACAGCAATGCTACTGCCCTGTTGGCCTCTGCTGGCAGGGCCCAACCTCAGGTGATATTGTGTAAACTACTGCTTTTCTGGTAGAAAAGCACTCTCCTTTGGCCAGGCTCTGGCTCCCAAGCTAAGAAATAGGTCCAGTTGTGGCCACCGTATCTAACATGGCGCCCTCCACACAGTCAGCACATAGAGGTGCCAAGAGGTAGTGATTCCTCTGCCTCTACTGTCAGGCCCCCACCATAGGTGACACTGTGTAAAGTACTGCTTTTCTGTCAGAGAAGCACTGTCCTGTTTGCAGGTGCTGGCACCCAGGCTAAGAATTAGGTCTCACTAAAATCTCCATATCCAACATGGCGTCCTGCACACGGCAGTGCAGTTCTGTACAAACCATGCTGTGGCACTGATAAAAACACAGGCCAAAAGGCTAGATTAACAGAGTCCTAAGCCTGGCTCTCAAATATGATAATTTCACCTGCCTATCCCCCAGCAGTGCATCTGAGTCTAGCCACTAGGCAAGACCCAGCTCTGCCCACCGTCCAAGACAGAGGGAAAAAAAATGTCGAAATGGTGAGTTTACCTTCAGTTAGTGAAAGAGAGGAGGTTTCTTCATTCAGTGATGTAAAGTCCAAATTAACAGCCCTGTGCCGTGTCCCGGGGACTCACTAGGTGACCAGAAGGCTCCATTTGATTATCAATTATGTGGATATAAGGAGTCATGTGCTTAGTCCACACTCTTGACTCCCTGATATGATTGTTTATACAGAGAATCCAAAGGAATCGATGAGTAAACTATTGGAACTAATAGAGGAGTTCAGCAAAGTAACAGGATACCAGATAAACATAGGAAAATCAGTAGGACTCCTTTATACCAACAGTGAGATTATTAAACAAGAAATCACCAAATCAATTCCATTTACTATAGCACACAAGAAGAGAAAATAGCTAGTAATAAACCTAACTATAGAAATAAGAGACACTTACAAAGAGAACTACAAGATCTTACTACAATAAACTAAGAGAGACTTACATAAATGGAGTAATCTACCCTGCTTGTGGATAGGAAGACACAACACTGTGAAAATGTCTATTTACCCAAAGCAGTCTACTTATGTAATGCAATGTCAATACAAATTCAAGAGACATTTTTTAATGAGATGGAGAAAGAAATCTTCAACTTTGTTTGGAAAGGGAACAAACCTCAGATAAGGATACACTAGAAGAAGAACACACTGTGAGGTCTCTAACTACCTGACATTAGAACCTATTACACTGCCACAGTAGTCAAAACAGCCCAGTACTAGTACAAAAAGAGTCAGATAGACCAATGGAGCAGAGTTGAGATTCCAGAGATGCCACCATCCTCCTGTGAACAGCTGATATTTGACAAAGTCTCCAAGATTTTAAACCGGGGTAAATACAGTCTCTTTAACAAATGGTGCTGGAAAAATTGTATACCCATCTACAATAAATGGAAATAAGACCCATATCTCACACCTTATACAAAAACCAGATCAAAATGGATAAAGACCTAAACATAAAGTCTAAAACAATAAAGCTCATCCAAGATAAAATAGGATCAACAACGGAAGCTTTAATACACAACCTAGACAGACTTCAAAATCTGACACAGACCATTCAATAGAAGAGAAAATAGATAAATGGGAAGTACTAAGAATCAAACACTCATCCAAAGATTTCATCAAAAGAATTAAAAGACCACCTACAGAATGGGAAAAATATATTGACAACTATATGTCAGACCAACATGATCTCCATAATTTATGAGGTATTACAAAATATCAGCAAGAAAAGGATAAATAATCCCAATAAGTGATGAGCAAAGGAGATAGAGGTTTCTCTAAAGAGGATATCCAGGTAGCCAAAAGACACATGCAGAATTGCTCATGATCATTGCCTATTAAAGAAATTCAAATCAAAACTCCAACGAGATATCTCACACCAATAAGGTTGGCCACTATCCCCAAAATACAAAACAACAAATGCTGGAGAGGCTGTGGAGAAACTAGAAATCTCCTACACTGCTAGTGGGATTGCAAAATGGTACAAACTGTTTGGAAAACAATCTGGTGCTTTCTTAAAAAGCTGGAAATATGTGTACCATTTGATCCTATAATTCCACTGCTTGGAATTTATCCTTCAGAAACAAAGGTTATCACATGAAAAGATACATGTACACAAAAGTTTGTTGCAGCACAGTCTACAATAGCAAAAAGTGGGAATCAACCCTGATGCCCATCAACAGATGACTGGATAAGTAAACTATGGTACATATAATCAGGGGAACACTATGCTATGATAAAAAACAATGACAGTTTTAGAAAACATTTCGTAACACATTCTCATTTGGAAGAAATCATGCTGAGTGAAATTAACCAGTGTCAAAAGGACAAATTTTGTATGAGAACCCTGTTATAAGGACTTAACAAGCGAATTATCCACAAAAGAAAATGACTGGGTTGGCTACTTGGTAGCTGAGGTGCTGAGAGTTTACCATAGCTGAGATAGCAGATAGATGCTAGAAATTTTATACTTTTACTGTAATTAATAAAAAATAAAACAGTTGGGGGAAAAAACAGTACAACTTCTTCTCCAGTGCACATGGAATATTTTCCAGAATAGACTATGTGTTAGAACCTAAAGCAAGTCTCAACAAAATTGAAACCATTGAATTATTGCAAAGCATCTTCTCAGACCATAAAGCCATAGATGTTGAAATCAATAGAAGAAAAAACATAGGTAGAAACATGAACTCATGAAAACTGAACAATACCTCACTCAAAATTCTGTGGGACATAAAAGAAATCAAGGAAGAAGTATGGAAATTTATAGAATCAAATGAGAATGAAAACACATCCCAACAGAGCCTATGGGATACAGTGTACCCAGTGCTCAGAGGTCATTTTTGTCTCTATAAATTCACACTTCCAAAATGAAGAAAGGACTTAAACAAAAGAATTAACCATATAGCTTGAACAAGTTGAAAGAGAGCAATAGAACAACCCCTCAGGCACCAGAAGAAAACAAAGATTAGAGCAGAACTCAATGAATCAGAGTAAAAGAACAATTGAAAACATTAACAGAACCAAAAGCTGGCTCTTTGAAAAGATCAACAAAATTCATGAACCATTGCCTCAACTTACAAATGAAAAGAGGAAAGAAGTAGCTTGAATGTGAAATGAGATGACAGATGTCACAATGGACCTGACTGAAATCAAAAGTATCCTAACAGAGTACTAGAAAACAGTATACTCTAAAAGATTTGAAACCTAGAGAAAATGGACAGATTTATCGATTGATAACAGCTACCAAAATTATCACAAGGAGAAGCAGGACAACTTAATAAACCTAACACTAAAGATTAAACTGAAATAGTAATAAAAAAAAAGCCAACTAAAAAATCTCCTGGCCCAGTCGGCATCACTGGAGAATTCTACCAAACCTTTAGAGAGGAATTAACTCTAGTACTACTGAAGCTATTTCAGAGCATATAAAGTGACGGAATGTTCCCAAATTTGTTGTACAATGCCAGCATAACCTTGATACCAAAGTCAGGGAAAGATTAAACAGAAAAACAAAATTACAGGCCAGTATCACTCATGTACCTAGATGCAGAAATCTTCAACAAAATAATAGCCAATAGAATTTGACAACATATCAAAACAAAAAAATAATCCATCATGACCAAGTTGGATTCACACCTGGGATACAAGGGTGGTTCAGCACCAGAAAAAAAAAGTTAGTATGGTCAACCACATAAATAACACAAAGGAAAAAAATCAACTGATTTTGTCAGTTGATGCAGGAAAGTTATTCAATAAAGTCCAACACTCATTCATGTTAAAAACTCTCAGCAAAATAGGAATAGAGGGGAAATTCCTCAGTGTGATAAGGAACATCTACACAAAGCTGAACACCTACACCATCCTGCATGGAGAGAGACTGAAAGAATTCCATTTGAGAATGGGAACTAGACAAGGATGCCAACTCTCACCACTTCTATTCAACATTGTAGTAGAGGTTCTAGCCAGAGCAATCAGGCAAGCCAAAGAAATAAAGGGAATCCACAACAGCAAAGAAGAAGTAAGAGTCTCCCTATTTGCAGGTGACACAATTGTATATACAGAGAATCCTAAAGTATCCATACATAAAGTACTGGAACTAATAGAAGAGTTCAGCAAAATATCAGGATAAAATAAACATAGTTAAATCAGTAGGATTCATTTATACCAAAAAAAGAGACTGTCTAAGAGGAAATCACCAAATCAATATTCCCAGTAATATAGAATACTTAGGAATGAATCTTACTAGAGAAACAAGAAACCTATAGAGAACTTATCACAAGAAAGAAGAGAGATTTACATAAGTGGATAAAACTACCCAGCTGGTGAATAGGAAGTTTTAATGTTGTGAAAATGTCTATTTTACCCAAAGAAATCTACACATACAGTGCAATCCCAATACATATTCCAGTGTCATTTTTTCATGAGATGGAGAGAGAAATCACCAGCTTTGCTTGAAAAGGGAAAAAAAATCCAGATAAGTAAAGCATTACTGAAGAATAGGAACACAGTGGGAGGACTTGTACTACCTAACGTTAGAACCTGTTACACTGCCACAGTCGTCAAAACAGCCTGCTACTGGTACAAAAAGAGGCATACAGACCAATGGAACAGAGTTGAGACCCCAGAGATGCCACCATCCTCTTATGAACAGTTGATATTAAACAGGGGCCCTAAGATTGTAAACTGGGCTAAAAAGAGGATGTTTAACAAGTGGTGTGGGGAAAATTGCTTATCCATCTGAAAAACAGAGTCAAGACCCATATCTCACCTCTTACACAAAAACTAACTCAAAATGGATCGAAGATCTAAATATCAAACCTAAAATGAAAAAGATGCTGGAAAAAAAAAGGATCAGCAATGGAAGTTTTAATACCCATCTCAGACAGACTTCAAAATCTGACAAAGCACAAACAACAGAAGAGAAAAATAGATAAATGGGAACTACTAGGACTCACTTTTCCTCATCCAAAGACTTTATCAAAAGAGTTAAAAGTCGATGGCAGTGATTTTGTTGTTGTTGTTGTTGCTTTTTATGGAATGGGAAAAAGTATTTGACATATGTCAGAACAATGTCTGATTTCCATAATCTACAGGATACTACAAAGTATCAATAAGAAAAATGTAAATAGCCCAATTAAGTGATGGACAAAAGAGATGGATTGACACTTCATCAAAGAGGACATCCAGGCAACCATAAGACATGCAGAAATTCTCATCATCATTACCTACCAGAGAAATCCAAATCAAAACTACAATGAGATATCATCTCACCCTAACAATGTTGGCCATAATCCAAAAAACACAAAAAGCAAATTCTGGAGTGGCTGTGGAGAGACTGGAATTTCCCTACACTGTGGGTGGGATTACAAAATGGTACAACCTTATTGGAAAGCAATCTAGCACTTCCTTAAAAGGCAGGAAGTAATTATGCCATTTGATTTAGTCATCCCACTGCTCAGAATATATCCTACAGAAACAAAGGCCTTGACACGAATCAGTACATATACATGAATGTCTATTGCAATGCAATCCATGGGGGCAAAGAGTTGGAATCAAACTAGATGCCCATCAACAGATGAATAGATCAACAAACAACAGTACATATACTCATATCTTTACAATGATAAAGAACAATGATGATTTTAGAAAGTATCTGATAAAATGATTTCAATCAGAAGAAGTCATGCTAAGTGAAATCAGTCAGCCACAAAAGGAAAAATATTGTATGGGACACCTACTACAAGGACTTAAAAATAGACTTATGTATAGAAGAAAATGGCTACAAGAGTTGGGATCGAGGGAGAGAGTTGCTTATGGATTAGTGGATAGAAATTTGATTAGGTGAAAGAAATGACAGCATACAGTAGAAAGTAGATTAACTTAACTGGACTTCACAGTAAACTGAAAGGTCTTCTAATCTCAACCCAATATTGCAAGGGTAGAGTAGTGGGGGCAGGTATCTATTGATCATATTCTTGTGAGATATCAAGGCTAATTGGCATAACTAAAATATTGCTTAGAGACTCTTCTGCACCACATATCTGTGAGTGGTGTCTGGGGTCTGAAAATCTAGCAAGCTGCCATCTAACACACACCAAATGGTCTTGACTCATCCAGAACAGAAGATCACCAAGAACAACAATGACATGAGGGAAAAAAGAGCTCAGGAGACACAAGGACCCATGTGAATTGAAGACTGTATCAATATGTGACCAGAAAAAGCGGCTCGTGCCCAGCCACTACCAAAGACAGTCATGATAGGGCACACAGTGTTGAGTCCCTGTGGCAACATGAGATAAAGTGAGGTGAAGCTCAAGAACCTTACTAAAAGACCACAGTTGGTGGTCTAACAACCTGAAGTATTTCCTGGGAGCATGGCCCATAGACCTGCTGCTGCATGTGATCAGAAAATACTACTGAAATCAACTCTTTAGACAAAAATAAACTGGATTTGGGAACACAATGTGACCATATGGTGTGTATACTTTATGGTTCTATGCATTTATAAGAGGCTGTCCAACTGGTCTCTTCCTAGAAGGGAGAGAAGAGTGTGAAGAAGAGGGGACAGGAGCTTATTAAGAGGATACAAGTATAGAAGGAAATTGAGGAGGGTGCTTTCACTGGGCAAGAAGAGAAGGATCTGCAGATAGGCAGTCATGTAATATTAATTTGGACTGTATACTTTCACTTAATCACAGTAAAAAAAATATATAATTACAGAATTAGACAACTCAATGCAAAGCAAAAAGAACAGTTTCAAGAAACTGAAACAGAATTAGTGAAATGTAAGACAAGGTAACTGAAGCCAGCTTTCATGAGGAGAAATCAGATAAAAGAAAGAAGAAAATTGAAAAAGCATTAGGAAGCATGAGAGACTGTATCAAGAAGAATAATTTATGAATAATTGTAATTCCTGTACAGGGAGTCATAGCATAAAATACAGAGGGAGTTGTTGATGATTTTCTACAGAAAACTTCACTACATCACAAAAGAAAAAACAAATATTCAAGATGCTTATTGAACACCACAAAGGTAGACCCCAAAAGAAAGTCACCAAGACATATTATAATCAGGCTTAATAAAATGAAACAGAGAGGTGCTTTAAGACAGTGAAGCTTAATGAAAAACTAATGTACAAATGCAAGCCCTCTAGGCTTTTGTTTGACTTCTCAGAAGAAAGTATATTGGCAAGAATACAGTGGGATGACACATACAAAGCCTTGAAGGAGAAAAATTTCCAATCAAGAATCATATATCCTGAAAAATTGTCTCTCAAATATGGCAGTGAAATTAAGACATTCTCAGACAAACAGAAGCTTAGAGACTTTGCTAAAAACAAACCAAAACTACAAGAAATACTGAAATGAAACCAATAACATCAGTTGCACACTTAAGGAGGCAACGCTGGACAGAGTATCCAAAGTCCCACTCAGTAAGTGAAGTCACAAAGCTCAATAAAAGCTAAAATATTAAAAGTAGGAAAACAGAAATCTTAACATGAAAACTATAACCTCATCACACTATAAAGAGGGATATATTACAGTAGCTACTACTCTTTAAGATGGAGAGGATATTAAGGAGATATACAGAAGTTACAGATTGGTTTGAATTTAGACTGCTGCTGGCTTTAAAGGGGCCCAAAGAGGTAGCCTCAAAGCAGACTAACAATGTTATATATCAAAACAAGAAACATAATAGAGGAGTCTCAAGAAACACAAAAGCAACACTTGAAAAGGTGAAAAGTAAACCATAAAGAAAAACTATCCAGAAGAGAAACAAAGAAAACCTCAACAATGCATAAACAAAAGCATCAAAATAACAGCACTAAACACATTACCTATCAATATTACACTGATTGTAAGTGGTTTGAATGCTCCAAAAAAGAGGCAAAGAGTGAAAGCCTGGATCAAAAGACATGTTGCTTACAAAAAACACACCTTAGTCTCAAAGAGATGAACAAACTGAAAATCAAAGGATAGAAAAATACATACCAAGCTAACAGTATACCAAGAAGAGCAGGAGTGGCAATACTAATCTCAGATAAAATAGATTTTAATGTAAGCTCCACCATCATGGACAAGGATGGTCACCATTACTGAAAGATTCAATGCATAAACAGCATATAACAACATTAAATATTTATGCATCTAATACCAGAGCACATTTGGCCAATACCAGAGCACTTAAATACATCAAACAAATGTCAACAACAGTGAAAAATGAGGTAGATCATTCAATGATAATAGCAGAAGACTTCAACACTTCACTTTCAGTAATGGACAGATCATCCACATAAAAAGCTCAGTAAAGATGCAGAAGATCTTGATGCGACAATCAACCAATTAGATCTCATCAACATATACAGTATGTTTTACTCAACAAGTGATAAGTATACCTTCTTCTCCAATGCACATGAAACTCTCCAGAAAGGACCACATACTAGGACATAAGTCAAGTCTCAACAAAATCCCAGCCACTGATGTATTGCAAAGCATCTTCTTGGATCAGAAAGCCATAAAGGTTGAAATCAACAGCAGAAAAAACGTAAGTAGAAATGTGAACTCAAGGAAACTGAACACCAATATTGCACAAAAATTCTTGTGTTATAGACAAAATCTAAGATGCAATAAGGAAAGTTATAGAATCAAATGAGAATGAAAACACAGCCTACCAGAATCTATGGGATACAGGAAAAGTCAAGCTTAGAGGTCAATTTATGTCTATTAAGGCACACATCCAGAAAGAAGAAAGGGTCCAAGCTAAAGAATTAACCAGACAGCTTAAACAAGTAGAAAAAGAGCAACAAAGGAACCCCTCAGGCAACAAAAGAATCCAGATAATAAAAATTAGAGCAGAACTAAATGGATTACAGAATAGCAGAACAATTCTAAAAATTAACAAAACCAGAAACTGGTTCTTTGAAAAGATCAACAAAATTGATAAACTGTTGGCTAAACTTAAAAAATTAAAAGGAGAGAAGAAACAAAAACCCAAATAAGAAATAGATGGGAGATGTCACAACGAATCCAACTGGATTCAAAAGAGTATTATAACAGAATATTACAAAAGACTGTACTCTAACAGATTTGAAAACTTAGAGGAAATGGAGAAATGTCTAGTTTCACATCATGTACCACAATTTTCACAAAGAGAACTAGAACAATTTAATAAACCCATCACAAAAGAAGAGACTGAAAAAGTAATTTAAAAACTACCAAAAATAAAAACAACAACCAAGTCCTGGCCTAGGTGACTTCAGCAGAGAACTCTACCAAATTTTAGAGAAGAGTTAATTCCAATGCTACTGAGGCTATTTCACACCCTATAAGGACAGAATACTCCCAAATTCATTCAATGAAGCCAGCACAACGCTTATACCAAAAGCAGGGAAAGATCCCACCAAAAAAAAAAAAAAAAGAAGAAGAAAGAAAGAAAGAAAATTAGTGACCAATGTCTCTCATGAACCTAGATACAAAAATCTTTGGAACTGTCCTTGCTGACCCACAGAGCGAGAGAGCTGAGTGCCTTTGTGCAGGAGGTTTTCTAGCAAGTGTGAGGTGCCTCCAGGCACTTGAATCAGTGGAGCTACAGAGCTTTGGAATACTTGCCCCAGCATGGCAGATGTGGGTCTAAGGCCCAGGCCATGAGGCCATAGGAAGCAGATGCTGAAGAGACAAAGAACATAAGAAGCTGAGCTGCCTCAGTCTCAAAATCTATGACCATGACCTCAAGGGTTTGAAAGCATGGAACCAGGGCTTTCTGTGTTTTATCAGAGTGGAATTGCCACTCAGTTGGGCTTAGGGTACACCTGAAGTCATTGGGGCAGAGTTTCTGTCCAACTGGGCCTTGAAGGCAGAGTTGTAGCACAGGTCTGGGCATCTCCATTCATAACCCAGAGAGTGTAGCAAATACCTAGAGTCTGGAGGGCAGTGTTATTGTGTAGAATGTCTCAGAAAATGTAAGATTTATTTCCAAAGCTTTGAGGGTTAATGTAATGTGTTCTGCTGATTTGCCTGTTGCCTGTTAATGTGCTGTTTCCCTGCAATTTCTCCTATCTGTAATGGAATGTCTAACTTATGTCTGTTCTGCTAGTGTGCCTTTGGAAGCAGATAGGTTGTATTCTAGGTTTCACAGATGCAAAGGAATTTTTGAATTTTGAACTTGGAACTGATTTAAGACTTCTACCATATGGGATAGACACAACTATGGTATGATGGGATGAATGTGTTACATGTTTCAAAGATGTGATTTTGGGAGTACCAAAAGGTGAGATATTATGGATTGAATTGTGTCCACCCAAAAATATGTGTAGCCATGTAGCTGGGCCATGATTCCTCATGTTTTGTGATTATCCTTCATTTAGTGATTTTCCTATGCTATATGTTAAAGGATTAGGGTGAGGCTGTAAATCTCTTCATGGGATCACCTCCCTGCTCCACTGTAAAGGGAGTTCCCCTGGAGTATGGCTTGTGCCACCCTTAATCCTTTCATTCTGTAAGAGATAAGAGGAAAATGAAGCAAGCAGAGAATTGGGAACCTCACACCATCAAGAAAAGAGCATTGGGAGAGGAGAGAGTCCTTCAGACCTGAGGTTCCTGTGTCAAGATGCTCCCTGGACAAAGACTGATGCAATACCAGACTTTCCTCCAGAGCCGACAAGGGGGAAAGCCTTCCTTTGGAGTGGACATCTGGAATTTGGACTTGCAGCCTACCGGACTGTGTAAAAATAAACCTTCCTTTGTTAAAGCCCTCTACTCATGGTATTTCTGTTAGAGCAGCAGTAGCTGACTAAAACAGGGGATTTAATTCCAATACTACTCAGGCTATTTCACACCATATAAAAGGACACAATAATTCCACATTTGTTCTATGAAGCCAGCACAATACTGATAGCAAATGCAGGGAAAGATCCCACAAAAAAAGAAAGAAAGAAAATTACTGACCAATGTCTCTCACTAACCTAGATGCAAAAATCTTCAACAAAATACTAGCCAATAAAATTCAACAGCATACCAAAGAAATAATTCATTATGACCATGTTGGATTCATAAAGGGATGCCAGGCAGCCAAGTGCCGTCGAGTTGTTGCTTCAGCATCAGAAAAACAATTAATTTGATTGCCATGGATTGAAGTGTGTACCCCAAAAAGTATATGTAGTAATTTGGATGGGCCAGGATTCCCTGTATTCTGTGATTGCCCTCCATTTTGTGATCTTCTGACGCTGCAAAGCCTAATCTCTGCCTGTGGATAATAGATAAAATTATTACGTTAAAAGAGAATTAGGGTGTGAATGCAATATCTTTGCTAAGGGAGTTTCCCTGGAGTGTGGTTCGCACCACTCTTCATCCTTACATCCTACAAAAGATAAAAGGACAGACAAGCAAACAGAGAATTGGGAACTTCACACCTTTGAGAGAACAGCACCGGGAGAAGATCGCGTCCTTCAGGCCAGAGATTTCTGTGCATAGATGTTCCCTAAACAAGGACTGATACAACGTAAGGACTTTCCTCCAGAGATGACAAGGGGGAAACCCTTCCCCTGTAGTGAACATCCTGAATTTGGACTTGTAGCCTACTGAACTGTAAGAATAAACTTTGTTTGTTAAAAGCGTCCACTCTGTGGTATTTCTGTTAGAGCAGCACTAGCTGACTAAAACAGTAATCAATCACATAAATAATCAAAGGATTAGAATCACCTGACTTTGTCAACTGAGGCAGAAAAGGCATTTGTCAAAGTCCAACCCTATTCATGTTAAAAACTCTCAGCAAAATAGGAATAAAGAGGAAATTCCTCAGTGCAATAAAGGGCATCTACACAAAGACAAACACTACATCATCTTTAATAGAGAGATTGAAAGAATTCCTTCTAAGAATAGGAACTAGACAACTATGCCCACTTGCACCACTTCTATTCAACACTGTATTAGAGGTCCTAGCCAGATAAATTAGACAAGACAAAGTAATAAATGGCAACTGCACTGGCAAAGTTAAAGTAAAAGTCTCCCTATTTGTGGATAACATCACAGTATATGCAGAAAACCCTAAAGAATCAATAAGCAAACTATTCAAACTAATAGAAGACTTCAGTAATGTATCAGGATACACAATAAACTTAAGCAAATCAGTAGGATTCCTTTTCATCAACAAAGAGAGCATCAAAGACAAAAATCACCAAATGAGTATCATTTACTACAGCTCCCAAGAAGATAAAATACCTACAAATGAATCTAATCAGAGGAGTAAGAGACTATACAGAGACAATTATGAAGACTTACTCTAAGAAACAAAAAGAGACATGCATAACAGGAGAAACCTACCTTGCTCCTGGATAGGAAGACTTAACATTGTGAAAATGTCTAGTTTATGCAAAGTGATCTACATATACAATGCAATTCCAATACGAATTCCAGTCTCATTTTTTTAATGGGGTGGAGAAACAAATCACCAACTTTGTTTGGAAAGGGAAGAAACCCTAGATAAGTAAAGCACTACTGAAGAAGAGGAACACAACGAGAGGCCTCACACTACTCTACCTTAAAACCCACTACACTGCCACAGTAGGCAAAACAGCCTGGTACTGGTACAGAAAGAGACAAACAAACCAGTGGAACAGAAGTGAGAACTCAGAAATATCGCCATCCTCTTATGAACAGTTGATATTCAACAAAGGCCCTAAGAGTGTAAACTGGAGTAACAACAGTCTCTTTAATGAATGGTGTTGGCAACATTGGATATCCATCTGCAAAAAACAGAAACAAGACCTACATCTCACACCTGACAAAAAAAACTAACTTAAAATGGATCAAAGACCAAAATATCAAGGCTAAAATAATAAAGATCATGCAAGAAACATAGGGTCTACAATAGAAGTCCTAACACCCAGACTTCAAAATCTGACAAATAAAGCATAAACAACAGAAGAGAAAATAGATAAATCGAAACTACTAAGAATCAAACACTTTTGCTCATCCAAAAATTTTTTCAAGAGAGTTAAAAGACTACCTACAGAATGGGGGAAAAAATATTGGCAACTATATATCAGGCCGAAGTCTGATCTCCATAATCTACAAGATACTGCAAAGTATCAACAAGAAAAAGGTTAATAATCCAATTAAATAATGGGGAAAGGAGATAGGCAGACATATCACTAAAGAAAATACGAGGCATCCAAGACACATGAAGAAACGGTCACAATCACTGGTTATCAGAGAAATCTGACAACCAGTGATACCGTCTCACCCCAGTAATACGGGCAATAATCCAAAAAACACAAAACAACAAATACTGGAGAAGCTGCAAGGATTTTGGAACTCTCCTACCCTGCTGGTGGGATTGCAAAATGGTACAACGTATCTGGAAGGCAATTTGGTGTGTCCTTAAAAAACTAGGAACAGATATACTATTTGATCCAGTAATTGCATTGCTTGCAATATAGCCTACAGAAATAAAAGGAGGCACACAAACAGATACATGCACACAAATGTTTATGGCAGAACTGTCTAGACAGCAAAAAGATAAAATCAGCCTAGGTGCCCATCAACAGACAAATTGATAAATGATCTGTGGTGAATATACACCATGGAACACTATGCAGTGATAAAGAACAATGATGATTTTAGGAAACATCTCAATAACCTGGTTTCTACTAGAAGACATTATGCTGAGTAAAATCAATCAGTGGGATAAAGATAAATATTGTATGAGACTTCTGCTATAAGGATATAAAAATAGATTTGCAGACAGAAGAAAAGATCCTGACGGCTACAAGGAAGGGGAAGGGGAGAGAACTGGTTGTAGATTATACAGTGAATAGGAATTTGCTCAGGTGAAGGGAATGACAGCACACAGTAGAAAGTATAACAACTTAACTGGTCTTCACCATAAACTGGCAGGTTTCCTCAACTCAGTCCAATATTTCAAAGGAAAGATTAGCAGGGGCAGGGGTGTGGGAATCACGTATTCATAGGACATTGAGGCCAACTGGCATAACTAGTCTATTGCTAAAGAAGTCCTCTGCACCCCATATTGGTGAGTGGTGTCTGAGGTCTTAAAAGCTAGCAAGCTGCCCTTTGAGGTACACCAAATTGTCCCAACTTATCTGTAACAGATGATCACTGAGAACATCAAAGACAGGAAAAAAGAGCCAAAGAGACAGAAGGACCCATATGAAGGGGAGACTGTATCAGAATGGGACCCAAAGAACCAGCAAAGACAGCCATGATGGGACACACAATGTAGAGTTTCTGAGCCAACACGAGAGAGAGAGGAGTGCAACCCAAGAATTCTTCTAAAGCACCTGAACTGATGGTCCAAGAATGTGGATGCTACCCTGGGAACATGACCCCTAGACCCACTGCTGTCCCTGACCTGAAACCGGTAATAAGGTCAATTCTCCAGACAAGAATGGACTGGACTCAGGGACACATGTATGCATACTTTATGGTTCTATGTATTTATAGGAGGTGGTCCTACTGGTCTCTTTCTAGATGGGAGGGAAGAGAACAGAAAAGAGAGGACAGATGCTTGTTGAGGGGGCACTAGAAGTACGGAATGGAAGAGAGCATGCTGTCACCAGGTTAGAGACAGCAAGTTTAGGGCATGCAAAAGCAATTTGGATTGTACACTTTCACTTAATCGCAATTAAAAAAGAGAAGAAAAAAAATGAGAAAAAAAAAAAAAAAAAACAGATCCTGCTGCTCAGCATGGCAACCAGGCCCAGCCAGGCTCTCAGATACAGAAGACCCTACCTCCTAGCTGACAAAGATGGTAACCTACTTGTACAGTCTTTATGGAGTCACACCACCAGATACCATTGCGTAGCTCAGGGAAGGAATAAGGGAAGGGCACTGCCACACCCAGCTGTTGGTCACTGCTGTATTTTCTATGTATGACTGTCTGAAGAATAGCTTCTCTCTGTGTTGACAGACAGGCTGTCCAATCAGCCATTAATGCTCAGCATGGCATCTGGCCCTAGCTGGGCCCTCAGGCACAGCAGACTCCACCTCCAATTGACAGAGATGGTCCCCTACTTGGGTAGTCTCTCTTGAGGCATGCTAGCAGCAGATGTGGTGAATTTATGGTGAAGCTCAGTGAAGAGAGGGTGGAAGGACGCTGCTGCACTCTAGAGAACTCTAGAGAACACACCAGCTGCTGGTGTGTTCTCTAGATGTGGCTGTCTTAAGTACCATCTTACTGGTGACAGAGACTGTCCACTCAGGTGCTGCTGCTCATCTTGGCAGTTGGCCTCAGTCAGGCTCTCAGGGGAAGCAGCTCCAGTTCCAGTCTCCTAGATGACAAAGATGGCAGTCGTACCTGTAAGCTTCTCCATTACTGTGCCAGCAGAAGTGGGGACGTCTATACTGCTATCTCACCTGAGACAACATTAGTTTTCCCCTTCTAGTCATTCAGCATGTTCTCACAATTTTCTCCTGATCTTGGGGCTCTGAAAAATGTTCGCTCCTTTCCTTTCAGTTGTTTTTCTAGGCCTTAGTACTTACAGCAAATCAAGGAGACGTATAACTACTTTGCCATCTTGGCCCCAACTCTCCCTGATTTTCTAATTAAAGAACTCCCTTTAATATTTCTTAAAATTTTGATTTGGGTTTTGCAAATTTCCTAGATTTTTGTTTATCTCAAAATGTCCTAATTTGGCAATCATATTTTAGAGAAGTTTTCCTGAACATACAAGTCTTGGCTGGCAATTACGTTTGCTTCAAGGCTTTTTATATGTCATTCCATTGCCTTCTTATCCGTATGGTTTCTGCCGAGCAGAATGAGCTTAATCTTATTGATTATCCTCCGTAGGTTATTTTTTGTTTATCCTTAACTACTTTCAAAAGTGTCTGCTTATGTTAAGATTTGGCAAGTTTGGTTAAATTATGCCTTGGTGTCCTTCTCTTGGCATCTACAGGCTGTGGAGCTGTGGAGTCTGATGAGCAACTTGGATAGCTATCCCCTCATCTTTCATGATATCAAGAAAACTTTCTGTCAACAAATGTTCAAAAATTACTCTCTATTTTCTGTTCCCATCTTCTGGGTAGTCCAGCATTCCTAGATTATTCCTCTTGATTAAAGTCTCACATTATTATCAGTGTTTCTTGATTTTTTAAATTATTTTATATGATTTTTCACACATATATTGTTTTCATATGCTTTATCTTCAGTTTTACTCATTAAGCTTGCCATTGCCTCAATTCTACTCCTTTGACTTTGTAGTGAGTTGCCTAATTCTGTAATTGCATGATTAATTTTCTAAATTTTTCATCCTTGCTGCTGTCTGCTTTCTTGCAGGTTGTTCAGTTTGTCATTATGCTCTGCTGCATTTGACTTCATCTCCTTACTGATCTCTTAAAGAATTCTGAATAGTAATCTTTATTTTTCTACCTCTGATAATTCCAAACAGTTCTCTTCCACTGGAATTTTTTTTTTTTTATTATTTTGGGAGTTTATGAAGCCATTGAAGTCTGCTTCTTTAAGTGCTTTGAAATTAATTGTTGTCTCTGAACCATCAGTATGTTGTGTTTGTTTGTTTCATGTTTGCCTACTGTGTTCTAGCTTCTTATTTTATTTTGTTTTAAAATGTTCAAGTAGGCTGGTTATGAGTGGTAGTTTGGTTATTGATGTCTTTGAAGCTCCAAATTGTTACCTCTGAGTTTCAGAGAATGACTCAGGGTGAACTTAAGGAGTCTTACTTCAGATTTGGTTAATGGTGTCAGAGTACCAAGGCAGTTGCATTGCAGAAACGGGAGTTGAAAACAGTAGCAAAAGTGAGACAGTTTTATCTGGAAGGAAATATTTATATCTGTATACATTAGGCTACAAGCAAAGACTTAGTTTTTGATGATTTGCCACTGTTTTTTGTGATCTAGCACTGTTTTGTATTGGTTCCAGAAGCATGAGTGGTTTCCCCATTGACTTTCTCATGCTGAGGAAGACACCCTCCAATAGCTGCCACTTCACTCACCGTGCTGGCCCCAGCCATTTCCTGGTGGGTCAGGTCTGTTGAATCCTGTGTACTTCCAAAAGTGTCTTTGAAGCTCTAATGTCCTGTCACCAGGGGTTGGAGCTGTTACTAGACAAACAAGTGCAAGAGTCCATTTACAGTTTTTATTTGGAATCAGCTCAGGTGTCCAGGTAGTCACTCAGTAAGTGCGTGGTGCAGGGTCTTGCCTACTGTACTAGATGTGCAAAGATGATTGGTATAAGCACAGGTTTCTGGCTGTAGCCACTGTGAAAGGCAGGGGGCTTACAGCTGTCCTTGACTGTCTTTATGAGGGGCATGTCTCTTTATGTCTGAATTTAAGTGAAGGAAATGTTTGTGACCCACGTTTTTATCTTGGGGGAGTTGGCAGATTTTTCCCCACTTTCCCTTCCCAGCTACACAGATTTCTCAACTTTTCCTTTGATGTTCAGGGCTCCAAGGATGTCAAATGTAATGGATTCATTTGTGATTTGGGGTCTTTGTTGTTAAATGGGTCACAGGAAGCTTCTGACTACTCTGCCACTTTGCCCTGCCTTCTCAGATTAAATTTAAGAAACAAAAAATGTTAGTTAACTTCAACCTTAAAGCACATAAAAGAAAAAAATAAGTATGACAAAAAATATTGAGATGTTGAAAACTATAAAACAATGGAGACAATCAATGAAACCTGAAGCTATTTCTTTGAAAAGATAAACTTGTATGCAAAACCAATAAAGGAAAAATAAGAGAAACAAGATGAAAACAATCAATAACAGATATGAACAAGTCTCATCATTTTATCTGAAGGATATTACTAAGATAAAGGAGAGGAACATTACCAGAACATTTACATCTAAATCTTTGACAATTTAGATGAAATGGAACAAATTCCATTTAAGACATAATCAATCAAAGAAGCTTGCATAAACTAAATAAATCTTCATCTAGTAAAGACATGGAATGACTAATCAATAATTTCCAGCATCAGAATGCAACAGGCTAGAAGTTTCCACTAGTGAATTATAGTAAACATTTAAAGATGAAATGGAACAAATTCCCTACAATATCTTAAACAAAATAGAAGTAGGGAGATAAGTCAGATAAAGATACGCCATTTTTTTAAAACATAAAGCAATGTGTCTCATGAATATAAGTGTAATTATTATTAATAAGATATAGGAAAATTGAATGCAACTATGTATAAAAAGAATTATATACAATTTCGAAGTGGAATTTGTTCCTTGTATATATAGCTGACTAAAAATTCCAAAATGAATTAAAAATTGATCAGTACACTAAGGAAGAAAAATCAGAGGATTATGTCAATGATGTAGAAAATAGTTTAACAAAATGCAAGTCCATTTCATGGTAAAAACTCTGAACAAAATTGCTCAACTTGAAAATAAAATGAGTAGATTTAATAAAAAATCGCTATATAAAACATCGTACTCAGTGGTTAAAGCTGAACGATTTCCCCTAACTTTGGCCAAAAGGTATAGTTTCACACCACTACTAGTTCACATCGCACTGAAATTCCTAACTAGACACTGTCCATTTTTTTAAACACAAAAGCTTTACTGCACAAAAAGGGATGCTTAATATATTCAAACAAATAAAGCATAACTTGTTGGACTCCTGAATTGAATGCAGATGTAACAAAAAACTAACTCTATTATATACATACGGAATAACCTGAATGGTGGAATATATGCTGACCCAATTAACTTTTTAAATGAGTGCAGTCTGTAAGGAAGTATACATAACCACTATATTCTGGTTGATAAAGTTCTTTTTTTTTCTTTTTGTCCAACTACAGATGTACATATTAAACATTTTGATACCATCATATACTGGAATTAAAGAAATCAACTAAATGAGTGCCGGAACGTGGAAGCTGGGTTTCTCACTATGGGAGAGGGAGATTTTATATATAAGGAAGAAGCAGCTAGACAGACCCAAGGAGTAACTGATTACAGTTGAAGATATCAGTATAAACATGAATTCAGTTTACTACAGGTTCAAAAGTTATATATTGAAATATTTATAAATATGTGCACACAGATGGGTTAACATACATGCAAATTTCCATGATCTCTCATTTCAGAGGGCCTAGAAGTAATGAAACCTTAGTAATAAGGAGCAGCACACTTAGTACCCAGATCTTGATTTCTAATGCCATTCTCCAGTAAAAGGAAACATTTGTCCCTGGAGAAATGGCTGATTTGGGGACTGGGGCTGGAATTGCCCTTCACACGATAGGATAAAAATGGTATATTACCTCTGTGGTCTTCCACCCCAAAAATAAATAACTCCATTCTCAGATACGTCTCAGCGACACTTGGCTATTCTAATTTAGAGTTCTTCAAAACAACTAATGAACATTCTACACAATGGCTCATAAATAATCTTCAACCCTGTGAAAATCATCAGACATAGTCTGAAAAACTGTCACAGCCAAGAAAAGCCTGAGACGTAATTACTGCTTGTAATGTGATATTTTGAATGAGATACTCCAGCAAATCAAGGTAAAAACTAAGGAAGTATGAATAAATCACAGACTTTAGTCAACAGTAAATTATCAGTATAGTTTAATTATGACAGATGATATCAGACCTATATTGATGAATATGTTGGCAATAGTAGAAACTGTCTGTGGGATTTATGGGTACTGTCTGTACCAGCTTTGTAATTTTTCTGTAAATCTAGAACTGTTCTCAGAAAAATAGCTCATTTTAAAGTTTTAGATAGCTAGGTAGATCACCATTTTAATGCATCATTCAGATCATCCTTCAAGAATGGACTTTGACTCAGCTGCTGTGCGTGTTGGGTGTCAGAAAATGGTTTGCATCAGTCTTCTTTTCATGGACTGTTTCAGTAGACAACTATGTTGTTCAAGGCCATGTCCCTTCTTAAGGTGGCTTACATGCAATGACTTACTAGCTGGATTCCACCAAGATCTGACCATCTTGACCCAACTCAGGGAAACTTTGAGGAGTCATGTTGGCCACTAAGTTCCTCACTGATTTTGGCCATGATTGTTGTCAGGCCTGCATCACAGACCAGTTTCTCTTTCTGTCCTGTTCTGCTCCTTTCTCTTCTTCTGCAAGTGTAGATGGCAAAGCCAGTCTCATAATAAACAACTTGTATTCCAAAGTCTGACTTCAGGTCTCCTTTTCAGAAAAGCCAACCTGTGACAAGAGACAGCCATGATTAGCAGAAAAAAATAATTTATTTTGTTTTTAGAGATGTCCCTTGGGAAGGCAGGAATAATAGCTTGGAACCAGGAAAGGACACTTTGTCTATAAAATTTGATCTTGTCGTCTTATTAAAAACATGAAGTTTTGAGAATGAACAAATAAAGAATGCAGTACAAATATCTGGAGAAAAAAAGAGGGGTTAAAATAGAAACCTTGAAAACATGAGCATTGAAAACAAAGGAAGATACAGAGTGCTACAAGAAGGAGGATGAGCAATGAAGAAAAAATTTAGGAGCAGGAATTCTAGGAAAGCAAGCAAATGGTATCAGTAGTATTGTACAAATGCTACCTTATTCATTCATGTTTTAGTCAGCTAGGTCTGCTCTAGCAGAAATACCACAGAGTGGATGGCTTTGACAAAGGCAGGTTTATTCTTACACAGTCCAGTAGGCTGCAAGTCCAAATTCAGAATGTCCGCTCCAGGGGAAGGAAAGTCCAGTATTGCATCAATCTTTGTCCAGGGAGCATCTTGGCTCAGGAACCTCAGGTCTGAAGGACGAGCTCTTCTCCCATTGCTGCTTTCTTGGTGGTACCAGGTTCCTAATTCTCTGCCTGCTTCCCTTTCCTTTTATTTCTTGCAGGATGAAATTATTAAGGGTGGGACAAGCCATAATCCAAGGAAACTTCCTTTACAGTGGAGCAGTGAGGTGATCCTATGAAGGGATTTACAGCCCCACCCTAATCCTTTAACATACAGCATAGGAAAACCACAAAATGGAGGACAGACACAAGATACTGGGAATCATGGCTCAGCCATATGACTACACATATTTTTGAGTTTGAATGAGAATTCGTTCAACAACTTCCATGGAGCATGCAATGCTTAATATGCCCTAAATACTTCTCAGTATGGAGAGGCTTCTGACCTGGAAAGCAGGATCAGCTCTAGACCCTCAAGAAAGCGGAACTTCATGTGAGTCCTGGCTATGGCATGCAAATTTCTGGAGCCCACTGAGTTGCTGCTGGCCAACTACCTGGAGCACTGCATTCAGGACTGCAGCACCCCTGCATAGGAGCTGCTATAACCCAAGTTTGCAGTGCTATGTGCCATACAGATGACTATACCACCACTAATTCTTCTCCGGCTACTATAGCCCTAGTGGAAGAGTGGTTAAAATTAGGCTGCTAACTTTAACATCAGCAGTTCTGTCCCTCCTTGCAAGCAATGCAGAATAGTTTTACTCTGTCCTGTGGGGGTCTCTGTGAGTCCAAATAGACTGGAAGTCATCAAACAATGATAAACACTTTAAGTTCTAAAATAATGAGAGCTAATTGTTATTATTATTTTTATTGTACTTTAGAAGAAGGTTTACAAAACCAACTAGTTTCTCATCAAACAGTACACATTATTTTTTGACATTGTTTAAACAACATCATAACTTGGCAACACTCATCGTTCTCAGTTTTGGGTCCCCTATTATCAGCTTTCCTGTCCTCTCCTCTCCTGCCTTCTAGATCTTTCCTCTGGAATGGTGTGCCCCTTGAGTCTCATTTTGTTTTATGGGCCTGTCTAACCTTTGGCTGAAAGTCAAACTTCCTGAAAAAGAAACAACCAAACTCACTGCCATCAAGTAGATTCTGACTCATAACAACTCTAGAAGTCAGAGTAGAACTGCCACGTAGAGCTTCCAAGGAGGGCCTGGCAGATTTGGTTAGCAGAAGTAGCACTTAACCCAATATGCCACCAAGGTCTCCAAAGGTGAAACTTAGGAATGACTTAATTACTCAGCTGAAAGAATTTTGGGGGACTATACTCTCAAGAATGTTGAATGTACCATGGACCACCAAAAGAATGAACAGAGCTTTTCTGGAAGAAGTATAACCAGTGGGCTCTTTGGAAGTAAAGATGGCAAGATCGGGTCTTAAACATACTTTGGACATGTTGTCAGGAAGGATCTGTCCCTGGGGAAGGACATCATGCTTGGCAGAGTGAAGGGTCAGCAAAAAAAGAGAAAGACTCTTGATGAGATAGATTGACACAGTGGCCACAACAACGTGTTGAAGCATAAAAATGATTGTGGGCAAAGATTGGGCAGTGTTTCGTTATGTTGCACACAAGGTTGTTATGTGTCAGAACCAACTCAACAGCATATAACAACAACAACAACATACTCTCAAAGTTTCTCTAGTCTCTATCAGGCCAGCAAGTCTGGTATTTCCTTTTGAATTAGAATTTTTTTCCCACATTTTTCTCCAGCTCTGTCTGGGACCTTCTATTGTGATCCCTGTCAGAGCAGTCAGTGAGGGTAGCTGTCCATCTTCAGGTTTTACCAGTGTCCATCTGATGGTGGCCATTGTGGATGTGATCCATTAATCTTCCCTTTATATCACTAACTTTTTTCATTTTTCTCTGCTTCCAAAGGGGTAAGACCAGTGGAATATACCATCTAGGATATGCTACTCACTAAAGTGAAATGTAGAACATTTCCTGTATAAACTATGTTATACCAGTTGAACTAGATGATCTCCCCAAAATGTAATTTCCACAGCTCTAGGCCTAATAATTTTGTCCCTTAGGGAGTTTGGATGTTTCTATAGAGCTGTCATGACCTTGCCTTGTCCAAGTTGTTTTCCCCAGCACTGAATATTATCTTTCCCTTTAACAAAGTTAACATTTATCTGTTGTCTATTTAGTGTTTTTTCATCCCAACAACTCTCCTAGCTAGTAACCATGAAAAAGTGTCTCTTTTGTGTTTAAACCTATTCATGAGTCTTTATGGTAGTGGTCTCGTGGTCTCATACAATATTTGTGCTTTTGTGATTGATTTACTTCACTCAGCTTATTGCCCTTCAGTTCCCTCCACATTATGAGATGCTTCATAGATTTATTGTTATTCTTTATTATGCATCATACTTCATTGCGCATATTATTTATCCATTCATCTATTGATCTCTTCATCTATTGGGTATGTAAGTTGAGTCCAAATTTTGCTATTTTGAGCAATGCTGCAATGAACATAGATAAGCTTATGTCTATTGATCTAAAGACTCTTATTTATCTAGGGTATATTCCCAACAGCAGGATTGCTGGATCATATTTCTATTTATAGCTTTCTAAGGATGTGCCATATTGTTTTTCAAAATGGCTACACCTTTTGCCATTCTTACCAGCAGTTCATAAGTGTTTTACTCTCCCTGCAGCTTCTCCAGTATTTGTTATTTTTCTTTTACTTGTGCCAGCAGAGCCAGGGTGAGATGCTATCTCACTGTTGTTCTTATTTGCCTTTCTCTAATGGCTAGTGATTGCAAGCATTTCCTAACGTGTCTGTTGGCCACTTGAATGTCTTCTTTGGTGAAGTGTCTGTTCATATCCTTTGCCCATTTTTAATTGCATTATCTGTCTCTTTGTTGTTAGGGGTATTAGATTTTCTTGCAGATCTTAGAGATTAAACCTTTGTCTGATTTGTAATGGTTCTAAATTTCTCCCAGTCTGTAAGCTTTCTTTTAGTGAACTTTATTGATGAGTATAGTGTTTAACTTTTTAAAGAGCTCAGTTAATAACTAAAGATCGTGAACATGTCCTTATATGTTTTTTGGCTGCCTGGATCTCCTCTTTAGAGAAATATCTGTCCATCGCCTTTGCCCATTCTTTGATTGAATGATTTATCTTCTTCTTATTGATATTTTGTAGCATCTTATAGATTATGCAGATCAGGCATCAGTCTGACATAGAGTTGCCAAATATTTTTTTCCCATTCTGTAGATGGCCTTTTATTTCTATAAAGTCTTTGGATGAGCAAAAGTGTTTGATTCTTAATAGTTCCCATTTATCTATTTTCTCTTCTCTTGATTGTGGCTTGTTTGACAGATTTGGAAGTCTGTCTACATTATGTAGACATAAAGCTTGGATGAGCTTTATCGTTTTAGGTTTGATATTTAGGTCTTTTATCCAGTTGGAGTTGGTTGTTGTATAATGTTTAAGATACGGATCTTGTTTCAATTTATTGCAGATGGATTTCCAATTTTGCCAGCACCATTTGTTGAAGATACTGTTTTTACCCCAGTTTATTATCTCAGGGTCTTTGTCGAATATCAGTTGTTCATAGGCAGATGGTGTCATCTCTAGGGTCTCAATTCTGTTCCATTGATCGATCTGTCTGTTCTTGTACCAATACCAGGCAGTTTTGAGCACTGTGACAGTGTAGTATGTTCTAAGGTCAGGTAATGAGAAGCCTCCCAGTGTGTTCTTCTTTAGTAGTACCTTACTTACCCGGGGCATGTTCACGATCTTTACTTATTAAGGAAATTCAAATCAAGACTACAATGGGATACCATCTCACCCGAACAAGGTTGGCCATGATCCAAAAAACACAAAACAACAAATACTGGAGAGGCTGTGGAGAAAGTGGAACTCTTCTACACTGTTGATGGGGTTGCAAAATGGTCCAGCCTCTTTGGAAAGCAATCTGTTGTTTCCTTTGAAAAATGGATGTAGATATACCATTTGACCTAGTAATTACACTACTTGGAATATTCCTACAGAATCCAAGCCTTACACACCAACAGACACATGCACAAGAATGTTTATCGCAGCACAATCCATGATAGCAAAAAGATGGAATCAACCCAGATGCCCAACAACAGAGTAATGGATAGGTAAACTATGGTATATATACTCAATGGAGCACGATGGAATGATAAAGAATAATGATTTTTCCAGGAAACATCTTATAACCTGGTTTCAACTGAAAGACATTATGTTGAGTGAAAGTAGTCAGCGACAAAAGGACAAATATTGTATGAGAGGTCTACGATAAGACCTCAAGAACATACTTATGTATAGAAGAAAAGACTCTGACAGCTACAAGGGAGGGGAGTGAGGGAGGGCGGGGGGGGAGGGTTTAGATTAGATAGTTGGTAGAAATTTGGTTGGGTGAAATCGGTGATAGCACACATTACAAACAAGAACAATATTAAGTGGACTTCAACATATCTTGAATACTCCTTCCATCTTAACCCAATATTGCAAGGACAGAGTAGCTGAGGCAAGGAGCAGGGGATCATGCTGTTAGGCAAAATCGAGGCCAATTGGCACAACTAGTGTTTTGCTAAGAGGGCTTTCTGCACCCCACATTCGTGAGTGGCGTCTGGGGTCTTAAAAGCTGCCAAGCTGCCATCCAAGGGCACAACAAGTGGTCCCAACTCAGCAGGAATGGAAGCTCACCGAAGACCGAAATGACATGAGGTAAAGACAACCCAGAAGATAGAGAGACCCACGTGAGTGGGTGTCTACATCGACTTGGAACTAGAAGAACTGGATGGTGCCAAGCCACCACCGGTGATAGCCGTGATGGAGCTCTGGAGCTCACTAAGTTAAGTCTCACTGGCAACAGAAGAATAAAAATGGGTGCACCGTGAGATCTCCACTAAAAGACCTCAACTGATGGTCCGGTGGTTTGAGGATTACCCTGGGAGCATGGCCCCTGGCTCTGATGCTTCCCTTGCCCATAAATCATAATGAAGATCCACTCTTCGCACACAAATGGATTGGACTTGGCGATGCAGAGTGACCATATATTGGATGCACTTTATGGTTCTATGCATCTATAGGATATCTTCCTGCTGGCCTCTGGCTGGAGGAAGGAGAGTGGGTGGAGAGGAGGGGAAAGGAGACTATTGGGAGGATGAGACATGCATGGAACAGAGAGGAATAATGTGCTATCACCGGGCAGGGAGAGCAGTGGAAGCTGCTTACAGGTGGGCATGTAAATTTGTATGGGAATGTACATTTTCGCTCAGTCATAATTAAAAAAAATAAAAGAGCTCAATTATCTAGCTTATTTTCTGGCATTTGTGTATTGTTGGATATTGCTTTAATCCTGTTAATGCATTGTGTTAGGGCTAATGTTGATCCTAGTTTTTCTTCTAAAGACTTTATAGCTTTTGATTTTTATTTAGGTCTTTCATCCATTTTCAATTAGTTCTTGAATACAGTGTTAGGCATTGGTGCAATTTCTTTCTTTCTTTGTTTTTTGCAGATAGACATCCAGCTTTGCTAGTATCATTTGCTAAAAAGACTGTCATTTCTTCATTTAATGGATTTTGATAGATGTGTGATCATAGATGGCTGGATTTATATCTGGGGTCTCAAGTCTGTTTCATTGGTTAATGTATCAGTCATTTTACCAATACCAGATTGTCTTGACTACTATAGCTGTATAGTAAGTTCTGAACTCAGGTAGCACAAGTCATCTTACTTTCTTCTTCTCCAATAGTGCTTTACTTATATTGCCTTTCTTTCCTTTCCGTATAAAGTTAATGATGAGTTTTTCCATCTTTTTAGGGATGTTGTTAGTATTTGGAACAGGACTGCATTGGTTTGTATATCTCTATGGACAGAATTTGAAACCCTGGTGGCATAGTGGTTAAGTGCGACATTTGCTAACCAAAATTTCGGCAGCTCAAATCTACCAAGTGCTTCCTGAAAAACTCGTGGGAGCAGTTCTACTCTAACCTATAGCGTTGCTATGAATCATAAAAACTTGATGGCAGTGGGTTAAAGGATAGGACTGTAATTTTCACAATGTTAAGTTTACCTATCCGTGAGCATGGCATGTTTTTTTCTATTTATGTAGATCTCTTCTGGTAACTTCTGGTAATGTTTTGCCGTTTTCTGTGTGTAGGTCTTTTGCATTCCTGGTTAGATTTATTCTTATGTATTTTATTTTCTTAGAGGTTATTACAAATGATATTATTTTAGTGATTTCATTTTCCTTTTTCTCTATTTTGGTGCATAGAAATTCAACTGATTTTTGTAATTTTATCTTGTGTTTTGCTGCTCTGTTGAACCTTTCTATTAGAGAAGCTATTGCAATGTGTGTATAATCTTATAAAGAAGGCTAATGCGGAACTTAATTACTATAGTCAATAGGATGACTCAAGAGAAGGATATACTGAGAACTACTGATACAAGAGAAATCCTAGTAGTATAGTGGTTAAGCATTTGGCTGCTACCCAAAAAGTTAGCAGTTTGAATTCTCAGGCACTTCTTGGAAACCCTATCAGGTGGTTGTAATTTGTACTATAGCATTCCTAAGAATCAAAACTGAGTGGACTTTAATTTTTTCATTTGTTTGTTTTGTTTTACCTGAGGTAAGAAAAGCTGCCATTCTATAATTAAAACAAGGAATTTATGAGAGGATTTCTAAGTTTTTAAGTAAATTTTGTGTGACTTGATATAGTAAGTTTCTGTATTAGGTTGACTTAGATGAGTTAAAGTAGCAGGAATGACAGAAACTATTCAACAAAAATGGAGGTGGACAAAAGCAAATGGAATTGGCAGAAGGTTTATAGTCCAGAAACTGGAAGCATATTAAAAAGAGCTAACTTAGTGAAAGCAGCATACTCACAAAAGTGAAAAGATGCTTAAGAGTAGTAGCTGATGGACTGATGAATTTTTCCTTCACTGAACCTCAGATTACTCAGTCATTCAGATTTTCTGTTCCTGCCTATGTAGAACTATTTTAAAGAATTGTCTAGTTTTTCAAGAAAATGCAAGTTAAAATTAAAAGCATTAAAAATGAAGCAGTTTTGAATGAAAAGTTTATTTTAATATTTAAATTTCACTTTCTTATCCTTTTAGAATGTGTCCTAGAAATTGTCACCACTGTTAGGAGGCATAAAATGTAAATTCTTGTTAATATCTAGTCATCATATTCTACCTAATAATAAATGCAAAGAACATTTATTTCTAGTGTATATTAATTTTATTACCACTAAGATACTTTAGTGTACAATATTAGTAATAAATTTGATGAGCTCCCTATGGCATTCTAAAACTGATGTTGTGAGTGAAAGCATAAAATATTTTCCAAAAAGTGTCTCCTAACAGTGGTTTTAACCTTCTTTTTGTTCATTGTGCCACGCTGAATATGTCTTTTCTGCCTTGTTCAGTGATGGCCATAATTCTCTTATAAATGTGTAATTTATAGCAAACATACAAATTAACATTAAAATAAAACACATATTAATATATTTTATGTTCATAAGAAGTTTTAAGGGCATATTCTGCTGAAGCACTTAATATCAGGTTTGGAAAATAAACTACATGCAGTTGAAATTTCAATACATTTTCAAATATCCCCTAAAAGTAAGTATTCAAATTAAACTTGAACTTCATTAACTACAATGAGTTAACTACTCTCTCTTGTGGAAACCATGGTGGCATAGTGGATAAAGTACTACATCTGCTAGCCAAAAGTTTGGCAGTTCAAATCCACTAGGCTCTCCTTGGAAATTCTATAGGACAGTTCTACTCTGATCTATAGGGTTGCTAAGAGTCACATGTGACTTGATGGCAGTGTGTTTGGTTTTGGGTTTTGGTTTATTATTATGAATAGTGTTTTGTGTTTTGTCATTGCACTTTGGAAGGAGATCTGAATGCTCAGTGGTTAAGAGTTCAATTGCTAATCAAAAGGCCAAAGATTCAACTCCACACAACATCGCCATTGGAGATTTACAGCACTGGAAAAACCATGAAGCAGCTCTACTCTTTTAACATAACAAAGACAACACAGCCCTAAATGGAATTGTAACCACAAGCATAGAGTTTAAGACTTACAACACACAATTTTTGGAGACATAAGCCAATCTATAATAAAGGGGATATAGCATGATTTAAAATCAGGAAAAATGTGCTCCAGAGTTGTGTCCTTCCACCATACTTATTCAGTCTGCATGCTGATCAAATAATCTGAGAAGCTGGAATACGTGAAAGGAATGCATCAGGATTCAGAGAGAGAACTCATTAATAACCTGTGATACTTTTATGCAGATGACACAATATTGCTTGTTGAAAATGAAGAGGATTTGAAGCACTTATTTATAAAGATCAAAGACTACAGCCTTCAGTATGGATTACAACTCAGTATAAAGAAAATAGAAATCCTTGAAATTGGACCAATAAGTAGCACTATAAATGTCAAAAATATCAGAGTTGTCAGAGATTTCATTTTGCTTGGATTCACGATCAATAACCATGGAAGCAGTAGTTAAGAAATCAATTAACATGTTACATTGGGTATATCTGGTGCAAAAGCCCTCTTTAAAGTGTTAAAAGCAAAGATGGTACTTTGAGAACCAAGGTGAGTCTGATGTAAGTTATGGTATTTTCATTCACCTCACATGCAAGTGAAGTCTAGACAATGAATAAGGAAAAAGAAAGAAGAATTGATGACTTTGAGTTATGATGTTGACAAAGAATGTTGAATATACCATGGACTGCCAAAAGAAGGAATAAATCTGTCTTGGAAGAAGTACAGACGGAATACTCCTTGGAACCTAGCACAGATAGACTTGATCTCAAGTACTTTGGACATGTTATCAAGAAGAATCAGTTCCTACAGAAGGATATCTTGTTTGGTATAGTAGAGGGTCAGTGAAAAAGAGAAAAGCAAGTGCTTTTCTTCATCATCTAGCCCTGCTATAACAGAAATACCGCAAGTATATGACTTAAAGACAAATTTACGTCCTTACAGTAAAGTATGCTGAAAGTCGAAATTCAGGGAGTCAGAGTCAGGGGAAGGCTTTCTCTCTGCTGCCTCTGGGATAAAGTCCTCATCAATCTTCCCCTGCATAGGGGGTCTGCAAGTGTCTGCAAGAACGGGCTCAGTCACAGCAAGAATTGTGAGGATAACACAGAACCCAGTATTGTTTTATTCCATTTTACAATGTGTCCTCAAGTTGCTTTTGACTCATAGCAAACCTTTGAGCCCATTCTTGCATACACTGTGTCAGTCTAGATCCTTGAGCATAGTCATGAATTGAATTGTGCCCATCCAAAATATATGTATCAGTTTGACTGTGTCAGGATTCCTGGTATTGTGTGATTGCTCACCATCTTGTCATCTGTTCACTTCTCTGTTTTATATCCTGATGGAAACTGGCTCAAGACACAATATAATCCTGTAGATTGAGTACTGGCTCATCAACACTGCTGCTGCCCAATCTCCCTTTTAACATCATAGAGGCAAAATGTACAACACATTGGAAGCTGGAGGCAACCAAAATGTCCTTCAATAACTGAGTGGATTAAAAATAAAGAAAAACTCTAGTACATCTGTACAGTGGAGTATTCAACAATACAAATATTTGTGCTATGAAACTTTGAAAAGACATGGAAGAAGCTTAACTTTATATTGTTAAATGAAAGCAGCCAGTCTGAGAAAGCTATGTAATCTGATTCTAAATATATTAATAGTCTGGAAAGAACAAGAGGTGAGTCATTACCAGGGGCTTGGAGAGTAAGGAGGGAGAACATATGAACAAGTGAGCAGAGGAATTTCTTTTTTCTAAGACACTGATATTAATTTCCATCAGTTAAGAGTAGCGGACAATGGGCTTCCTTGTCTGGTTCCTGTTCTCTAGGGGAATGTGTTCACTCTCCATTTAAAATGATCTTGGCTTTTGAGTTTGCATACATGCCCTTTGTTATGTTTAGGAGTTGCCCTCCTATTCCTATTTTGCTGAATATTTTAAACATGAACAGATGTTGGACTTTATCACATGCCTTTTGTCATCAATTGATAATGTAAAGAGGTTCTTATCTTTATGTGGCTGATTACATTAATAGTTTTTCTAATCTTGAATCATCATTGCATCCCTAGTATGAACACAACTTGGTCATGATGAGTTATTATTATTTTTTTATATGCTGTTGAATTCTATTGCCTAGAATTTCATTGAGGATTTTTGCATTTAAGTTCATGTGAGATACTGGTCTGTAATTTTCATTTTTTGTGTTGTCTTCACATGGTTTGGATACCAGGGTTATCCTGGCTTCCTGGAATAAATTTGGGAGTATTCACTCCTTTTCTATGCTCTGAAATACCTTTAGAAATGGTTGTGCTATCTCTCCTGTAAAAGTTTGACAGAATCCTATGGTGATGCTATCAGGGACAGGGCTGTTTTTTGTTGAGAGGCTTTATTTTCAATTAATTAATTATTATTTTTAATTGTGATTAAGTGAAAGTATGCAATCCAAACTTATTTGGCTTGCTGCCTGTCTGCACCTCCTTCTGTTAACCTCATCCTGTGATAGCACACTCCTCCTTTGCATTTTATACTTGTCGTATCCTCTTAATAAGCTCCTTCCATTTCCTCTCCAGCCTCTTCTCTCCCGTCTAGAAAGATAACCCGAAGAATAGTGTCCTATAAATGCACAATAAAGTACACCCAACATATGGTCACACTTTGTTTCTGATTCTAGTCCATTTTTCTCCAGAGAGTTGGCCTCAGTAGTGTTTTCTGGACAGGGGCAGCAAGAGGTCTACGGGCCATGCTCTCAGGTGATAATCCTGTTCATCAGATGATCAGTTGTGGTCTTTGAGTAGAGTTCTTGAGCTGCACTCCTCTTTTTCTCATGTTGCCACAAAGACTCAGCATTGTGTTCCACTTTACAGCTGTCTTTGGCGGTAGCTGGGCACCATCTGGTTCTTTGGGTCACATGTTGACACAATCTCCCATTACCTGGGTCCTTCTGTCTTCTGAGCTCTGTTTTCCTCATATCTTTGGTGTTCTTGGTGTTCATTTGTTCTGGTTGAGTTGGGACCATTTGGTGTACCTCAGATGGCAGCTTGCTTGCTTTTTGGACCCCAGACTCCATTAACCAATATGGGGTACAGTTGACTCACTTAGCAATAGGCTAATTATGCCTACTGACATGCATGTCGCCTAAGAGCATGGTTGCCAGACCTCACCCCTGCTACTCTGTCCTTGCAATACTGGGTTGACATTATAAGAGTTTTCAGGTTGAGTCAAAGTCCAGTAAGGTTGATCAACTTTCTATTGTGTGATGTTACTGGTTTCACCTAACCAAATTTCTATCAACTAACTAATCTATCATCAACCTTCACCACCATCCCCCACCCTTGTAGCCCTCAGAGTCTTTTGTTTGGTTGTAAGTCTACTTTTAAGTCCTTACATCAGGGGTGTCATATATAACATTTGTCCTTTGCCGCTGACTGAGTTCACTCAGCATAATGTCTTCTAATTGAAACCAGGTTATGAGATGCTTCCAAAAATCATCATTTTTTTTTTATCATTGCATAGTGTCCCATTGAGTACACATATGACAGATTGTTCATCCATTCATCTGTTGTTGGGCCTCTGGGTTAATTCCATCTTTTTGCTAATGTGGGCTGTGCTGCAATAAACGTTTGTGAGCATGTGACTGTTCACGTGACAGCAGTTGTTTCTGTAAGAAAAATTCTAAGAAGTGAGATTACTGGATCAACTGACATATCTATTTTCAGCTTTTTAAGGAAGTTCTAGATTGCCTTCCAAAGAGGTTGTACCATATTGCAACCCCATCAGCAGTGTAGAGAGTTCCAATTTCTCCACAGCCTCTCCAGCATTTGTTGTTTTGTGTTTTTTTGGATTATGGCCAATCTTGTTGGGTTGAGATGGTATCTCATTTTACATTTTCATTTTTGTTTTGTATTTCAAAGCTTTTATTTTATTTTTTTAATGTCATCGAGTGAAAGTATACCATCCAATTTAAATTTTCATGCCTACCTATCTGCAGCTTTCTCTGTTCTCCTTGCCTGGTGACAACACACTCCTCCTTTCCATTCTATCCATGTCATAACCTCTTAACAATCTCCTCTCCCTTCCTCTCCACCCTCTCCAGTCCTCTCTAGTAAGAGGTCAGTACAACAGCGTCCTATAGAAGCACAGAACCATAAAGTGCACACAAGATATGGTCACTGTGTCCTCAAGTTCAATCCATACATTTCTTCCCCAAAAGTTGATCTCAGTAATGATTTACGATCAGGGGCAGTGTCAGGTCTAGGGGCCATGCTCCCAGAGGAACCCCCAGGCCTTCAGGATATCAATTATGATCTTTTAGTGGAGTCTTTAGGGTGCATGCTTATTTTTTTCTTGTGTTGCCACTGGGACTCAACATTGTGAGCACCGTCACAGCTTTCATTGGTGGTGATCAGGCCCCATCTGGTTCTTCTGGTCACATGTTGACATTGTCACCCATTCACATGTGTCTTTCTGCTTTCTGGATTCTTTTTTCCCTCACATCATTGTTGTCCTTGGTGATCATCTGTTCCAGCTGAGTTGGGACAATGTGGTCTGCCTCAGATGGCAGCCTGCTAGCTTTTAAGACCCCAGACACCACTCATTGATATGGGGTGGAGAAGACTCTCTTAACAATAGGCTAGTTATGCCGATTGGCCCCAATATCCCTCGAGAGCATGGTCCCCAGACTCCTGTCTCTGCTCTCTATCCTTGCAATATTGGGTTAAGGTTGGAAAAGTTTTTGGATTATGCTGAAGTCCGGTTAAACTGATCTTTCTAATGTGTGCTGTCACTGATTTCACCCAAATTTCTATCAAATGATCTATAACTAGCCCTCTCCCATTCACCCTCGCCTCCCTTGCAGACATCAAAGAATCTCGTTTTATACATGAGTCTGTTTTAAAGTCCTTATACTAGGGGTCTCATACAATACTTGTTCTTGTGCTGCTGACTGATTTCAGTCAGCAGTCATAATGTCTTCCAATTGAAACCAGGTTATGAGATGCTTCCTAAAATCATCATTGTGCTTTATCATTGCAAAGTGTTCCACTGTGTATATATACCATAGTTTGTTTATCCATTCATCTATTGTTGGGCATCTAGGTTGATTCCTTCATTTTGATATTGTGGACTGTGCTGCAATAAACATTTATGTGCATGTATCTGTTCGTGTGACTGCCCTTGCCTCTGTAGGATATATTCCAAGCAGTGGGATTACAGAATCAAATGGTATATATATTTCCAGCTTTTTAAGGAAGCACCAGATTATTTCCAAACAGACTGTACCCTTTTGCAATTCCACTAGAACTGTAGGAGAGTTCCAATTTCTCCACAGCCTCTCCAGCATTTGTTGTTCTGTGGTTTTTGGGTCGTGGCCAACCTTGTTGGGGTGAGATGGTATCTCATCGTCATTTTGATTTGGATTTCTTTAATAGCTGGTGATCATGAGCATTTCTGCAGCTGTCTTTTGGCTACCTGCATATCCTCTTTAAAAAAGTGTCTGCCCATCTCCTTTGTCCACCGCTTAATTAGTGTTTTAGTCAGCTAGGGCTACTCTAACAGAAATACCACAGAGTGGATGGCTTTAATAAAGGAAAGTTTATTCTTACATAGTCTGATAGGCTGCAAGTCCTATTCAAGGTGTCCACTCCAGGGGAAGGCTTTCCTCCTTGTCAGCTCTGGAGGAAAGTCCGGTATTGCATCAGTCTTTGTCCAAGGAGCATCTTGGCTCAGGAACCTTGGGTGTGAAGTACGTGCTCTTCTCCTGGTGCTGCTTTCTTGATGGTATGAGGTTCTCAATTCTCTGCTTGCTTCTCTTTCCTTTTATATCTTGCAGGCTGAAAGGATTAAGGGTGGGATAAACCATACTCCAGAGAAACTACAGTGGAGCAGGGAGGTGATCTTATGAAGTGATTTACAGTTCCATCCTAATCCTTTAACATACAGCATAGGAAAACCACAAAACGGAGGACAGTCACAAGATACTGGGAATCATGGCCCAGTCACATGGTTACACATATTTTTGGCGGGACACAATTCAAGCCATGACAATCAGTTTATTTATCCTTGTTGATATTTTAGACTACTTTGTAGATTATTGGAGATCAGACGTTGGTCTGACACATAGTTGCCAATTGTTTTTTCCCATTCTGCAGGTGGTCTTTTAATTCTTTTGATAAAGTCTTTGGATGAGCAAAAGTGTTTGATTCTTTTAGTTCCCATTTGTCTATTTTCTCTTCTGTTGATCGTGCTTTGTTTGTCAGAATTTGAAGTCTGTTTACGTTGTGTGTTAAAACGTCCACTGTTGATCCTATTTTATCTCTCACAATCTTTATTGTTTTAGGTTTGATATTTAGGTCTTATTTCCAGTGTGAGTTGGTTTTTGTGTAAGGTGCGAGGTATAGGTCTTGTTTCAATTTTTTACAAAGAGATATCCAGTTTTGCCAGCACCATTTGTTAAAGAGATTGTTTTTACCCCTGTTTACTATTTTAAGGACTTTGTTGAGGATCAACTGCCCATATGATGATGGTGGCATCTCTGGGGTCTCTGTTTTATTATTTTGGTATACATGTTTCTTTTTGTGGCAGCAGCACACTGTTTTGACTACTGTGGCTGCATAATAGGTTCTAATGTCAGGTAGTGGGAAGCTTCCTGGCATGTTTTTTTTTTTTTCTTCACTAGTGCTTTGCTTATCCAGGGTTTCTTCCCCTTCCAAATAAAGTTGGTGATTTGCTTCTCCATCTTATTGAAAAATGTCACTGGAATTTGTATTGGGTTACATAGTATATTTAGATCACTTTTGGCTTTTGAGTAAAATAGAGATTTTCACAATATTAAGTCTTCCTATCCACAAGCCATGTAGATTTCTCCACTTATGTAAGTCTCTCTTTGTTTCCTCCAGTAGGGTCTTGTTGTTGTCTTTGTATGGGTCTCTCATCTCTGTAGTTAGATTTATTTCTAGCTGTTTTATCTTCTTGGGGGCTATAGTATATGATATTGATTTGGCCCTTTCTTTGTTAATGCTCTCATTGTGGTTATAAAGGAATCCTACTGATTTGCTTATGTTTGTCTTGTATCCTGAGACTTTGCTGAACTCCTGTATTACTTCCAGTAATTTACTTATGGATTCTTTAGGATTCTCTGTGTATATAATCATATCATCTGCAGATAGCGAGATTTTTGCTTCTTCTTTGCCAGTGCAGATGCCCTTTATTTCTTTGTCTTGTCTAACTGCTCTGGCCAGAAACAGTACAATGTTGAAGAAGAGAGGCGAGAGTGGGCTTCCTCATCTAGTTTCCATTCTCAAGAGGAATTCTTTTAGTCTCTCTGCATTGAGGATGATGTAGGCACTTGGGTTGCATAGATGGCCCCTATTTCTTTGAGGAATTTGCTTTCTATTCTTATTTTGCCAAGAGTTTTTAGCGTGAATTGGTAATGGACTTCCTCAAATGCCTTTCCTGCATCAACTGATAAGATCAGGTGACTCTTATCTTTTGTGTTTTTTTAAGTGGTTGATCACATTAATTGTTTTTCTGATGTTGAACCAGCCTTGAATCCCTGGTATGAATCCAACTTGTTGGTGATAAATTGTTTTTTTGGTATGTTGTTGAATTCTATCACCAGGATTTTGTTGAAGATTTTTGCATCTAGGTTCATGAGTGATTTTGCTCTTTAGGATCTTTGCCTGGCTTTGGTACCAGGGTTATGCTGGCTTCATAGAATGAATTTGGAAGTATTCCATCCCTTTCTATGCAGTGAAGTACTCTCAGTAGTATTAGGGTTTACTCTTCTCTAAAAGCTTGTTAGAATTCTGCATTGAAGCCATCTAGGTCTGGGCTTTTTTAGGTTGGTAGTTTTTGGATGACTGTTTCAACCTTCCTTTGTGATGTGTTTATTAAGTTGTTCTACTTCTCCTTGTGATAATTTCAGTACGACTAGGAACGACTAGGAATTTGTCCATTTCCTCTAGGTTTTCGAATGTGTTGGAGTCACAGTCTTTCACAGTATTCTGTTATGATACTTTTGAATTCTGTTGCATCTGTTCTGACATCTTGCATGTCTTCTCCTATTTGGGTTATTTTTTTTTTTTTTCCTGTTTTTCTTTGATAAGTTTAGCCAGTGTTTTTTCAATTTTGTTAATCTTTTCAGAAAAACAGTGTTTGGTCTTATCAGTTTTTTCAATTCTGTTCTTTAATTCATTTAGTTCTGCTCTAATCTTTATGATTTGTTTTCTTCTGGTGTCTGAGGTGCTCCCCTTTTGCTGTCTTTCTGCTTGTGCAAGCAATAGAATTAACTGTTTGCTTTGGGTCCTTTTTTCTTTACAGATGTGTTCATTTATAGATTTAAATTGACCTCATAGCACTGCTTTGCTGTATCATGTAAGTTCTTGTAGGAAGAGTATTCATTCTCATTTGAATCCATAAATTTATTTCAACTTTGATGTCTTTTATACCCCATGGCTTTTTGAGCAAGATGTTGTTCAGTTTCCATGAGTTCCAATTTCGGTCTATGTTTTTTCCACTATTGATTTTGACTTTTATAGCTTTATGGTCTGAGAAGATGTTTTGCAGTAATTCAATGGTTTGGATTTTGATGAGATTTGTTTTACATCCTAACACATGGTGTATTCTTGAAAATGTTCCATGTGCACTGGAGAAGAAGGTGTGTTATCTGTTGACGGATAAAAAGTTTTGTATACATCTCTGAGGTCTAATTGGTTAATTGTGGCAACAAGATCTGTATCTTTATTGAGATTTTTTTCTAGAAGATCTGTCCAATACTGAAAGTGTAATGTTGAAGTCTCTCACTATTATTGTGGATTTATCCATCTCATTTTTGAATGTAGTGAGTATTTCTTTGATGTATTTAGATGCTCCAGCATTGGGTACATAAATACTTAATACTGTTAAGTCCTGCTTGTGTACTGAACCTTTCAACAGTAAATAGAGACTATCTTGGTCCATGATGGTGGCTTTAACATTCAAATCTATTTTATGTGAGATTAGTATTGCCACACTTGCTTTTCTTTGTGTATTGTTAGCTTTGTATATATTCTTCCATCCTTTTATTTTCAATTTGTTCATATCTTTAAGTCTAAGGTTTGCTTCTTGTAAGAAAACTATAGACAGGTTGTGTCTTTTGATCCAAGATGTCATTTGTTGTCTCTTTAATGGAGCATTTATTCTACCAACCTAAAAAAGCCCAGACCTAGATGGCTTCAATGCAGAATTCTAACAAGCTTTTAGAGAAGAGTAAACCCTAATACTACTGAGAGTACTTCACTGCATAGAAAGGGATGGAATACTTCCAAATTCATTCTATGAAGCCAGCATAACCCTGGTACCAAAGCCAGGCAAAGATCCTAAAGAGCAAAATCACTCATGAACCTAGATGCAAAATATATTCAGTGTAATTATTGATAGGTATGTGTTTAGTGCTGTAGTTCTGATGTATTTATTTTGGTGTTGGTATATTCTCTCCTTTTTATTTTCTGTTCTGGGTTGTTTTTCTTTATGGCTTGATTTTTTTATTATTTTCAGTGTTGTGTATGTGTTTGTTGAGTCTCCTGTGTGACATTTCTTGTTTTGATATTCTGTGTTTGTTTTGTCTTACAGCTACTCCTGTCGTCCCCCTTAATAATCAAAGTTTAAACCCAACTTTAATTGGTAAATGTCTTATTAACTTCCTCTCCATCTGAAAGGAGGATAACTACTCTAGTGTATCCTTCTTTTTAATGTGATGGCATCTTAGCTTTCATGATATGATCATTGGATTCCTTCTTTTAATACTATGGCTTTGATTGAGGTTTGTGCCTTCTCCAACTGAATACATTTCTGAAAATTGTGTCCTGCATTGCCTCCTTAAATGTAGCCTTAATGGTTTTGTTTTTCTAAACCAAGAGCTTCTTTCAATATTTCGTATAGCTTTGGTTTCGTTTTTACAAAGTCTCTAAGTTTCTGTTTATCTATGAATGTCTTAATTTCATCTTCATATTTTAAAGACAGTTTTGCATGATATATAGTTCTTGCTTGGAAGTTTTTCTCCTTCAAGGCTTTGAAGATGTCATACCACTACCTCCATACAACTTCATTTCTGCTGAGAAGTCAGATGAAAACCTACAGGGCTTCCCTCTGAATGCTAGCTTGGCTTTGAGTCTCGCTGCCTTTAAGAGTTTCAGCTTATGTTTAAGCTTGATTACAATATGTCTTGGTGTCTTTCTTTTGGGGCCAACTTTATGTGGCATTTGATACACATCTTGGATATTTGTATTCTCTTCTTTCATAATCTCAAGGAAGTTTTCTGTCAGTAACTCAACAACAATATTCTTTGTCTTTTCGGCTATCCCTCCCTGTCCAGGCACTTCAATTAATCATAGATTGTTCCCCTTGATAGAGTCCCACATGTTTCTTAATACTTCTTCATTTCACCTGATCTGACCCCTCAGTGTTTTTTTTCTTTACCAAAGAAACAGGAAATGCTAAAAAGAAGGCATTTTGATGGGATTCAAGATATCAAGGGTAATAGGAGGACAGCTCTGATGAACATTCTGGAAAAAGAGTTTCAAAACTTCTTTGAAGCATGGCCTAGGTGCTGGCGTTGGTGTATAACTTCCCAAGGGGAGCATTTTGAATGACACTGTAGTGATATTCAGCAATGAGTTATGTAGCACTTTTCCTAGGATGAGTTCATGAACTTAATAGGCAATCCACATATTTGTTTAAAAAAAAACACTTATTTTGAGTTAAATCATTTTTTTAAATATATTTAAGTGTTTAGAAAGCAATAGAGCAGTATGGCTGGTAACTAACTTATGAACTAGTCCATGTCCACTGGTAGAAAGTCTGTGCATGGTGTAAATGATTAACATGCTTGTCTGCTAACCCAAATAATGTCGATTAGTTGAGTTCATATAGAGGCACCTCAGAAGAAAAGACATGTATCTACTTCTGAAAAGTCAAGAGCTGAAAACTCTGTGTGTGTCACCTTGAGTTGATTAAGCAACTGGCAAATACACTCCAAAACCCAGACTAGTAATGTCAAATTAGACTCTGATTAAATCTGACTCTAAGTGAAAAATATGTACCATATAACACAAAACAGTAAATAAGTACTACCTCATTTAATACTTTAAAGACCTTTCAAGTCAAGCTTTAGTATCTCTTTTATAGAACAAGTCACAGTGGTTTAGAGAAATGAACTCATAACCAAGATCACACAATTTATAGGAACAGAGAATGTAACAGTATGATAAACTATTCCAAAAACTTTGGTAATAAACATATTTCACCAGCATCAAATTTTCTGTAGGTTACATAAAGTGAAACCAAACCAAATGGGACATCCTACATGTATCTTTAAAAATAAAAATGGCATGCCAGCTCTTTTGAACTTGAAATGCCCCAAAGAGAATTACATGATTTATTTTTCATTATTAAACAGTACATTATATATATACACATTTCATTATATATATATTCTAATGCCAAGCCAAGCCAAGTGCCCCCAAAACTCAGCATCTGTAGTTTTAAATATCATCCACCACATTTTATATGACAGACTCGATGGCACTCGGCAATCACAAGTTTATTGTTAATGACTTACTAACATTTTGCTTTTTTTCTTGGCTTTAGACTAGTGCTCTTTTTAGATGAAAATTATAACCCAATTGACTTGCAGGAATAGTATTTATTCTACTTACTAATCCTGTCAGAAATTTCCTTATAATCCAAATGACAGTGATTATAATTATGTTGAATAAGTCTATTTTTATACATAGGAAACATAAATGTTTGGCACCAAAACTAATCTAAGCTTTAGATGCTAGGTTAATGGTTATTTGGGGTATGTGATGGTGACTAGGAGGGATCATAGGAAAACTCTTGGGTGCTATGAATGTACTTCTTGATCTGCTGATGGTTACATGAACACATTTAGTTTTAGACAATTATCAAGGTAAGTGTTTTATGTGACTTTTCTGTATCTTTACTTGTCTCACTATATTTTCAAAGAATAAATGTTGGAAAGTAAAAGGGCCTCATTTAAAAAAGTTATTTTGTTAATGGCAACTTGGAAAGAGTTTTAAGAAAATTGTGGGAATAATAAAGAGGAGTATTTAGCTGCTCTCTTGGTATATAATTAAAAAGAAAATCACTACCATTGAGTCAATTCCAGCTCATAGCAATACTATAGGTCAGAGTAGAACTACCCCTTAGAGTTTCCAAGGAGTGCCTGGTGGGGTGGCTGGTGGGTCTGAACTGCTGACCTTTTGGTTAGCAGAGGTATCACTCAACCATTTTCCAATCAGGGTTTCCTCTTACAATAGAGAACTCCGTATTTCAGTCAGATATTAAATGTCTTTGGTTTTACTCCATATTTCACTCAAATATTAAGTGCATTTTATTTTAAAACCCAAATATATACAGTACAGAAACCTTGATTATGCAGTGGTTAAGTGCCAGAACTGCTACTCAAAAAAAGTCAACAGTTCAGATACTCTAGGCACTCTTCGGAAACCCAATGAGATGATTCTACTCTGTCCTAGAGGGTCATTATGAGTCAGAATTGATTCAATGGCAATTTTTTATTTCTTTGTTTTTGATCTTTGTTTTTGATAGAGGACATGAATTGATTACCCAAAACCACACCACTGCCATCAAGTCAGTTCCAACTCATAGCTTCCCTACAGGTCAGAGTAGAACAGCCCCTTAGGTTTTCAAGGGCACCTGGTGGATTTGAACAGTGACCTTTTTGTTAGTAGATACAGTACTTAACCACTAAGGCACCAAGATTTCTATTGACTTGATTAGATTTTAGAAATTCATTTATTTGGCCACAGACCTCACTGACCCTTCTTGTATTCTGACTTAAAACAATTAAAAAAAAAATCTGTAAACCTATCTCTGAAATAACTTCATGATATTAAAATCATGTTATCTTTGATTAGACTTGCTTAATGGCAGCTTTAAGGTTATCACATTAGTGATAGTCTGTGTGATGGAACATCAGACCGTATTCATTTGCGTAAGCAAATTAATACTGTCACAATAATAACTAGTAACTGTGCTACTCCAGATTTTCTCTAGTGTAGACCTCTCTTCTGAAATTCAGATGTCCTTTAACTGCCTCCTTGATAACTGAAGTTGACTGCTTTACATTTCAAAAATAATGTTAACATTAGGATTTCCAAAAAGGATCTCTCCAAGACCCTATAAATATCCTCTTTCTTCAAATTCCCGTTACCCCCCAAAACACAAAACACAAAAACATTTATCCAAGTGCTAAACTAGGAAACTTGTATACCTTCTTTTTGCCTCCTTACTTGCTTCTCAAGTCACTGAATCCAGATAAATCACCTTACAGTGCTTTTCCAATATTCTTAAATCTAAATTCCTAGCACTCTTTTCATTCTTTAGATACTCCAAGCACTTTATCACCTTAGGGCTTTAACATATAACATTATCCCTAGAATTCTTACTTCCATTTTTGTGCACTATGGACTTATTTACATCTTTAAATTTAGTGCATTTAAATTGTAAAATGTATTTGTTTACTTGTTTATTGTCTGTATCTCTGACTAGATGATAGGCTTTGTGATGTAGATACCATATCTAGATTTATTTTGCTTTCACCTTAAAACTATGTTGAAGCTCACTTCTGATGCATTAAAGGATAAAATTAGAAAGTTTGTATACTGCTCGATGGCACTTGACTTGGCTGATACTGCAATTCAAGCAAGGAACAGAAGGAGTGCTCTCTGGTTCTAGTGCTAATCTGTGAACAAGTAGCTACCTGAACAAGTTCTGCCAATCAACTGGAAACAACTATTCAATAACCATGAAATTTTTGTGTAAATTAATCAATGACAGATTCATTCCATTGGCTATGCATCTACAAACAATATCCAATGAATTTTACTTCCTTCTGAAAGTACATCAACTCTTGAACACTGTATAAAATTAGATTATTGATTTGTTCAAGGAGACTGTACCTTGAAAATATAACTAATCCTTGCTTAAGAAGTGGTAATGTGAGATCTTTGATTCTGATATTAAATATTGGCTTTTTCTTTGAACAGAAGTAAATGAGAAATAGAATTACAGATAAGAAGTATAAATAAAATATAGCATACCTGGCATATTGCCCTTGGAAAAATACAGATAAAAGTATCTAAAGCCAGCATCTAAAACCACTTCTTCCTTGCTCTTCCTTTTTCTTTCTTTCCTTTCTTCTTTTCTTTTTATTTTTTTTTTGGCCCACAAGAGAAATCTTTATTTGAAATTTACAGCATTTTGAAGTGGAGCAGCAGCTGAGTGTACAGCACTCATTCAGGTCGTGCCACTACACTAAGCAAGTTCAAGGCTGGGTATTTATAGCCCATCTATGCCCAGGGTATAGCTGGGGACAGTAAGTCAGTGATAGGGGTGTGAAATATTTCCTTTTTTGGCAGATTGCTGCTTGTCTCTTGGCTGCATGCACATGCAGACTTAATGATAATTCCTGCCACAGGGGCATCTGGGACTGGTATCAGAAATTATTATGGGGTGTTGCATCTGTGCAGTTCTTGCTCCCTTGGTTTGATTCCCTGTTCCTGATTTTAGTTATCTGGTGCACTCACTGGAAGGTCAGTTAGTAAAGTGAGATTTTTCTGAGCATGCCCCTGGAGTTGGTTTCATCTGGTTCCTCTTGAAAAACAATTTTGAGGAAGTTTACACAATTGTTTGGAAACTTACCTTAGGGTCCCGAGACGTAGTTATTCATTGAATCTTTTTAATCCTTTATTACTTGTTGATAGATTCAAGTTTTGGTGACATTATTTACAGAGGTCCTCAAGTTACCTGTCCTACTTCCAACTGTTGACTCAAAAGAAATACTGCATTTTTCATAGGGCTTCCATTGTATGTTTTCCAATAGGCTATTCTGCCTGCCTCATCTTCTGTAGCTACTTCCTGACAAACCAGGCCTCGATCCTGCCTAGCTGAGTAAAAATCTCTCTCCACCTGTTGTAAGCTAAGTCTCCTGTAGACTTGTGGGATAGATTGGAAACCATGTGCCAGTGTTAATTTTGCCTAGAATTTCCAGAATCTGGAAGAAATGCACTTCCGTAAAAGATTGAACAGATAAAGATTGAATGGAAGTAGCAATAGAGTTGTTATCAGAAGCCCTTGGAATGAGAGGCATTAAGTTATTGATGGGAGGTATTACTTTACTTATTCCCACACAGACAGGGCTGAGTTTGGTTTTCCAATAACTATTTTGCTTAGGTAAGTATTTCCTGAGCTTGGAGCTCTACTTCCCCAGAAAAGTTGATGGGAAAGCAATGGGAGGTGTTATCTAATGCACATACCCCACCTTCTTCAGCTAAATGAGGTCAAGTGTCAGATAGTTATCCATAACCACGTTGGCTGAGGAGTCTATTGACGTCCTCATAGCTAGAAGGACTTGGCCTGCTTTTTCTGCTACTCTTTCTAAGAAGGCAGAAGTGTTTTGGTCCGTAACTACATTATACATTATACCCTGAGTCAGGGTTCCGGACACTAATGTGGCCACCTGTGTGGCCAACAGAATCGTTGCTATTTGTTTTTCTTGATGTAGGAATTCATCAGTGTCTTGGGTAGAGGTGGTCAAAGTTGCAAAAATGAAGGTGACTTGCCCAGTTTTTACATACTGTCTGTCAAAGCAAGTTAAGCAAAAAGTGTGTGGGCTTTATTCCTAGCAAAAATGAATCACAGCCCCAGGCGAGCACACAGGGGATTTTTTTCTTGGCCCAGCTATCAATTTCAAGAAGTGTGGAGTAATTTGAGCAATTTGAGAAAAACCCCTGGGTTCTGCTAATGAATGCTATTCTGAGTTGATCCAGATTTCTGCCTCTTTAAGCTTTTGTAAGAATTTCTCATTCCTTACATTTAGTTGAGTTTTTAAATGCATCTGGGTCCCCAGTTCACTCAGTAATTTTTGTCCCAGCAACACTACAGACCATATGGGGACATATAGAAATGAATGCCTTATCTGTTGTGACTCCAGAACATGAAAGTAAATTTTCTTACCTCATTTTTTTTGTTTGTTTGTTTTTTTGTTTTTTTTTTAAATCTAAGCCAGTAACCACACAGTCCTGCCTAGAGAGTGGGCCCACTGGGTGATTTAAGGTAGAGATGAAGGCTCTCATGTCTAAAACAAACTCAATCTCCTTACCTTCCACATCGAGTGTAACCCTTAATTCTCCAATGGAAATGTCACTGGCATGACGAGGAGTTAGGCAGGTTTCAGGGCCCTATCAATTGCTGGTCTCTTCACACATCTTTCGTGTGAGAGGGGCTTGTCCTTCTAGACTTTTGAGGGAGTCTACTGGACATCCTGTTTTAGAGAACTCAGAATACTCTGCTTTCTATTACATCATTTTCAGCAGTTCCCACACTGATCACGGTGAATACTAACAGGTCAGTGAGGTGATCCAAGTCCTGATCTCTGGCAGCCAACTGAGTTGCCTCAAATTAGGCCTCAGAGATATACACCCGACAACTGGGCCTTCTTTTCTTCTCTGCTATCAGATCTCTATTATTGATCACTATGAAGGTCTCCTCTACCAATTGAGAGATTGGGGTCCGAGGTTCTGTCTTGAGCTTTTATAATTTTCATCTTAAGTCTGATGTGGACTGGGATATAAAATGCATGACCATAGGGCTTTTGAAAGTTTATTCCTACTCCCAGAATCAGTGTTGGTATATTTTCTAAAGGGTTCAGTGAGTCTAGTGTGAAAGACAGCTGGGTTCTCTTAAGGCCCCTGGATAAAAAGGGTGTTTGAGAGTGAGTCTGTCTTCTGATTTTAATAAGACAGTTGGCTTTTAGATCAGAGTCCTGATAGAGAGACATAAAAGTCTGCACATAGTGAATATTTCTCCATTTACCTGTATGTTTACAAAACAGATTGAGTTTTTCAAAAAGCATAATGCCCAGAGTAAAATGCTGGACCAGTTTAACTGAACCATTGTTTGAATGAGACTGGGTTCAGGAATCAGTTCTTTCTAGAGCTCATGATTTTAAAGGATACCTTGAGTGGGTTACCTAAATCTCCATGAAAGTCATTAAATCAGATTTAAAAGTGTCACCTGTGTCTTTAACAGTTCTCTTTTTTGGATCATGATCTTACTACAGAATCTCTGATCAAAAATGCTCAGTAACCAGTAATTGAACACTATCAAGTTTCTTAAGACATTAGGTACTTTACAGTGAAGTAGGAGGTAGAAGAGAAATAATAATTAGAATAAATAATTAGGTCAATTATCTGGAAATAACCAATGAAACTACTGCCTTAAGATCTTTGAATGAGGAAACAGATCTCATGAGTTCTGTGTTTATGTATAACTTTTGTATGCACCTAAGGAGCAACTGCATTATGTAAAACTTCAGATCTAATATTACTATAAATACAGTAACATTTATCTATGAGGGTGCAAACTGTTTCTTAATAGAGTTGGAAATCTAACATTATTCAAATTTGTAAAATCGTAGTTCAAATTTCAGGTAGTTTTCTGGTTGTGATATTTACAACTTCACTAATATTACCAACAGGAATTTCTAATTTGAGAGTTACAGTATATAAACTCATTTGTTAAATAATTTATGGGAAAGGAAAATGATTTTTCATGTCCAGAAAGTAGAGCTTTAAAAATCAACAATATTCCCATATAGAACTCTTGGTATATTTTCATTTACTCAGTTTCATGTAGTTATTTTCTTTCCTCCTGATTTTGGATCAGCTGCAGTCTGAGAGACAATTAGTTTCTGCATAATAGTTTTGGAAATATCAATTCACTGCTTCCCCAAGTTTAGTACTATGTCTTTTTGTTGATCAAAAGTTTTCAGAAAAAAAGTAACAAACTACCTGCAGATGATGAAGTTTAATATGGCCATGACTAATTTATGAAAATATTTACTCTTAATAGTGAAAAGACATGATAGAAGTTAGTTACAAGCAAAATGTAAAGGCCAAATAAGATCAAATCTATTAGATAACTTCAGACAATAATATTTCTAAACGTAACTGTTAACCACATTTTTAGTGAACTTCAGACATCATACATAGTAACCTTGTGGCACAATACCTTATATGCCATGATTATATATACACCAAAGTCATTAAGTCTCTAAGTACCTGAATAGTATAAAAAGAAATTCATAGGTAAAAAATTTAAACTCCCCAGTCAAAGCATTGGCTTTGGAAATTACAGAAACTGCTTGACTGACCAGTTCACTGATATAGATATAACTTTAAATCTCTTGTTAAGGTTGGAACATCTTTTCACGCCATTTAAGATGTGTCTGAGGGTTCTCCTACAATGGATAAAACTTGTTTCCAGTTCTTTCACTATTTGGATTCACTCGAATTCTGAAAATTATATTAAAGTAGCAATATTCTTATCTTTTGTGGTAAAGATGTTTCTACCTAGTTGGAAAATGTCTTTCAAAATCTTCCTTAGAGCTATATGACCTCTGAGGCTCACAGCTGTGATCAGCCCTGATCTGTTACCCCAATTCTCTTGACTCATTGAACACAAATATGTCTGGGTTGACCTTGGAATTTTGAAGGGCAAATGATAATTAATTTATTTCTCTTTTACTGTTCTGGAACTGTTATCTTTACTTAAGACAAAACTATCCTTTTTCTTGTCTTGGACTTCAACTAAGTTCTTTAGGTTAGTTTTTTCATCCCAGGGAAAGTGTATTCCTCTATCTACTTGCAATTTTGCTTTCAGTTAGCTCAGTCAAGAGTCTCCCTATCTTGATAAGGAGAATTAGGACACAAAACAATCTTTTTTTATCTGCTAAACCAGTTGTCCTTCTCAAAGAGTTTAAATCAGAAATAGTCTAAAATTGGGTCAGGTTGGAAAGTCTGATACAAGTGAAGCCTAGACTGGTGATGACAAGACAGGAAAGTCCGCACAAAAACATACAAAACCAGACACACAAGAACACTTAACAGGCAAACATCTCTTTACAAAAATAGAGATGTCAAATGTCATGGATTGAATTGTGTCCCCCCAAAAGTATGTATAGCCATGTGGCTGGGCCATGATTCCCAGTATCTTGTGACTGTCCTCCATTTTGTGGTTTTCCTATGCTTTATGTTAAAGGATTAGGGTGGGACTGTAAATCCCTTCATAGGATCCCTTCCCTGCTCCACTGTAAAGGGAGTTTCCCTGGAGTATGGCTTGACCCACCCTTAATCCTTTCAGCCTGCAAGAGATAAAAGGAAAGAGAGGTAAGCAGAGATTTGGGAATCTCATACCATCAAGAAAGCAGCACCAGGAGAAGACAGTGTCCTTCAGACCTGAGGTTCCTGTGCCAAGATGCTCCCTGGACAAAGACTGATGCAACACCGACTTTCCTCCAGAGTCGACCAGGGGGAAAGCCTTCCCCTGGAGCAGCCATCCTGAATTTGGACTTGTAGCCCACTGGATTATGTAAGAATAAACTTTCCTTTGTTAAAGCCATCCACTCTGTGGTATTTCTGTTAGAGCAGCCCTAGCTGACTAAAATATCAAATAAGACAGCAATAGAAAAAAAGGTTTGAGATTGAATTGGCAAGATTTGTAGCCCAAGGTCAAACTTGCAAAGTTTTTGCATGCACAATAAGTACTCAGCTTACAGGAATAGTACAGTGTCTTGAAACTTTTCATAGAAAATTAAAAATTTGGGGTCCCCACAAACGAACACAAACTTCATGGAAATACTAAGGAGTTGAAAAACAGGTTGTCAGACAGAAGGCCATTGTGAAAAGTAATGACAAAGAGGATAGAAATAGGGCTACAATCCCCTTTAAATTGGTGCTGGTCTCACTGTCCCTAACAGCAAAAGAGTTCTAACAATTAGGAGGTGGAAGTTCTTTCAACTGAAATAGAGCAGTGGCCATGAGAATGGTGTCTCACCACATACTATGGAAGGAGAAGCAACTTTCCAGTCTAGCCCAAGACCGTGTGTTACTGCACATTGTCAGAACTGATCTCAGTATGGTGGTAGCAGACAAGACATCTGACTTGACAATAATAGGTTAAAGAGGTTTCCCCAAGCTCTAGCCAAGGGTCCCAGAGGTGGGAGGAGGACCCACAAAGCAGAAGCTAAAGTCAGGCATCAAAAAGGTGGGAGGTGGAAGTTCCCACCAAGCAGAGAAACACGAAAGAAGTCATTTTCAGCAGCTGCTTGCTGACCTGCCCAGAGTTACGCAACTGCCCTCTCCAAATTATCTTAGGACCAAGAAGGGACATAAAATGTAACAATGGATCACCACACTGGGATCAGGAGACTCTCTCAAAGAGAGATACAAAGGGGGTTGACAAGAGGCAGTGACAAAAAAGAGAGAAATAAGAATGCTCCAAAAAGGAAGGACACTGGCAGATTCTGTTTTCCAGGATAAGGCAGGAGCAGCAAAGGACTGAATAGGGTGAGGGAGATCCAACCTTATTCACAGGCATTACAGATGTCTCCTGCCCATTATCAAAAGCCTAAGAATTACAGGACTTTTCCTTAGGACTTATTACAAAACTAGTATCTGAGCCTGGACCCTAAAATTCAGCAAACCAAAAGACAAAGCAGGCCAGCACAACTGAAAAGGATCATTCCCTGGCTCCCTATCCAAAAAATTGAGGCTTCAAACCCATCCACCAGCATTCAGGCCTTTCTAAAGGGAAAACCAAACACAAGGGGAAATAAGAGTGGGTAGTTGCACTGTGGAGGAAGGAAAGGTAAGTTGAAGCAGCAAAGAACAAAGATTTTCCTGTTCCCTTACACATCTGTATGTCAGAGTAGCCACTCACCTCAAGAGAAGGCTTGGAGTCAAAATGCTCTTGTGGCTACTTGCATGGTCCACAAGGGGGCTCATCTGTCTTCGTCTGTCGGGGTTCAGGGGTCCCAGTGAATTTTTGGGGTCCCTTCATGGTTGCCAGTCTGTTACTGGGGAGGGTTGTCTCTGAAGACCCTTGAGGGTTCTTGTCAGACCCATGAGAAAGAATTACTTGGGAAGACTTGGCTGGCCCATGGGAGAAATCTTGACTAGAAAATGAAAGCACTTCAAAGTGGGGCAGCAGCAGATTGTATAGCACTCCTTCAGGCTGTACCCTTTCCTCTTTCTTATTAAATACATATTTAGTGAGCACTTTCTCTGGGTTAGATACTTAACGATAGGTAAGTAAATGAAACAAGCCAAGACCTTAGATGAGGTATTTATCCTTAAACTTTCTCTTCCCATTGAATTGCCTGATCAGAAGACTCTCCTTGAGATACTTCTGAGTCTGTTCAACAAATGTAAAACAATTTTTAAAAAATCCCCAAATTTGCTGATTAACAGGACTATTTTTAATAAACAAGAAAAGAAGGAAGCAATGTCTGCTTTAGTTGCTCACCTCTATTTCTCAGTGACCTTTTCTGCTTTATACAGCATAGACCTGACTTCTTGATGTGGTGCTGTCTAATGAGAGGCACCTATTTGCTCAAAGGAGCTGGCATTAAAATCATTACTGTCATGTCTTCTATCCAACATTTGAATGGTATGGAGTAACTTAAGGAACCAGAAAGGGTAGACAAAATTTGGAAAAAACATATATAATTGTCATGTTCAGAAAGTGGCTGATTGTGATTTTCAAGTGATGCTTCAAAGATTTTACTAGAACTGTAAAAGCAGGGAAAAGAATGCTCAACTTTTTGAGACAACAAAGAGTAATACTGCAGCTAAATGAGAGTGAATTAAATTTATTATGAAATAAAACAGTGTTGGGGGTTAGAATTTAAAAAAAATTATGCACATGCTAACAATACATTGCAGGATAAACGTAAGTGGCTAACTATTGATACTGAGCCACCTTGAACAACAACAACATTTGCATAAAGTTAATTCTGACTAATAGCAACTCTATAGGACACAGTGGAACTGCCCTATAGGGTTGAAGGAATGCCTGGTGGATTTGAACTGCTGACCTTTTGGGTTAGCAGTCATAGCTCTTAATCATGAGTTTCCACTACCTTGAACAAATAGTGTGGTAAAGCAGACAGAACAATGGTGTAGCTGAATTTTGTTGGCTATAGGTTTAAAAGTACCCTATATACTCAGATGGAAACCTTAGTAGTGTAGTGGCTAATTGCTTCATCTGCTAACCAAAAAGTCAGCTTTTCAAATCTGCCAGGTGCTCTTTGGAAACTCTATGGGGCAGTTTTGTTCTGTCCTGTAGGCTTGCTATGAGTCGGAATAGACTCAATGTCAGTGGGTATATACTTACATGTACTTCAAGAAAATTTGTCTGTAAGAGCAGCATTGCCTGAAGACCACAAATTAATTTATGAATCTAGGTTACCCATTAACATATCAGAAATAAAGAAGTAGTACATTATGTTCAAATTTAATATTTATAAGATATGGCTTTTAGAGTGATAAGAACAGTTAATAATTTTATTTATGAAATTGAATTGAAAACATATCTATCTATCTATAAGTCCTCATATATATGCATAAAACCAAAACCAAACTCATTGCTTTTGAGTTAATTCTGGCTCATAGTGACCCTATGGGACAGAATGGAACTGCCCCATAGAATTTCCAAGGAGCACCCTGTGGATTTAAACTGCCAACCTTTTGGTTAGCAGTCAAAGTACTTAACTACTACACCATCAGGATTTCCATATATATGTGCATATATGTAGCATTATTTAAAACAATTTCAACAATTCCCTAGTCATATTTTAAACAGTTCTTAAAATCCCTTTCTAGGTGTAATAAAGAATGACAAAAACTCACTAAAACCAAAACCCAAACACGTTATGGAGTCCATTCTGATTCATAGTGACAGAGTTGAGCTGCATCACAGGATTTCCAAGGAGTGACTGATGAATTCAAACTGCTGACCTTTTGATTAGCAGCCGAGCTCTTAATCACTGCACCACCAAGGTTCCAAAGACTCACTAGGAGGGATATTATCTAATCCCATGGAGAAATTATTAAAATGAATTTATCTGTGAAAAACCTATAAAGCTAGTGGAGCCTTGGTGATGTAGGGGTTAAGAACACGGCTACTAAACAGAAAGGTCAGCAATTTGAGCCCACCAGCCTCTCCTTGGAAACTCTCTGGGGGAGTACTGTTTCTTCCTACATGTCACTGAGTCAGGTGGCAAAGGCAGATATTTTTGTTTTATAAGTAAAGTTCAGATTTCTTATCAAATGTAAATTAGCATTTTAATGCCAAAGTCGAGGGACAAAGAACACATTTCTCTCTGCAACTGGTGAGTAGCATTCCTGATGCTGAATCCCAGTTATGAACACAAGAACCAGTGGCAGCAGCAGGCTGGTATAACAAGAACAGGGCATGCTGTAAAGATTGCAGGATTTTGTTAGAGACCATTTACTGAGCATGTTGTCTTCACAGATTGCACTTAAATGGGTAAATGGGCTGCTTCACACAGACAGTGAGCATCTGTTCCATAATGATTGCACCTATTCAGGTGAATTAAGTAAGTGGCTTTTTTATTGTTCATTTTGTCAAGGTCTATGTTCCACACTGGTAATTATTTGATGGAAAAGACCCAAGTGGAATCTCTACATCATTTCTTCCAGGTTTTAATTCCATCTAACTTATTGGACAATAGACATCTGAGAACGGTTCACCGGCAACTAAAAAGATCTACGAAAGTAAGAACCTATAGCAGCAAGGCATAGCACACTAAATACGTGAACTATTCAGTCTACTTTGACTCTTGCTTTAATTAATAAGTCATGGTAAGGGTATACACAGAGTATTGGAAATTCTGCTGAAGTAGAAGAGGAAGATAAAGTTATCCTCCATACAGCTGTTCTCACTAGCAAAATGAAAGCATTACTGCTATGCAGATAATTTGGATTGCTGGTTTAGGGACAATATTTTGAAGTATGACAAGGATAGTAGAGAGAATTTTGGGAAGCATCAAGTAGCTTTTGAAATGGCCTATACAATTATGTATCTTTGTAAATATGAAAATCAATATTTGATAAATTTCCCAATTTTTTTAATTACTCCTTTGAATGCTATTTTCACTTCTGTAAAGATAGTCTTAGTTCACTGGACTCTCCCCCCATTAATACGTTTTTCAAACTGAAGAAGGTTTACAATTCTTCATTTATGTTCAGTCAACTGTTTAATGTTTACAGTTTAAAGTGCTCCTATAATTAATTTTTCCTAGTTATTGCCAACAAGAGATAATATACAGGAACAGGGAATGGACCAGGTTCAGAGTCAGGAAAATTGAGTCAAGCAGGCTTAATGGAGAAGAATCCACATGTAAAACCTTGACCGTACAGGGAGGAAACCCCGATAGATATGATTTCTCATGACAGAACCTACAGGTCTGCAGTAGGATTCAGGTTCAGGATTCCAGCTCTAGCTTTCAGGGTTAGGGAATGGTGTCATTATTACAGAAACCACAAATTTCCATGAGGATGAAGGTAGTTTGCTAAACTTCAACTCAAGAATGCCTTTCTAAAGCTCAAAGACAATCAATGGCATTAGGGTACATGGCAGGCTAGGCCATGCGGAGCAAAGAAAATCTGATATAAGAGAGTAGGTATAGGAGCCCTGTAATGACAGTGCATCTCTGTAAGCAACTCATGGACATAAGTGATAACCAAACCCAGAATTTGACACAAAGATATTTGTTGTCTCAAAAGTCATTTCAGGGCTAAAGCTCAGAAAACTACCAGAGTTCAGCAATGATCCTAAAGAAGATTTTTCCAAGGTCAGACAAATATAAAACAATTTAATGTTTGATTTTAAGTCAGGATTATTTATTTGGGAATTGGTTTGGAGCACTGAGGAGATTAGTGTCCAGAGTGCTAACCAGCAGAAGGATTCTAGATTTTTCTACTACCTGCTCTTTTGTGTTTAGATTGAATGAGATAGTGTAAGGCTAAAGCAAAAAAGGAACACACATACACTCTGTACTCTAGTTGACAGTTTATTTTTTTCATAAGCATACAAATTATCAATTCTGGATTGACTAATGAAATAAGCCAATGATAGATAGCTGTGGCCATATTTTTCACTCTTAGAGAAACAAGTTACAAAGAAGGGAGAAAGACTAGGATCAATTTCGTGATATTATGGTATTCATCATTGCTGTCCATTTGATTATGACTCAGTAATCATTTAGGATACAGTAGAACTGCCTCATACAAAAGAACAGCTGGTGGATTCAAACTTCTGCCCTTTTGGTTATCAGTCATATGTTCAGCCATTGTGCCAGTAAGGCTCATAGCTCCAGAAGTATTAGTATAAATTCGTATTTATTTGAATATACATTAAAGCAGATTCATAAATAAATACTGATATAATTGTATACTTGGGTTATTACATTTACATATATACCCTAAGTGTCTCTGTTTAGAGGACTTAGGAAGAGCGAACTTCCTAAACCCCATAGCAATGAACACACAAATGTAGTGACCAAATCTTAGTTTCTAGTACTATCCTCTAATAAAAGAAAATCAAATACTGGCTGATTTTAGGGTGAGGGACCTGGAAAACACAAGAAGTTCCTGAAGCATCTTATCATACCAGAAAGTAATCAAAAACTAAAAATATAGAAACAAAAAACAGCAGCATATTTCAAGGACATAGAAGTCAATCTGAACGACCGCTCGATGGACAAAGCTGAAGTATATTGACCAAAAATGAATAACGACAGCTTGTGTTAGAATCTAAATAATAAAATATTTATAAATCCATATGGATATAAACAATGATTAAACAAGCCAAAAAGGAGTAGACACAAATATTCTTTACAGATAAATACTAAATAATATATGGAAATAATCCCTTCCTCAGGAGACTTCTTGTCTTAGTGTAGCTGTAATACAAATGCTACAGGTGGGTGCCTTTAAAGAACAGAAATTTACTTTCTCACAGTTCTGAAGGCTGAAATCCAAGTCAGGGTCTTGACTGTGTTGATCCTTTCCTTGTTGTTAGCTCTATGAATTCCTTGGTTCTTGATAGTCTTCACATAGCAACTCTCTCCCTCTGTAATTTCTTGAGTCCGTGTTCAATCCATTCTTTTCATAACTCCAAAGTGATTAGATCTTGATATGCTCTACATTGTTATGACCTCATTAACAAAACAAAGAAAACATTATACCCTCACAGGAATAAGGGTAGGATTCCAACACCTACTTTGAGGAATATAATTTAGTCAGTGAAGGAACCCTGGTGGAACAGTGCTTAAATGTTTGGCTGCTGACCCAGAAGTCAGCAGTTTGAACCCATCATCTGCTTTGCAGGAAAAAGATGTGGCAGTCTGCTTCCGTAAAGATTCATAGCCTTGGAAATCCTACCAGGTAGTTACACTGTCCTATGGTGTTGCTATGAGTTGGATTCACCTCAACAGCTACAGGTTTGTGGCTTGGTTTTAGTAATTCAGCAAAAACAGTGCTAAATATCTCTCCTCTTGAGTGTGAGCTGTGATTCTCTTCCAAAGTATAGTATATGGAGCCAAAGCCAAGTGCCGTCGAGTCAGATCTAAGGAAGGATAATAATAATAACTTCACAGCTGGGAGTATCTGGCAGACAGTGAACGACCAAGATTAACATCATCTAACATCACGTAGATATCACGTATTCAGTGATTTGATGCGAAGAGAAAGATATATTATCTTTGTGGTATTCTTCCTAAAAGTATGTAAGTTCAGTCTCGTATTGAAAACACAAATTGAGGGACAGTCTACAAATCTTCTGACCCACACTCTTCAAAACTCTCAAGGTCATGAAAACAAGAAAAGACTGACAAACTGCCACAGGTGGGAGAAGAAAAGAGAGATACAATTACTAAATTTAATGTGATACTCTTAATGTGATCCTGAAACAGAAAAAGGATATTAGTGAGAATATGGGGGAAATCTAAATAAAGTCTGTAGTTCAGAAAATTGTTTGTACCAATGTTGGTTTTTTAGTTTGAGTAATTATGTCACAGTTATGTAAAATGTTAACATTATAGGAAGATATTTGAGGCCTACATGAGAATTCTCACTATTATCATTGGGACTCTGCTATAAATTCAGCATTAATCAAAAATGAAAATTTTAATGTAAATGCAGAAAGACGGTTCTTATATTATAATACTATATGTTAATATTTGCCAAAATTTAGATATGTATTATATAAACAACCTGTGGAAAAGTTATCACCTTGCTAATGCAGGGTTTTGACTTTATTTTATATATTAGTCTATAGAAAGTGACTGCTAAATATCAACCAAAATTCTGCTCTGACCTATATATAATTTAACATAACATTTTACGTTTAGAAGTGAACTTCTCACCACTGTTCCACTGCCATCATGTCAATTCCGATTCACAGCAACTCTACAGGACAGAATAAGACTGCCCTGTAGAGCTTCCAAGGAAGGTCTGGCAATTTAAACTACCGATCTTCTGGTTAGCAGATGTAGAACTTAACCACTTTGTCATCAGGGTTTCCTTGTAATTCAAGCAAAGTGTGATTCTGAGTGAACACACCCTGATCCAGATGTGTCATTATCAAACACTTGGTTCAGAAAATCATTTTATGGCCAAGCCAAGTGCCGTCGAGTCGAATCCGACTCATGGCTACCCTAGGGGCCAGGGTAGAACTGACCCCCAGAGTATATGGAGCAAACACAAAAATGGAAAGGCATCTGTTCTTCTCTGTCATTATGCATTGTCCACCTTTCCCATGCATATCAGGTGATTTCATTTTCACCTATCATGCCATCTTCAGCCTCTTATTTTGACATGAAATAAATCTAATTAAATATCTATAGCTTTTATATCCTCACATAAAAAATTAAATGATCTGAAATATTTTTCCTTTTTTAAAAAAACTTTGTTTACTCCTTAACAGTACTTCTATGTCTCTATTATTTCTCATGTTTCAGCAACCTGGGCTAAACTGGAAGCATTCACTCATCTATGCCACGAAATTTGGAGGATAGCTACCTGGCCAATGGACTGGAACAGATTCATATCTGTGTCTATTCCAAAGAAAGATGATCAAACAGAATGTGGGAATTATCCAACAATATTATTAATATCATACACTAGTAAAATTTTGCTGAAGATCATTCAAAAATAGTTGTAGCAGTACATCCACAGGAAGCTGCCAGAAGTTCTAGCTGAATTCAGAAGTGGACGTCAAACTTAAAATATCAGCATTGATTTCATGTGGATCTTCCCTGAAAATAGAGAATACCTGTGTTTTTTAACTATGCAGAATCATCAGTTATGTGGGTTGCACCAAATTTTGGAAGATATTGTGAAGAATGAGAATTTTTAGGACCTTTATTTATGCTCAGAATTGACTTGACCACAACAAATGAGTTTGGTTTTTGGCAATTGTGCTCATGAGGAACTTGTACATAGAAAAAGACAGTCTTTCGAACAGAATAAGGGGATATTGTATGGTGTGAAGTCAGGAAAGGTGTGCACTAGGGTTGTATCCTTTTGCCATATCTATTCAGTCTGAGCAACTGGATAATATGACGAAGAATGTGGCATCAAGATTAGCAGAAGAGTCTTTAACAACCAATGATATGCAAATGATACAACCTTGTCTGCAGAAAGTGAAAACGACTTGAAGCACTTACTGATGAAGACCAAAGACTATAGCCCCAACATGAAGAAAAGAAAAGTCTCACAACTGGACCAATAAACAACATCATTATAAAATGAGAAAATATGGAATTTGTCAAGGACTTCATCTTACTTAGATCCACAATCAACAATTGTGAAAATAGATGTTAAGAAATCAAAGGACATATTGCACTGAGAAAATCTACTGCAAAAGACCTCATTAAAGTGTTTAAAAGCAAAAATGGCACTTTAAGTTTTACAGCACTCCTGAGCTATGCCATGGAATTATCAATCACCTGATATGCATGGGAAAGGTGGACGATGCATAATGACAGAGAAAAACAGATGCCTTTCCAATTTTTTCCTTTTTCCTCAGACTGCGTCAACTCCCTCTCACTGTGGTGAAAGGAAAAGAAGAACAAGTGTCAATGACAAATAGCTGTTGCAAGAAAGCAACACCAAGAGTCAGGTTCACATTCAGAAAAGAACATTATGCCTCCTCCTTGTGGTATTCAGTGCTCTGCACCATCAGAGAAAACTCTGGTAATGAACTATAAAAAGAATGTACAATCTTAATTAGAATTGATATCTTTGAATTACGGCATTGGGAAAGAATATTGAATATGTTGTGGACTGCCAGAAGAAAGAGCAAATCTGTCTTGGTAGAAGAAGCCAGAATTCTCATTAGAAGCACGGCATCATTTGAGTTCTTCATTTAGCAGCAAGGATGGAGAGACACCATCTCACATACTTTGGACATGGTTTCAGAAGAGATCAATCCCTGAAGAAAGACATCAACTTTGGTAAAGTATACTATTAGCAAGAAAGAGGAAGACACTCTAAGAAATTAATTGACACAACACTGTAACAAGGAGCTTAAATACCGCAAGAGTATGGTACAGAACCAGTTAGCATCTTATTCTGTTGTACATACAGTCCCAATAAGTCAGAACCTATTCAACAGCACCTAACAATAAATGTTTCTCATGATATCTTAGAAGCTAAACTGAACATACATCAAATGTGATCCAAAAACCACAAATTTAACATAACCTATATACCTATAAATTTTTATCCTACCCTCATGACATTATTGAAAAATACTAAGATTGTAACCTCAAGTTACTTTCAATATATGTTTTTTGTAAGTTTTCTAGATCTCATACTTTTGAAATTGGTTTTCTAGGTCCAAAAAGTTAATTCATTATATTGTAATACAGTTGATCTTAAAATAGCCACAGTGTAGTTTCTGCCATTAATAACTGCATTCCTTTTTATGATCCTTATAGAAGGAATTTCATGAATGTTATCAGCTGAATTACTGATGAAAATAATAAGTGTTGGTCAAAGGCAGAATTCTAAAACATACTCTGTGTAATTACTCTGAAGCTCATTCAAGAGTGAATCAATTTAACGGTATATATAGCACATACTCTGTTCATAGAATTTTATGAGAAATCAAATAGCTTGATGAAAATCAACTTAGTTTGTCTACTGAATATCTTTTTAGTATTCATTATAAGATTATGAAAATATGAACTAAATACTGTGTGTTAGAGAATCCATACACTTGCCTACTGAAGGAAAATTTCTATTATACATTAGACACAAAGCATATAATATGTAATGTGTAATGATCTGAAAATATTTTAATAATCAAAACAAGAACACTGGCCATGAATTACACTAAGCTTGTCTGTTGCTATTTTTAGTTGCCATTAATTATAGTATGTATGATAATTTGTTTAAGAAATGTAATGACTAATTTTATATTTATGCTCATCTCATTATCTATGACTTTTTTGAGATTTCTGGCACTCCTTTAAAAATATACTACTATAAATGCATTTTATTCTAAACTTTATAAAACATAATACATAGTATTGAATTTTTTCAGGATAAGCATGTATTAGAAAGACAGAGACATGCAGATATATACAGAGTAGATAAAATGATAGATAATATATAAAACTAAGGGTTATTTTATTCTCACTTTAAAAAGATGTTTTAAAATTTGATGGAGAAATACCACGCATATTCTCTCATATGTAGTTTATCATACAAACCAAAGCAAAGATGTTGCTTTTTAGTCAATTTTGACTCGTGGCAACCTGATGTGTTAACAGAATAGAATTTCTCTATAGGGTTTTCCTGGCTGTAATCTTATGGACCCAATCACCAGTACTTTCTTCAGTGGTACCACTGGTTGGTTCAGATTGCCAAGCTGTATGTTACTAGTCAAATGCAAACCAAATACTCCACTTACATGCAGTCATATATGCATACACACAAAAGACTAAAAAACACCCATGCAAATCTGATAGATCTTCAATCCCACTTCAGTAATGATAAGGGATGATGAGGAAATAGCTTCTCTACTGGGTCATCCTGGATTTTCAAGTCAGGACCTCATACTGTTCTTGTTTCACATCTACTGCTTCTCGCTGAGGACCCATATTACTAATATAGACTACATCTGAAAGTTTTACAGTGTATTTTCCAACATGTTCTTTAGCAATTAATTTTTCTGGGTGGCCTTATTTCTAACATATTTTTCAAAGAGTTGACTATATGCTGTTTATTCTTTACATTAATAAAAATGAGAGAATGGCTTTCTTGTGTTCTCTAACCTCTGTATTTTAAATTTTAACTTGTATTCTTTCATACCTTCAGTTTCTGCCTTAATCAATATGTTATCACTACAGTCATGCAAAGATTATCATACACCACATTTGCAGGGTAATTTTGTGTTTGAAATCAAAACTGAAAATGAATATGCCATCACCCATATGAAAACATATCCTTATGAAATTGAGGGTTAATCAAAGATTCATAAGAACCTTAGACAATCTAATATTTTGACAGACTTTGGAATAACTGTTTTTCAAACAGTGTTTAATATTTATTTAGTAAGATCAAAGATACACCAATTTTTCTTCATGAAATTTGTATATTTTCTTTTTATAGTAAGGAATTGAATGCATGCATTTATTATTGGACATTTTCCAAATCACAGAACTTCTTGGAAGAGTATTAAACCATTTAATATTTTAAGAATTTAAATAGTAAATTATGTAGCTTATTTGCTGTATGATCAGGCCATTCATGATCTGTATTAAAATTCCCCTGCATGGCACTGAGGTTCTCAGACAGCCACTATTCAATAAACTGTAGAGTGAATAACAAGAATTACGAACAGTATCAACTGTATTGGATCAGTAGCAATGAGAAAAGATACGTATGTGGTCATTTGTGGTTTCTTATCTACATGGGAATGTTTTCTATCTTTGTAAGGTTTGTCTTACTTGCTTTCCAGTAATACTAAGGTATATATGGAAAAACTGAATTATCTGGCTCTAACATCGTATTTATTTTGAAGACATCATAACAGTGTACCTGAGTGTTGTAGGTGCAGCCAGTTGGCCTGACCATCAGTCTGTGTCTGATTAATAGCCACTTCAGTAGTCATGGAGTTTTACACTGGAGTCGTAAGCTCCTCTCAAGACTTCTCTTGTCATTTCTCACCAGATGATACTCAGGAAGCCTAACAAGCTAAATTTCCTGTATGGAGGTATTACAAGCCACATGATTATTTGCAAGTATGTAGAAGTATGCTTTTTTCCCAAGGATCTATACGGTCACTTGTATGCAGCTTACAGAAATGACATTCCCAGCATATGGAGTTACAGCCCGTTATTTTATCTAGATGAGTTTCACATTTAAAAATATATATATTTCTTATGTTACATCTTCAGAATCTACTATTATCACTTAGAGCTTTTAGTGAAAGTTCAGGTATTTTATTCACCTGTTTTCAGTTGAGTTAATTTGTCATTTATCCTAAAGGGGTCATACAAGAGTATATGAATTAAATGGTTTGAGATTTGACACTCCACCAAACATACAATGCTTTTGTTACCAACTTTATATATTTATTTATTTTTGATGGCCATGCAATTTTTGTATTGTAATGTATGCTTATTGCCAAAGCCAAGTGCCGTATTGAGTGAGTCTAAATTTTTGTTTGCTAATTTGGATTTTGACAAAAATGTTCTAACAAAGCCAATGAGGCTTGTAGCACTTGAGCACTACCAGTCTGTAGCATGAAAGTATGCCACTGAGAACTAGATACATCATTTATTGCTCGTGCCTTTACATTGTATTTCATGGGGAAATTCTTGTTTTCCAAATGTGACACAGAAAGAACAAAAGAAATTCATCAAGTCTTCTTACCTACCACACACCAAAAATACAAGCCCACTGCTGTTGAGTTGATGCCAACTCATAGCAACACTTTAAGACAGGGAATTGACCCATAGAGTCTCCAAGGAGCACCTAATGGATTTGAATGGCTGATATTTTGGTTAGCAGACATAGCACTTAACCATTACGCCACTAGGGTTTCGAACTATCACACAGGAAAGCAATAATTATGCTTGCAAGCTTTATCTCACAAAAATAAATACAAAATAGGCAAAAGTTTACAAAACTAACACATTCAGGAAGCATCACCACATAGAATGCTCAGTCTATCCAACAGTGAAGCTTCAACTCCAGTGAACTGAGCTTCATGTATTTCTTAAAGGGACCCATCTAAATGTTAAAAGCATTATAATCCTAATAATGCCTTACCTCTGAGTTTGAGAAGTATAAAAAGCTGAAATATGGGTTAGGCCAGCAGTAATAGAGTGGATAATTGAGAGTTCCAGGTGGGGTTTGCATTTGGAAAATCTTAGATTATCATTGGTTTAAAAGATAAATATTATTCAAAAAAAAAAATCAGATACTTCATTTGCATTTTGTGTAAAATTGTAAATGGAATTGGAAGAACTCAAGGCTTTTTATGGAGTCCTTTATATTCTTGTTTTTAGCATGTCTTCTGCTTCTGCTAGACCTAAATGAGAACTCTTTAACTGAGGATTCCCTTGTGCCTGATTCAACCTCATGACAGTCTGCAACTGTGGCTTTTTATATACTAATTCAGTGTTCTTATAGGTTGCCAATTACATATGCTTCAGAGCTGCTAACCTCTGAATTATTTTGCATTTTTTTGTCACGTGAAATATCGGTAAATCAGAGGTGAGGTTAAGATGTTGTCCTAGCCACACATCTCTTTTGAACTCTGTAACAACTAAGGCTTTGAAAAACAACTGAATGGGACAAAAAGGATGTTCTAGACAGCTGTGAGATCAGACTGGGTGACAAGAAGGGAAAGAAAACACCTTTGTCAGGAGGGAGTCAGCAACCACAGATTGGCTTGTTGCATGGCAACACAGCAGCAGCACAGGAATGGAGATCATCTTTATTGTCTAGGAAGCTAAGCCTGGGATGGCTGTGCCTGAGAGTACTGCTTGTGCTGGAAGCCACACTGGGCAGTGGCACCTGGGTGGAGCATGTCTTTTGCAGCTGAGAAGCTGAGCTCAGGATGATCACACCTACAGAACAAGGTGGCAGCTGACAGTTAAGTGTAGCAGTGCCCCTCTTTTTCCCTTCTTGGAGCTACACCAGAAGCTAAATTCTGTTGTACTGCTTGTGCTGGAGGCAGGACATTGTCTGTGTGTGCCCTGAACTTTTCTCCTAGACTCAGAGAAGGTAACAAAGGGAGGGGTAGAAGAAAAGTTTTGTTGGCTCCCCTGAGATCTGGATATCTGTACCTACAGAGTCTCAGGAGACTTTTACCAAAACGTTTTAAGCTAAGTGCTTGTGACTCCTGAGGGCTCATTCCTTTCCTACATGTTGATTTCTCTCCCTGTGTGAGGCCTCCCACTACCCTTGTCTGCTATACATAAGACACTAAATTCTGTTGTATGACCCAGGCCAGAAGTGTAACATTTTATGTGTGCCCTGAGCTTTTTACCCAGACTTGGAGAGGGCAACAAAGGGAGGAATGGAAAACAAGCTCCACTGGCTCCTCTGAGCTATATATTGCTGTACCTACAGAGCTACAGAAGAAGTTCACTGGAGTGTCACAAACTAAATGTTCAAACCTTTCCCACACACTGAATTAACTCTTTATACCCAGACTTCTTTCCCTCACTTCTCTGCTCTACACCAGACTCTAAATTGTGGAGTACTGTCTGGATCAGAGGTGGAACATTTTATGTGTGTGCCATGAGCTTTCCTAATGGACTTTGGAAGAGACTCAAAGAGCATATTGGAGGAAAAGTTCTGCTGGTTTCCCTGAGCAAGCAATTCTTGCTGCCTTTCTCAGTGGAGTCACCACTCGAAACATTAGGTGACAAGACATTGGAATTATTAAGTCTACAATAATTACTCTAACTCAAACAACTAGACTACTTGGACTGTCAAAACAAAATTAAAAGACACATGAGGAAATGCTCATGATCACTATCAGAGAAATTGAAGCTGAAATCAAAACACAATGAGATACCATTTCAACCCAACAAGGTTGGCCATGATCCACAAAACAAAAAACAACAAATGCTAGAAGGCTGCAGGGAGATGGGAACTCTCCTACACTGCTGATGGGATTGCAAAATTGCTTTGGAAAGCAATTTGGCACTTCTTGCAAAGCTGGAAATAGATATTCCATTGGATCCAGTAATCCCATTGCTCAGAATATATTCCACAGAGACAAAGGCTGTCACAAGAACAGATACACGCACATGAATCTGTATTGCGGCACTGTTTACAATAGCAAAAAGATGGAATCACCCTAGATGTCCATCAGCAGATGAATGGATAAATGAACTGTGTTATATATACTCAGTGGAACTCTATACAATTATAAAGAACAATGATGGTTTTAGGAAGCATCTCATAATCTGGTTTCAATGGGAAGACATGCTGAGTGAAATCAGTGAGCATCAAAAGGACAAATACTGTATGAGAACCCTGCTATAAGGACTTAAAAATAGACTTATGTACAGAAGAAAAGATTCTTTGATGGCTACCAGGGTGGGGAGAGAGGGTGAGGGTTGGTCATAGATTAGATAGTCAGTAGAAATTTGGTTAGGTGATAGCACATAGTAAAATGTAAATCAACTGGACTTCAACATAAACAGAAAGTTCTTCTAATCTCAACCCAATACTGGAAGAATTGAGTAGCAGGGCTGGGTTCTGGGACCTATGCTTTAGGGGGCATCAAGGCCAATTGGCATAGCCAGGCTGGGAGTGTTCTACACCCCATATTGGTGTGTGGCATCTGGAGTCTTAAAAGCTAGCAAGCTATCATCTGACATACACCAAATTGTCACAATTCATGCTGAACAGGTGATCACTGAGAGCAGCAAAGACACGAGGATAAAAGAGCTCATGAGATGGAAGGACCTGTGTGAATGGGAAACTGTATGAACATGTTACCAGAATTACCAGATGGTGCCCAGCCACCACCAAGGCCAGCTGTGATGGGTCACACAATATTGAGTTCCTGAGGCAATATGAGTAAAAGAGGTATGCAGCTCACGAACTCTACTAAAAGACTACAGTTGATGATATGATGACCTGGAGGATCCCCTGGGAGCATGGACCCTAGAGCCACCACTGCTCTGATCAGAAAACACTACTGAGGTCATCTCTTCTGGCAAAAATGCAGTGGACACAGGGACACAATGTGACCATAATATGTCTGTACTTCATGATTCTATGCATTTATAGGAGGCTGTGCTACTGGTCTCTTTCTAGATAGGAGAGAAGTACATGGAGAGGAGGGTACAGGAGTTTTTAAGAGGATACAACAAGTACAGACTGAAAAGGATTACTGTGCTGTCACTGGGTAAGGAGGGTGGAAGGAGTTCCAAAGAGGCAGGCATACAAAATTAATTTGGATTGTATACTTTCACTTAATCACATTGAGAAAAAAATTCAGTGGACAAACAAAAAAGAAAAAATAAGAATCATTAAGAGTTATGTAGGACTCTATCAAGAGAAATAATCATGAATGATTGGAGTACCAGAACAAGGAGGATAGCAGAAAATACAAAGAGAATTGTTGATGATTTACTGACAGAAATCTTCCCTGATATCATGAAAAAAGATGATATCTACCTAAGATGCTCATTGAACTCCACAAAAGGTAGATCCCAAGAGACACATTATAAACAAACAACAGAATGAAAGTTAAGGAGAGCTACAAAGGAGAGTCTTTTAGAGTAAGCTCCAATTACTCAGCAGAAACCATAGCAATAAGAAGGCAATGGGATGACATATACAAAGCTGTGAAGGAAAAAAATCTTTCAAGCAGAAATCATATATTCTGCAAAGCTGTTTCTCAAATATGATGGCAAAACTAGGACATTCCCAGACAAACAGAAGTTTAGAAAATTTGCAAAAACCAAACCCAAATTACAAGAAATACTGAAGGAAGTTCTTTGCTTAGAAAATCAATCAACATTAGATATGTACTCAAGGATCCAATTCAGTACCCAGCATCCAGAGTTCAACTTAGATAGGGAAACCATAAGGCTTAATCAGAACTAAAATAGCAAAATTAGGGAAACAGAGATCTCAGTGTGTAAATTATGACAACATTATTCTAAAAAAAACAAATTAATGTATTCATAGATCATTCAGAAAGAGAGGAAGTCAAGGAGATAAGAAGAATTTAGATTGTCTTAAGCTTAGAACATTAGGGGGCAATAGTGGGGTGGTTACAAAGCAAACTAATGACACTGTACATCAAAACAAGAAATACCATCTAGAAGTCTCAACAGATAAAAAATATCAACACTGAAAAGGATAAAAAGAAAACCCATAAAGAAAAATACCTCAGAACAGAATATTAAGCAGAACAAAGAAACTGTCAGCAACATGCTAAAAAGGCACCAATACAACAGCACTAAATTTACGTCTATCAACAACTTCACTGAAAGTAAGTGAATTAAATGCACCAATGAAGTATCAGTAAAATATCAAACATATTGTTGTACAGTCATTTCAGTGACTCATAGGGATTCCATAAGGAGTGACTGATGGGTTTAAACTGCTGAATTGTGTGTATCAGCCAACCTCTTAACCATTGCACCACTAGGACTCCTTCGAAGGGTGAATTTAGTGGAAGAACTCCATCAGTATTAGCAAACTTTTTGTAACTACCCAGCCTCTTAAGACTCTTCAGACTCAAGTTTCATCTTTCCCTCTCTCTTCCAAAAGAAGCAGACTCATGTTCACGTAAATTACACTTGTAGTTCAGACATGTTCCCCAAATTGTGTATGTGACAATAAATTTCTTGACTATTTTGTGGATCAAATTATGTCCCCCCTAAATATGTGCTGTAAATACTACTTTACTTTTGCTGATAATCACATTAGGAAATAGAGTTTTTTGTTATATTAATAGAAGTGTTAGTGTAGAGTGTATTTTACCTCAATCTCTTTTGGGATCTAAAAATGTAGATTAAGTAAGCAGCAAAAAAAAAGGTATGAATAAACTAGAAACATACAAGCTACATCATCACCAAAGAACCTAGGAATAGAAACTGAAAAAACAAGAGAATGCAGTTCCAGTGCTGGCAGAGAAAAGAGAGATCCTTTCTCTAGAGCCTGCATCTGGAAGTGAAATTTTTAAACTGTATGTAAATAAATTCCTGTTTGTTAAAACCACCTACTTGTGATACTTTGGCATCACAGCACGAGGTAACTAAAACAAATATCGGATCCCATCTTGGTTTTTGCTTCTCAGAGAACGCACAACAAACACATTATTATATAATCTTAGTGGGGATAGTGTAATATGATTGGTGCTGGAGGAATCAACTATCCACAGTTGTGTGTGGAGCAGCCTGAGGCTTCATTGCATGAAGACTCCAGAACCCATAGGTTGCCTTGGCAGTGATATTATGGGTACAGGCACATCACTGCCAATGAATAGATAAGATTGTATTGTTAAAGAAACATGAATTGTACCCAGGGAAACCAAAAACCAAGAACTACACATACTTAGTGAAAACATAAGTCCAGTTTCTTCACAAGAAGGTTAGAACAAAAAAGAGAGGTTAGACAGGATTCCTTCAAATGCACGCAGTGGACATCTCTTGGAGGTCTCAGTATAAAAGAGCTTCCAGAGCTGCCCAAAGACTAGGCAATGAGGGCAGGGGTTGGACAATAGAGTACAACGTGAAAACATTGTCTCTCAAATTTTCTCATTCCTGCAAACAGTCGATATCTATGTATTCTATAGAGTCTATCTGGAAACCCTGGTGGCATACTGCTTAAGTGCTATAACTGTTGACCAAAAGGTTGTCATTTCAGTTCTACCAGATGTTCCTTGGAAACTCAATGGTGCAGTTCTACTCTGTCCTATAGGGTCACTATGACAGAACCGACTGAATAGCAGTGTTTTTTTTCTTTTTATATCCAGTTCAAGTTTTTAATCAGGGCACTGAAGTTAATTTTATAAAACATACATGAGCTACACGTTACTAATAATATAAGTACTTTAAGTACTTGAATTCTGACTCTGCAGAAGAAAGAGTTGATGTTTTAAATCTACAAATACTGAGAGGACATCCTTGAGAAGAACCCAACCAGCAGGGGGGCTGGTGTTGGAGGGATGGAGGAAGATTAAGTAAAGCTCTCAGAAGTTTATGGACATTTTGTTGCCTGACTTGCTTTTATTTATTTATTATTTTATTTTGTTTTAGATGAAAGTTTACAGAGCAAAATTAGTTACTCATTGAAAACTTACACACAATTTATTTGGTATTTGCAGTCCTCATAGTTTGTCAGCATTCTCCCTCTTCCTGCCTTCTTTGTTTTGGGGCAGGTGTTTCCTATTTGGTCTCATGTGCTTGACTAAGTTAAGAAGCACATTCTTCATGTGAGTTACTGTTTGTTTTATAGGCCCATATAATCTTTGACTGAAAGCAGGACTCAGGAGTGGCTTCATCTATGAGTTAACAGGAAGTTTGAAGACCATAGTCTTGGGGTTTCTTTCTGTCTCTGTCAGATCAGTAAGTCTAGTTTTTATTGTGAATTTGGATTTTGTTCTATTTGTTGTTGTTGTTTTGTTTTGTTTTCCTCTTCTCTGTCTGGAACCTTCTCTTGCTAACTCCTGTCAGAAAGGTTGAGTTTGTAAGATTCTGTAGCTATGCACTATCTTGAAGTTCTTTAATATCGGATGAAAGCTGTAGATCACTATACCCAGAAAACATTTTTGAAATTGTCTTCACTCCTACTCTTCCTTCCACTCTTTCTACTCAATCCGCCCTCTCTCCCTTGCTTCCTTCTTTCCTTCCTTCCTTACACCCTCCCTCCCTATTCCTTCCTCTTTCCCTCCATTCCTCTTTCTTTCCTACCTTACTTCCTTCCCTCCTCTCCCCTGCCTCGCTTCCCCAACCTTCCTTCTTCCTCCTTGTTCCCTTCTTCCCCTCCCCCTCCTTCCCTCATCCCTTCCCTTCTTCCCTCTCCTTCCTTCCCTCCTTTCTTTTATCCTTCCTTCCTTCTCTCCTTCCCTCCCTCCTCCCCTCTTTACTCTCTTCATTTCTCATTACTTCCCTTCCTCCCTCCCCTTCCACCTCCCTTCCTCTTTCCCTCCCTCTTTCCTCCCTTTCTTGTCTCTTGCCTTCATTCTTTTTCTTCCTGTCTTTCTGTCCTTCCATCCATCCATCTGTCCACCCATCCTTTCATCTATCCATCCATCTGTCTATTTATCATCTCTTTTTAAATTTCAGTATTATTCCCAGGAATTTAATCCCTACAGTATCTTCAGGTTAGTAACCATAGGCCAAAACCAAAGGGCATAGGCTTTGGGAGTTGAATGCCTAAGAGATGAAACAGTGTGACCAAAGGTGATATAATAGAGCCGACGATAATCGTCAATGAACATATAGCAGTAGATAGCACTTGTTAAATTTGAAACTAATGTAGAGGCTCAAGCAGATACATGTACACCAATATTTATTGCAACTTCATTGGCAGTAATCCAATGGTAGAAACAACCTAAATGCTCATCAACATATGAATGGATAAACATAATGTGGTAAGTATGTGTAATACTACTCAGTAAAAGAAATGAAGGCTTGATACATGCTACAGTATGGATGGAGCATGAAGATATTATGCTTAGTGAAATAAGTCAACTAGACAAGGCCAAATACTCTATGACTTCACTTATCTAAAAAGATAATAGGCAAATGTAGAGAGACCAAAGTTTCTTAGAGATTACTGGAGATGGAAGGGAAAGAGCTGTTTTTGTCAGGAGCCATCAAGTGGATTCCAACTCATAGTGACACCATGCCAAATGCAAAAAACACTACTTGGTCCTACACCATGTCCAAAATTGTTGTTATGCTTGACCATATTGTGTCAGTCACTGTCAGTCCACATTGTTGAAGGTCTTCTTCTTTTTGGCTGACGCTGTACTTTACTGAGCATGATGTCTTCTCCAAGGATTGGTACCTCCTGACAAGATGTCCCAAGTATGTAAGATGTAGTCTCTCCATTCTTTCTTCTAAGGGGCACATTGGTTGTACTTCTAAGACAGATCTTTTTGTTCTTTCGGCCATCTGTGTTATACTCAGTATTGTTTGCCAACACTACAATTCAAAGTCATCAGTTCTTCTTCTGTCTTTCTTATTCATTGTCCAGCTTTCACATGTGTAAGATGTGGTTGAAATTACTATGGCTTGGGTCATGTGCATCTTAGTCTTCATTATGAAATCTTAGCTCTTCAACATCTCATAGAGATCCCTTGGAGCAGATTTGCCCAGAGCAACTCATCTGTTGATTTCTTGACTGCTGCTTCTGTGGGTATTGATTGTGGAGCCAAGTAAAATAAAATCTCTGACAACTTGCGTCTTTTCTCCGTTTATCATAATGTTGCTTGCTGGTTCAGTTGTTAGGAGTTTTATTTTCTAGGTGTTGCAGTGTAATCCATACTGAAGGCTTTGGTATTTGATCTTAATTAGTAAATCTTTCAAATCTTATTCACTTGAAACACTTACTGACAAAGATGGAGTTAAGGGGGATTTATGATTTTGGTTTATGGTGATAAAAAAGTCACATTTATTAAATGTAAGTTTGTACAGCTGATTAATATAATAGCTATCAAAGTTACACATCTGAGAAAGGTTTGACTTGGCAAAAGTGGTATGATAGATAAATTTACAATAAGGATAAAAGAAAAAGAACGTGAGAGAGAATAGTTGCAGAGGCTGCTTATGAACAAGCAGACAAATAAAGGGATTTGGTTCCTTGGTTTGCAATGTACGGTCATAATTTCATGGGAACTTCTAATTAATTGGCCTAATAACATGTTTAGTGCTTCTGTGCTATCTCCTAGTTTGTTGTGTAGTGAGTAGGATCTTAACAGCTTGCAATTGGCCATCTAAGGTACAATAGTTTGTCTCTCTTTGTTTGTTAACAACAGAATAAGAAGAAAAGTCAGGAAAAGGAGAAGGAAATGGAATATGTGGCAAGTTATGTGCATAAATAACTGTCTTATTTGTCATGAAACCAGAAAGATTGCATGGTGCCTGGCTATTACTATTGAATATCTTATCAAAGAGTCTATAAAATAATTCTGATCAAAACAGAGAAATGCAAACCAGAATTTCAACTTCTCATTGAATCTAGATTTTCTGGAGCCATGGAGGCTGTATGAATCCCCTAAAACTACTGCCTTGAGGTAATATTTAAATCTTACACCAAAATTCAATGTCTTCTGAAGACTTCATAAAACATAACCGTAGTCTACCTTAACTAATGAAGAATGTCAGCCTGGAACATTGTGATCTTTTTCTATCCATTCATATTAGATCTAACTAAAAGCAGCAACTCAAAATATTAGATAGGAAATTTACTAGGCAGTGAGTTTATGTTAATATGGAAAAACAACTCAAAATTGAAAGTGAAAATGATTGCATAATTCAAATAATGTAACCAGTGCCACGGGAATTTTAAATGTAGAAGCTGTTGAGTTGTTGTGTATTCTGCATGTATGTTCTCCCTACCACCAACATGACAAACTGCAACAGGTTGTTCTAAAAAAAAAAAGGAAAAGAGAAGTTAATGGAGGACATTCCTACACCTTGAAAACATCACTGAGTGAACAGCCTGGAGGTAACGTGTCCATTGGCCACTGACAGAAACACCAAGATCTAGGTTTTCTCAAGATTGAAGATGGTGAGAAGCAGATGGAAAGAGGCTTATGTTTTAATCATTCAGTGCTGCTATAAAAGAAATAGTGAAATTGGATGGCTTTAACAAACACAAATTCATTTTCTCACGGAAAATAAATAGTCGGCTAGAAGTCCAAATTCAGGGCATCAATTCCAGAAGTCTTTCTGTGTTGACTCTGGAGGAAGCTCCTTGTTGTCAGTTGTCCTCTGGACTGGAAGTTCCTGAGGCACAGGGATCCCCTGTCCAAATGACATGCGCTGCTCCCAGCACTGTAACTTTCCTGTTGATATGAGGTCCCCAACTCTCCGCTTTCTTCCTTTTCCTTTATAGCTTAAGAAATTGCCTTAAGGCACAGTACACTATTATAGATTGAACACTGCTTTACTAACACGACTACCACTTACCCTCCTTCATTAATATTTTAGAGGTAACATAGGAAAATGACACAAAACCAGGAATCATGACCTATTCAAATAGTTAAACACATTTTTAAGGGGGCACAATTAAATTCTTAACAGCTTATATCCTTATAGCTGTAACCTCTTTTGCTAACATAGAATGGATTCACCTTGAGCCTCTTGTAAAAAACTTACTGTTTGTCTTATGAAAAACATCTCTATAATCTTATTCAGAGTGCCTTGCAAAGAAGCAAAAATAAAAAAAAAAAATGTGGCCAAATATGCAAAAATTCTGAGCAGTGACTTCCAATGACTGAATTTCATCCTGGCTTTCACATGTGGGTCACCTACTGCTACCTGAGGTCAGGTAAGAAAAATAAGAAAATAAAAAGCCAAACCTACCTCAATAAGTCAATTCTGCCTCATAGCAACCCTGTAGAACAAGGTTAGAACTGACCTATAAGGTTTCTAAGAGGTGGCTGGTGGTTTCTAACTGCAGACTTCTTGGTTAACAGCCAACCTCTTAACCCTAGCGCTTTGGAAAATGAAGCATTTTTATTTTAACTCGGTTTGTTGGATCATAAGTCATTCAGGCAAAATATATTGAATTATGTTGAGTTTGGTTAAGGTGAGACCCCTTGCTATAAGCTTCCTACAATTTATTATACAGAAACTGAGATAGATCCATCATATCATCAGACAAATAGACATAATAAATTGTGGTAAATAGTATAATGGGAAAGCTCAGGATCATGTGATAATATATAATAGAGGGGTTTAAACTAAATTTGCAGGTTTTGAGAATTTTACTTGAAACAACATTAGATCTGAGTTCTGAAGGGTGCTTAAATTATAACTAGGTAAAGGAAGAGAGGAACAATGCAGGGAGAAGCATCACAAGTATGGAAACCCTAAGATTAAAGTGTAATGCCAATTTGAAGATCTCAAAATAAATAAACAAAAAGCCAGTGGAATGAACGAAATCAGAAGGAGAATAGCCCCAGTTGAGGCTATTGGTTATTGACAGAAATTTCTATGTCTGGATACTGGAAAAGATTTTGTAAATGAGACATAAGTTATTGCTGAAATGAAAATGAGACATTTCCTCTGGGATAACTATACCAGACATAACCTACAACACTGTAATACGGTATCCACCAACACACGAAGCACACTAAGGCATTATGAAATGAGATTGTTCACATAGGCGTAAACTTTGAGTTTATTTTTGTGGACCTCAGAAGTTCAAGCATGGCTCTTATTTTTATTTGTGGAATATTTGCTACTTTGGATGAAGAAAGCAGATTGGCCCCTTCAGACTAGTATAATGATGCCCTGTATTTATCAGCAAACATTAAGTTTAAGATAATTATTACCTTGAATCATTCTTGAACAGCATCTTGGCTATAGTGATGAAATGAATAATATTAAACCTAAGAGCTAAAGTAAAATAAAATCTATAGATGACAAAGTTAAGATTGTGTAACTGTTTACAAGATCATTGGTAAAAGAGAATCCTTTTATATTGCCTAACAAAGGAAAAATGTGTCAGTGATACCAGTGTTAGCCTCCCTAGAAACCAATAGCTCTTAGTACTAGAGACATTTTATTACTTTTTAATATTGAATAATTCTTGTGTTCTTTGAGGTTTAAGTATGGACACATAATGAGATTTAGATGTTTTGGCTCTTAATTCTACACATTTTATACACATATAAGTATGAGATCAAATACACACATATGTGTGTCTCTGTATGTGTGTAGGATGTTAATCATTCACATTATTTGTGAAGAAAGGGAAAAGAGAGGCTTAAACTCCACTCTGCCTTATCTGCATGTCACCTTTCCTCTTTACATCTTAAAGCTAATTTTTCTTGCTAAAGTTGGATAAGGAATATACTTACAGTTCTTCTCACTTCAGATGTTTCCCACCCAAAAAGAATGTTTCAAATATCAATGGGGTTTGTTGTACTGTTATGGCTTGTGTGTGTTGCTGTGACACTAGAAGATATTATACTAGTATTTCAAATATCAGCAAAATCACCCATGGTGGATAAGTTTCAGCGGAACTCCCAGCCTAAGACACATTAGAAAGAAGGTTCTGGCAAAGTATTTCTGAAGAAACTGGCCACTGAAAAACTTACAATTACCAGTTGGACTATTGCTTGGCAGAGAAACCCTAGAGGCGTAGTGGTTAAGTGGTAAGGCTGTTAACCAAAGGTTGACGGTTCAAATCCACCAGGCACTCTTTGAAAACTCTAAGAAGCAGTTCTACCCTGTCCAGTAGGGTTATTATGAGTCAGAATTGACTCAGCAGCAATGGGATTTGATTTACTGCCTAGTAAAGTGACAGAAGATTAGTCCCCACAAGATAGAAGGCAATCAAAATACAGCTGGAAAAGGGCTGCTTCCTTAAAATAGAGACAACCTTAATAGCATGCACAGAGTCAAGATTGTGGGATCTTCACTTGTTGATGTGGCGTGACTCCAAATGAGAAAAAAAAATCTACAAATAGCTGTTAATGATCATAACTTGGAATGAATGAATCTAGGAAATTTAGAAGTTGTAAAAAATGAAATGGAACACAAAAATATCGATAACCTAGATATTAGACAGCTGACATGGACTGATGTTGACCATTTTGAATCAGACAAAGTTATTGTCTACTATGCAGGGAATGACAGATTGAAGAGGAGTGGCATCACACTCAATATCAAAAAGATTGTTTTAAGATCTATCCTAGAGTATAACACTGTCTGTGATAGTGCAATATCCAAATGCCTACAGGAAGATCAATAAATAAGACTATTCTTCAAATTTATGCCCTAACCATCAAGGTCAAAGATGAATAAATTGAAGGGTTTTGGGTTTTTTTTTTTTTTATCAGCTTTTGCAGTCTGAAATTGATCAAACATGTAATAATGATGCATTGATAGTTGCTAGTGATTGGAATAGAGATCTAGTAGTGCAGTGATTAAGAGCTCAATTTTTAATGAAAAGGCTGGTAGTTTGAATCCATCATTTGTCCCTTCAAAACTCTATGTGGTAGTTCAGTTTTGTCCTATAATGTTGCTATGACTTGGAATCAGCTAAATACAATGGTTTGGTTTTCATGATTTGGTGACTTAAATGTGAAAGTTGTAAACAAAGAGGAAGGATCAGTAATTGGAAAATATGTCTTTGATGATAGAAAAGACAGAGGGAATCACATGATAGCATTTTTCACATAATGACTTCCTCAGAGAAAATACATTTTTTAAGCAGCATAAGTAGTGACTATAGATGTGGAACTCATGAAATGGAATACATGGGAATCAAATTAACATCTGTGGAAGAGAAAAATGACAGAAGCTCAATATTATCACCATCAGAGCAAGGACAGAGGCTCATTGCTGAATAGATCATAAATTACTCATATACGAGTTTAAACTAAAGCTGAGAAAAGTTAGAGCAATTTCAAGAGAGCTAAAATATGGCCTTTAGTATATCCCATTTGAATTTAGAGACCGTCTGAAGAACAGATTTGACAAACTGAACACTAATGACTGAAGACCAGACAGATTGTGGAATGACATTGAGGACTTCGTGCATGAAAAAAGCAAAAACTCACTGAAAAGATAAGAAATATAAATATAAAACATAAAACAAAAATTGATGTTAGAAGAGGCTCTGGAATTTGTTTTTAAAGTTACAGTAACTACAGCACAGGAAAAAAATGACAGAACAGCTAAACAGATGATTTCAAGGAGTGGCTCAAAAGGACACCATCAAGTATTACAACGAAACCTGTAGTCCTAGAATTAGAAAACCAAAAGGGAAGAACACACTTAACATTTCTTAGCTGAAAGAACTGAAGAGAAAGTTCAAGCTTTGGGTTTCAATAGTGAAGGATTCCAAAGGAAAAATATTGAATGTCACAAGAAGCAGCAAAAGAAGATGAGAGGAATACACAGAGTCATTATACTGAAAAGAATTAGTTAGTATTCACTTCTGGAAGTAGCATATGATCAAAAACTGATGTGCTGAAAGAAGAAATCCAAGCTGCACTGAAGGCATTTGTTAAGAAAAAAAAAGAAAGAAAGAAAGAGAAGTCTCCAGGAACTGGCAGAATATCAACTGAGGTATTTCCAAAAAGAGAAGCAGTCATGGAGGGTCTCATTCATCTATGTCAAAAAATTTGAAAGATAGCTTCCAGCTTCCCAGCTGTCTTAGTTATATAGTGCTGCTATAACAGAAAATACCACAAATGGATGGCTTTAACAGGGAGAAATTTATTTCCTCATAGTAAAGTAGGCTGAAAGTCCAAATTTAGGGTGTCAGCTGTAGTGGAAGTATTTCTCTCTCTGTCACCTCTAAAGAAAGATATGTTTTATAAATCTGATCAAGGAGATTCTTTGGCATAGTGACTCCAGGTCCAAAAAACACACTATTCTCCTGTTTCTTGGTGGATGAGGTCTCCAGCTCTCTACTTCATTTCCTTTCCTTTTATGTCTAGAGAGATCATGCACAAGAGAGAACACGTAGTTCTGATCACACCCTAGAGAATCATCTTTTACATTGGATCAGGGATGTGGCCTGGATAACACTATCTTAATCTTCCTTAACATAAAATTCCAATCACAAAATGGAGGACAACCACACAACAGTGGGAATCACAGTCAAGCCAAATTGATACACACATGTTTTTTGGAACATAATTCAATCTGACACTGTTTGGATACTGATTGGATAAGATACACATCTGTGTCCACTCTAAAGGAAGGTGATAAAACAAAGTGTAGAAATTATCAAAGAATGTTATTAATATTACACAAAAAAAATTTGCTGGAAATAATCAAAAAACAATTTTAGTCATGTATCAACAGAGAATTTCCAGAAATTCAAACTTGATTTAGAGGAGTTCCTGGAATGAGGCATGTCGTTTCTGATGTCAGATAGATCCTGGCTGAAGCAGAGAATGCCAAGAAAACATTTATGTATGTTTTATTGACTATGAAAAAGCATTCCATTGTACATCATAACAAATTATGAATAACACTGCAAGGGGAATGAGGATTCCAAAACATTTTATTTTGTGTTTGTAAGGAACTTGGACATAGATCAACAGGCAGTTGTTTGGACAGAACAAGGAAATACTGTGTGGTTTAAAGTCAGAAAAGTTGTGTGTCAAAGATGTATTCTCTTACCATAGTTATTCAACTTGTATTATTAGCAAACAATCTGAGAAGATGTGCTATATGAAGAATGTGGCATCAGAATTGGAGGAAGACTCATTAACAATCTGTGTTATGCACATGACACAACCTTGTTTGGTGAAAGTGGAGAAGACTTGAAGCACTTGCTGATGAAGATTGATGACTGTATCCTTCATTATGGACTCTACCTCAATATAAAAAGAAAAAAGAAATCTTCACAACAGGTTCTATAAGTATCAACATGATAAAAGGTGCAAAAGTTGAAGTTGTAACAGATGTCATTTTACTTGGATCTACAATCAACACCCCATGGGAGCAACAGTGAAGAAATCAAAAGACTCATGGCATTTGGCAAATCTGCAGCAAAAGGCCTCTTTAAAGTGTTAAAAGGTGAAGATGTCATTTTAAGGATTATAGTAAGCCTGATCCAAACCGTCATGTTTTCAATGTCCCCAAATGCTTGGAAAAAACAGAAGAATTGACACCTTTGAATTATAGTGTTGGTAAAGATTATCAAATATATTATGGACTGCCAAAACAACAAACAAGTCTGCCTTGGAAGAAGAACAGCCCAGCCAGAATCTTACTTAGAAGTAGGGTAGTGAGACTTGTCTCACATGCTTTTGATGTGTTATCATGAGGATTGCCCCTAGAGAAGGACATCATGCTTGGTAAAGTAGAGGGTCAGGGAAAAAGAGGAGGACCTTCTATGAGATGGATTGGCACAGTAGTTGCAACAATGGGCTTAAGTGTAAGAACAAAACTGAGGATGGCACAGGGCAGGGCAATGTTTGATTCTGTCATACATATAGTTTTAATGAGTTGGAACCTGCCCAGTGGTACCTAACAAAAATAAAAAAAATCATTCTCTTCCCAAAGACTTAGTTCATCACTTTCCTTTGTAAGTCAACTCTAGTTGATTTTGCTCATGAATCCTGTTATGGAACTGATCAAAATTAATAACTTTCTTGTGGCCAAATTCAGTGATTATCTTCTAGTTTCGATTTCTAAATTGTAAAAATTACATGGTGTGTGATTTGTGGTTTCTTGTCTAAATTCACAAGGAGGGATGATAATCATTATCAGCATCATAACTGAAGGCTGATTGCTATGAGGTGAAGGTCAGACCCATCTCCTCCCTCCACTTGTTCTACGAACCCTGACACCAGCTGTCTCTGGTGTCAGGGCACCTTCTACTTCTCTATTGGTCAGTATAATTCATTATAATGGTCACACACAATTCACAGACCACCAAGATTACTGGGTTTACTGGGGAAATGACAGATTAAAATTCAAGATCACGAATGAGTTAGAGTTCTTCCTTCAGGACAACCTCTTCTCAGCCATGCCCATAAGCAGGCCTCTCTCTGGCCCTTGGTGTCATGGCCCAGCTACTTCTGTACTTGGAGAAGTATCACAAAGCTGCTCATTCCATGGATTGACAGTCACGTCCACAGCTTCTCAAGCTGGTCTCCCATTTCCTGATTTTGCTCTTAATGCTGCTGCTCCACAATCTCATTCTATCTTCTGTGTTATAGCTCCTCCAGTCCCATGCTGGTCTCCTTTTAAGCCTAGTGGGCAAAGCAGATGAATCCCTTTATTAGGACTCCATATATCTAATTTTCATGGTCCCACTTGGATGTTTGTTGGGACTTACATGACCACAACAAGAAAGATCATATGAAAATTATCCATTGTGCTGCACAAGTCATTGATTAGTGTTAATTTCTTCTTTTTAAAAAAATTATGCTGTCCTTTGAGTTATGTGACACTGTCCTCTGAACTCTAGCCTCTCACATGTTTATTCACTCCCTGCATGGATTTTTCCTCACCATTGCCTAACCACACTGCTCTCAATGCCTTGCTTCTTGATCTTATTCTCTTCTCATTTTGCACGCTTACCCTGAGTCATTTCAATATCATTCTTACTTAATAGCATCTATAAGGTAGGCACTTTCACCATTAACAACAGCCATAAAAAGAAGGAGTTATGAAGTTTGCAACATTACCTCTATTCTTTATATGAAGAAACCAAAGTTTGGAAAATGTGAGAACTACTAAGTTATCTTACCTAATGAGTCCTAGAGCTGGAATTTGATTTCTTGTTTGCCAGAACTCTTAACCACTATGCTGTTTTTGTCATTGTTAGTTGCTTTTCAGTTGATTCCAACATGTGGTGACCTCATGTGTACAATGCAGAACTGTTCCATAGAATTTTCATGGGCATGATCTTTTCAGTATCAGATTATCAGGCCTTACGTCAGAGGTGCCTCACTGGATTCTAACTGTTAATCTTTCTACTTGTTGTTGAGCACGTAACTGTTTGGACCACCCAGGGGATGCTAATTGCTATGTTAAAAACCAAACCAAGCTCAGTGCCGTGGAGTCAATTCTGACTCATAGAGACCGTATAGGACAGAGTGAAACAGACCATGCAGTTATAAAGAAACTCCTGGGGAATTTGAACTGCCAACAGTCTGCTTAGTAGCTGTAGCATTTAACCACTAACCCATCAGGGTTTCCAATCACTATGCTGAAAGATTATAATTTTAAAATACATCTTGAGAGCTAATAATTCTCATAATGATGTTATAACAATAATCATTGTCTTCCAAAAACTTCCAAATTTAAGTTAGTGACACTATTCCATTTAGAGAAAGTATGGTCCAGAAAATGGCAGGTATTTATACATATTTCCAGCATACTTCTGGAAAGATGTAGAACTGTATCTTTCAGGTTTTAAGTGTACACTTTTCTCGTAGTTTTGTTTCATGTCTGTTCTGAGCTCCAGTCTTTATACTTGAATCTAATCTGAAAATGGCCAACAATAGGACTCACGAACTTCTTTTATTCTTTCACGTGTAGAAAATCACTTGGTGTTTGGCACCACCTTCCACCTCTGCGTGTGTACTAAAAGCCTTGGAGAAGTTCTCAAGAAGAGAACATTTTGAGAACAACTATTAATTTACTTTACCATCAAATTTGTCACAGTTCTATGAATCTTCAGGTATCTTCGTAAAACTCGTATCTCTCCTTCTCATTCTCTCACCATTATTAGACTTGATTTTCCTTTTTTTATGGTTGTTTAACAACTCACTTGCTCTCTACTAATGTCTAAAAACAAAACTGCTACATTCATTTTCATTATTAATATTCTTTATTATTTGCTTATCTCCTTTGGGATAAATCGACGCCTATGAAAAAGAGCACAGGCAAACCAAACAAACACAACTCTTACTTAAATCTATAAATGACTGTAGTGATAACGTCCTTAAGGCAGTGGTAGAATTTCAGATTCCATTTTGTTAAACGTAACGTTTTCATGGCTACTTCTTGGAGAAGAATTTTACCATAAACACGAATCAAAACACTGATAAATATACTACTTACTCGAGGTAAAATTTCTGCTAGGTATGGCACTTAAAGTTGACTAGTAATCTGGGAAATGTGCATTGTGAGAAAGCACAAGTGGTTGAGAAAAGAATTGACTGGTAAAGTAAATTCCACATGTATTTTATTTGAAATGACATGTGGAATTGTTCTAAAAGAACTGGAGAATAGAATATTTTAAAACTAAACCAGATAAAACCCATTGCCATTGAGTCAAGTCCAACTTCTTTTTTCGGGGGGAGTGTGATTGAGTGAAAATGTACAATCTGGCTTAAATTTTCATGCCTGTGTATGTGCAGCTCCTACTGCTCTTCTTTTCTGGTAACAGCACACTCCTTCTTTCTGTCCTATACTAGTCATATCCTCTCAACAACCTCCTGTCCTCTCTTCTTCACTCTCTCCACTCTTGTCTAGTAAGAGGCCAGAGGGATGACATCCTAGAGACACATAGAACCATAAAATGCACACACTATATGGTTACTCTGTGTTGCCAAGTCCAATCCATTCCTGTCTGAGCAGATGACCTTAGTAATGATTTATGATCAGGGACAGTATCAGGTCCAAGGGCCATGCTGCTGGGGGGACCCCCAGGACTTCAGACCATCAGTTGTGGTCTTTTCATGGAGTTCTCAGGGTGCACCCCTTCTTATTCTCATGCTGCCACTGGGACTCAACTTTGTGAGCCCCATCACGGCTGTCACTGGAGGTGGCCGGGCACTATATGGTTCTTCTAGTCGCACGCTGATGTAGTCACCATTCATGTGGGTCTTTCTGTCTACTGGGTTCTCCTTCCCCCATGTCATTTTTGTCCTTGGTGATCATCTGTTCCTGCTGAGTTGGGACCAATTGGTATACCTCAGATGGAAGCTTGCTACCTTGTAAGATCCCAGATGGCACACACCAATATGGGATGAAGAGGACTTTCTTAGAAATAGGCTAGTTATGCCAAATGACCTCAGTGTTCCCTGAGAGCACGATTCCTCTACCCCTGTCCCTGCTACTGTGTCCTTGCTACATTGGGTTAAGAATGGAAGAGTTTTCAGGTTGTGTTGAAGTCCAGTTAAATTGATCTTCTTTCTAATCTGTGCTACCACTGATTTCACCCACCCAAATTTCTATCAACTATTTAATCTCTAACCAGTTCTCTCCCTCCCCTCCCTCACAGCCTTCAAGGAGTCTTTTCTTCTGTACATAAGCCTATTGTCACGTCCTTATCGTACAGGTCTCACAATATTTGTCCTTGTGCTGCTCACTAATTTCACTCAACATAATGTCTTCCAATTGAAACCAGGTTATGAAATGCTTCCAAAAATCATCATTGTTCTTTATCATTGCATAGTATTCTATTGAGTATATATACAATAGTTTATTTATCCATTCACCTGTTGTTGGGCATCAGGATTGATTCCATCTTTTTGCTATTGTGGACTGTGCCATAATAAACATTCATGCTTATTATGTGCATGTGCATGTATCTGTTCATGTGAATGCTCTTGCTTCTGTAGGATACATTCCAGGCAGTGGAATTACTGGGTCAAATGGTATGTCTATTTGCAGCTTTTGAAGGAAGTGCCTCCTTGCTTTCCAAAGAGGTTATACCATTTTGCAATCCCACCAGCAGTATATGAGAGTCCTGATCTCTCCACAGCCTCTCCAGCAGTTGTTGTTTTGTGATTTTTGGACCATGGCCAACCTCATTGTGGTGAAATGATATCTCATCATTGTTTTGATTAGAATTTCTTTAATACCTAATGATTGTGAGCATTTCCACATCTGTGTTTTGGCTGCCTGTATGTCCTCTTTAGAGAAGTGTCTGTCTGTCTGCTTCATCCATCACTTGATTGGGTTGTTTACCCTTTAGTTGTTGGTGTTTTGTAGTACCTTGCAGATTACAGAGGCCAGACGTCAGTCTGACATAGTTGCCAAATATTTTTTCCCATTCTGTTGCCAAATATTTTTTCATTCTTTTGATAAAGTCTTTGGATGAGCAAAAATGTTTGATTCTTAGTAGCTCTTATTTATCTATTTCCTTGCCTGTTGATCCTGTTTTGTCTGTCAGTTTTTAAAGTATGCCTCCATTGTGTATTAAAACTTCCATTGTTGATCCTATTTTTTCTTGGATTAGTTCCATGGTTTTAGATTTGATATTGAGGCCTTTTATCCAATTTGAGTTGGTATTCGGATAAGGTGTGAGATAAGGGTCTTGCTTCCATTTTTTGGAGATGGTTATCCAATTTTGCCAGCACCGTTTATTAAAGAGATTGCTTTTACCCCAGTTTAAAGTCTTGGGGGCTTTCTCAAATATCAGCTGTTCATAGGAGGACAGTGCCATCTCTGGGGTCTCAATTCTGTTCCATTGGTCTACATGTCTCTCTTTGTACCAGTACCAGACTATTTTGACTACTGTGGCAGTATAATACGTTCTAAATTTGGATAGTGAGAGGCCTCCCAGTGTATTCTTCTTCAGTAGTGATTTCTTTATCCAGGGTTTCTTCCCTTTCCAGACAAAGTTGGTGATATGTTTCTCCATCTCATTAAAAAAAAATGTCACTGGTATTTGTATTGGGATTGCACTGTATATGTAGATTGCTTTGAGTAACATAGACATTTTCACAATGTTAAGTCATCCAATTCAAGAGCAGGATAAGTTTTCCCATTTACGTAAGTCTCTCTTAGTTTCTTGTAGTAGCATCTTGTAGTTCTCTTTGTAATATCTGTTATTTGTGTAGTTAGATTGATTCCTAGGTATTTTACCTGCTTGGAGGCTATAGTAAATGGTATTGATTTGGTGATTTCTTCTTTCTTTTTTTTTATTTAATATGACTGAGTGAAAATGTACATTCCCATAGGATGTCATCCTGCTGACCTCTGGCTGGGGAAGGAGAGTGGGTGGAGAGGAGAGGAAAGGAGACTGTTGGGTGATTTCTTCTTTAATAATCTCTTTGTTGTTATAAAGAAATCCTACTGAATTACTTACCTTTATCTTGTATCCTGAGACTTTGCTGAACTCTTCTATCAGTTTGAATAGTTTACTTATATGGATTCTTTAGGATCCTCTGCATATACAATCATGTCATCTGTAAATAGGGAGATTTTTTCTTCTTCTTTGGTGATGTGGATGTCCTTTATTTCTTGGTCCTGTCTAATTGCTCTGGCTAGAACTGCTAGTGTAATCTTGAATAGGAGAAGTAAAAATGGGCAAACTTCTCTAGTTCCCATTCTCAAGGGGAATTGTTTCAGGCCCTCTCCGTTCAGGATGACGTAGGCAGTTGGCTTTGTATAAATAGCCCTTGTTGTATTGAGGAATTTGCCATCTCTTCCTATTTTGCTGAGGGTTTTTTAGCATGAATCGGTGCTGGACTTTGTCAAATGCCTTTTCTGTATCAATTGACAAAATCAGGTAATTCTTGTCTTTTGTTTTGTTTATGTAGTTGATCACATTAATTGTTTTTCTGATGTTGAATCAGTCTTGCATCCCTAGTATGAATCAAACTCTGTTATAATGAATTATTTTTTTGATATGTTGTTGAATTCTGTTGGCAAGTATTTTGTTGAAGATTTCCACATCTAGGTTCATGAGTGATATTGGTCTGTAGTTCTTTTTTATTTGTTGGCTCTTTCCCTGACTTTGCCATTGGGATAATGCTGGCTCCATAGAATGAATTTGGAGTACTCCATCCCTTTCTATGCTGTGAAACAATCTCAGTAGTATTGAAGTTAACTGTTCTCTAAAAGCTTGGTAAAACTTTGTGGTAAAGCTATCTGGGCCAGGCCTTTTTTTTGGCTGGTAGTTTTTGAAGACCATTTCCAACTTCTAGTGATCCTACAGGACAGAGTTACACTACCTCATGCAGTTTTCAAGGAACAGCTGGTGAATTCAAACTGCAGACTTTTTGGTTAGCAGCCATAGCCCCTAACTACTATACTACTGGGACTCCAGTCTATAGACATGTTTGTTAGAGCAACTTAAAAATGCAATATTGTTTTTCTACACATGTTGATTTAGCTTCCTCAATCAATAGTTAGCATAGTTATTTGTCCAGCTAAAAAATATTATTACATAGCCAAAGTGTTTACAGTTTGGGCTAGAAAGTTTAGGTAAACTCCCCAAAAGTATGTTTATGAAGTTTTTGACTTTTCTGACTAGTAGTTTTGTATAATTTCTGTCAACAGCAACAATCTAATATGTTCTTTGACTGATCTCATAACCTGATTGAAATTTTTATTATTCCTAGTGGTCATGAACTAGGTGTTAGGAAGAATAAAAAAATGGGCTTTGGCTTCCATATGTGTGTTTCATTAATGAACTACATATATATGTATATGGGTGTGTGTATATTTGATAAAAACAATTTATAATTTTTCTACTTACATTGCTTCTGTACATATATGTAATGAATTGGCTTTTCAGGGTCTTGTTTAACATATTTGATTTACAGAGATACTGTGTTAATTTTTAGGGTTGGTTTGACAAGTGTTGAGAAGAATGTACAATTTATTTGAAAATTATTTTTAGAAATCCATACAAAAACAGTACAATATCTTTACATGGTGAGCGAGATTTTTCCAGTGCCGAATTTTAAAAAGTTCTTAAGATTGCTATTATGTGAACTTTTTCTCACATAACTAAAAATGAATTATCTACATTACCTCTTGAAGTCCCGAATGTATTATTTTCTCTCAAGAACTTAGAGGACAATCAAATCCAGATAAAAATCTAAAGAGCATATCTAAAATCATCTTGCTCACTGATTCTCTTTCTTCTGAATAAAGGACCCTAATGTCTTTTATTTCGGTAGAGATTTTATTGTAGCCTCTCTTCTTTGGAGAGGGAGAAAAAAAAAAAACAATGTAATCCCTGTTTTCGACTATCTCTACTTGCTTACTCAAAGACCTCCCAACTTTCATATTTCGTAAGTTCTAAGTTGTCCTTTTTTTTGTTTACTTTTCAGCATCCCTAACACGGGCATATGATATATAATCAAGGAAGTCTTATATTTTGCAGGTGCAAAGAGACCCATGATCTTAGCTGCCCACTTCCACTTCATACTAATTTCTAGGAACTGAGAAAATGACTTAAACAGAAAATGGTTCATGTACAGAGGAGATAGGTTTCAGTGTCTTCAGGAGCCTAGTGCAAGGGAAGCAGCTGCCCTAGCTGAATTATACCTTGGCACTCGGCCTCAAAGAAGTGTATTCTTCACTGAAATAAAAGTTGCTTTCTTGCTCCATCTTAAAGAAATGATACAGGAAGTACTACTGTATGTGGAACAAGCACTACTGGATCTAAGATTACCTTTGCTGAAGAGAAATAATGAAAATATCACACCAAAAGTTCTGATGATCACTAAGTTGCAAAATAAAGAGGTCATATGCTGTCACAGGTGTCTTGCAAAGAAATTGCAAGAGTTCATTAACTGTACTATTTTGAAAAGCCCTCCATTTGTACATTTTTCTTGCTTTTACACAGAATTGCAGGTTTATAGTTATCAGAGCATTGCTGTAGCTTCCCCAGCTGCAGAAACATCTGTCCATCTCACTTGTCTCTGGGCTCAAATTTTCACTGTACCTTAATTGCTCTGTGATCTTGCTATGTTACTTACCATCTTTGGTGCAAATAATTGCTTACCCTTAAACAGGGGTATTCAATAAAATGCCTCATGGCATTGTGAAAGTTTTATTATATAGATTAACATTTTCACTTAGTACCAGGCACATAGTAAGGGATACCAAAATGAAACCAAACCCACTGCCATCAAGTAGATTCCAACTCATATATAAGTTAATTATTATTAATATTTTTGTTGTTAAGGTTACGTCTATGAAGTTCATTTGTAGTGAGTAATTTCAAAGGTTATTTTGAACATTCACTTTCTTAGTAAGCACAGTAGCTATTTGTATTATTTTTTTCTAACTAGCTATCTACAACAGCTTTAATACCCTAGCAACACATCAGCAGGATATGTGTCTCTAAACACAGCAGACATCCCCCAATAAGAAACCAAGCAAGAGTCATAGGAATACTGTAGAAAGGGATGGGTAAAAAGACTGACTAATCAGAGTTAGACTGTTCACTTAGCTGCCTAAATAGCAAAAACAAATGATAGGTTTTCGTAAGAGTCTAGAAGATAGCCAATGTCTTTTGAGCTGACGAAGATCAATAATGCCATAAGGTTTCTATTCTGACACTTCTGCATTCAGCTACTCTGCTAACACTTCCTACATTCACGTTCATTCTATGCCTTTCACCTTGCAACTTTAAACCAAATTGAGATCTCACCATCCTATGTGCAAACTATTCTCGCCAGTTAAACAGCTAGCCATTTGTATTTCCCTTAATTATCATTTTTTGATTAATGACTGCCACAGATTGAATTTGGCCCCCCATATGCATCAGTTAGGCCATGATTCTCAGTATTCTGTCATTTTCCCATGTGTTAGAAATTACAACGTCTGCCTGTGGTTAAAGAAGATTAAGGTGGGATGTAACACTGTTCCTCAGATCAGGTCCCTTTTACAATGTCAAGGGAGTTTCCTAGGATTGTGGCCTGCATCACGTTTTATAAGAGAGAAAACGAAACAGAAGTAACTAGACAGCTGGGGAGCTCATCCTATCAAGAAAGTGGAGCAAAGTGTGTCCTTTGAACCTGAGTTTCCTGCAGGGAGAAGTCTCTAGACCAAGTGAAGACTGATGATGGGGACCGTCCTCCAGAACTGAAAAGAGAGAAATTCTTCCCTTAGAGCTATCAGTCTCAATCTGGACTTCTAGTCTTCTAGACTATGAGAAAATAAATTTCTTCTTGTTAAAGCCACCCACATCTATTCTATTACAGCAGTACCAGACAATCAACACCATGACCAAACTTAAATTCAGTTTTCCAGATTTTACCTCATAACCTTTTCTGTTACCAGATTTATATATTTTTTTCTCAGATTTCGTAAACTAAACATTTTATGTTCTCTCCCCATACTTCTCCTATCTGTCATGCGCCACTTTACTCCATCACATCAGTTGAATGGAATCACAGAATTTTTTAAAGCAATGGTGCAACCAGGGTGTGATGCAGAACAATTGAACTGACTTCTGCTTACACACTATGCTGAAGGGTAAAAGTAATAGAAATAAGGAAATAATTTGGAACACTTCTTCAATAGGTTAGATAATATGTAAAGAATTTTTTACTGTAATAAATGAGGAAGATCAGCAATGGGCACAGGTATGAAAACTATTCTAGCTATAAAAATTTGAATAAGCTGACTTGATGAAGAATAAGTGTAGAATCTGGAAGTATGGGATAGACAGTGGTTCAATTACCAGAAAAATATTTTTAATCAATATCAGATTTAATGTATCTGAAAGATTTTTCCTTTAAAATGAAGTAATGATACAGATGGCCAGGAAGTAATAAATGTGTAACACTATAATACAGAAGAGACAAAAAACCTGGTGATACTTTTAAGGACTTGTCCACATATACACTATATTTTGGAAAAACTAACACAAAGTCTGAGATAAGAATGTGGGAAATGCACTTCCTAGAACACAAGGAGAAAGGAGATCAAAAGAGTAATCAAAGATGTAATAAGAAACCCAGAACTGTCTCACGTTATAGAAGCCTGAGAGGAATGCTTTAAACAAATATCCTGATGATTGAGAGTAAAGTGCAATGACAATAAGAATATTGAAGAATTAAAAAGCCATTGATTTATCTAGTTAAGTTTATAGATGGTTTTCCAGAGAACAGTTTCATTGTATATGAGACAAAAAAGCCTGGTTAAAAGGGCATAGGAGTGAAGTAAGAGACAAGAATAGATGATTGGAAGATAAAGTAGAATGCCTTCAAAATTTGTTGTTGTGGTTGTGTGACTTTGAGTCAATTTCAACTCATAGCAACCCTGTAAGACAGAGTTAAACTGCTCCTTAGGGTTTCTTAGGCTACAATATTTGTGTAAGTAGATCATCTTGTCTTTTCTCCCACATAACTGCTGGTGGATTCCAATCACTGATCTTTAGGTTAACAGCCAAGCATTAACCTCTGCATAACCAGAACTCCTTGAATTTCCACAAAAGTAAAGTAAAATGCATTTCAGGGAAAAACTCTCTTGAAAGTATTTTAGGTAAGAGATAGGCCCACTAAAAAATGAAATTAATCTTTTATAAAGAATGAAGCAGGGTCTCATGATATTGGAGAAAACGTTATTTAGTAAATTTTTGATGGGTGATATGATGGTTAAGGTTGTGTGCTATATTGGCTGGGCCCTGATTCTCAGTAGTTAGATAGTTTGTAATGGCATAATTTGGCACTTAGTAATGATGCAGTTATCATCCATTTTGTGATATAATGTAACTACCTCTGTGATATGATCTGATATGACCAGCCAGTTGGTTCTAAGAGACGTTTCCTTGAGGGTATGTCTGAATTCAATATATAGGAACTTTCTGGAAAAGCTCACTGGTTCTTTCTAACACGTACATGGGGCTCATTATCATGTGATCTCCAGTTCGTGAGACTTGATCCAGAAGCCTGCTGTATTGTTTTTCATCTTGGATTTTACTGGCCTCTGCAGCCTGAAAACCAACAGCCTACCTTTTTATCTGCCTGTCTTGGAGGGCTGGAAATTAGTTGTACTTACCACTTCAGGGAAATATCAAGAATGCAGTAGTTAAGATATTGGTTCTAAAGTAAAAGTTAAGGTGTTGCATTTAGCCCCTTCCGTGACTAAAACAGAGGCATAATTCCTGGTGGGCCTTCTTAATTTTGGAGGCAATAGGACCCTCATTTGTGTGTGTTATTCCAGTCTATTTATCACGTGAAGCACAAAACTCATTTTGAGTGGACCTACAACAAGAAAATCATCTGCAACAGGTTCAAGTCATCCCACAAGGTGTTCTGCCACTTGGTTCCTATATTCCATCTGATCCAATTAACACTTGAGGTGTCAACGGGAGATTGAGGTACTCTTCACAGTCTTTGACAGAACTCTACTGGTGAATTACTAAGTGGGATATTCAGGATTGTTAAAGCAAAGCTGTACTGTCCTCTGTAGATAAATATTCCCCTTTTGAGAAACAACTTTTGACTTGCTACTGGATCTTAGTAGAGACTGAATTATTAGTCATGCTCCAGACAGTCATAAAGTTGGACAGGCAGAGCAGCATTATAGTTCCTTTCTGGGAACTCTCTGAAGGATTGTGGTAAAGTAATCTCAGACCCAACTGACAGAACTTAGGGAAGCACAGCTGGTTGTTAACTTTTCTTGGGAAGAAAATGCCCAGATGCATGAGCTGTGGTATATGGATTAGCTGGATGGTCAGGGGTTGGAAGGAATATGACTGGAAAATTGGTGATAAGGTAGTGAAAAGAGAAGGTAAGTAGACATCTCTGAATGGGCCGAAGAAGTGAGGATATTAGTGTGTCATGAGAACGCTCAACAAATGTGACAGTACTAGAGGAGGATTTTGACATTCAAGTGGATAGGCAGACATGATTTGTAGAAACCAGAAAAGAGCTATTTCCACAGTCATTCCTATTGTTGCTCAATGAGCTCATGAACAAAGTGGTGTGGTGTCAGGAATAGAGGTTATGCATGTGTTCAGCAACATGGACTTTCATTCACCAAGGATGACTTGTCTACAACCTTTGCTGAATGCCCACTCTGCTAGCAGATCAACACTGAGTCCTCAGTATGGTGCCATTCCTCAAGGTGACTAGCAATCTGTTGGCAGGCTGACAGCATTAGATTGCTATCATGAAAGGGTAGTGTTTTCTTCTTACTGGAATAGAGACTTACTCTAGATACAGATGGGTATTCATCACATGCAATGCTTCTGCCAAAACTACCATCTTTGGACTTATAGAGTGCCTTACTCACCACCATGGTTTCTCACATAACATCACCTCAAATCAGGAATAAGAGGACATGATCACATTTCGTAGCAAATTCAGTGTGACAAGAGCTCTGTGCTCATGAAATTCACTGATCTTACTATGTTTCCCATTATCCTAAAGCAGCTAGCTTAAGAGAACATTGGAATGGTCTTCTAAAGACACAATTATGGTGTCATGTAGGTGGCAATTCCTTTCAAATTTGAGGCAGTGTTCTCCAGGAGACTATATAAGCTCTAACCCCTCTTCCATTATATGGTCATTTTTCTCCCATAGCCAGGATTCATAGGCCCAGGAATGAATGTGTGGAAATGGGAGTGTCATTACTATTACTCCTAGTGACCCATCTGCAAAATTTTTGCTTCTTGTCCCCACGACCCTGTGCTCTGTGGACCAAGAAGTCCTAATTTCAAAGGGAGGAATGTTCTCACCTGGAAACACAACACTGATTCCATTGCAGTGGTATTTAAGATTGCCAACCAGCCACCTTGAACTTCTTATGCCTCTGTATCAACAGGTAAATAAGAAAGTTAGCGTGTTGACTGTGATTGACCCTGATTACCCAGGGGAAACTTGATTGATAACACACAATGGAAGTGAAGAAGAGTATGTCTGAAACACAAGAGAGCCCTTAGGGAGTCTCTTAATACTACAGTGTTCTGTGATTAAAGCCAATGGAAAACAACAGCAACCCAGTTCCAACATAGCTACTAAAGGCTGAGCCCTTTCAGAAGTTAGGATTTGGATTACCCTTCCAGACAAAGAACCATGGGCCCACTGAGGTACTATCCAGTAACAGGTAATTTGGAATGAGTGGTAGAAGGTTGTTATAAATACCAGATATGACTGCACTACCAATTACAGAAATAAAGATTAATTGTTATAAGTATTCTTTCCTTTCATGTGTGCATCAAGTATTTTTGTTGTTTTTTTCTTCAAATATTTTACTGTGCTTTAAGTGAAAGTTTACAATCCAAGTCAATTTGTCACACAAAACCCCGTACACATACCACCATGCAACTCTAACTGCTTTCCACAACTCCTGTGACAGCACACTCCTGCTTTCCACACTGTACTACCCATATCCATTCAACCAACTCCTGTCTCTCTCCACCTTCTCATCTCATCTCTGGACAAGACCTGCTCAGACAGCATCATGTATTTATTGAAGCCAAGAAGCACATTCTTCTCCAGCATCACTCTGTGGCTTAAACTCCAGTCCACTCTTTATCTAAAGAGTTGGCTTTTGTACTGGTTTCAGCTCTAGGCTAACCGAGTGTCCATAGGCTTGGTCCTCAGTGGACACTCCAGTTTGTGGTCCATTAAGTTTGAACTTTTATTAGAGTTCTAGTTCTGTACCCCCATTTTTATTCCATTACATCATGGATTTTACATTGTGCTCCCTGTCAGGGCAGTCTTTGGTGGCCCAACACCATCCAGCTCTTCAGGTCTTATGCTGATATAGTCTCTGGACCATATGACACTCTCTGTCTGCTGGGATTATATTTTCCTCATGACTTTGATGTCCTTCATTGTCCTTTGCTCCAGGTGGATTTGGACCAACTGATGCTGCTTAGGTGGTTGCTTGCTAGCTTTTAAGACCCCAGACAACACTCACCAATGTGGGCTGGAGAATACTTTCTTAAAATGAACTTAGTTATGCCAGTTAGCCTAGATATCCCCTGAAACCATGGTACTTAGAACCCTTTCCCTGCGACACTGTCCTTTTACTCTGTCCTTTAAAGTGTTGTGTTGTATTTAAAAAAAAACTTTCAGTTTTGGCATAGTCCAGTCGTGCTAACCTCCCTTATACTGTACACTGTCACTCCCTTCACTTAATCCCATTATTTCTACTCTCTAATCTATGAATATCCCTCTCCCCATCCCATCCCCCACCTTGTAACCATAAAATATTATTTTCTACGCTTCAGTGTTTCATTGAGTCTTTGTAATAGTGGTCTCATACAATATTTGTCCTTTTGCAATTGACTAATTTCACTCAGCATAATGTCTTCCAGGTGACTCCATGTTGTGAGATGTTTCTTATAATCATTGCCTTTCTTTATCATTACATTATATTCCATTGTGTGAGTACACCATAGTTTGTTTACTCATTTACTGTTGATAGGCACCTAGGTTGATACCATCTTTTTGCTATTGTGGACAGTGCTGCAATAAACATATTGCACGTGTGCATGTATCTGTTCATATGACAGCCCTTGTTTTTCTAGGATATGTTTGAGGAAGTGGGATAGCTGGATGATATGGTATTTCTACTACTAGGTTTTACAGATAATGCCAAATCGATTTCCATAGTAGTTGTACCATTTTACATTCCTACTAGCATTGTAAAAGAGTCCCAATCTTCCCACACCATCTCTAACATTTATTATTTTGTGATTTTTGGATTAATAGCAGACTTATTGTGTGAGATTCTGTCCCATTGTAGCCTGGATTTGAATTTCTCTAACAGCTAATGACTGTGAATATTCCCTCATGTATTTGTCAGCAGCCTACTGGTCTTCTTTAGTGATGTTACTGTTCAAATCCTTTACTGATTTTTCAGTTGGGTTATTTTGTCTTTTTCTTGTCGTGGTTTTACAGTACCACATACGTTACGGAGATTAGATACTGATTGGATTAATAATAGCCAAAAATTCTTTACCAGTCTATAGAAAATCCTTTACTCTTTTGGTGAAGTCTTTGGATGAGCATGAATATTTGATTTTCATGAATTCCCAGTTATCTATTTTCTCTTTTGATATTTATTCATTAATAGTAATATTTTGTAATTTGCTTATGCTGTGTATTAGGGATCCCAGCATTGTCACTATTTTTTCTTCTATCTTCTTTATTCTTTTAGATTTTATATTTAGGTCTTTGATCTATTTTGACTCAATATTTCTGTGTGATGTCAGATATGGTCTTGTTTCATTATTTTGCAATCGGATATTCAATTATGCCAACAACATTTGTTAAAGAGACTGTCTTTTCCCTAGTTTATAGATTTGAGGTCTTTGTCAAATATCAGCTGCTCATAAGTGGATGACGTTATACTGGGATTCTCAATTCTGTTCCATTGATGTATGGATCTGCTTCAGTACCAGTACCACACTGTTATGACTACCATGGCAGTGTAGTAAAATCAGGTAGTCCGAGATCTTCCACTCTGTTCTTCCTCTTTAATAATGTTTTACTTATCTGGGGCTTCTTCCCTTTTCATATGTAGTTGATGATTTGCTTCTCTATCTCATTAAGAAAATGTCACTGGAATTTTGTATTGGGATTGTATTGTATCTATAGATAGCTCTCAGTAGAACAGATATTTTCACAATGTTTAGTCTTCCCACATAAAAGCAAGTATGTTTCACCAGTTAGGTGGGTTCCTTTTGGTTTCTTGCAGTGGAGACTTGTGATTTTCTTTGCATAGATCTTTTACATCCCTAGTTGGATTTATTCTTAGATATTTTATCTTCTTGGTGACTACTGTAAGTGGCATTGATTTAGTAATTTGCTGTTTGGTGTTCCCTTTATTGGTATAAGGGAATCCAACTAAATTGTATATGTTTATTTTGTACCCTGATACTTTGCTGAACTCTTTTGTTAGTTCCAGCAGTTTTTCATAGATTCTTTAGAGTTTTCTGTGTGTAAAATCATATCATCTGCAAAATAAAGATACTTTTACTTCTTCCTTACCAACTTGGATGGCCTTTATTTCCTTATCTTGCCTGATTGCTCCACTACATTATCAAATAAGAGTGGTGACAATAGGCATACTTGTCTGGTTCCTGTTCTCAAGAGGAATGCTTTCAAACTCTCTCTATGTATGATGACATTGACTGCTGGCTTTCTCAGAGGTGCCCCTTATTATTTTGAGGAATGTCCATACTATTCCTATTGTGCTGAGAGTTTTTAATATCATTGGGTGTTGGCCTATGGTGAATGCCTTTTCTCTACTAATTGATGAAACGAAGTGATTTCTGTCTTTGGTTTTATGTGTGGCTTGATTACATTAATTGTTTTCTCCAGTATGAATATCACTTTTTGGTGACAAAATTTGTATATATATATATATATGCATATATACATATATACATATATATATAATTTAATTCTATTGCCTAGATTTCTTTGAGTAGTTTTGCGTCTAAGTTCTTGAGAGATAGTGGTCTATTATTTTCCTTTTTTGTGCCATCTTTACTTTTTTTTTATTGTGATTGAGTGAAAGTATACAATCCAAATCAATTTTGCATGTCTGCCTGTCTGTAGCTCCGTTTGCTCTCTTTGCTCAGTGACAGCACACTCCTCCTTTTCATTGTATACTTGTGGTATCCTCTTAAACTCCTGTCTCTTCCTCTCCACACTCTTCTCTCCCATCTAGAAAGAGACCAGTAGGACAGTCTCCTATAAATGCATAGAACACACCATATGGTCACACTATGTCTGCAAGTCCAGTCCACTTTTGTCCAAAGAGTTGACCTCAATAGTGTTTTCTGGTCAGGGGCAGCAGCATGTTTAAGGGCCATGCTCCCAAGAAATCCCTCAGGCCATCAGACCATCATTTGTAGTCTCTTAGTAGAATTCTTGAGCTGTATCCCTTTTTTTCCTCCTGTTGCCACAGGGACTCAACATTGTGTGCCCCATCATGGCTGCTTTTGGTTTACCTGGTTTTCAATCCAGGGTTATGCTGGCTTCACAGAATGAGTTTGGTACTATTCCATCCTTTCCTGTGCTCTGAAACACCTTTAGTAATAGATGCTAACTCTTCTCTAAAAACTGGTCAAATTTTTCAGGGAAGCCACCAAGGCCAGAGTTTTTTTTTAACTTGGGATATTTATTAGTTACCTTTTCAGTTTTTTTTTTGTTTGTTTGTTTTTTTTGTGATGGGTTCATCTAGCTTTCCACTTCTCTTTGTTACAGTTTTGGTAAGTGGTGTGCTTACAGAAATTCTTCCATTTCCTCTAGGTTTTTTAATTTATTAGAGTAAAAAAATTCATAGAATTCTGTTGTTATTCTTTTAATTTTAGTTAAAACCCAGTGCTGTGGAGTCAGATCTGACTCATGGCAACCCTAGAGGCCAGAGTAGAACTGCCCCACAGAGTATTCAAGAAGCACCTGGTGGACATGAACTGTCGACTTTTTGGTTAGCAGTGGTAGCACTTAACCCACTACACCACCAGGGTTTCCCAATTTCAGTTCGGTCTGTTGTAATATGGCCCATCTCCTTTCTTATTTGAGTTGTTTGCTTTCGCTTTTTCTTTCTTCAGTTTGGCTAGTGGCTTTTCAATTTTTTTGTTATTTTCAAAAAACTTACTTTTGGTGTTCTTATGTTTTTTAGTCATTTTTCTATTGCACAATTCACTTAGTTCTGGTGTAAATTTTATTATTTGCTTTCCTCAGCTGACCAAGGGGTTCTTTTGATGTTCTCTTTCCACTTGTTCACGGTGTAATGTTAATGCTTTGATTTGAGCCCTTTCTTCTTTTTGAATGTGTATGCTTACCTAGATAAGGTGACCTCTGAGAACTGTTTTTTCTGTATCTCATAGATTCTGGTGAGATGTGTTTTCATTCTCACTTGATTCCATGAATTTCTTTATCCTTGGTTTCTTCCATAACCCAGTAGTTTATGAGCAAGATGTTGTTCAGTTTCCATGTGTTTGATTCCCCCCCCCCCCTTTTCTGGTTATTCATTTCTACTTTTATGGCTTTATGGTCTGAAAAGATGCTTTGTAATATTTCAACACTTTGAATTTTGTTAAGGATTGCTTTGTACCCTAAAATGTAGTCAAGTATAGAGAATGTTTCACGTGCATTGGAAAAGAAAGTATACTCAACCCCTGTTGGGTGGAATGTTCTGAACATGTTTATGAGGTCATGTTGGTTGAGTGTGGTTAAATACCACACTCTATGTCTTTACTGAGCTTTTTTATACATGTTCTGTCCTTTACTGAGAGTGGTATTTCAAAGACTCCTACTACTATTGTGGAGCTGTATATTTTTCTTTTCAATGCAGTTTGTGTTTGTTTTATGTGTTTTGGAGGCCTGTCATCAGATGCATAAATATTTGATACAGTTGTGTAATCATGGAGTATTGATTCTTTAAACATTATATTCCTTATCCAATATAGTGGATTTTACTTTACAGTCTATCTTATCAGAAATTAGTACAGTTGTTCCTGCTCTGTTTTGAATGTTGTTAGTCTGATTTTTTTTTCGATCCTTTGAGTTGTAGTTTGTTCTGTTATTTGATTCTAAACTGTGCCTTCTGTAGGCAGCATATAGATGGATAATTTTTTTCTTTTTTTAATCCAATTTTTTACTCTTTGTCTTTTGCAGCATTTAGTCTATTTAAGTTCAACATGATTATTGATAGGTATGAACTTATCACTTCCATTTCGATGTCTTTTTTGTATGCTGTACACAACCCCTTTGTTCTTTTAATTTTCTGAGTTGTTCATGTGTTTTCTTTTCATATTTTTCAGTGTTTGTGGTATTGTATTTTCTGAGACTTCTTTTTTTTGATGCTTTGGATAGTTTCATTTCTTTTTACTTTATTATTTACCACTATTTTTTTCCTAAATTTAAGAAATTTAGTTTCTTTCTATTGCCTTGACTTCCTTTCCGTATAAAAGATCTATGACTACATTTGCTTTTGGGTCCCTCTTTCATTGTTGTTCTTTATCATTGCATAGTGTTCCATTAGTATATATACCCTTGTTTACCTACCCATTCCTGTATTGTTGGGCATCCAGGTTGATTCCATCTTTTTGCTATTGTGGATTGTGCTGCAAAGAGCATTTGCGTGTGTGTATCATGTATTGTGAATGGCCTTGATTCTGTAGGATATATTCCAAGCAGTGGACGGTGGAATTACTGGGTCAAATGGTATATCTATATCCATTTTTTTAAGGGAGCACCAGATTGCTTTCCAAAGAGGTTGCACCATTTTGCAATCCCACCAACAGCATAGTAAAGTTCCAGTCTCCCCACAGCCTCTTCAGCATTTGCTGTTTTGGGTTTTTTAGATCATGGCCAACCTTGCTGGGGTGAGACGGTATCTCATTGTAGTTTATGTTTGAATTTCTTTAATAGCTAATGATCGTGAGCATGTTCGCATGTGGTTTTTGGCTATCTGGATCTCCTCTTTAGAAAAGTGTCTGTCCATCGACTTTGCCCATCCCTTAAGTGGATGATTTATCTTTTTCTTCTTGATGTTTTATAGTACCTTATAGATTATGGAGATCTGTAATATAATAATATTATAGATTATGGTCTGACAGAGAGTTGCTAAATATTTCTTCCCATTCTGTAGGTGGCCTTTTAATCCTATTAATAAAGTCTTTGTATGATCAAAAGTGATTGATTCTTAGTAGTTCCCTTTTGTCTATTTTCTCCTCTGATGACTGTGTTTTGTTTGACATATTTTGAAGTCTGTCTACATTGTGTATTAAACCTTCCATTATTGTTCCTACTTTTTCTTGGATGAGCTTTATCATTTTAGATTTAATATTTAGGTCTTTTGTCCAGTTTGAGTTGGTTTTCGTATAAGGTGTAAGATAGGATATTGATTTAATTTGTGCAGATGGGTATCCAATTTTGCCAGCACCATTTGTTGAAGAGATTGTTTTTACCCCAGTTTAATGTCTTAGGGCCTTTGTCGAATATAAACTGTTCATAGGCAGATCATGTCATCTCTGGGGTCTCTATTCTGTTCCAGTGATCTATCTGTTTTTGAACCAGTACCAGGCTGTTTTGACTATTGTGGCAGTATGATATGATCTAAGGTCAGATAATGAGAGACCTACCAGTGTGTTCTTCTTCTTTAGTAATGCTTTACTTATCCAGGGCTTCTTCCCTTTCCAGACACAGTAAGTAATTTTTTCCTCCATTTCATTAAAAAATATCACTGGAACTTGTGCTGGGATTGCATTATATAAGTAAACTGTTTTAGGTAAAATAGACATTTCACAATGTTAAATCTTCCTATCCATGAGCAGGGTAGGTTTCTCCAGTTATGAAAGTCTGTCTTAGTTTCTTGTAGTAAGGGTTTGTAGTTCTCTTTGTAAAGGCCTGTTATTTCTCTGGTCAAATTTATTCCTGGGTACTTTGTCCAAATGGTACTGACTTAATGATTTCTTCCTTTAATAATCTTGTTGGTATAAAGGAATCCTACCGATTTATTTATGTTTATCTTGTATCCTGAGAGTTTGCTGAACTCTTTGATCACTTTGAGTACTTTCCTTACAGATTCTTTAGGATTCTCTAGGATTCTCTGCATATACTATCATATCATCTGCAAATAGGGAGATGTTTAGTTCCTCTTTGCCAATGCAGATGTACTTTATTTCTTGGTCTTGTCTAATTGCTCTGGCTAGAACTTCTAGTACAATGTTGAATAGGGGAGGTGAGAGTGCGCATGCTTGTCTAGTTCCTGTTCTCAAGGAAAACTGTTTCAGTCTCTCCATTCAGGATGATGTAGGCAGTTGGCTTTGTATAAACGGCCCTTGTTGCACTGAGGAATTGGCCATCTATTCCTATTTTGCTGAGAGTTTTTAGCATGCACATGTGTTGGACTTTGTCAAATGCCTTTTCTGCATCAAGAGACAAAGCCAGGTGATTGTTGTCTTTTGTGATATTTATGTGGTTGATCACATTAATTGTTTTTCTGATGCTGAACCAGCCTTGCATCCCTGGTATGAATCCAACTTGGTCATGATGGATTATTTTTTTGATATGTTATTGTATTCTATTGCAAAGCATTTTGTTGAAGATTTTTACATCTAGATTCATGAGTGATATCGGTCTGTGATTCTCCTTTTTTGTTTAGTCTTTCCCTGGCTTTGGTATCAGGGTTATACTCACTTCACAAAATGAATTTGGGAGTATTCCATCCTTTTCTATACTGTGAAATAGTCTCAGTAGTATTGGAGATAACACTTCTCTAAGCTTCTTAGAATTCTGCAGTGAAGCCATCTGAGCCCAGGCTTTTTTTTTTAGTTGGCAGTTTTTTGATGATTTCTTCGATCTCTTGCTTTGTGATGGGTTTATTAAGTTGTTCTGCTTCACGTTGTGATAATTTGGGTAGGTGATATGAATGAAGGAATTTGTCCATTTCCTCTAGGTTTTCAAATTTGTTAGAATACAGTCTTTCATAGTATTCAGCTGTGATATTTTTGATTTCTGTTGGATCTGTAGTGACAACTCCCCTCTCATTTCTTATTTAGGTTATTTTTCTCTTTCCTGTTTTTCTTTAGTAAGTTTAGCCAATTGTTTGCCATTTGGTTGATCTTTTCAAAAAGCCAGATTTTGTTCTTTTCAGTTTTTTCAGTTGTTCTTGTATTCTCTGATTTGTTGAGTTCCACTCTAATCTTTATGATCTGTTTTCATCTGGTGCCTGAGGGGTTCCTCTGTTGTTCTCTCTCTACTTGTTCAAGCTGTGGGGTCAGTTCTTTGATTTGGTTTCTTCCTCGCTTCCAGATGTGTGCCTTTATGGAGATAACTGACCTCTGAGCACTACTTTGGCTATATATCTGGTAGGAACTGTTTTTGCTCTCATTGGAATCCATAAATTTCTTTATTTCATCCTTGATGTCTTCTATAACCTATGGTTATTTGAGCAAGATGTTATTCAGTTTCCATGAGTTCCACTTTCTGTCTACGTTTTTTCTGCTATTGATTTCGACTTTGATGGCTTTATGATCTGAGAAGATGCTTTGCATTAATTCAACAGTATGGATTTTGTTGAGAATTGCTTTATGTCCTAACACATGATCTATTCTGGAGAATGTTCCATGTGCACTGGAGAAGAAGATGTAGTTGCCCGCTAATGGATAGAAAGTTCAGCATACGTCAGTGAGGTATAGTTGATTAATTGTGGCCATAAGGTCTTCTGTATCTTTACTGAACTTTTTTCTAGATGATCTGTCCAATATTGTGAGGGGAGTGATGAAGTCTCCTACTATTATTGTGGATTGATCTATTTCCTTTTTGAGTGTAGTCAGTGTTTCCTTGATGTATTTAGGTGTTCTAATATTAGGTGCATAAATATTTAATATTGTTAAGTCCTGGTTGTTTATTGAATCTTTCAGCAATAGTTTCCATCCTTGTCTGCAATGGCAAATTTTACATTCAAATCAATTTTATCTGAGATAGAATTGCCACCCCTGCTCTTCTTTGTTCATTGTAGCTTCATATGTATTCTTTCATCCTTTAATTTTCAGTTTGTTCCTATCTTTAAGCCTAAGGTGAGATTCTTATAGGCAACATATAGATGGGTCATGTCTTTTGATACAAGATGTCACTTGATGTCTCTTTACTGGAGTATTCAGTCCATTCACATTCAACGTAATTATTGGTAGGTATGTGTGTGTTTGGTGCTGCCATTGTGATACGTTTACTTTTGAGTTGGTGTTTTCTCTGTTGTTCTTATTAATCTGTTCTGCTACCTTTTTCCTAGTGAGTTGATTTTTCACCTTTTTCAGGGTTGATATCGTGGTTGTTGAGACTCCTGTATTACATTTCTTGATATGGTATGTTGCTTCTTTATTGTGTTTGAAGGCTGCCCCTGTGATCCTGCTTAATGAACTACCTATAAACCCAGTTTTGATTGCTACCTGTCTTGTCAACTTCCTCTCCATCCGGAAGGACTGTGACAACTGTAGTACATCCCTCTTTTTAATATGATGATATCATAGTTTACATGATGTGATCACTAGATCGTTTCTTTCTCTGTCATAGCTTTGATTGTGTTTGGGACCTTCCCTAACTGAGTAGGATTCTCAATAATGTGTCCTTCTAAAATATAAAGTTAGCGGTTTTGTTCTTTCAAGCTAAGAGATTCTTTCAGTATTTCTTGTAGCTTTGGTTTGGTTTCTACAAAGTCTCTGAGTTTCTATCTGCCAATGTCCTAATTTCATTTTCATGTTTGAAAGGTAGTTTTGCAGAACATATAATTCTTGGTTGGAAGTTCTTCCCCTTCAAGGCTTTGAGTGTGTCATGCTGCTGTCTCCATGTCAGCATCATTTCTGCTGAGAAATCCGATAAAATCCTGCAGGGTTTCCCTCTGAATGCTAGCTTTGGTTTGAGTCTTGCTGTCTTTAAGAGTTTCTGCTTAGGGTTCATTTGTTACATTTGATTTTTAACACATCTTGGAGTCTTTCTGCTGAGATCTATATTGGATCTATCTTGGATATGTGGATACTCTTCTTTCATAGTTTCTGGGAAGTTTTCTGTCAGCAGCTCAGGAACAAAACTCTCTGTGTTGTCAGGTGTCTCTCCCTGTTCAGGAAATCCAATTAATCATAGATTGTTCTTCTCCATAGAGTCCTACATACTTCTTAATGCTTCTTCATTTCTCTTGTGTCTTGTTTCTGATTTCTTCTCACAGAGGCTGGAATCAGTTGCTCTGCCTTCCAAATCAGAACTTCTCTTTTCCACTTGCTACATTATGTTTTCTTGGCTTTGAGTTGAAGTTTCTATGTCTTTGATTTTGTTCTTGATCTGTTGGATTTCCGAGTACTGATGTTCAATCAGATCAAATAGCTTTCTTAATTTTTCTTTTTGCTCTGCTGCATTGTGTATAAGGTCTAGGAGTGCTCTCTGTATAATCCTCTTGTATTCACCTTCTGATAGTTTCAGAAAAGCTTCTTCATATGGGAAGTTCTGAGGTGGTTTCTTTTGGGGGCCTTCTGATGCCATGGGTGATTTCTGGTTACCATCTCCTCCAAAGTTTGTTGCTTTTGGGGCTTCATGTGGGTCAGTAGAGGCTGGGGGTGATGCTGTGAAGATGGATCACAGTTGTTTCTCTAGGCTGTCTTAAAATGAGAAGCAAAAAGTGTCTGACAACTTTCAGAGTCAGTCAGCTTTTCAGGTGCATACGTCCCTTTTCCCAGCTAGTCAAGTAAGCATCTTTATATTGAACCCTGAATGTTATAAACTAGCTCAAAATACAGAAAGGCTACTGGCCTGCTGGCCTCTGCTGTCAGGCCCCAGCTGTAGGCAATACTGTGTAGAATTCTGCTTTTCTGCTGGAAAAGTGGTTTTCTGGGTAGGTATTGCCTCCCAGCCCAGGAATTAGGTTCAGCTGTGGCTTCTGTATGGATGATTCCACCTCCCAGTAAAACAAGATGGTGTCCCACACATGCTCGCCAGCTGGCCGGGACCAGGTTCCTGGCAGTAGGAGAGGCCAGGAGTCCTGAAATGCCCAGAGTCCATAGCCTCCGCCTCTGGGCCCCAGCCCAAGGCGACACTGGGCAAAATATCGCCTCCTTGCTAGAAAAGCACTCTTCTCCCGGCAGCCATCATTTCCCATCCTAGGAACCAAGTCCGGCTGGGGTCTTCACTTGGGCTTCTCCATTTCCCAGTGGATCAAGATGGTGTCCCACACAAGTGCATCTGTACAGCTAGCTCATGGTGGAGGCAGAAAGGCCAGAGGAGCTGAGATGTATAGAGTCCAAAGCCTGGGTCTCAGAACATGGCAATTACGCTTGCCGGTCCCACCAGCAGTGCGTCCAAGACCAGCAACTAGTCAAGTCCCAGCTTTGGCCACTGGCCAAGACAGAGGAAAAGAAGATCAAAATGGTGAGTTACCTTTGGTCTGTGCAAGCGTACGCTCGCTGACAGTGGGGTCGCTGAAAGAGAGGAGGTTTTGCACTGAGTGGTATGAAGTCCAAATTAACAGTCCTGTGCTGCATTCCAGGGCTCACTAGGTGTCCAGAAGGCTCCACTTAGTTATCATTTCAGGTCTTGGTTTCCAGAGAGATTTAGGGAGAAGTGCTTTCAGTCAACCATGTTTACTCCACCCCCCTGAATTTCAAATTCTTGCTGCTTTTTTCTTTCTTGTAGCTTTTTCAATTTGTAATTATTCTGTACTTCATTTTGCCTCATCTCCTTCTGCATCTCTTGAAGAGTTCTAAATATTAATCTTTTATATTCTACCTCTGATTGTTCTAGTAAGTTCTCTTCTTCCAGAAGATGTGAGTCTTTGTTTCAGGAACTTTTTGAAGAGATCATGGCCCAGCCCTTTAAGTGCTTATGGACTACTATTTCTGAGCCATCAGAAATTGTATTTAGCTGTTTTCTTTGCATATTGTGTTCCAGCTTTTTGTTTTGAAATGTTCAGTTTACTTTTCTTTACATGGATTCAACTCAGGTGTCCATGTGATCAGTCACCAAGTGTGTGGTGTAGGCTTTCTCCTATTGTACTGGATGGACAGGGTGATTAGTATAGGCACAGCGGTCTGGCTATAGCCACTATTAAAGGCCAGGGACTAAAAGTCATCCTTTGGAGTCTATGATGACACCAAATCCCCTTATATCTGAATCTAGGTGAAAGAATATTTCTGCCCTTATTTTATGACTTAGAGTAGTCAGCACACTTTCTTTTTCTCTTTTCCTGAGTTTGGTAAGTTGTTCCTCCTTTGAATCTTGGAGAATGGTTTACTGTAGGCTAACAAGTCCTATTTCTGGCTCAGTTAATGGTGTCAGATTACAGAGTCAGGCATAGTTCAAAGAAGGAGAATGACTCAATATAGGCCTGAGGAATCCTTTCAGCTCATTTAATGGCATCAGACTCTAGCGCTGGGTGCAATACAGAGAAAAGATGGGAGATTGCTGGGAGAAGGGAGACAGGCCCATCTTGTAAACTGCCATTTGGGCAGTTGGGCAGATCCATAAGTGGCAGTTTACATGCAAAGATGATGACGTGGTACTGTCTTTTACTGATTCCAGAAGCATGAATGGGTTTTGCAGATAGCCACTCTTGCTGATCAGATGCCCATCAAACTCCATACCTGTCGCACCATGCAGCGGAGGTAGCTTTAGAGATCTCCTGGCAGATCAAATCTGTAGAATCTTATGTACTTCTGGCACTATTCTCCCTTCCCCATTGTTAAGTCCAATTCCTCAGCATTTGTTTTGATGTTCATGGCTTCTAGGATGTAAATTTTACTGGATTCATTTGTTCTTTTGGGTCATTGTTGTCATAGGGATCATGGGAAGCTTCTGTCTACTCCATCTTGGGCTTGCCCTATTTTCTTATAAAATAATAGCTGTAGATGTGTTTTCTGTTGTATGAATGTTAGTTGTGTCATGTTAGGTGCAAATATGACTTTGTAATTTTCTTTATTTACAGACTGTGTATAGTTTAAAGAGACATGTACAGGTGCCAAGTTAGTAAGGCATGGACTGTGATGGTTAAGATTGTATGTCAGTTTCTTTGTGCCATTCTCAGTGGTTTGGCAGTTATGTAACAATATAATTTGCCAATTATATAATGATGTAGTTATCCTACATTTTGTGACATAATGTAATCAGCTGCATGATAACATGTGATCAGCCAGCAAATATAAGGGGAATTTTCTTGCAAGGGTGACCTACATCCAATACACATGGTCATTCTGTCAAACTTTCTGGCTTTCCTCTCTTTGGTCATGTATCTGGCTTGTCAATATCTGGCCCCCTTTCCTGTGACTTGAGCTATCACCCTTATGTCTTAGTTGCTGATCTTGAATTTGTCATCCTCCAGAGTCCATGAGCCAGGAGGCTATACCTTGATCTGCTGATATCAGGTTCATCAACCCACACAATTATGTGAGTCAAGAAAAGCCTCCAGTCTGACAGATGAGTCATAGATTTGACACTTTCCAGCCCCTACAAAGGTGAGTCCCCACGTGCCTGTCTGTTAGTTGTAATTTGGGGGCTGGCATGTTGCTGTGAGGCTTGGAGCTATGTGACCAGTAATGAAATATGAGCAGGGTCAACCTGAGCTTCCAGACTAAGACTAAGAAAAGAGATCTAGTGGACTACGTATGAGAAAAATTGGCTGGTGGATATCTAATTAACAGCAGTGGAATGTTGTCTTAGTGCTAGAAGATGAGTTCTTCAGTTTGGAAGGCACTGAAAAGACAACAGGAGAAAAGCTGCCTCCTCAGAATAAAATTGACCTTTAAAATTCAAATGGACTAAAGGTTTTGGGATCTTCATTTTCTGATGTAGCATGACTCAAAATGAGAAGAAATAGCTACAAACATCACTTAACAACTGGAAGGTGGAATGTACGAAGTATGAATTTAGAAAAAAAATGGAAATCATTGAAAATGAAATGGGACTCATAAACAGCAATATCCAAGGCATTAGTGTGTTGAAATGGACTGATATTGGCCATTTTGTACTGGTCAATGATACGATGTACTATACTGTAGATGGCAAATTGAAGAGGAATAGCATTGCATTCATCATTAAAAAGAATGTTTCAAGATCTATCCTGAAGTACAACACTGCTTACTCACTTTTATGCACCAAACCACTAATGCCAAAGATGAAGAATCTGAAGATATTTACCGATTTCTTCTTTCTGAATTTAATAATATGTGCAATCAGAATACATTATAATTACAGGTGATATAATGTGAAAGTTGTAAACAAAGAAAGACCAGTAGTTGAAAAACATAACCTTGCCAATAGAAAAGAAGCCAGAGATTGTTTGATAGAATTTTGCAAGATCAGTAACTTTTCCATTGCAAATCTATTTTAGCAACAATGTAAATGGTGACCACATGTGGATCTTGTTGGATGGAATACACAGGAATCAAATTGACTACCTCTGTGGAGAAGCTTTGTATCATCAGTCATAACAAGGCCAGGGGCCATCTGTGGAGCAGACCATCAGCTACTGATGTGTAAATTCCAATAGACGCTGAAGAAAATTAGAACAAGTCCATAGCAGAAAAATACAACTTTAATCAAAATGTATGAAAGACCTAAATATAAAACCTGAAATGATAAAGATCATGCAAGAAAAATAGGGACAACAATGGAAGTTCTAATACACAGCTTAGACAGCTAAGACATAGACGTTTCCCGGGGGCTCTTCAGACAATCGTGTGATTCATCTCACTTGTTTCTCATCTATCAGTACCACTACCCTTGTCACCTATGTCCAGTGTCTTGAAAAATCATTGTTTCATAAATTATTTCACATTCTTGTTTCAAGTCAGAAGATAAATCTGTTTCCTATTACTTTTTCCTATCTGGATGAAAACTTTTTTGTTAAAGTTCTTCATTGTCATTTTCCCTAAGATGGCATTAACCCCTTTGGGACAGTAGATGTTTAAATTTGAGAGGCTTTTTTAGTTTTTTAAGACTTGTGAATCCTCTGTATACTACCTGCTGAATGCTGTTGACTTAAATGCTATGGGTGTGGTCCCACCCAGTCCTGCCTTGGCTTTTGTCTCCAAGTAGTCATTACAAATTTCCCTTTAACCTCACGTCTCACTGGTTGGCCCCACAATCTCTTAATTCTAGTGTTCCCTTGCACCTACACTGTGGTAGTTTTTTCTCTTGGGTAGTGTTATGGATTGAATTGTGCACCTAAAATGCATGTCACCTTGGGGAGGCCATGATTTCCAGTATTATGTAGCTGCCTACCATTTCTTGATCTGACATAATTTTCCAAGTGTTAAATCCTATTCTCTGCTTGTGGTTAATGAGGCCAGATTATTATTATTGTTATTTTAACACCTTTACTCAGATCATAGCCTTGGTCCTGTGTTAAGGATGTTTCCTTGAGATATGATGTGCCTCACCTTTCATTTGACAGAGATGCAAGTAGGGAGGTAGCAACCTCATGCTATCAAGAAAAGAAGCTCCAGGAATGGAATGCATCATTTGGACCCAGAGTTCCTGTGCTGAAAAGCTCCTTTGTCATGCAAAGATTATGACAAGTACTTTCCCCCAGAGCCAATGGAGACAGAAAGCCTTCTTCTGAAGCGAGTACCCTGAAATGTGCTGTCCTAGCCTTGGAAAAGTAAATCCTGGCGATGTAGTAGCTAATAGTATGGCTGCTAACCAAAGGATCTACAGTTCATATCCACTAGGAGCTCCTTGGAAGCCCTATGGGATAGTTCTTTTCTATCCATCATGGTTGCTATAGGGTTGCTATAAGTCAGAATTATCTCATTAGCAACAAGATTTTTTTTTTTTTTTTTTTGGTTAGGCTATGAGAGAATACATTTATTTCTTAAAGCCATCCATGTGTGCAATTTCTATCACAGCAACGCTAGCTAATGAAAAGGAACTAAAGGAGCCTACATCCCAAAATAGATTTTGTATCTGATTATTAGGATATACAGACTGTTTGCTGAGTATAGCCGTATTCTCTTTTGCACAGGGCATTCTAGCTTCACTACACATCTATCCACAGGAAAAGGTATTTATTTATCTCAAGGTACATGTTAGAGTGTAAAGAAGAGTGACTCAAATACTACATGTTTATCATAACATCAATACACAATGTTACTCAGTTCATTTCAGCCATTGTGCCATGATACCCTAATTTAGTCTTTATAGATTCATAAAAAGACTACAATAATATATGCAAACATATGCACATATGCACACTCACACACACACACACACACAAGAGTAGTATGATAACTCCCAGCTGAGAAAGTTATCATCTTTCCTTTCAGTATAAGTTTGGGACCAATCTACAGAAGAGAAAGATAGAGACCCACCTAACCAGCAGATCAGAGAGTAGTACAAAACAGAAAACCAAATTCATTGTCTTTGAGTTGATTCTGACTCAGTGATAAGGAGTGCCTGGTGGATTTGAATGGCTGACCTTGTGGTTGGCAACAATAGCACTTAAACACTATTCCACCAAGGTTTCCAAGAGTAGTATGGCAAAGTCAAATTCTGTTTGAAGTGTGTTATCGGAAATCTAAGAGACCTTATGATTTCTAAGTCACAATATTGTGATTGATTTAGAAGGCCCTACTAGATTATATTTTCCCATTTCTTCCAGAAAAAGTGACACAGAGACTTAGTGCTTCTCTGTCATTTAACAGTTAGTTGCATAATAACTTTTGCCATTCTTAACAAAGTTGAGTTTCTTCTCAGCTGAGTGGTAGGCATCAGATTCCCAGAAATTTTTCAAGAGTTAGGTATTGAGAAGAGCTTTGAATAACTTGTGGAAATGAGAGCAAGTGAGGAGCGAAATGAAGGGTCATACATTTAAAAACATCTTGAAGTGAAAAAATATATATATCATGAAGATGAAAGTAATTGCAAGCATTTAGGAAGTTTCGCCATGAGTCAGGTCTGACTCGATGGCACTTGGCTTGCCTTTGGCCAGAAAACTACTGTGAGGTAACCCTGAGGTCAACAGAATGCATTTAGAATGTCTTTGCTTGCTAAAGTGAAAAAAGACGGTTAGCCAGGAAAAGAAGATATGAGCTCAACTTCTGCACATAGTATTTTGAAGTAATATAATTCATTTTAAAACATTTCCTAAACCTCTATTATTTCCAAGGCTAACAAAACATTGCTGATTAGATTATAAATGGAATTTTATTTTACCTTGCATGTTTGTTTCACAGAGTGGTGTTCAGGGTGTTTTATGTGCCTCGTATGTACTTTCCTGAGTACATGGGGTCGTGTTATAATGAATGAACTCAGTATGTGTATGTTCTTTCAGTGGTATCTGTTTTCAACTTAATTGTTTTGGGTATTTTCTGCTATGATAGATATGGTAACATAAAATACAGCAAAGGTGAGTATATTGTCAAAAGGAAACCTTAAAATTGCTATTCTTATGGGAAAAATTCATGTTTTCTGATGATTTCTTTTGATAATTACAGTGACAAATAAAAGATGTTGCATACACCAATAACATTTTAAAAAGCATTTGATTCCAACTTCACTTTTCTAGAAACTTTGAATAATTTCATTTTAAAAGCAAGATGATATAAAGGTTGATTAAAAGATAAAATCCCTTAGTTATACAGCTAATTGTTTACAAAGTCATTTCAAAATATCACTACTCAGCGTAGTTTTTAATGAGAAAATATATATAAACAAACATACATATAATGATTGTTAAGTCTTTCTTTCATTGCTCATTTGCAAGAAGATAAGAGATAATATCTTTCAGTTAAATGAACAATATCAATGTGTGCTAGGTATCAGTACACTCTCCCCAGCCGCCCAGAACACCCTCTACAGAATTAAACATTCCTTCCCCACTATTTCCTGTTATAATTTCCTCCTTTATAAAACTGAGGTGCTCTTTTTGTTTTTTAATGTGATTAAGTGAAAATCCAAATCAATTCTGTATTCCCATCTATCTGCAGCTCCATCTGATCTCCATACTCATTCCTTCTTCTCACTCTATACTTCTAGCATCCTCTTAATGAGCACGTGTCCCCTCCACTCCACCCTTTTCCCTCTAGTCTACAAAGAAACCAGTAGGACAGTCTCATATAAATGCATAAAACCATAAAGTACATACATGATATGGTTACACTGTATTCCCCGAGTCCAGTCCATACTCATCTGAAGAGTTGACCTCAGTACTGGTCTCTGTTCAGGACCAGCAGCAGATCTAGGGACCATGTTCCCATGGGATGTTCAAGGCTGTCAGATCATCACTTTACTCTTTTAGTAGAATTCTTGAGCTGTCTGCCTCTTTTTCTCATATTGCCTCAGGGACTGTACATTGTGAACCCATCAAGGCTGCCTTAGGAGGTGGCTGAGCACCATGTGATTCTTCTGGTCTCATGTTGATGCAGACTCCCATTCACATGGGTCCTTCTGTCTCCTGGGCTCATTTTACCTCGTGTCTTTGATGTTTTGGGTCATCCTTTGTTCCATGTGGGTTGGGACACTTTGATGTCCCTCAGATGACAGCTTGCTAGCTTTTAAGACCCCAGACACCACTCAGCAATGTAGGGTTCAAAAGACTAGTTGTGCCAGTTGGCCTCAATATCCTGTGAAGACAGTCTCCAGACCCCTGTCCCTGCTACTCTATCGTTAGAAATATTGGATTGAGTTTAGAAAACCTTTCAGTTTATGGTATAGTACAGTTACATTGATCTGTTGTCTTCTGCGTGCTGTCACTGTTTTCACCTAACCAAACTGCTATGGACAATCTAATCTTAGGCCAAACCTCTCTCTCGCTCCCTAACCCTTGTAGCAGTCAAAGAGTCTTTTCTTCTGTATGTAAGTTTATGTTTCAGTCCTTATAGAGGAGATCTCATACGATACTTGTCCTTTTGCCACTGACTGATTTCTCTGAGCATAATGTCTTCTAATTGAAACCAGGTCATGAGATGCTTCCTAAAATCATGATTGTTTCTATCATTGCATAGTGTTACATTGAGTATATGTACCATAGTTTGTTTTGGGCACCTAGGTTGACTCCATCTTTTTGATACCACGGAGAGTTCTGCAATAAGCATTCATGTGCATGTGTCTGCTTTTGTGACCAGGACGTATTCTGAGCAGTGGGATTGCTCAATCATGTGGTACTTGTATTTCTAGCTTTTCTTTTTCTTTTTATTGTGACTAAGTGAAAGTGCATAATCCAAATCAATTTTGCATGTCTGCCTAACTGCAGGACCATCTACTTTCCTCACTTAGTGATAGCATAATGCTCCTTTTCACTCTATATTTCTAGCATCCTCTTAACAAACACCTATCCCCTCCTCTCCACCATATTCTCTCTCATCTGGAAATAAACTAGTAGGACAGTCTTCTATAAATGTATGGTACCATAAAGTGCACACACTATGTGGTAGCACTGTGTCTGCAAGGCCAGTCTATTCTTTCCTGAAGAGGTGATCTCAGTACTGGTTTCTGTTCAGGATGAGCAGCAGGTCTAGGGCCCATGTTCCCAAGGGACCCCCCAGGCTGTTGGTCCATCAGTTGTGGTCTTTTAGTAGAGTGCTTGAGCTGCATCCCTCTTTGTCTCATGTTGCCTCAGGGATACTACATTGTGTCCCCTGTCGTGTTTGCCTTTGGTGGTGGCTGGGCACCATCTGATTCTTCTGATCTCTTGTTGATACAATATCCCATTCACATGTGTCCTGTCTCCTGGGCACTTTTTTTTTTCTCATGTCTTTTTTGATCTCATACATCATCTGTTCCAGATGAATTGGGACCATTGGGTGTACCTCAGATGGCAGCTTGATAGCTTTTAAGACCCCGTACACCACTCTCAGATATGGGGTGCCAAAGACTCTCTTAGCAAAAAACTAGTTTTACCTATTGACCTCTATATTCCCTGAAAACGTGGTGCCCAGACCCTCATCTCTGCTACTCTGTCTTTCAAAATAATTTGTTGAATTTAGAAAACTTTTCAGTTTATGGTGTAGTCCAGTTATGTTAATTTGTTCTCTAATACATGTTGTCACTGCTTTCACTAACCAAATTCCTATCTAATCTATGGCCAACTCTCTCCATCCCTTCCCACCCTTGTAACCATCAAAGAGCCTTTTCTTCTGTGCATAAGTCTATTTTTAAATCCTTGTAACAGGGGTCTCATGCAATATTTGTCCTTTTGCTGCTGACTGATTTCACTTAACATAATGCCTTCCCTCAATAGTATTGGAATTAACTGTTCTCTGAAAACTTGGTAGAATTTTCTGATGAAGTCATCTGGACGAGGACTTTTCTTGGCTAACAGTTTTTGAATTACTTTTTCAACCTCTTCTTTTGTGAAGATTTTATTAAGCTGTTCTACTGATTGTGATAATTTTGGTGGATGATGTGAATCTAGAAAATTATCCATTTCCTCTAGGTTTTAAAATACATTAGAGTACAGTTTTTCATAGTATTCTGTTATAATACTTTTGATTCAGTTGGGTCTGTTGTGACATCTGTCATCTTGTTTCTTGTTTGGGTTATTTGTTTCTTCTCCTATTTTTCTTTTGTAAATTTACAGTGGTTTGGCAATTTTATTGATCTTTTCAAAGAACCACCTTTTAGTTTTGTTGATTTTTTTCAATTGTTCTTCTATTCTCTGATTCATTTAGCTCTGTTCTAATATTTATGATCTGTTTTCTTCTGGTGGCTGAAGGGTTCCTTTCTTGCTCTCTTTCTGCTTGTTCAAGTTGTAGCATTAATTTTTTGGTTTGGACCCTTTCTTTATTCTGGATGTATGCATTTATATATATGAATTGTCCTCTGAGCACTGCTTTTGCTGTATCCCATAGGTTTGGGTACATTCTGTTTTCATTCTTATTTTATTCCATAAATTTCTTTATTGTGTCTTTGATTTCTTCTATCACCTATGGATTTTTAAGCAAAGTGTTGTTCAGTTTACATAAGTTCAGATTTCTACCTATGTTTTTTCTACTATTGATTTCAATTTTTATGGCTTTATGGTCTGAGACAGTGCTTTGCGATAATTAAATGGGTTGGATTTTGTTGAGAATTGATTTGTGACCTAATGCATGGTCTATTCTGGAGAATGTTCCTTGTGCACTGGAAAAGAAGGTATGCCTATCTGTTGTTGGGTAAAAAGTTCTTTATATGTTGATGAGGTCTAGAGGGTTGATTGTCACAACAGTATCTTCTGCATCTTTACTGAGCTTTTTCTTGGATGATCTATCTGTTACTGAAAGTGGAGTGTTGAAGTCTCCAATTATTATTGTGGAGCGATCTCTCATTTTTCAGTGTTGTCAGCATTTGTTGGGTATATTTAGATGTTCTGGTATTGGGTGACTGTTTAATATTGTTATGTTCTGTTTATGTATTGAAACTTTCAATAATAAATAGTGACCAACCTTGTCCACTGTGGTGGACCTTACATTAAAATATATTTTATCAGAGATTATTATTATCACTCCTGCTCTTTTTGTATGATGTTACCTTGGTATGTATTCTTCCATCCTTTCATTTTCAGTTTATCCCACAGCTTCTTAATGCTTCTTCATTTTTCTTGTTTCCCTTATCTGACTTCATAATTGCTGGTGTTAGTTGCTTCATCTTTAAGCTTGCTAATTCTCCATTCCATTTCTTCAACTCTGCTCTTCTGGCTTTGCACTGAATTGTTTAATTCTGTAATTTTGACAGCATTTGGCTTTTGGTGTGCTCAATTTCAGATCATTGACATTCTAGCAGTTCATATAGCTCACTTAATTTTACATTTTGTTCTGCTGCATTTTGTTTAATCTCTAGAGCCAATAGAAGCACTCCATATATAATTATTTTGTATTCTATCTCTAAACATTTCAGAAAGCCTTCTTCATCTGGGAAGTTGTTTGAATCTTTATTATGGGAGTTTTCCAGAGCTTTGGTTGTCTGCTTCTTTAAACGGTTATATACAGATTATTGTCTTCATGCCACCAAGAAGCTGTTCAGTTTCTTTGCTGTTACACCAGTGAGCACTGTGCCATAGGTCTAAGAAAGGAGTAAGAGCACCACTTGATTTGGTTACCAGCTGCCGCTGCATTCTCTGGGTACAGCTGACTTATATACAACTTCAATGGCAATATAGACTGTCAAGCCCAATGATACTGCTTAGCTTGGTGGCTGGCCCCAGCTGTCACCCTCACAGGTGACAGGCCCCGCCTTCTGGTTGATAAAGTTGGTGAGCTACTTGTGCCTACTCTCCAATGTCATGCCAGTTAAGTCAATAGTATAGCTCAGGGCGGGAGGAGAGGAGGATGTTAACACACTGGACTACCAGGAATCCATATGTTCTCTAGATGTGCTTAATAACTGATTTTATTCTGAGAGGAGTGCTGTCCAGTGGCAGCTGAAAGCAACCAGGCCCTCAGGGGTGGCAGGCCCTTCCTGCTGGTTGGAAAAAATGGCCCCTACTTATGGAATCCCTGGGGACCCATCAGCTGACACTATGATATGGCTCAATGAAAAGTGGTGGAAATGGTACCATCACAGTTGCCCAACACTGCTGTTTTCCCTAGCTGCTCTTAACTTAAAAGCTGGTTTTTGATGAGAGCAGTATTGACAACTCACAACTGATAGCAGCCAGGCCCTCACAGGTGGCAGGCCCTGCCTCCTGGCTGACAAAGCTGGCATCTTGTCGACAGTCCTCAGACCCTATGACATGGCTTAAAGACGGTAGGGGTTAAGGCACTACCACACTCATCTGTCAATTGCTACTACTTTCTCTAGGTACAATAATATGAAAAACAGCTTTTCTGCTGGGAGAAGTGCTATCAAAATAGGCCTTGTTGCTCAGAGTGAGAGTTAGCCTCAGCTGAGTCCTCAGATGTGGCTGTTTCTGCTTATCAGTTGACCAAGATGGCATCCTGCCTCAGCCTCCTTTCCTGCAGTGTGTCAGCAGTATCTAAGGAGAAGCTCAAAGAGAGGGGAAAGGCACTGGCACCCTCAGTCACCAGCCACTGCTGAGTTCTCTAGATATGGCTGTCTCAAGCACAGTGTCTCTGCTGTGAGATATGCTGTTTACTTAGGCACTACAGTTCAGCATAGTAGCTGGTCTGTACCAAGCTCTCAGGCTCATCAGTCCCAGTCCCAGCATCTCAGTGAAAAAAAGAAAGCCATCCATACCTGTAAACCTCTTAGCAGAAACAGGACTCACTGTGCCACTGTCTTGCCACCAACAAGGTAGTTTCCCTCTTCCTATCACCCAGTCCAGTCTCACAACACTGCACCTAATCTTGGAGCTCCCAGAATACCCACACTGCTCCATTCAATTACTTCCCTAGGCCTGAGTTCTCAGAGAGAAACAAGAAGTGTGTCTAGTCCACCATATAAGCTCTGCCTCTGAGATGTTATTTTATCATTTTAGGTCCCTTCTAGGTCTAAACTAGGAGTCTGTGGTCAGTGCAAATGTTTAACGTGATTAGCTGCTTATCAACAGTTGGAAGTTTGCTTTCACCCACTGGTAGGAAAAGACTTCGCAATATACTTCTAAAAAATTAGCCATCAGAAACCTATAGAGCAGTTATAGTCTGACACACAAGAAGAAGCAATGAGTCAAAACAAAATCATCAGCAACTATTTTTTCCATCTTTTTCTTATTTCTAAATACTAAGAAATTCTATAGATGTTCTATGTATTTCACCCCAGATAATACAAGCTTACTATACAGGCATGTATCATCATGAAATTATTGTAGGGGTTGATCTGCAGATGCCAAGGAGAGTAAAGCAATATATATTTTCTGATCTATGAATTATGTAATGTTTAGTGTTTTATGTGAAGCAAATAGAAAATAGTGAAAGGCTGTTAATTATAAGAGAACAAGAAAGAGGAAAAGAGAAATGCTATATTTTGAGAGGAAAAAGAAAATTACTAAATTTGAATTTCAAGGCCATGAGCAAATTTTTATAGCTTACCTCACAGGCAGTGTTGTTTCTGGTAAATAACATAAAACAAAATTTTACATTTTCTCCACAGTGTCCCCACTCACTCCTGGAAAGAATTTTTTTTTTTTTTTAAAGATAAAAGGAAGTAGAAGAGGAAAATGAAGAAACTTGTTTTTGCTTGCTTACTTTTATACTGTAACTTGTTCTTTGCTACCATGGACGCAGACACAACTCATGATAACTCCATGCACAACTGACCTGTACTCTCCTTAAACATTTACAATCTACATTATCAGTTGCAGGTCTGGCTCTTGTGATAAACAGGGATTTTATTATTATTATTATTGTGCTTTTGGTCCAGTCCAGTTGCTCTGACTTCTTCTCTACTGAATGTTGTCCCTCCCTTCACCCAAAACAATTCCTGTGGTGGTGGTTGTTGTTACATGTTGTCAACTAGATTCCGACTAATTCATAGCAACCCTACAGGTCACAGTAGAATTGCTCCATAGAGTTTCCAAAGAAATGGTAGATCCAAGTTCCCAACATCTTGGTTAGCAGATGTAGCACTTCACCACTGCACCACCAGCGCTTCCAAACAATTCCTATCTAGCATCAAATTAGTAGATTTCACTCCCTCCTAGTCCACCTTGATCACCATCAAAGACAGTTTTTTTCTGTATTTAAACATCTCCTGAGTCCTTATAATAGTGGTCATATACAATATTTGTCCTTTTGTGACTAATTTCAGTCAGCATACACCTTCCAAATTCCTCCATGTCATGAGATGTTTCACAAATTAGTTGCTGTTCTTTTTCATTGTGTAATATTCCATTGTGTGAATACAACATAGTTTGTTCATCCATTTATCCCTTGATTGGCACTCAGCTTGATTCCATCTTTTTTGCTGTTGTGAACAGTGCTGCAATGAATATTGATATGCATGTATCTACTTGTATGACTGTTCTAATTAAGATATATTTCAAGTGGTAGAATTACTGGTTTGTATAGTATTTCTATTTCTGCCTTTTTAAGGAAATAACAAATCAATTTCCAAGGTGACTGTACCAATTTAAAGTCTCCCCAGCAGTGTAGAAGTGTTCCAGTCTCTCTACAACCACTATCTCTCTCTCTCTCTCTACCTATCTACCTATCTGTCTATCTAGATTAATGCCAGCCTTATTGAGATGAGATGACATCTAATTGTAGTTTGGATTTGGAATTTTCTAGTGGTTAATAATCATGAGCATCCTCTTAGGTATCTGTTAGCCACCCACATGTCTTCTTTAGTGAAGTATCTGTTCATATCCTTTACCAATTTTTTAATTGAGCTATTTATCTCTTTTTCTTATTGTTGTTTGTGACGGCCCACCATCTGGAAAGGCCCTTGTAGACAAAGTCACAAACTTCTGTAAATGACAGGCTGAAGCGTCTCACCCGTGACATGTTTTTTAGCCTATTACCCCTGATAATATTTTGCTTCCTAATTAAATTCTCCTAAAAAGATACCCCCTTCCCTCCTACTATGAGGATTAAGAAGGATGGCTTCTAAGAGGGGTTTCACAACCCCTCGGTTTACGAGATTATATTGGGACAATCTGACCAGGAACTTCTGGGAAAAGGAGATCAGAGGAATGGATTTCAATACAGCATGTCTAATAGCACTGAAGCCTGCCCAGCCTCACAGACTTCACCCTAATTGTGTCCCCCCCCTTTTCTCCACATATACAGGTTTACAAGCTAACCCTTGAAAGGCTTTCCAAGGACAATTCTCCACACAGCCATTAAAACTACACAAGCATCTCACTCCCTGCTGCAGAAAGAATAAATAAACTTTTAGGTTCATTATAGCTGGTATGGCAAACTGATAAACATTGAAGAAACATCTTTCTTAGAGCAGTTGGGCTTGATTAGGGGATAGCAGGCACTTACTATCTACACAGGGAGATATAAATAAAAACTTAAAGAAACAAATGAAGACAGCCAAATGGTAAAGCCTTGAGAAGTTTACCATTCTGTACCTTCCACTTTGAGTTATGAATAAAACCATTAATTATGTTTACTGACATTTACCACCACAAACACCTGGCTCAAACCATTATCCAAAAAGGCCTTGACAATTAATTAGAAGTAGAAGACCACGAGGGGTCAGTTACTTGTTAGCCAATAATGATGGGTCAGTTTCTTGTTAACCAATAGTTTATATGATAAAGAAAATAGGGTGAACACTACGTCACCTCACCTATAAAAAATAAAGACAGACAGCTCCTCTCTCTCTTGCTGTCTGGGTCAGGCTGCCATAACCAGAAAAGTCTTTCCTGTCTCTCTTTATTCATTTCCCGCTGACGCCTTCCCTCCCTCCGTGCAGGACCCTGAAAAGTGTTGGGGCTGGTTCCCGGCAGTTGTTGATGTTTTTCAGTAGCTTGTAAATTTTTAGAGGTTAGATTCTGATCAAACGAGTTGTAGCCACATTTTTTTTCCAAGTCTATAGATGGTCTTTTTACTCTTTTGAAGAGGACTTTGGATGAACGTAAGTGTTTGAGTTTTAGGAGTTCTCAGTGATGTATTTTCTCTTCTGATGTTTGTCTATTGTTAATAATGTCTTACATTCTGCTGATGCTGTATATTAGGATTCCCAGCATTGTCTCGTTTTTGCTTCCATAATGTTTATCACTTTAGTTGTATTTTATGATCCATTTTGAGTTACTACTTATGTGTGGTGTAAGATACAGGTCCTGTCTTTTTTTTCTTTCTTTCTTTCGTTTTTGCAGAATCCTAATTTATGAAATTTGGGCTTTTGTCAAATATTAGCTGCTCGTAGGTGAATAATTTCATGTCTGAATTCTCAGTTCTGTTCCATCGGCCTCTGCATCTGTTGTTTTATCAGTACCAGGCTGTTTATTCTACAGTGGCATTGTAATAGCTTCTAAAGTCAGGTAGTGAGCCCTCCCCTTTGTTCTTCTTTATTAATGCTTTGCTTTTACTGGCTTTTTCTCTTTCAACATAAAGTTAGTAATTTGTTTCTCCATCTCCTTAAAAATTGTCATTGCAATTTGGATAGAAATTGCATTATAGCTATAGATTACTTTGAGAAGAACATTCATTTTTACAATGTTGTCTTCCTATCTATGAGCAAGCCAGTTTTCTCCACTAATGTAGGTGTCTTGACTTCTTTGCAGCAGAATCTTATAATTTTCTGGGTAGATTCATTCCTACAGTATTTCTTCTTCTGTGGGATGTTTCAAATGTTATTGATTCAGTGATTTCTATTTTGGATATTCTCTTTTTCAGTGTAGAGGAATCCAGTTGAATTTTGTGTGATTATTTTGTACACTGATGTTTTCTTTAAATCTTCTAGTTGTTCCAGTAGTTACTTTGTGGGTTCCTAAGAGTTATGTGTATAAAACTATATAATCTGCAAATAGAGATACTTTTCTTCTTCCATACCAATTTGTATTCACTTTAAATCAAGTGCTTCTCTTAGGTATTACTTATGTGGTTGATTACATTGATTGCTTTTATTTTTTTGAATTTTTATTAATTATAGTAAAAGCATAAAATTTCTAACATCTATCATTTATCTCATCTATGATAAGACTTCACCCCCCCACCCTTGTAGCCAACACAGTTATTTTCTTCTGTAGATAATTCTACTTTTAAGTCCTTATAACAGGGGACTCATACAGTATTTGTCCTTTTGACACTGACTGATTTCACTTAGCATGATCTCTTTCCATTGAAATCGTGTTATGAGATGTTTTCTAAAATCGTCATTGTTTTTTTATCATAGCATAGTGTTCCATTGAGTGTATCTACCATAGTATATTCATTTATCTGTTGATGGGCATCTGGGTTGATTCCATCTTTTAGCTATTGTGGACTGTGCAGCAATAAACATTTGTGTACATGTGTCTGTTCATGTGACAACCTTTGTTTCTGAAGGATAAATTCCAAGCAGTGGAATTACAGGATCAAGTGGTTTATTTATTTCCAGCTTTTTAAGGAAGTGCCAGATTGCTTTCCAAAGTGAATATACCAACTTGTAATCCCACCAGCGATGCAGGAGAGTTCCAATTTCTCTACAGTCTCTCCAGTATTTGTTGTTTCATTTTCTTTGGATCATAGCCAACCTTGCTGAGGTGAGATGATATCTCATTGTACTTTTGATTTGGATTTCTCTGATAGCTAATGATCATGAGCATTTCCTCACGTGTCTTTTGACTGCCTGCATGTCCTCTCTAGTGAAGTGCCTCCCCATATACTTTGCCCTTCTCTTCATCAGTTTATTTACCCTTTTCTCATTGATATTTTGCAGAACTTGTAGATCATGGAGAACAGATGACGGTCCAACATGTTGTAGCAAAATATTTTTTCCAATTCCACAGGTGGTCAGACTTTGAAGTCTATCTAAACTGTGTATTAGAACATCGATCGATGATTCTATTTTTTTCTCACATGATTTTTATTGTTTAAGTTCAATACTTAGGTCCTTAATCCATTTAGAGTTAGTTTTTGTGTAAGGGTAAGATAGTGGTCTTGTTTCAGTTTTTTACAGATGGATACCCAATTTTGCCAACACTGTTCGCTAAAGAGATGCTTTTTACCCCAGTTTACAATCCTAGGGCCTTTGTGAAATATCAACTGTTCATAACTGAGTAGGCTTCTGGATAATGTGTCCTGTATTGCCTCCTAAAATATAGAGTTTTGTTCTTCTAAGCCAAGAGCTTCTTTCAGTATTTCTTGGAGATTTTGTTTGGTTTTGATAGAGTGTCTGAGTTTCTGTTCATGTGAAAATGTCTTCATTTCATTTTCACATCTGAAAGACAGTTTTGCAAGATAAATAATTCTTGGTTGGAAATTTTTCTCCTTCAAGGCTTTGAATGTGTCACCCATTGCCTCCATACCAGCATCCTTTATGCTGAGAAGTCAAGTGAAAGCCTATAGAGTTTCCCTCTGAATGTTAACTTTGCTTTGAGTCTCTCTGTCTTTAAGAGTTTCTGCTTATGTTTCATTTTATTAAGCTTGATTATAGTATGTCTTGGAGTCTTTCTTTTGGGATCTATATTGAGTGGCATTTGATACACATCTTGCATATCTATATTCTCTTCTTTCATAATTTCAGGAAAGTTTCCTGTCAGCAGCTCAACAGCAGTTCTCTCTGTGGCTTCAGGTGTTCCTCCCTGTTCAGGAACTCCAATTAATCTTAGATTGTTCCTCTTAATAGAGTCCCACCTGCTTCTTAATATTTCTTCATTTTTCTTGTTTCTTTTCTCTGATTTCTCTTCATAGATGCTGTAGTCACTAGTTCTGATTTGCAAGTCAGAAAGTCTATTTTTCCATTTGTTCAATTTTGTTTTCTTGGCTTTGAATTGAGTTTTCTTTTTCTATGATTTTGTTATTGATCTGTTGGATTTCAGAATCCTGGTGTTCCATCAGGTTGGTTAACTTATCATTTTGCCCTGCTGCATTTTGCATAATGTGTAGGAGGTCTATATATATAATCATTTTGTACGCAACTTCTGATAGTTTCAGAAAGGCATCTTCTTCTGGGAAATTCTTTGGTTCTTCTTTTGATGGCTTTCTAGAGCCATAGGTGAAATTTTCTTTAAGTTTCTGGGAAAAGTTTGTTTCTTTTTGGGCATCTATATGTTGTTTCGTTTCTCCAGTGTTGCTTTAACAGGATCTCAAGTACAGTCTGAGAAGGAAGGTGGTAACCAATCATCCCTATGTACTCCAGTGACTGGTTCTACTGGAATCTCTGGGGTAGCAGGCTCCACCTCCTGACTGGCAAAGACATGGCCCTACTTATGGAGTCATTGGGAGGCCGTCAGCTTACCCTATGTTATGGGTCAGTAAAGGCTGGAAGAGATGCCGTCAGAATGCACCACAGTTATTTCTCTAGGTAGTCTTATACTGAAAGGTAAAAGCTATGTGACAGCTTCCAAAATCAGTCAGGCTGTGAAGCACGCAAGTCCCTTTTCCCAGCTGGAAAAGTAAGTACCCCTATATCCATTCCCAGATGCTGTAAACTAGTTCAGAGTATGGAAAGGGTACGGCCCTCCTCTCATCTGCTGCCAGGCCCCACCCTTAAGGCCACACTGGCTAAACACAGCTTTTCTGCTGGAAGAGCACTTTCTGGCCTGACACTGCTTCCCAGCCTGGGAATTAGCAACTGATGAGGCTACCATTTGGGTATATCCACTTCCTGCTCAAGCATGATGGCATCCCGCACAAGCTCTCCCACCTGCTGTGGAATAGCTGATTCAGTGGTGGAAGTTTGGAAAAAGAGGGTAAAGAGGCCAGGGTGCACAGAGCCCAGAGCTGGGCTCTCAAAATGTGGCTATTCCACCTGCTGATCCCATCAGCAGAGCAGCCGAGCTTTGCCAGTTAAGACCAAGTCACATCTGCCAGTTAAGACAGAAAAAGAAATAAAAAATAAAAACTGGGTCTGCCTCCCAGCCTGTGAATTAGCCCCTGCTGAGGCCTCCATTTGGGTATCCTGCCCCATTCATCTAAGGATGACATCCTGCACAAGCTCTCCCACCTGCTGTGGTATAGCTGATTCAATGGCGGAGGTTTTGAGAGGGTGAAGGAGCCAAGGTGCACAGAGTCCAGAGCCTGGCTCTCAAAATGTGGCTGTTTTACCTGCTGATCCCATAAGCAGTGTATCTAAGCATTGCTACCAGTTAAGCCTAAGCTCCACCTGCCAGCTAAGATAGAGAAAAAAAAGGGAGGGAAAGTTAAAATTGCAAGTTGCCTTCATTTCACAACAGCCAGCATTCAGCAAGTGTAGGGGTCAGCAAAAGGGAAGAAGTTTCCTAATCAGTGGCATGTAATCCAAATTGGCAGCCCTATGCCTTGTCTAAGGACTCACTGGGTGTACAGAAGTCTCTGTTTAATTATCAATCCAGGCCATAGTTTTCAGAGGGAATTAAGGAGATGAATGGAAATGAGTGCCTTGTCTGCCATCTTGACACTGCCTCTGCTCTAATATTTATAATTTGTTTTCTTTTGTTGTCTGTGGGGTTCCTCTGTTGGTCTCTTTCTGCTTGTTCAAGTTGTAAGGTTAATTTAATTTGGGCTCGCTCTTCTTTCTGGATGTGTGCAGTCATAAACTGACCTCTGAGTACCACTTTTGCTGTATCCCATAGATTCTGGCAGGATGTGTTTTCATTCTTGTCTGATCCCATAAATTTATTTTGTCCTTGACTTCTTCTATAACCCAAGGCTTTTTGAGCAAAGTATTGTTCAGTTTCTACAAGTGTGAACTTCTACCTATGATTTTTCTGCTATTGATTTCAACCTTCACTGCTCTACGGTACATGAAGGTACTTCACAGTAAATCAATATTTTGGATTTTATAGAGAATTACTTTATGACTTAACACATGGTCTATTCTGAAGAATGTTGCATGTGCATCGGACAAAAAGGTGTACTTATCCGTTGATAGGTGAAAAGATCTGTATATGTCAATAAGGTCAAGTTGGTAGATTGTTGAAATAAGATCTATATCTTTGCTGAGCTTTCTTGTGGCTGATCTATCCATAACTGAAAGGGGAGTGTTGAAGTCTCCAACTATTATTGTGGAATGATCTATCTCATTTGTCAGTGTCATCAATGTTTGTTCAATGTATTTAGATGTATTGGGTGCATAAATATTTAATATTGTTCGGTCCTGATTGAGCAATGAAACTTTCAGCAATAAATAGTGACCATCCTTGTCCATGATAGTGGATTTTACATTAAAATCTATTTTATCTGAGATTAGTATTGCCACAACTGCACTTCTTTATATGTTGTTAGCTTGTTATATATTATTCCATCCTGCAATTTTCAGTTTGTTCATATCTTTCAGTCTGATGTTTGTTTCTTGTAAACAACATGTAGATGGTTGTGTCTTTTGATCCAGAGTGTCACTCACTGTCTCTTTACTGCAGCATTCAGTCCATTTTCGTTCAGTGTAATTATTGATGAGTATGTGCTTAGTGCCATCATTTTAATGTAATTATTTCTGTGTTGCTCTTAATATTCTGTTCTGGATCATTCTTCTTTATGGGTTGACTTTTCATTGCAGGTTTTGTGTTTGTTGAGACTCCTGTTTTGCGTTTCTTGTTTTGATATCTTGCATTGTTAATTTGCTTTATGACTACACCTGTTATTCCCCTTACTATAATTAAACTCGATTTTAATGATTGCATAACTCTTTAACTTCCTCTCCATTTGAAAGTACTATAACTACTGTAGTGCATCACTGTTTTTAATGTGATGATGTCATAGTTTTCATGATATGATCACTGATCCCCTTATTTTAATATTGTAGCTTTGATTAAGTTTTGTGAGTAGAATTCTGGATGCTGTGCCCTGCATTGTCACCTTAAATATATATTTAATGATTTTGTTTTTCTAAGCAAACCGACTCAATGGCACTTAGCTGGCTGCCTAAGCAAAGAGCTTCTTTCAATATTTCATGTAGGTTGATTTAGTTTTTACCAGGTATCTAAGCTTCTCTTTATCTGCTAATGTCTTAACTTCACCATCATATTTCATAGACAATTTTTCAGGATATATAATTATTGGTTGGAAGGTTTTTCCTTCAGAGCTTTGAATTTGTTATCCCACTGGTTTCTAGACAGTATCATTTCTGCAGAGATTTCAGATGAAAGCCTACAGAATTAGCCTCAGAGTGTTAACTTTGCTTCGAGACTTGCTGCCTTCAAAAGCATCTTTTTATGTTTCATTTTATTAAGCTTGATCATAATATGTCTTGGTGTCTTTGTTTTGGGGTCTAGCTTTTGTGGTGTTCAATAAACACTTGGATACCTATGTTCTCTTTGCTCATAATCTCAGGAAAGTTTTCTGTCAGTATCTCTACAACAATACTCTCTATATTGTCATCTATCCCCCTTGATTGCTTTTCAAATACTGAACCACCCCTGCATACCTGGTATCAATTCCACTTGGTCATTGTGAATTACTTTATGATATGTTATTTTATCAGCAAGAATTTTGCTGAGGGTTTTTCCGTCTGAGATCAAGAGAAATACTGGTCTATAATTTTCATTTTCTGTGCTGTCTTTACACAGTTTTGGTATCAAGGTTATGGTGGCTTCATAGAATGAGTTTGACAGTATTCCAACGTTACCTGTGCTTGAAATGATTTTATTAATAATGGTGTTAACTATGGTCTGAGAGTTTGGTAGAATTCTCCAGTGAAGCCATCAGTCAGGACTAGGGCTTTCTCTGGCTGGGAAGTTTTAAACTGGTTGGGCCTGTTGTGATATCACCCATCTCATTTCTTAATTGGGCTATTTTCTTCCTATCCTGTTTTACCATGGTCAGTTTGCTCAGTGTCTTATTGATGTTACTGATCTTTTCAATGAACCGGTTTTGGTCTTGTTAACTCTTTTGACTGTTTTCCTGTTCTGTTTTAGTTCTGCTGTAATTTTTAATATTTACTTTCTTCTGATGCCTGAGGGGTACATTTATTGCCACTTTTCTACTTGTTCAAGTTGTAAGGTTAATACTTTTAATTGGGACCTTTCTTCTTTTGTGTGTGTACATTTAGTGACATAAATTGATATCTGAGTTGTACATTTGCTGTGTTCCAAAGATTCTGCCAGTATACTTTTTCATTTAATTCTGAGGTTTTTTTTTTTTTTTATTCCATCCTTTATTTTATCTGTAACACAGCAGTTTTTGAATAAGGTGCTATTCAGTTTGCAGTGTTTGTATTTCCCTCACTTTTTTATTATTGATTTCTACTTTTACGAGTTTATAATCTACAAAGATGCTTCACAATGTTTCAATTCCTGGAATTTTGTTAAAGCTTACTTTATGGCCTAATATGTAGTCTATTCTGCAGAATATTCCATTTACATTGGAGAAGAAAGCATACTTGGCTGTTTTTGGGTAAAGTGTTCTATACATGTCTGTGAAGTCAAGTTGGTTGATTGTGGCATCTAAATCTTCCATGTCTTTATTGAGCTTCTTTGTAGATGCTCTATACTTCACCGAAAATGGTGTGTTGAAATTTTCTACTATTATTGTGGAGCTGTCTATTTCTCTTTCTAATGCTGTTACAGTTTGTTTTATGTAATTACAAGCCCTAACATTGGGTGCATAAATGTTTAGTATGGTTTAGTTTTTCTCATGTATTGACCCTGTAATCATTATATGATCTCCTTCATTTTCCATGTAATGGATTATACTTTAAAATTTCTTTCACGAGAAGTTAATATTGCCACTCCTGATCTTTTTTTGAATGTTGTATGCTTGATATGTTTTTTCCATCCTATGAGTTTTAGTTTATTTGAGCTTTTAAGACTAAGGTGTGTCTCTTGTAGGTAGCATGTAAATGATCATGTTTTCTTATCATTACACCGTGGTCTCTTTTTATTGGTCCAATTTAATCCACATACATGCAGCCTAAGTGTTGATATATACGGGTTTATTGTTCTCATTTTGATGCCTTTTTGTTGCACACTATTGATAGTTTCTTTGTTTCACTTAATTGTCTGTCCTGAGTCACTTTTCTTTATGTTTTCTTTCAGTCTTTTATTTATTTATTTTTTCTTTTATTGTGACTGAGTGAATTGTTGCTTTGCATTTGCTGAGACTTTATTTTTTTCTTGTTTTTTATTTTGTTGTGTAAGTTCATTAGTTTCCTTTGTGTTTGCCTTAATATGTACTCCTGTTTTTCTAAATTTAAACCCACCTTTGATTTCTTTGTATCATCTTGACATTCCATATAAAAACCTGTGACTACATTTTTTTAGTCCTTTTCATTATATTGTTGTCAACTTTTCTGTCTCCATTTTCCTATTTCCAGTGTTTCACCTTTCATTTATTTTTGTGATTTCCTTTTCTAGGTTGATATCTGGTTGTTCTGTTTTGTGTTCTAGCCTTGGTTAGTTAACTGATGTTATTTATTTTCTAAACAACAAATTTCATTTAGTATTTCTTGTAATTTCGATTTGGTTTTTCTAAATTCTCTGAACTGTTTATCTGTAATGGCCTAATTTCACTATCATATGTCACGGACAGTTTTGCTGCATATATAATCTTGCCTGGCATTTTTTTTTCTTCATGGCATTGTATATATCATCCCACTGACTTTTATCCTGCATGGTTCCTGCTGAGTAGTCTGAGTTTAGTTTTATTGACTGTCCTTTGTAAATTATATTTTTTTATACATAGCCACTTTTAAAATTTTCTCCTTTAATTTTGGCAAGGGTGATTATAAATGTGTCTTGCTATCTTTCTTTAGGAATCAACCTTGGGTGAAGTTTGTTGAGCATCTTGGTTAGATATCTTCTCATCTTTCAAGATATTGGGAAGTTTTCCTTCAACAAATCTTCAACAGTTCTCTGTATTTTCTATTATCCCTCCAACTCATACTTGTATTCCAATCACACAGATTTTTTTTAATCTTCAGAGAGTCATGCTGTATTCTTAATCCCCCCCCCTTTTAAAAGTTCTTTTATCTAAGTTTTCCTCCAATATGTTGGTGTCAAGTGTTTTGCCTTCAGTCTCACTAATTTGTTTTCCATTGCTTCAATTCTGCTCCTTTTACTTTCTATTGCATTGTCTAATTCTGTATTTTTATTATTAACCTTGTGAATTTCCTCATGTTGTTTCTCTATGCTTTCTTGAAAGTGTGTTCAGTTTGTCATCATACTCTGCAGTGTTTTATCTGATCCCCTTCCTGATCTCTTCAAGAGTAGTAGATATTTATCTCACAATGTACCTCTGAAATTTCAAGGAGATGTCTTCTGGAAAATTTCTCAACTCCTTGTTTTGGGATGTCTTCTGCCTGTTTATGTGATTTGATATTGACTGTTGTCTTTGAGCCATTGGTAAGTCATTGTATTTACTTATTTTATGTTTACTTACTGTGTCCTGGAAACCCTGATGGTGTAGTGACTAAGTGTTACAACTGCTAACCAAAAGGTTGGCAGTTCAAATCCACAAGCCACTCCTTGGAAACTCAATGGGACAAGTCTACTCCATCCTACAGGGTTGCCATGAATTGTCATCTAATTGAAAACACTAGATTGGGTTGGGTTTGGTTTACTTTGTCCTAATTTTCTGTTTCACTTTGAAAGGCAAAAGTATGTTGTTTGTGTGAATGAGTGAGTTTGACTGTAGGTGCTTTTGGGCCTCTAATATCCTGTCTCCAGGCAATCAGAGCTTTTACTAGAAAAATGAGCCCATGAGTCAATTTACTTTGCTTATAATATTCAGCTTAAGTGACCAGGTTTTCAGTCACAAAGTATGTGCTACAGGCTGTCCCCTACTACACTAAATGGCTAAGTGTGATTGATGGAGGCACAGATATTTGCCTGTATGTCCCAAGAAAGGCAAAGGGCTGACAGCCATTTGTGAGTGTCAGTTAGAAAGGCATGTCCCATTATGCCTGATTCTAGATAAACAAACAAACAAAAAACTGTTCCTGCCCTGAGTTTCCATCTTAAGGAAGTCAACAGATAATTTTATTGATTTTTCTCTCCTTGTTTGTTAAATTGTTCCCTATTTGAGTCAAGGAGAATGACTTAGATGACATGTAAGGCATCCTCCTTCTGGCCCATCTGATAACATTAGACTCTAGAGCCTGGTGAAGTACAGAGAAGGTAGGGGAAAACAGGGAAAATGGAGAAAGATTTAGCCTGATGGAAAAATTGGATTCTCATGCTACAGATTAGGCTCAAACAACTTAGCTTTTGACCACTGAATACTGTCTTTCATTGATTCTGGAAGCATGAGTAGGCCTTCTACCATTGGGTCTCTCCCCCTGATGAAGACACCACCTGAAAGCCACTGCACACCTCACCAAGCACACTGCCTATGCTAGCAGGGTACTGATTCCCATCAAGCCAGGTCCAGCCAGTCCTAGGTACTTCTGGACCTACTCTCCCTTCCCTGACGCTCTATCTCAGCTTTCTCCTTGATGTTCAGATCTCCTAGGGAGTCACGTATAATCAGTTCATTTTTGGAGGTGAGGAGGTCTTTGTCATTAGAGGGGTCATAGAAAGCATCCAGTTATTCTGCCCTCCTCTAGTTTTTATTAGCTGTTGTATGGAACTAGATCACTGGGTTTCTCTTCCTAGTTTGTTTTAAATCTGTAGCCTCTGCTGAAACTTGTTCAATTTCCTACAAACACACAAGCTTCCATTGACAAAGGGGTGGAAACTCTGCATGGGGGGTATTGGCCAAATGTCAGAACCTGAGAATTCTGCCTCTGAACCACCACTGCCCTCATGCCACAGATAAATATAGGGTATTATGTATAACCAAAACCCCAAACAAAAACCTGTTGCTGTTGAGTTAATACCGAAGTCATAGTTACCCTATAAGACAGGGTAGAACTGCCCCATAGGATTTCCAAGGAACATTTGATGGATTTAAGTAGGGTTTCCAATGAGTGTTTGATGGATTTAAATGCTGACCTTTTGATTAGCAACCAAGATTTTAACCAGCGTCACCAGGCTATAGGGTCTGTATGAGTCAGAATCAACTCAGTGGCAATTAGATATACATATGTGGGGGGGTTGTGTGTGTATGTATGTAGATTTAGCATTACATATATATATGTATATATACACACATATATATACATGTGTTGAATGTAAAATAGGTAATATATACCATATATTGCATCCAGTATGTTTATAATATGTATTTCAAAACAGATTAGAAAGATAATCCAACTTTTTTTTCCAGTTTATTTGAGAGTTAGCATCAAGCAGACTGTTGGGCAGCCAAGTGAAGTCATTGTCTGTTTCAACTCTTGTGCTTAAAGGGAAGAACTTATCTCAGCATAAGAGTTGTGTAGCAAAACTTACACTTATTATTGGCTTTAAGATGCCATCTGTCTTAGGCTGGGTTTTCTATGGAAGCAAAACCAGTAACACGTATATGTGCAAGGAAAGATTTATAGACAAAGTACAAGGAAAGATTTATATATAAAGGAAACAGCTTATGCAATTGCAGAAGTTGAACTTACCAAGTCCTGGCACACGCCTCACATGGCCACAGGAGCTGGTGAATCCAAGGTCAGCAGGACAGAGATCAGAGTTCTAGACCACCAGTTGTGTACGTTGGTGGACCCCAAGCTGGCAGCGAGACAGAGCTTCAGGGGCTGGTGAACCCAAAATCACCAGGTCAGGGAATAGGACCCTCAAGTACCAGTTATAAGAACTAATGAATCCAACAGCTTCTACTTCGAGTCCAGGAACCAGAAGCCAGAAGAAAGCAGTAACTGCTGACTACGTGGACAGGCAGTAGGAGGTGGAAAGTGGAAAGATGAGAGCTGAGGGGCGGGAAGCCACCACAGGCTGCACCCTGCCACTTGATACAGCAGCCAAATGTAGAGTAGCCAAGTTGACATAATCTTGACCATCACATCATCTCAAAGGTGATCTTTATTTATTTAACTGGTTAGTCAATAAGTGCATTATAGGGGTTCAATATGCCACAGAATGATCAGAAGGAAAACTTTCACTGTCTTTAATAGAGTCATTAGTGACATAACTGAATGAAATTAAGCTGAAGGACAATCTCAACAAACCTTTTTTAGTTCTAATAGCACACCCTAGGGAAAGTTAATAGCCAATGAATATTAGTATCTATTCTCTTCATCTTATTTTCTTTTCTGGTTTAAATAAATAATAGATGATTACATTCTCTTTCCTTCATGTCATTTATGTCCTTGGTGAACATCTGTTCCTGCTGAGTTGGGGCCATTTGGTGTACCTCAGATGGCAGCTTGCTACCTTTTAAGACCCCAGATGGCACTCACCAATATGGGGTGAAGAAAACTCTCGTAGCAATAGGCTAGTTATGCCATTTGGCCTAAATGACATTGTGAGCATGGTGTCCCGACCCCCACTCCTGCTGCTCTATACTTGACATCAAAGCCGACATACTGGGTTAATATTCGCAGAGTTTTCAGGTTGTGTTGAAGTCCAGTTAAATTGATGTTTTTCTAACGTACACTGTCACTGAATTCATACAACCAAATTTCTATTAACAACACAATTTCTAACCAACCCTCTCCCTCCTTCCGTCTACTACCTTGCAGCCGTCAGAAAGTGTTTTCTTCTGTACATGAGTCTGTTTTCAAGTCCTTATAGTAGGGTCTCATACAATATTTGTCCTTGTGCCACTCACTAATTTCACACAACATAATGTCTTCCAACTGAAACCAGGTTATGAGATGATTCCTAAAATCATCATTGCTCCTTACCACTGCATAGTGTTCCACTGAGAATATACACCACAATTTATATATCCATTCCTCTGTTGTTGGGCATCTGGGTTGATTACAACTGTTTGCTATTGTGGACTGTGCTGCAATGAACATTTATGTGGATGTATCTGTTCATGAATCTGCCCTTGCAACCGTAGAAAGTACTCTAAGCGGTAGGATTACTGGATCAAATGGTATATCTATTTCCAGTTTTTTAAGGAAGCACTAGAATGCTTTCCAAAGTGGTTGTAACATTTTGTAATTCCACCAGCACAGTAGGGGAGTTCTGATCTCTCTACAGACTCTCCAGCACTTGTTTCTTTGTGTATTTTGTATTGTGGTCAACCTTATTGGGGTGAGATGATATCTCATCATTGTTTTGAATTTCTTTAATAGCTAATGATAATTAGCATTTCCGTGTGTGTCTTTTGGCTGCCTGGATGTCCTCTTTAGAGAAGTGTCTGTACATCTCCTTTGCCCATCACTTGACTGGATTATTTATCCTTTTGTTGTTGGTATTTTGCAGTACCTTGTAGATTATGGAGATCAAACGTTGGCCTGACATATAGTTGCCAAATATTTGTTCCCAGTCTATAGGTGGCCTTTTCATTCTTTTGATAAAGTCTTTGGATGAGCAAAACTGTTTGATTCTTAGTAGCTCTCATTTATCTATTTTCTCTCCTGTTGATATTGTTTTGTCTGTCTGTTTTTGAAGTCTGCCTCTGTTATGTATTAAAGCTGTCATTGTTGATCCTATTTTTTCTTGGATAAGTTTTACTGTTTTAGATTTGATATTTAGGTCTTTTATCCAATTTGAGTTGGTTTTTGTATCACGTGTGAGATATGGGTCTTGTTTCCGTTTTTTGCAGATGGATATCCAATTTTGCCAGCACCATTTATTAAAGAGTCTGTTTCTACCCCAGTTTGAAATCTTGGAGACTTTCTCGAGCATCAACTATTCATAGGAGAATGGTGGCATCTCTGGAGTCTTAATTCTCTTCAATTGTTCTATATTTCTTTCCATACTAGTACCAGACTGTTTTGACTTCCGTGGTACTGTAATAGGTTCTAAAGTCTGGTAGTGAGAGGCTTCCCATTATTTTCTTTTTCTTTTTCTTTTTTTCTTATTTTTTTAATTTTTTTATTTTTATTTAATATAACTGAGTGAAAACGTACATTCACGTATAAATTTACATGCCCATCTACATGCAGCTTCTATTTGTCTGGAAATGTCTTAATTTCATTTTCATATTTGAAAGATAGTTTTGCAGGATATATAATTCTTAGTTGGAAGTTCTTCTCCTTCAAGACTTTGAATATGTAGTGCCACTGTCTCCGTGCCAGCATAGTTTCTGCTGAGAAATCTGACAAGAGCCTACAGGGTTTCCCTCTGAATGTTAGCTTTGCCTTGAGTCTTGCTGCCTTTAAGAGTTGCTGCCTGTGTTTCATTTTGTTAAGCTTGATTATAATATGTCTTGGAGTCTTTCTTTTGAGATCTATATTGGGTGGCATATGATATACATCTGAGATGTCTATATTCTCTTCCTTCATGATTTCTGGGAAGTTTTCTTTCAGCAGCTCAGCAACAACACTCTCTGTGTTCTCAGATGTCTCACCCTGTTAAGGGACTCCAATTAATCGAAGGTTGTTCCTCTTAATAGAGTCCCACATGCTTCTTAATGCTTCTTCATTTTTCTTGTTTCTTTTTTCCGATTTCTGCTCATAGACGCTGGCCTCAGTAGCTCTGTCTTCCAAGTCAGAAATTCTTCTTTCCATTTGTTCCATTCTGTTTTCTTGGCTTTGCATGGAAGTTTCTACGTCCTTGATTTTCTTCTTGATCTGTTGGATTTCAGAGTACTGGTATTCCATCAGATCGAACAACTTGCTTAATTTTTCATTTTGTTCTCCTGCATTTTGTATAAGGTCTAGAATGGCTCTGTATATAATCAATTTGTATTCACTTCCTGATGGTTTCATAAAAGTTTCTTCATCTGGAAAACTCCTTGGTTGCTTTGTTTGGGAGCCTTCTGAAGCCATGAGTGATTGCTTGTATGCCACAATTGTCTGTTGCTTTTTGGGTCCCATGTGAGTATATAGAGGCTGGAAGAGGTACTGTGAGGATGGATGGCAAATGTTTCTCTAGGCTGTCTTCAAGTGTAAAGCAAAAGGTATCTGACCAGTTCACAAGTCAGTTAGGTTTTCAGATGTAGAGGTCCCTCTTCTCATCTGACAAAGTAAGCACCACTATATCCAACCCCAGATGATAACAAACTAGTTTAGAATACAGCAATGCTACTGCCCTGGTGGCCTCTGCTGACAGGGCCTAGCCTTAGCCAACAATGTGTCGAGTACTGGTTTTGTGATAGAAAAGCACTCTCCTCTGGGCAGGCTCTGGCTCCCAAGCTAAGAATTAGGTCCAGCTGCAGCCACCGTATCCAAGACAGCGTCCTCCACACAGGCAGCAGACAGAGGGTCTAAAGGTGCTGAGAGGTAGTGATTCCTCTGCTTCTGTTACAGGGCCCCCAAAGTAGGCAGCACTGTGCAAAATCACTACTTTCCTGTCAGACAAGCACTGTCCCATTTGCAGGTGCTGGCTCCCAGGCTAAGAACGAGGTCCCACTGAAATCTCGGTACCAACATGGTGTCCCACACACTGACTGTGAAGCTCGGCACAAACCCCACTGAGGCAGCTACGAAACGAAAGGCTCTAAATAGCTAGATTAACAGAGTCCCAAGCCTGGCTCTCAGAATATGGGAGTTTCGTCTGCCTATCCCTCCAGCAGTGCGTCTGAGTCCAGCAGCCAGGCAAGACCCAGCTCCGCTCGCCAGCCGAGACAGAGGAAAAAAAAGTCAAACTGGTGTGTTTACCTTCCGTCCCTGAGAGCTGGGGCTAGCCAGGAGTGGGAGTCAGCGAAAGAGAGAAGGTTTTTCGCTGAGTGGTATGAAGTCCCAATTCACAGCCCTGTGCTGTGTCCTGAGGCTGATTAGGTGATCAGAAGGCTCCGTTTGATTGTCAATTCAAGTCCTGGTTTCCAGAGGGGGATATAAGGAGACGTGTGCTTAGTCTGCCATCTTGACTCCGCCCCCCTGTTCTTTTTCTTCAGTACTGCCTTATTTATCTCAGATTTCTTCCCTATAAAAACAAAGTTGGTGATTTGTTTCTCTATCTCTTTAAAAAAATTTTACTGGTATTTGTATTGGAATTGCATTGTATGTGTAGATAGCTCTGAGTAAAATAGTCATTTTGACAATGTTAAATCTTCCAATCCATGAGCAGAGTAGATTTCTCCATTTACATAAGTCTTTCTTAGTTTCTTGTAGTGACATCTTGTAGTTTTCTTTGTAAAGTTCTGTTAGTTCTCCAGTTAGATTTATTCCGAGATATTTTATCTTCTTGGAGACTATAGTAAATAGTATTGATTTGGTATTACTTCTTTAAGAATCCTTTGTTGGTATAAATGAATCCTGCTGATTTACTTATGTTTATCTTGTATCCTGAGACTTTGCTGAGCTCTTCTATCAGTTCGAGTAGTTTACTTGTGGATTCTTTAGGATTCTCTGCTTATACAATCATATCACTGCAAAAAGAGAGATTTACTTCTTCTTTCCCAACACAGATGCCTGTTAGTTCTTGGTCTTGTCTAATTGCTCTGGCCAGAACTTCGAGTACAATGCTGTATAGGGGAGGTAAGCGTGGGCATTCTTGTCTAGTTCCCATTCTCAAGGGGAATTGTTTCAGTCTCTGTCCATTCAGGATGATGTAGGTAGTTGGATTTGTATAAATGGCTTCAGTTGCATTGTGCAACTTGCCTTATCTTCCTATTTTGTTGAGGGTTTGTAGCATGAATGGGTTTTGGACTTTATCAAATGTCTCTTCTGCATCAGTTGACAAAATCAGGTGATTCTTGTCTTTTGTGTTTATTTATGTAGTTGATCACTTTACTTGTTTTCCTGAAGTTGAACCAGCCTTGCGTCCCTAACATGAATCCAATTTGGTTATAATAAATTATTTTTTTGATATATTGTTGAATTCTGTTGGCAAATATTTTGTTGAAGATTTTTGCATCTAGGTTCATGAGGGACTTTGGTCAGTAGTTCTCTTTTTTTTGCTGGATCTTTCACTGGCTTTGACATCAGGGTTATGCTGGCTTCATAGAATGAACTTGGGAGTATGCCATCCCTTTCCATACAGTGAAATAGTCTCAGTAATATTGGAGTCAGTGTTTCTCTAAAAGCTTGTTAAAATTCTGAAGTGAAGCCATCTGGGCCAGGGCTTTTTGGGGTTGGTAGTTTTGGGATGACTATTTCAATCTTCCTTTGTGATGGGTTTATTAAGTTGTTCTGCTTCACCTTCTAATAATCTTGGTAAGTGATATGAATCTAGGAATTTATCCATTTTCTCTAGGTTTTCAAATCTGTTAGAGTACAGTACTTCACAGTATTCTGTTATTATATTTTTGCTTGCTGTTGGATCATTGTGACACCACCCCTTTGATTTCTTATATGGGTTATTTGTTTCCTTTCCTGTTTTACTTTAGTAAACTTAGCCAATGGTTTGTCAATTTTGTTGGTTGCTTCAAAAACCAGCTTTTAAGGGGTGGAGTAAAAATAGTGGACTCAATGCACATCTCCCTAAATCCTTCTGGAAACCAAGACCTGAAATAATAATTAAATGGAGCCTTCTGGACACCTAGTGAGCCCTGGGATGTGGTATAGGGCTGTCAATTTGGACTTCATACCACTGAACATAAAACCTCCTCTCTTTCACTGACCCCACTCTTGGCGAGCACAGACTTGCACAGACCGAAGATAACTCACCATTTTGATTTTTTTTTCTGTATTGGCCAGTAGGCAGAGCTGGGACTTGACTAGCTGCTAGTCGCAGAAGCACTGCTGGTGGGAGGGTAAGCATAATTGCCATGTTCTGAGATACTGGCTTTGGACTCTATACATCTCGGCTCCTCCGGCCTATCTCTCTGTCTCTGCCATGTGGTAACTGTACAGATGCACTTGTATGGGAAGCCAACTTAATCCACTGGGAAACAGAAAAGCCCAGGCAGACCCCCTGGCCGGACTTGGTTCCTAGGCTGGGAGATGGTGCCTGCCAGGGGGAGAGTGCTTTTCTAGCAGGGAGACTGTGTTTTGCACAGTGTCACCTGGGGCTAGGGCTCAGTGGTGGAGGCTCTGGACTCTGAGAATTTCAATACTCTTTGCCTCTCTTTCCACCAGAAGCCTGGTCCTGGCCAGCTGGTGAGCTTGTGGAGGATGCCATCTTGTTTTACTGGGAGGTAGTGAATTCCCAGAAGGGACTGTTTTTCCAGCAGAAAAATAGAATTCTACACAGTATCACCTACAGCTGGGGCCGGACAGCAGAGGCTTGTAGGTCAGCAGCCATTCTGTATTTTGAGCTAGTTTATAGCATCTGGGCTTCAATACAGAGGTGCTTACTTTGCCAACTGGGAAGAGGGATGTACAGACCTGTAAACCTGACTTTGGAAGTTATCAAATACTTTTTACTTCTCATTTTAAGACAGCCTAGAGAAACAACTGTGGTCCATCTTCACAGCATCTCTCCTAGCCTCTACTGACTAACGTGAATTCCAAAAAGCAACAAACTGAAGAAGACGGTAACCTGGAAATCACCCATGGCATCCGAAGGCCCCCAAGAGAAACCACCTCAGAACTTCCCAGATGAAGAAGCTTTTCTGAAACTATAGAAAGGTGAATACAAAAGGGTTATATAGAAAGCCCTCCTAGACCTTACACAAAATGCAGCAAAGCAAAATGAAAAACCAAGCAAGCTATTTGATCTGATGGAACATCAGTACTCAGAAATCCAACAGATCAAGAACAAAATCAAAGACATAGAAACTTCAATTCAAAGCCAAGAAAACAGAATGCATCAAGTGGAAAAGAGAATTTCTGATTTGGAAGGCAGAGCTACTGATTTTAGCCTCTATGAGGAGAAATCAGAAAAAAGAAACAAGAAAAATGAAGAAGCATTAAAAAGCATATGGGACTCTATGAAGAAGAATGATCTATGATTAATTGGATTTCCTGAACAGGGAGAGACACCAGACAACACAGAGAGTATTGTTGCTGAGCTGCTGACAGAAAACTTCCCAGAAACTATGAAAGAAGAGAATACACATATCCAAGATACGTATCTAACACCATTCAATATAGATCTCAATAGAAATACTCTTAAGATGTATTAAAGTCAAGCGTTACAAAATGAACCCTAAGCAGAAAGTCTTAAAGACAGCAAGAATCAAAGCAAAGCTAACATTCAGAGGGAATCGCTGTAGGCTTTTGTCGGATTTGTCAGCAGAAATGATGCTGGCACAGAGGCAATGGATGACACATTCAAAGCCTTGAAGGGGAAGAACTTTCAGCCAAGAATTATGTATCATACAAAGCTATCTTTCAAACATGAAAATGAAGTAAAGACATTCGCAGACAGACAGAAACTCAGAGACTTTGTGAAAACCAAACCAAAGCTACAAGAAATACTGAAGGAATCTCTTGGTTTTAAAGAACAAAACTGCTAACTTTATATTTTAGAAGGACACATTATTGAGAATCCTACTCCTTTAGGGAAGGCCTCAAGCACAATCAAAGCTATGACAGACAAAGAAACAATCTAGTGATCATATCATGTAAACTATATCATCATATTAAAAAGACGGATGTACTACAGTTGTTATAGTCCTTCCAGATGGAGAGGAAGTTGACAAGACTGGTAGCAATCAAAATTGGGTTTATAGGTATTTTATTAAGCAGGATCATGGGGCAGCCTTAAAGCACAATAAAGAAGCAATGTAAGAAATGTAATACAGGAGTCTCAACAACCAAAATACCAACCCTGAAAAAGGTGAAAAATCAACTCACTAAGAAGGTCACAGAACAGATTAATAAGAACAACAGAGAAAATGTCAACTCAAAAATAAACATATCACAATGGCAGCACTGAACACATACTTATCAATAATTACATTGAATGTGAATGGACTGAATGCTCCAGTAAAGAGGCATAAAGTGACATTTTGGATCAAAAGACATGACCCATCTATGTGTTGCCTATGAGAATCTTACCTTAGACTTAAAGACAGAAACAAACTGAAAATTAAAGGATGGAAGAATACATGTCAAGCTAACAATGAACAAAGAGCAGGGATAGCAATTCTAATCTCAGACAAAATTGATTTGAATGTAAAATATGCCATTGCAGACAAGGATGGAAACTATTACTGAAAAGTTCAATAAACAACCAGGACTTAACAATATTAAATATTTATGCACCTAATATTAAAACACCTAAATATATCAAGGAAACACTGACTACACTCAAAAAGGAGATAGATCACTCCACAATAATAGTAGGAGACTTCATTACTCTCCTCATAATATTGGACAGATCATCTAGAAAAAAGCTCAATAAAGACACTGAAGACCTTATGGCCACAATTAATCAACCATACCTCATTGACATATACAGAACTTTCTATCCATCAGCAGACAGTTACACCTTCTCCAGTGCACATGGAACATTCTCCAGAATAGACCATGTGTTAGGACATAAAGCAATTCTCAACAAAATTTATCCCATTCAGTTAATGCAAAGCATCTTCTCAGAGCGTAAAGCCACCAAAGTCAAAATCAATAGCAGAAAAAACATAGATAGAAAGTGGAACTCATGAAAACTGAACATCACCTTACTCAAAAAATCATGGGTTATAAAAGAAATCAAGGATGAAAAAATGAAATTTCTGGATTCCAGTGAGAACGAAAACACTTCCTACCACAACCTGTGAGATATAGCCAAAGCAGTGCTCAGGGATCAGTTGATCTCCATAGAGGCACACATCTGGAAGGTAGAAAGAAACCAAATCAAAGAACTAACCCTGCAGCTTGAACAAGTAGAGAGAGAACAACAGAGAAACACCTTGGACACTGGAAGAAAACACATCATAAAGATTAGAGCAGAACTCAATGAATTAGAAAATAGAAGAACAATTGAAAAAATTGAAAAGACCAAAAGCTGGTTTTTTGAAAAGGTCAACCAAATTGACAAACCATTGGCTAAACTTACTAAAAAAAAAAACAGGAAAGGAAAAAATAACACAAATCACAAATGAGAGGGGAGTTTTCACAACAGATCCAACAGAAATGAAAAATATCATAGCTGAATACCATGAAAGACTGTATTCTAACAAATTTGAAAACCTAGAGGAAATGGACAAATTCCTTTACTCATATCACCTACCAAAATTATCACAAGGTGACCCAGAACTACTTAATAAACCCATCACAAAGGAAGAGATTGAAAAAGTCTTTGAGAAACTTCCAGCTAAAAAAGACTGGGCCCAGATGGCTTCACTGCAGGATTCTATCGAGCTTTTAGGAAGAATTATTTTCAATACCACTAAGACTATTTAACAGTATAGAAAGGGATGGAATACTCCCAAATCCATTCTATGAAGCCAACATAACCCTGATACCAAAGTCAGGGAAAGGCCCAAGATTAAAGGAGAACTACGGATCGATATTACTCATGAATTTAGATGCAAAAATCTTCAACAAAATGCTTGCCAATAGAATACAACAACATATCAAAAAAATAATCCATCATCAACAAGATGGATTCATACCAGGGATTCAAGGCTGGTTCAACATCAGAAAAACAATTAATGTGATCAACTACATAAGTACCACAAAAGACAAGAATCACCTGATCTTGTCTATTGATCGAGAAACAGCATTTGATAAAGTCTAACACCCATTCATGCTAAAAACTCTCAGCAAAATAGGAACAGATGGCAACTTCCTCAATGCAATAAAGACCATTTATAGAAAGCCAACTGCCTGCGTCATCCTGAATGGAGAAGACTGAAGCAGCTTTCCTTGAGAACAGGAAGTAGACAAGGATGCCCACTCTCACCCCTCCTATTCAATATTGTTCTAGCCAGAGCAATTAGACAAGACCAAGGAGTAAAGGGCATGTGCATCCGCAAAGAAGAACTAAAAATCTCCCTATTTGCTGATAATATGATTGTGTATGCAGAGAATCCCAAGGAATCCATAAGGAAACTACTGAAATGGATAGAAGAGTTCAGCAAAGTCTCAGGATACAAGATAAACCTAAGTAAGTCAGTAGGATTCCTTCATACCAACAATGAGATTATTACAGAAGCAATCATCAAGTCAATACTATTTTCTATAGCCCCTCAGAAGATAAAGTACCTAGGAATTTGATCAGAGAAATAATAGACCTTTACAAAGTGAACTATAAACCCTTACTACAAGAAACTAAGAGAGACTTAGATAAATGGAGAAGCCTACCCTACTCATGGATTGGAAGACTTAGCATTGTGAAAATGTCTAGTTTACCCAAAGCAATCTACTTACATAATGCAATCCCAATACAATTTCCAGTGACATTTTTCAATGAGATGGAGGAACAAGTTACCTATTTTGTCTGGAAAGGGAAGAAGCCTCATATAAGTAAAGCATTACTAAAGAAGCAGAACACACTGGGAGGTCTGTCACTGCCCGACCTTAGAACTGATTATACTGCCACAGTTGTCAAAGTAGCCTGGGACTGGTACAAAAACAGACAGATCAATGGAACAGAATTGAGACCACAGAGATGACATCATCTGCCTATGAACAGCTGATATTCTACAAAGGTCCTAAGATGTTAAACTGAGGTAAAAACAATCTGTTTAACAAATGCTGCTTGCAAAATTGGATATGCATCTGCAATAAATTAAATCAAGACCCATATCTTACACCTTATACAAAAACCAACTCATACTGGATAAAAGAGCTAAATATCAAATCTAAAATGATAAAGCTCATCCAAGAAAAATTAGGAACAACAATGGAAGGTGCAATACACAACGTAGACAGATTTCAAAATCTGTCAAACAAACCACAATCATCAGAAAAGAAAACAGACAAGTGGGAACTACTAAGAATCAGTCACTTTTGCTCATCCGAAGACTTTATTAATAGAATTAAAAGGCCACCTACAGAATGGGAAAAGAATATTTAGCAACTATATGTCAGACCAAAGCCTGATCTCCATAATCTATAAGGTACTACAAAATATTGATAAGAAAAAGATAAATCATCCAATTAAGTGATGGGCAAAGGAGATGGACAGACATTTCTCTAAAAAGGATATCCAGGCCGCCAAAAAACACATGCTCACATGCTCACGATAATTAGCTATTAAAGAACTTCCAATCAAAACAACAATGAGATACCATCACACCCCAACAAGTTTGGCCGTGATCCAAAAAACACAAAACAACAAATGCTGAAGAGGCTGTGGGGAGATTGGAACTCTCCTACACTGTTGATGGGATTGCAAAATAGTGCAACCTCTTTGGAAAGCAATCTGGCGCTTCCTTAGAGAGCTGAATGTAAATAAACCATTTGACCCAGTAATTCCACTTCTTTTATTTATTTATTTATTTTATTTAATATGACTGCGTGAAAATGTACATGTCCTTGGAATATATCCTACAGAATCAAGGCCATTCACACCAACTGATACATGCACACAAATGTTCATCGCAGCACGGTCCGCAACAGCAAAAAGATGGAATCAACTCAGATGCCCAATGATAGAGCTATGGATAGGTAAACTATGGTATATGTACTCAGTGGAACACTATGCAATGTAGGACATTATGCTGACTGAAAGTAGTCAGCAACAAAAGACAAATATTGTATGAGACTCCTATGGATAAGAATTTTAAAACAGACTCCTGCATAGAAAAAAAGACTCTTTGATGGCTGCAAGGGTGGTAAGGGAGGGAGTGTGGGGGGTGAAGGTTTAGATTAGATAGTTGTTAGAAATTCGGTTGTGTGAATTCAGTGACAGCATACATTAGAAAGAAGATCAATACTAATTTGATTTCAACACAATTTCAGTACTCCTCCCATCCTAACCCAATATTGCAAGGACAGAGTAACTGGGGCTGGTGGCTGGAGACCATGGTCTCAGATGAAACTGAGACCAATTGGCACAGCTAGCATTCCTAATGATGACTCTTTGCAACTCTCATCAGTGAGTGGATTCCGGGGTCTTAAAAGCTGCCAAGCTGCCATCTGAGGGTACAGCAAATGGTCCTAACTCAACAGGAATCGATGATCACTGAGAACAAAAATGATATGGGGAAAAGAGAACCCAGGAGACAGAGGGATCCACGAGAATGGGTCTCTACATCGACTCGTGTCCAGAAGAATCAGATGGTTCCTGGCCACCACCAGTGATAGCCACAATGGAGCTCACAAAGTTGAGTCTCTCTGGAAACAAGAGAATAAACAGGAATGCACCTTGAGATCTCCAGTAAAAGACCACAATTGATCCGGAGATTTAGGGGTTCCCCTGGGAGCATGGCCCCTAGCCCTGATGCTGCCCCTGTCCATAAAGCATAATGAAGGGCAACTTTTTAGACAGCAATGGACTGGACTTGGCGACACAGAGTGACTGTATCTTGTGGGAATTTTCTGGTTCTATGCATCTATAGGATGTCATCGTGTTTACCTCTTGCTGGAGGAAGAGGAGTGTGTGGACAGGAGGGGATAGGATACTATTGGGAGGATAGGACATGTATGAAACAGAGAGGAGGGGTGTGCTGTCACTGGGCAGGGACAGCAGTGGGTGCTGCATGTAAGTGAGCATGTGAATTTATATGGGAACATACATTTTCATTCAATCACAATAATAATAATAAAAGCAGAGGAAAAAACAGCTTTTGCTCTTAATTTTGTCAGTTCTTCTATTCGCTATTTCATTCAGTTTTGCTCTAATCTTTATGTTTTGTTTCCTCCTAGTGTCTGAAGCATTCCTTTGTTGCTCTCTTCCTACTTGTTCAAGCTGTGGGGTTAATTCTTTGGTTTGAGTTCTTTATTCCTTACAGATGTGTGTATTTATAGAGATAAACTGACCTCTGAGCACTGCTTTGGCTGTATGCCATAGGTTCCGCTAGGAAGTATTCTCATCCTCATTTGAATCTATACATTGCTTTATTTCATTCTTTATTTCTTCTATAACAGCCATGTCTTCTTGAGACAGATGTTGTTCAATTTCCATGACTTCCAGTTTTTATCTATGTTTATTCTGCTATTGATTTAGACTTTTATGGCTCTATGGTCTGAGAAGATGCTTTGCAATAATTCAATGGTTTGGATTTTGTTGAGATTTGCTTTGTGTCCTAACACATGGTATAGCTTGGAAAATGTTCCGTGTGCACTAGAGAAGTTGTAGTTGTCCACTCATGGATAGAAAGTTCTGTATATTTTGATGAGGTGTAGTTGGTTATTTATGACAATAAGATTGTCTGTGTCTTTACTGTGTTTTTTCCTAGAAGATTGTCCAATACTGAGAGTGAAGTGTTGAAGTCCCCCACTGTTATTGTGGAGTTATCTATCTCATTTTTTATCATATTCAGTGTTTCTTCAATGTGTTTAGATGCTATAGTATTGGGAGCATAAATATTCAATATTGTTAAGTCCTCCTTGTGTATGGAAAGTTTCAGGAAAAATAGTGTCAATCCTTGTCCACAATGATGGATGTTACATTCAAATCTATTTTATCTGAGATTAATGTTGCTATACCTGCTCTTCTTTGTATATTGTTAGCTTGATCTATATTCTTCCATCCTTTAATTTTCAGTTTATTCATATCTTTAAGTCTAAGGTGTGTTTCCTGTAAGCAACATGTAGATGGATTTTGTCTTTTGATACAAGACGTCACTCTTTCTCTGTTTACTAGAGCGTTCAGTCTATTTATGTTCAGTGTAATTATTGATAGGTATGTGTTTAGTGCTGTCATTTTGATGTATTTGTTTTTGTGTTGATGTTTTCTCTGTTGCTCTTACTGTTGTGTTCTGGGACATTCTTCTTTATGAGTTGACTTTTCATACTTTCTAGTGTTGGTTTTGTGATTGTTGAGACTCCTGCATTGCATTTTTTGGTTTGGTATGTTGTGTCTTTATTGTTGTTTGCAGCTATCCCTTTGATCCCACTAACAATCTATGTTTAAAACCAATTTTAACTTCTATTACGGCACTTGGCTATACCTTATTAACTTCCTCTCCAAATGGAAAGACTATAACTATTGTAGTATATCTCTCTTTTTAATGTGATCATATCTTCTTTTAATATTGTAGCTTTGGTTGGGTTTTGTGCCTTTCCTAAGTGAGTAGGTTTCTGGATAATACATCTTGTATTACCTCTCAAAATATACAGTTAATTGTTTTGTTCTTCTAAGCTAAGGGCTTCTTTCAGTATTTCTTGGAGCTCTGGATTTGTTTTAACAGTCTTTCAGTTTCTGGTTATCTGTGAATGTCTTAATGTCATTTTCATATTTGAAAGACAGTTTTGCAGGATATATAATTCTTGGTTGGAAGTTTTTCTCCTTCAAGCCTTTGAATGTGCCATCCCACTGCTTCCATGCCAACATCATTTCTGCCGAGAAGTCAGATGAAAGTCTGCAGGGTTTCCCTCTGAATATTAGGTTTGCTTGGAGTCTCTCTGCCTTTTAAGAATTTTTTCTTATGTTTAATTTTATTAAGCTTGATTATAATATAGCTTGGAGTCTTTCTTTTGGGGTGTATGTTGTGTGATGTTGAATATGCATCTTGGATATCTATGTTCTCTTCTGTCATAATTTTTGGGAAGTTTTCTGTTAGCAGGTGAACAAGAATACTCTGTGTTTTCAGGTTTCCCTTCTTGTTCAAGAACTCCAATTAGTCTTAGATTGTTCCTTTTGACAGAGTCTCACATGTTTCTCAATGCTTCTTCATTTTCTTGTTTCTTTTCTCTTATTTCTCCTCATAAATGCTGGTGCCTGTGGTTCTGTCTTCCATGTCAAAATCTATTTTCCATTTGTTCAATTCTATTGTCTTGACTTTTAATTGTGTTTTCTAATTCTTTAATTTTGTTATTTATCTGTCAGGTTTCAGAATGCTGGTGTTCCATCAGTTTGAACAACTTGCTTAATTTTTCATTTTGCTCTGCTGAATTTTGTATAATGGTTAGAAGGAATCTATATATAATTCATTTGTACTCGACCTCCAAAAGTTTCAAAAAAGCATCTTCATCTGGGAAGTTTTTTGGTTCTTTTGGGAACATTCTGGAGCCATGGGTAGATTTTTCTTTAAGTGTCTGTCTAAGGTCTGTTGCTTTTGGGGTATCTAGAGGTTGTTTAGTTTCTCTGGTGTTGCCTGAACAGGAGCTGAAGAGATGCTAGTATTCTTTATTAAAACTTAGTGGTTTTTTTGTTTGTTTTTGTTTAATTACCTGTTGTTATGGTAACCTCTGAGTTCTTAGGAAAGTAAATGAGACAAACAGGATGTGTAAGGTCCCCTTAAATAATTGCCTTTTCAACAAAAGGTGCCAAGATATTGGATGTCCACATTAAAAAAAAAAATACTTCTTCGTTTTTTCACATATATTAAAAACCAGCTCAAATGGATTATAAAATTAAATATGAGATCCAAAGATAAAGAATTTGTAGCCCAAATGATGGGAGACAATTCGCATAGCTTTGAGTTAGGCAAAGATTTCTAATATATGCACCTAACAGGAAATCTATGAAAGAAAAAAGAAAAGAAAATTGGACTTAAATAATTTGAAACATTTTACACTTCAAAAGATACTGTAGAGAAAGTAAAAAGACAAGCTAAAAACTGGGAGAAAATTGATTCAAAACATATGTAACAAAGAACTTTTAAACAAAATTTATTAAGAACTCTTTCATCTCAATAAAAATAAAATAAAAAAGAAAAGCAAGAACTCTATTTGAAAAAAAATGAATAGTCATTTCAATGCTGAAAACTTATGTGTGACTTATAACTTTATAGTAGCTACTAAACATCCCTAATGACATGATCTAATGCACAATATAACCACAATGAGAGACCTCCATACTCAATAGAATGGCTATAATCCAACACATCAGTAACATCAAATAAAAGAGGATGTGCAGAAACTAAATCTCAGGTATTGATGGAAAGAATGTAAAATGGTATAGACACTTTGCAAAACAGTCTGTCAGTTTCTTAAAAAGTAAAACATAAATTTAATATGTTGTTATGAAGTGCTGTCAAGTTGGTTCTGTCTCATAGCAACTCTAGGTACAACAGAGTGAAACACTGCCTGGTCATGTGTCATCTTCACAATCATTGTTATGTTTGAACCCATTGTTGTAGCCACTGTATTAATCCATCTTTTTGAGGGTCTTCTTTGTTTATTGACCCTCCACTCTACCAAGCATGATGTCTTTCTCCAGAGCCTGGTCCCTGCTAATAACATGTCCAAAATATGTGAGATGAAGTCTTACCTTCACTTTTAAGAATCATTCTAGATGTGTTTCTTCCAAGATGGATTTGTTCATTCTTCTAACAGTCTATTACACATTCAATATACTTCACTCAATCATAATTCAAAGACATCAATTTTCCTGCATTCTTTATTATTCAATTTCTAGTTTTCACAAAAATATGAGGTGCTTGAAAATACCATGACTTGGGTCACATGTATCTTTGTCCTTAAAGTGATGTCTTTATTTTTAACACTTTAAAGGTCTTTTCCAGCAGATTTTCCCAATGTAATACATCATTTGATTTTTTGATTGCTCCTTCCATGGGCATTGATTGTAGACTCAAGTAAAAGGAAATGTCTGACAACTTCAAAATTTTCCGTCTTTATCATTGTGTTCCTTATTAGTCCAGTTGTGAAAATTTTTGTTTTCTTTGTGTTGAGGTGAAATTGAAACTCCCATATGACCCAGCAGTTCCTCTTAGGAATTTACTGTTGTCTTTGTTGTAGTTTGGTGTTGTCAGTTTGGTTCGGACTCAAAGCAACCACAGATACAACAGAAAGAAACAGTGACCAATTCTGTGCCATCCTCACAATCATTACTGTTTTTGACTCCATTGTTGCAGCCACTGTGTCAATTTATCTCACCGAGGGTCTTCCACCTTTTCTTGATCCTCTACTTTTCCAAGCATGTTGTTCTTCTCCAGGGATGGGTTATTCCTGATAACATATTTAAATTACATGAGATGAAGTCTTGCCAGCCTCAATTCCAAGAAGCATTCTGGCTCTACTTCTCCCAAGACATATTTGTTCATTCTTCTGGCAAAACATTGTATATTTAGTACTCACCATCAGACCCATAATTCTGAGGAATCAATTCTTGTTAGGTCTTTCTTATTCCTTGTCTAGTGTGCTGGCATGCGTACCTGTATGAAGTGATTGAAAGCAGCATGGCTTGGAACATGCATACCTTAATCCTCAAGATGACATCTCTGACTTTCAATATTTTAAAAAGATATTTTGCAGCAAATCTGTCCAAATGCAGTAGGCTATTAAAAAAGAAAAAGATTGAGTGTTGCTTCCATGGGCATTGATTCTGGATCAAAGTATAAGGAAATTTTTGACAACTTTAATATTTTATTCATTTATCATGATGTTGCTTACTGGTCTTGTGAAGTTTTTTGTTTTATTAATGTTGAGTTGTGGTCTATACTGAGGCTGTAGCCTTTGATCTTTATTAACAAGAGCTTCAAATTCCCACTTTCAGCAGGCTAAGTTGTGTCATCTGCATACTGCAGGTTGTTATTAAGTCTTCCTTTACTTCCAGTGCCTCATTTTTCATGTTGTCAAACTTCTTGGTTATATGCTCAGCATACCCTCTCTATATATTTGGACAGATAAATATAGATATGGACATAAATGGAGATGACATAGAGACAGAGAGAGAGAGATAGAGATAGAAATAGAGATACAATGGTGCAGTGCTTAAATGTTACACCTATTAACTGAAAGGTTGGCTGTTCAAATCCCCTGGCTTCTTCTTGGAAACATAATGGAGCAGTGTTACTCTGCTCTATAAGATCACTATGAGTCAGAATCAGCTCAACGGCAGACTGTTTGGTATACATATGTACCATGGATTGAGTTGTGTCTCCATAAAAAATACATATAGTAATTTCCCTGAGTCAGGATTCCCTGTATCCTGTGATTACCCTCTATTTTATGATTTTTTTAGGCTGTCAGACATAACCTCTGTCTGTGGTTAACAGAGTGGATTGTGTTAGAAAGGATTAGGATAGGACTGTAAATTCTTTCTTAAGGTCACCTTCCTGCTCCATTGTAAAGGGAGTTTTCCCAGAGTGTGGCTTGTACCATCTTTTATTCTATATAAGATAAAGGAAAGGGAAGCAAGCAGAGAGTTGGGAACCTCACATCATCAAGAAAGCAGCACAGGGAGTACAGCACATCCTTCAGATCTGAGGTTCCTGCATCAACATGCTCCACCGCCAAAGAGTGATGCAACACAAGGACTTTGCTCAACAGCTGACAGAGGGAAAGACTTTACCTGGAGCAAACACCCTGAATTCACAATTGTAGCCTACCAGACTATGTGAGAATGAACTTTCACTTGTTAAAGCCATGCTCTTGTGCTATTTTTGTCAGAACATTACCAGCTGACCAAAACAGAATTTGGTAATGACACCTAAAATGTGGAAGCAATTTTGAAAATGAATGAATGGAAGACTCAGAAAGAATGGAGGAGAACTAATAACACCAAAGGAGGTGCAGATGGTGAGAAGCAGCAACAAATGTGCAGTGTAGAACCAGGAGCCACCCTGCATGGCTAGAGAGCTGAGTGCCTGTGCACGGAGGTTTCCTGGAAAAGTGGGGTGCCTTCAAGCACTTGAATGGTGGAGTTAGGTTTGCTGACCCACAGATCAAGATAGCTGAGTGCCTGTGTGCAGGAGAGTACCTGTTGGAGTGGGGTGCCTCTGAGCACTTGAATGGGTGGACCTACAGAACTTTGGAACACACGTCCCTGCAGGGCAAAAATGGGCTTCAGGCACAGGCCATAAGGTCACTAGCAGAGGAAGATGAACAGACCAAGAGCCTGCGAAGCTGAGCTGCTTCAGTCTCAAAAGGTATAATCATGACTTCAGAGGTTTGAAAAGATGGAATCATGGCTTCCTGTGTTTGTAAAGGTGGAATTGTCACTCAGCTGGGATTAGGGTGCACTTAAAGCCAAAGTGGCAGAGTTGCTATCTAAGTGGGTCTAGAAGGCAGAGCTATAGCACAGGACCAGAGGTCTCCACTCAGAATCCGGAGAGCATTGCCAATACCTAACATCTGGAGGGAAAGGCTAATGTGTAAATTTTCTCAGAGAACAGAAAATTATTTTCAAAGCTTTGATTGTTAATGTATTTTGTTGACTTATTTTTACCTGTTTTGCATTCTTTCTCCATTTGTAATGGAGTGTTTAACTTGTGCCTGCTCTGCTATTGTAACTTTGGAAGCAGATAGCTTATAGTCTAGATTTTGCAGATGTAGAGGAATTTTTGAATTTTAGACTTGGAACTGACTTAAGAATTTTACTATCATGTGGGATAAACATGTTTTCTTGTTATGACTTTTGGTATGATAGGATGAATGTGTTGCATGTTTCAAAGACGTGATTTGGGGGTCCAAAGTATGGAATGCCATATACTGAATTGTGTCCCCCCAGAAAATAAATGTAGTAATTTGGTTAGGTTAGGATTCCCTGTATTCTGTGATTGCCCTCAGTTTTATGATTTCTTGGGCTATTAATCTTAATTTGTGCCTGGGTTAACAGAGTGGATTATGTTAGAAAGGATTAGGGTGGAATTGTAAATCACCTCTTAAGGTCACCTCCCTGCACCACTGTAAAGAGAATTTTCCTGGAGAGTGGCTTGCACTACCTTTTATCCTACAAGAGTTAAAAGGAAAGAGAAGCAAGGAGAGAATTGGGAACCTCACACCATCATGAAAGAAGCACCGGGAATAGAGCACATCCTCCAGACATGAGTTTGCTGTGCCAAGATGCTCCCCTGCCAAAGAATGATCCAACACAAAGATTTTCCTCCAGAACTGACAGAGGGAAAGACTTCCCCTGTAGCAATCATCCTGACTTTGGACTTGTAGCCTACTGGACTATGTAAGAATAACCTTTCCTTTGTTAAAGCCATCCGCTTTGTGGTATTTCTGTTAGAGAAGTACCAGATAACTAAAAACAAAAAGCATATGTGCACACACACACACACACACACACACACATGCATACACATACTGACATATACATTTAGCTATATGACAGAACTATTCATGGTAGCAAAAAATGATTGAAACATTTCCAAATTCTTGTCAACTAGTAAATGGATAAACAAAGTGAGATTCATTCATATAGTGGAATACTATTCAGAAAGCAAATGAATTAACTGGTGATACACACCACAACATGCAAGAATGTCAAGATCTTTTTTCTGAAACGTCTATACAGTCATTATTTTAGGCTCTGTGGACCATAAAGTCTCTCTCATAATAGCTCAGTTCTTCGCTTGAGCACAAACTCAAACACTGACAATATAAACAAACACTATGGCTATGTTCAATAAAACTTTATTTACAAAAAGAGGCAACCTGTCTGTGTGCTGCAGTTTGTCAAGATTTGTGCTAAATAAAATAACACAGATACATATTATATAATCTGATCTGCATAAGACAGTCTGAAAAACAGGCTTATAGATATGGTTTTTAGGGGTTAGGAATATCTGCATATGGATTTGTGGAAAATTTGGGAGGGGCAACAATAATTTTCTAAACCTGTATTGAAGTGTCTGTGATATAACTATATTAATTTACTAGACACTGAATTGCTCACTTAACACTGTGTGGCTTTTGTAGTATGCAAGATATATGTCAATAAGACTGTAAAGAATGAACAATAGAAAAATTAAACAAAAATAAAGGAAACAATGCATTTAGTTTGTAAAATGTAGAAGTGAAAAATTGATGAGTATTACAGTAAGGTTTCTAATGCCCATGGTTTATTTACTACTGAAAAAGTGAAAGTATTAGTAATAAATTAGGCAAATGCACTTCATGGACACCTGATCATTAAGAATAAAAAATCCAGAAAATGTACCCACTTCTATTTTCAGCAGTTTTACTGTTTTTACCTTGATCTTCTTCACAGTCTATAGATGAGAGGATTCAAGACAAGCTCTGCAGATATATGTAGTCAAGCATGTTGCAGAACCCCCAGCACAGTGAGAAAACCCTGGACTTTATTAACACAAGTGAAAACTGGAATTGATACATGTCAAAAAACAGTGTAATGAATACAATTTAAAATTTTGTTTTAAGTATGTAAATATTTATAGGATATACAATTGGAAGAATCAAAGCAATAATTATCAGATTCAAGGAAGCTGGATGATAGGAAATAGATCACTGTGAATGCCAACAAGAAATACAATTTTATTTTTAACCATTATTAGTAGACTTCTGGGGTATAGAGAGAATGCAGAACCTGTCTCTCATATCTGTGAACTAATGTCTGAAGCTAATAAAATAAACATATATTTAGATGTAACTATAAATATTCACAAGAGACAGTATGGAGATGAGTTCAGGAATGTCATTACATAAAGATAGTTAAATAACATATATATGATTCAACAGAGGATGAGCCTCAGTTATAAAACATTTGGTTGGATCGTGATTAAAGCTTAGCAGGCATGAGAAAGGGTGGTCAGTTGTAGCTCCTAAAATATTAAAGGAATTTGTGTGCACTACACCTATCTAGAGGAATCTCTGGGTGGTAAAGTCAGTTAAGCACTCTTTTTCTTGAAAGTCTGGGAGTTTTAACTTACCCAGAGGCACCCTGGAACCCAAGCTTGCTAATCTGTCTCCAAAATGCCAACCCTATGGAACAGTTCTGCTCTGCATACATGGGGTTACCATGAGTCAGAATTGACTTCATGGTAACTAATAACAACAGAACCATCTGAAAGCTCTACGGGTAGCACAAAAGGCTTGCAATTCAGTACTAACACAAAGCTTGGTGGTTACAATTTATACAACAGCACTCTGGAAGAAAGCCCTGGTGATCCGTTTTTGTAAAAGATGATATCCAAGAAGACCTAACACAGTTGTTCTACAGTGTAATTCATGGGGTCATCATGAGTTGAAATCAAGTCACTGGCAAGGTGTTGATTCTAAATGTAGTTAAATTTCCTAACATTGGAGATGTGTAATTAATATTTCTATTGATGAAGATATTTTGCTAAGCATTAGAAAAATAGAGGCAAATTCTATTTCTTGACCTCAAGAAACTCCCAGTTGAATGCTGAAATATGTATGTTGAAGGATAACTATAATAAATAATGATGTGAATTCAGGACAAAAGGCTTCCATGATGGTCTATAAAAAAGGCTTGTAAATAATAAGTCTCCTTAAAATAGTGAAGGAACTCTGTCTCTGCGACTCAGGGCAGTTTAGCATAAGTGCAGCCATCTTAGCCAATGATCAGACCCCATCATTTGCTGAAAACAGCCTAGTATGCCCCACAGGCACTTGACCATAAAACCATAGCCAACTTTTGCATTAGCCACCCCCTATCATCTCCACCTCCCTATCAGAACTTTGTTAGAAAACCATAAATCTCCCCACCAGAACTTTCCACTATAAAACAACTTTTTCATCAGCCACCTCTCACTTTCTCATCAGAACTTTAAAACCATAAAAACTTTCTCTATAGGCTATTGGGTGGGCTTAACCATATCTCCGTTCAGACCCCACTTTCTTTTTTGAGTAACCTTTACTAGACTCTTGGACTGGTGTGTTTCTGCCTTTGTGTCATGGTATTATTTTCCCAACAAATAGAATACAACCCAGATGAAATTTTTAGACTGAGTAGGAAACTAAAACACAGAAAGGATGACAGAGTACTATATACAAAGGAGGATATAATGGAAAAGAGCCATTCAAATCCACAAACACTTATTAAACACTAAGTTTCAAACATCATTATAGATACTGAAAATACTGCAATGATATAAACAACAGATTAACAAGATATACATGTGGTGTACAATTTAGAATAAATGGTAATGGGTAAACAAAGAAGATAGGAAATATAGCCAGAGGTAAGTTCCCAATTTTAGCTGGAGCAAATTGGGATCTCATGGAGAAGGTGGTAATGAGAGAAGACCTAAAAGGAATAGGCGCCAAATATATTAGGGAAAATTCCATTTGAAGTAGATGGTGCAGTAGAAGCAAAAATCTTGAGAGGAGTAGTAGTGGTTATATCTAATAGTGAGAAGTCCAAAGTGACTGGATAAAAAGCAAAGTATGAGAAAATAGATCAAAGCAGTAATGATTTGATAAGTGGCTACACTGTTCTCACCTTGTTTGGAGCTGGAGTACGAAGAAAACTAAAGGTACAAGGGAAAGATTGGTCCAGAGGACTAGTGGACCACAACTACCACAGTATCAACAGACTGTGTCCAGTATAACTAGATGATGCCGGGCTCCCATCACTGACTGACTACTCTGATAGAGATCACAATAGAAGCTCCTAGACAAAGTTTGTAAAAATGTAGAGCAAAATACTAACTCATAGGATAAACAAACAAAAAACAGAGTTAACCACCTGACAAAGACATGTGAAATCCTGAGACTATGGCCCCTGGATATTCTTCTAAGCTGAGTAACGAAGTCACTCTTGAGGTTCACCCTTCAGCAAAAGATTAGATGCACCCATAATAAAATAAATCTAAAGGGGCACACTAGCCCATGCTCAAAGACTGCAAGACAGAAGAGGACAAGAAAGCTAGTTAGTAACAGGGAACCCAAGGTTGAGAAGAGTTGAGTGTTGATATGTCATGGGGTTGGTAACCAATATCACCAAACAATATGTGTACTAACTATTTAATGAGAAGCTAGTTTGTACTGTAAACTTTCACCTAAAGAGAAATAAAAAGATAAAGAATTTTATTAGTATGTGGCTGGTAGTCTATCTTTTTGTGTTTCTTCTAATAGGGATTTGGATAGCTTCCTGTGTTTACATGCTTAGTTCTGTGTTCACACATGAGAAATTGGCTATCTACAAGAAACAAACTTAAGATGTAAGAACACACACTAAAAAATAAAAGAAGAGAGAAAAAATATTTCCTGCAAACAATGAAAAACAAAAAGTAGCCCTGGCTGTACTGATAGCAAGATGAAACAGACTTCAAATCAAAATTTATTACAAGAGAAAAAGAAGGGCATTATATAATAATGAAAGTTCAATCTGGTGACAAGATATAACTATATGCACACCTAAGAAGAATGCTCTAAAATACACGAAGAAAATACTGCTAAGATGAAAGAGAAATAGATAATTTCTCAATCATAACAGGAGATTGCCACTTACCACTTTCAAATATAGACAGAAAATCTAAAAAGATTGCTAAGGACGTGGGAAACGTAAACAAAACCACACATGAATACCTTCATTTAAAAAAAAGAAATACCAGGGGTGGAGTCAAGGTGGCAGACTAAACAAATGTCTCCCTAAATCCTTCTGGAAACCAAGACATGAAATGATAATTAAATGGAACCTTCCGGACACCTAGTGAGCCTTGGGATGTGGCATAGTGTTGTTAAGTTGGCCTTCATACCACTGAATGCAAAACCTCCTCTCTTTCACTGACCCCATTCTCAGTGAGCACAGGCTTGCACAGACTGAATGTAAGTCACCGTTTTGATTTCTTTTTTCCTCTGTCTTGGCCTGTGGGCAGATCTGTGACCTGACTAGCTGCTCTTCTCAGATGCACTGCTTGTAAGACAGGCAAGCATAATCGCCAAGGTCTGAGAGCCTGGTTTTGGACTCTATATACCTCGGCTCCTCTGGCCTATCTTTCTGCCTCCGTCATGTGGTAGCTGTACAGATGCGCTTGTATGGGACGCCATCTTGATCCACTGGGAAACAGAAAAGCCCAGGCAGATGCCCCTGCCAGACTTGATTCCTAGGCTGGGAGATGGTGCCTGCTAGGGGGAGAGTGCTTTTCTAGCAGGGAGGCTGTGTTTTGCACAGTGTCACCTGGGGCTGGAGCTCAGTGGCGGAGGCTGTGGACTCTGAGCATTTCAGCACTCTTGGCCTCTCTTTCCACTGGGACCCTGGTCCTGGCCAGCTGGCGAGCTTGTGCAGGTTGCCATCTTGTTTCACTGGGAAGTAGAGACATCTATATGGAAGCCTCAGATGGACCTAATTCCTGGGCTGGGGTCAATGCCTACCCAGAAGAGACAACTTTTCCAGAAGAAAAGCAGAATTCTACACAGTATCACCTACAGCTGGGGTCTGACAGCAGAGGCTAGCAGGCCAGTAACCTTTCTGTATTTTGAGTTAGTTGATAACATCTGGGGTTCAACATAGAGGTGCTTACTTTGGTAGCTGGGAAGAGGGACGTATACATCTGAAAACTTGACTGACTCTGGAAGTTGTCAAACACTTGTTGCTTCTCATTTTAAGACAGCTTAGAGAAACAACTGTGGTCCATCTTCACAGCATCTCTCCTAGCCTCTATTGACCCACATGAAGCCCCAAAAGCAACAAACTTTGGAGAAGACAGTAACCTGGAAATCACCCATAGCATCAGAAGGCCCCCAAAAGAAACCACCTCAGAACTTCCCAGATGAAGAAGCTTTTCTGAAACTATCAGAATGTGAATACTAAACGATTATATACAGAGCCCTCCTAGATCTTACACAAAATGCATCAGAGCAAAATGAAAAACTAAGCAAGCTGTTTGATCTGATGGAACATCAGTACTCAGAAATCCAATAGATAAAGAACAAAATCAAAGACATAGAAACTTCAATTCAAAGCCAAGAAAACAGAATGCATCAAGTGGAAAAGAGAATTTCTGATTTGGAAGGCAGAGCTACTGATTCCAGCTTCTATAAGGAGAAATCAGAAAAAAGAAACAAGGAAAATGAAGAAGACTTAAGAAGCATGTGGGACTCTATGAAGAAGAATGATCTACGATTAATTGGATTTCCTGAACAGGGAGAGACACCTGACAACACAGAGAGTATTGTTCCTTAGCTGTTGACAGAAAACTTCTCAGAAATTATGAAAGAAGAGAATATAGATATCCAAGATATGTACTGAACACCATTCAATACAGTTCTCAATAGAAAGACTCCAAGACGTATTATAACCAAATTGGACAAAGGGAAACATAAGCAGAAACTCTTAAAGGCAGCATGACTCAAAGCAAAGCTAACATTCAGAGGGAAACCCTGTAGGTTTTCATTGGATTTCTCAGCAGAAACAATGATGGCATGGAGACAGTGTCATGATACATTCAAAGCCTTGATGGAGAAGAACTTCCAACCAAGAATTTTTTATCCTACAAAACTATCTTTCAAACATGAAAATGAAATTAAGACATTCACAGATACACAGGAACTCAGAGACTTTGTAGAAACCAAACCAAAGCTACAAAAAATACTGAAAGAATCTCTTTGCTTGAAAGAACAAAACCACTAACTTTATATTTATAAGGCATATTATTGAGAATCCTACTCAGTTAGGGAAGGCCCCAAACACAATCAAAGCTATCACAGATCTAGTGATCATATCGTGTAAAGTATGATATCATCATATTAAAAAGAGGGATGTACTACAGTCGTTAAAATCCTTCCAGATGGAGAGGTAGTTGACATGACTGGTAGCAATCAAAATTAGGTTTATATATAGTTTATTAAAGACTCATGTGTAGAAGAAAAGACTCTTTGACGGCTGAATGGGTGGGAAAAGAGGGAAGGTGGGGGGAGGGTTTAGATTAGAAAGTTAATAGAAATTTGGTTGGGTGAAATTGGTGACAGCACACATTGGAAAGAAGATCAATAATAACTGGACTTCAACACAATTTGAGTACTCCTCCATTCTAACCCAATGTTGCAAAGGCAGAGTAGCTGGGATGGGGGGCTGAGGACCATGCTCTCAGGTGAAATCGAGGCCAATTGGTATAGCTAGCATTTTTCTAGTGATGACTCTCTACACCCCTCATTGGTGAGTGGCATCTGGGGGTCTTAAAATCTGCCAAGCTTCCATCTGAGGGTACAGCAGATTGTCCCGACTCAACAGGAGTGGATGATCACCAAGGACAAGAGTGATATGGGGAAAGGAGAACCCAGAGGATGGAGAGACCCACATGAGTGGGTCTCTACATCGACTTGTGACCAGAAGAACTCAATGGTGTCCAGCCACCACCAGTGACAGCCACGATGGAGCTCACGAAGTTGATTCTCACTGGCAACAAGAGAATGGATGGGGTGCACCCTGAGATTTTCAATAAAAGACCACAGTTCATGGTCCAGGGGCTTTGGGGCTTCCCTGAGCATGCCCCATGGCCATGATACTGCCCCTTTCCATAAATCATAATGAAGGGAAACTTTTCAGACAGCAATGGATTAGACTTGGTGACACAGAATGACTGTATCTTGTGGGAATTTTATGGTTCTATGCATCTATAGGATACCATTCTGCTGACTTCTTCCTGGAGGAAGGGGAGTGGGTGAAAACGAGGGCATAGGAGACTGTTGGGAGGATAGGACATTTATGGAGCAGATAAGAGGGGTATGCTGTCACCAGGCAGGGAGAGCAGTGGGAGCTGCATATAGGTGAGCATGTGAATTTATATGGAAATGTACATTTTCATTCAATCATAATACAATAAAAAAAAAGAAATAGCTAAAATCATTAACTTAAAGTGATAACTTAAGAAAATAGAAAAGAAAGAGCAGAAGACAAAAGCTATCTTAATGAATATTGTCATGGATTGAATTGCATCCCCCAACAAAAATCTACGTAGCAGTTTGGCTAGGCCAATGATTCCTGATATTGTGCGATATTCTTATAGGTTGTAAATTCTGACCCTATGATAGTTAGGGGAGGAGAGACAGTAGTTATGTTAGTGAGGCAGAACTCCATCTACAAGATTGTATTGTGCTTTGAGGCAATCTCTTGGGATATAACGGAAAGGAAAATAAGCAGAGAGTTGGAGACTTCATCCATCAAGAAAGCAGTGCCAGGAGCAGAGTGCTTCCTTTGGACTTGTGGTCCTTGCTCCTCAGAAACTTCCACTGAGGAGCAAGACTAATGGGAAGGACCTTCCTTACAAGCCAATAGAGAAAGACTTTCTCTGGAGCTGATGCCCTGAATTTGGATTCAGTCTACTTTGCTGTGAGGAAATAAATTTCTCTTTATTAAAACCATCCACTTGTGGTATTTCTGTTATAGAAGTACTAGATTGCTAAGAGATATATATGAAATACTCCATCCAGCGTTAGAACAGTTCACATTCTTCTCCAGCTCACATAGATCATCATTTTAAGGATAAACTACATGCTAGAACACTCAGAAAATCTCAACACATTTAGAAAATATTGAAATGGTAGGAAGCATCTTCTCTGACAGTAATGATTTGAAACTAGAAGTCATTAACAGGAAAAATTGGGGGGGAGGGTAGAAACATGGAAAGTAACTAACACTGTAAAAAAAAACTACTGACTCATAGAAAAAATCAAAAGTAAAATTTAGAGAATCACTAGAATCAAATGAAAATGGAAATACAAGATATCGAAACCTTTGGTACAAACAAAAGCAATACTCAGGGGAAAATTTCTCACAATAAATTCCTTCATTAAAAAAAAGAAATATCTAAAATCATTAACTTAAAATGATAACTTGATCAAATAGAAAGAAAGAGCAGACGACAAAAGTTACCTTAAACAGATAACAGTAAATATCAAGGATGTTTTAGTCAGCTAGTGCTGATCTAACAGAAATACCACATAGTGTATGTCTTTAACAAAAGGAAGTTTATTCTTACACAGTTCCGTAGGCTACAAGTCCAAATTCAGTATGTCCCCTCCAGGGGAAGTCTTCCCATCTTATTGGCTCTGAAGGAAAGTCTGGTACTGCATCAGTCTTTGTCCAGGGAGCATCTTGGCTCAGGAATCTCAGGTCTCAAGGATGAACTCTTCTCCCAGTGCTGTGTTCTTGATAGTGTGAGGTTCCCAGTTCTCTGCCTGCTTTCCTTTCATTTTATCTCTTGCAGGATGAAGGGATTAAGGGTGGTGCAAGCCATACTCCAGGGAAACTCCCTTTACAGTGGAGCAGGGAGGCAATCCTATGAAGGGATTTACAGTCCCACTCTAATCCTTTAACATATAGCACAGGAAAATCACAAAATGGAGGACAATCACAAAATATTGAGAAACATGGTCCAGCCACATGGCTACATATATTTTTGGGGGGACACAATTCAATCCATGACACAAAGAGATCCATGATACAAAGAGCATCTCTTTGTGATTTATTTTCTTAAGGTTGATTATATCTTGGTCTTTCTTTTGGGGTTTAGTTTTTTTGGCATTTGATACTCATCTTGGATATCTATGTTCTTTTTTTTCATAATTTCAGGGAAGTTTCCTGTCAACAACTCCATAACACTCTCTGTATTTTCAGCTATCCCTCCCTCATCAGGAACTCCAATTATTTGTAGATTATTCCCCGTAATACAGTCCCACATGTTTCTTAATGCTTTTTCATTTTTCTTATTTCTTTTCTCTGATTTCTCCTCATCAATGCTGGTGGCAGTTACTCTATCCTGAAGCTCACTAATTCTGGCTTCCTTCTCCTCAGTTATGCTCCTTTGCTTTTGGATTCAGTTGTCTTAATTCTGTAATTTTATTATTGAGCCAATGAATTTCAGATCACTGATATTCCATCAGTTCAAATAACTTACTTAATTTTTCATTTTGTCCTGCTGCATTTTGTTTAATCTGTATGAAAGCTCTCTACATAATTCTCTTGTAGTTGACTTCCAGTAATTTCAGAAAGTCTTCTTCATCTGGGATGTTTTTTGATTTTTTTTTTTTATTTGGGGAATTTTCCAGAGCCATGATGAACAGCTTCTTTAAACAGTTAGATATTTATTATTGTCTTTGTGTCATCAAAAAGCTGTTCTAAAAGCAGACTGAGGGCACTACTGATTTTGGTCACCAGCCACATCTGGGTACTCTAGTGACTGGACCCAGGTGGACTCTATGGGGTGGTAGGACCACCTCCTGGCTGCTAAAGGTGGGAGTTACTTGTGGAAACTCTCTTTTGTTATACCTGTAGAGCCTATGGTGTAGCTCATGGGATGGAGGAGAGGAAGATATTTCCCCACTGGCTGCCTGATATCGCTGAGCTCTGTTGATGTTTTTAGCTTAAAAACTGCTTATTTGCTGAGAGGGGTGCTATGCAGTGTCCACTCAAGACAGCTGGACTCTCAGGGGTGGTGGACTCCACCTTCTCACTGGCAAAGATGGCACCCTACTTATGGAATCACTGGAGGGCTTTCAGATGCAATGATGTAGATCACTGAAGGGTGGTGGAGATGCTGCCACCACAGTCAGCAGTTGGTTCTCCAGATGTTCTAATTTTAAAAAGGTGCTTAACTGTCAATTCCTAGGTTTGTGCTTTGGTTGGTAACTGCTGAATTAGTCAGGTCCTCAGGTATGGCAGGTCTCATCTTCTGGCTGACAACAAAAGCACCTCATAGACTGTCCCCAGATGTTACTGTGTGGTTCAAAGAAGGGAGGGGGTAGGGCTTTACCACCCGCATCTACCAGGCCGCACCCATTTCTCTAGGCACAGTCATCTTAAACGCAGCATTTCTGTTGGAGAATCATGAGCCAAACAGGGCCTAGTGCTCAGCCTGAGAATAAGCTGCATCTGAGACTTTCATGTGGTTGACTCTACCTCCAAGCTGACCAAGATTGCACCCTGCCTGAGCTCCCTTCCTGTTATGAGATGGCAGAATCTACGGAACAGCTCAGAAAAGAGAGGGTGGAAGGGCAGTTGTGCCTTCAGTCAGCAGCAATGTTCTCAAAATGTGGCTATCCCAAGCACAGTCTCTCTGCTACACTATACAGTGTTTACTTAACCACTGGAGTTCAGCGTATATGCTGGCTCATGTCCTGTCCCTGCCTTCTGGATAACAGAGAAGGTGTTATTACCTGCAGTCCTCCCCAATGATGTGTCAGCAGAAGCAGGATTCAGCATGCCACTGCCTCATCTCTAAGAGAGATAGTTTTCCCTTACTGGTGCCTAGCCCAGTCTGATAACTGTATGCCAGAACCTAGGGCTCCCAGAATTTCTAAGCTGCTCTGTTCGATTATCACTCTAGGCCTTAATTCTCAGACAGAATTGAGGTGATGTGTATCTAATCTGCCACCTTGCCTCCACTTCCCTCCATTTTGCTCTTGATAATTAAACATGCTTAGTTGTATATTAGATGCATGATTACATGTTTTTAAGACACAGATTCTGCTTCATTAGAATGCAGATGATGATTTTGTGAACCATGTTATGTCAGTTGACTGAGTTGTCCCTTGTAACTCTGGTCCTGAGCTTATAAACTGAGAGAACCAATCTTTGAAGGTATTTGATTATGTCTAATGGATATCTGTGTTTGAATGTTCAATCAATATGTGTGCCTGCATCACTTATTTGTATTTACATTTACTTGTAAATATTTCTCTACCATATGTCTATCAGTTTGCCATATTTTGATTGCTTGTGTGTTTCTGTGATACTGGAAGCTTTGCCACTAGTATTTCAAAACCAGCAGGGTCACCCTTGGTGGAGAGGTTTCAGTGGAGCTTCCAGAATAATATAGACAACGAAGAAGAACCTGGCAGTCTACTTCTGAAAAAAATTGGACAGAGAAAATCTTATGAATAGCAATGGACGTTGTCTGAGATAGTGACTAAAAATGATCCCCTCATGTTGGAAGGTACTCAGCATACACCTTGGGAAGAACTACCTCCTTGTAGTAGAGTCAGCCTGAATAACATGGATGGAGTAAGGATTTCTGGACCTTCTTTGGCTTATGTGGAGTAACTCTAAATGCAGAGAAACAGTCTCACACATCCACTAATAATTGGAATGTGTAATGTACAAATTATGAATCTAGAAATATTAGAAGTCATCAAAAAAGAAAAGAAAGACATAAAGATGAATATTTTAGGCATTAGTGAGCTGAAATGGACTTGTAATGGCCATTTTGAATCAATCATATGGTCTACAAACTGAGGACAAATGGCTTTGTGTTTATCATCAAAAAGCACATACCAAGATCTATCCTTAAATATGACAGTCGGTAATAGCATAATAACCACATGCCTACAAGGAAGACCAGTTAATACAACTATTACTCAAATTTACATATCAACCACTAAGGCCAAAGTTGAAGAAATGGAAGACATTTACCAACTTCTGCAATTCTGAATTTGATCAAACATGTGATCAAAATGTATTAACAATTAACAATTACCAGAAAACCTAGTGGCAAAGTGATTAAGTGCTATGGCTGGTAATCAAAAGGTTGGCAATTCAAATCTGCCAGGAACTACTTGAAAACTTTATATGTGTAGTTATACTCTGTTATGTAGTGTCATTATGAGTTGCAGTCAGCTTGTCAGCAATGGCTTTGGCTTTTTGTTACTGGACTGTGAAAGTTCAAAAAAAAAACAGAATTGATATTTGGGAAATGTGACTTTGGTGTCAGAAATGACACAGGGGACATAATAGAATTTTACACCAACTACTTCTTCATTATAAATATCTTTTTTCAACAACACAAATGGCGACTATACACTTTAACCTTGTCAGATGGAATACACAGGAATCAAATCAACTATGTCTTTGGTAAGATTATGAAACTGCTCAATATTATCAGCGAGAAAAATGCCACGGACCAACTGTGGAACAGATTATCTGTGGTTGTCTTTTGAAACACATATGGAGAAAAAGGCATTAGCCAGTTAGTAGCTGCCTACCAAGCACTAGGAGATGTATTAATCAGCTCAAGCAACGACACAACATCTGGAATAGCAGCTACAATGGGGGTCATCACTTTGTTAAGTTTGTGATAATCTACTGTTGTTCCCCAAGACCCATCGGTTTTGCACACAGGCCAAAGAGGTGGGCGGACCGGGGATGTGGTAGTAATCACCACCCCTGCATCCTTCAAGTCCTTGACGGTAGCAGTGATTTCTGCAGTACCCCCCAGGAATGTGGTATTGCTTCTGGTTCAATATTTTCCTAGGCAGTGGCAATTCTAGTGGCTTCCATTGGCTCATCCCACCATAATAGCCCTCAATACATTTGTCAGGGATCTAATATAGGGGTTTTGTCAGTTGCTGAATATATCTATTCTAATTATGATTTCTGGAACTGGGGAAATCACTACAGGATGGGTTTGGGAACCCACTGGACTTGCTGTGAGACAAACATGAGCCAAGACTCCATTAATAACCTAACCTGCATGTGCCCCCACTCTGACTGGTGGGCCACAGTCACATTTTGGGTCTCCTGGAATTAGTGTCAGTTCAGAGCCTGTATCAAGTAGTTCCCAGAAAGTCTGATTATTTCCTTTTTCACAGTGAATAATCATTCTCATAAAAGGCTGTAGATCCCTTTGTGGAAGAACAGGAGAAAGATTAACAGTATAAATTTTTGGCACTGTATTAGAATTCTTCCTCAAAGGGACTTGGCCTCTCCTTCATTCAAGGGGTTCTGGGTCCTTAAACTCCGTCAAGTCTGGGAATTGATTGAGGGACGTGACTTTTTATTCTGGTGCTTTGAGTTAAACTGCTGTTCATCTGACCTAGAATTCATTATTCATGTGGATCAAGTAAATATTTAGTAGGCTGATTATCTATTTCATTTCTAGGGACAATATGACTAAGTAGCCAACTCCATATGTACATATGAATCAGTCGCTGTCCATTACTGTAAGCACACACCCACCTTGTATTTGTCAGTTGAGTGTAGCTGTTTGACCCCTATCACCACAAGGTCCAGTCAGCCCCATTGTAGTTAAGTGTCTTAGTTTAGTTAGGGCAGTTCCCACTGTTATACTTAATTTACATTAAATGACAATCACAGCAGTCTTCAAGGATCCTGGAGCTCCCTTCACAAATTTGTTTCTCACGTTGTGGTAAAAGGTGTGTTGTCTGGACATTCTATGTGTGGATTTGAAGGTCTAACCTGATAAATCCACTCTAGCTTGCCAATTTCTCTAAGCCTTTGGATACCCTCTTCTACAGTACACAAAGACAGGTAGGTCTGGCAGTTCAGTTTGGTTTAATGTAGGCCTCTGAATCATCCATGCTTCAGCAATCCAGCCAAACAATTAGGTCCTTTCCTAACTTCTCGAGCTGAAATATTGAATGAAGAGTCTATGCTCACTGGACCCATGTCAAGAAATTTGGACTGATCCATCTTTGTGTTCCTTGCACCGTTATCCCACACCCTTAGCAGCTATTCACATGCATTTTCCCCAGGTTTCTGTTTATACGTATTAGCAAAGTCAAGCAGTTCCTTTGGAGTATAGCGTATCTCCTTCTGGGTTACCCTGTGTACTTCATGTTTGGGGGCTAGCTTGGTCTTAAGTCTAATTACACATCTAGAAGCCAAAATTAGTAGTGCGGAAATGTTTTTAGACCCCTCAGCACGGTCTTGTAAAGTATCTGCCTCAGGCCATGCCCTAGACAATGACTCAGGCAGGGGATCTTTAGAGGCAGCTGGGCTACAGCTGATCTCATTAGATTGGAGTGGAACAGATAATGCCTTTTCTTTTTAGCAGACAAACATGAAGGGCATTTAGCTGACAAACCTGAAGTAATTCTTTCACAAGGATGCGCATCTGCTGGCAGGAGTGAGTCATTGGACGTTAGGAGGTCAGCATCTCCAGCTTCCTTATGATCTGCTCATATTTCTCCATTCCAAGTTTCAGAGTCCCATTTTTTTTCAGTCAATGCCCTCACTTCAGATACTTCTGGAGATTGGTAATTAAGCTGCTTTTGCAATTTTACCAACTCTAATGATAAGCATCTGGGTTTGGCTTTTGGCAATATCAGCTCTACCATTACAGGTAATGAGGTTTTCTTTTAAAGCACAAGTGGAAGTTTTGAGGTCTCTTACACAGCATGAGAACTTTGATTCCAGAGCCCTGAGCTTATCTCTTTCTTTTGCCAGCTTATCTAATTCAAGTAGGAACAGCCAACCAACTTCCTTATACTTCTCATCCTCGTATAATTTTGAAAAGTTATTACACATATTCTCACCCTGAGCGTCACCTTTCACCAATATCTGATCTATCTATCAGTGGTGCTATTTTGCAGATGTATACTACCACCTCAGCCCACGGACTAGCAGGGCACTCTTTACTAGTAGGAGCAGAGTTATGAATAGTGGTAATATTAACCAGACATGAGAACCACTTGAAAAGATTCATTTTCACAATTTTGTTTCCCTGGATCCCACTCCTGGTACTGAATTGTCTTAGGCTGGTTTTTCTAGGGAAGCAAAACCAGTAACGTGTATGTATAAGGAATGATTTATATACAAAGTACAAGGAAAAATTTACATATAAGAGAAATAGCTCACACAATTGTAAAAGCTGAATGTCCCAAGTCCTAGCACAAGCCTCACATGGCCACAGGAGCTGGTAAACCTAAGGTCAGCAGGTCAAAGACCAGAGTTCTAGATCACCAGCTGTATAGGTCGGCAGATCTGAAGCTGGCAGTGAGACTGTGAGGTCTCTGCTGACTCATGGAGTGAAAAGGCTGGCGAACCTAGAATCAGCAGATCAGAAAACAGGACTCTCAAGCACTGGCTGTAAGGATTGATGAATCCAACAGCTGCTAGTTCAGGTCCAAGAACCAGAAACAAAAGATATCAGGAGCTGCTGACAATGTGAGCAGACAGGGTATTAGAATTCTTCCTCAAAGGCACTTGGCCTCCCCTTCGTTCAAGGGGTACTAGGTCCTTAAACTTGCTCAAGTCTGGGAATTGATTGGGGTAGGTGTTGGAAGACAGACAGATGAGAGCTGAGGGGAGGAATCTATCACAGGCCCTGCCCTGCCACTTGACACAGCAGCCAAACATGGAGTTGCCAATTTGGCACAATCTTGACTACTACACCATCCAACTGCTCCTATGCAAGTACAAGTTGACATTGAAAATTATAGTAAGTTCTCTAGAGCCAAAGTACATCTCACTTAAATTAAAAGACAATCTCAATAATATATTTGATTCTTGGAACAGTGATGACCAAAGATCAGATAAGATGTGGCTTGACATCCAGGATGTCACACATAAAAAAAAGCAAGAGGTCGTTACAATGACAGGAAAGGAATAATAAAAAAAAAATGTCAGAAGAGATTTTTAACGTTGCTCTTGGATGTAGAGTAATTAAAGCAAAAGGAAGAAATAATGACATAAAAGAGCTGCTATGTTTCAAAGGGCAGTATGAGAACATGAAGTAAAGAACAATGAAATGTGCAAAGACCTAGACATAGAAAACCACGATTAGCATTTTTAATGGTGAAAGAACTGAAGAAAGAATTCAAACCTTCAAGTTGAAATATGGAAGGATTCAACGGGGAAAGTATTAAATAGGATCAGAAACAGCAAAACAAGATGACGGGAATACACAGAGTCACTGTAACAAAAAACAATTGGTCAAAGTTCAACCATTTCAAGATGTGATCAAGAGCTAATAATACTGAGGGAAGAGGTAAATTGCACGAAGGCATTGTCTAAAACCTAGGCTATGGGAATTGAAGGACTAGCCACTGAGACATTTCAACAAGCTGATGGAGTACTGGAGGTGCCTACTCATCTATGACAAGAAGTTTTGACAGTTACCAGGGCAACCACTTGGAAGAGATTTATATCTGTACCCATTCCAAAGAAATGTGATCAAACAGAATGCAAACAAATCGTTAATATCACAAACTCAAAAAACATAAAAAATAAAAAGTATTGCCATCAAGTTGATTTTGACTCATATCACAGACAAGCAAAATTCTGCTGAAGATTGTTCACAACAAATTACAGCAATGTATTAACAGGGAACTGCTGAAAACTTAAGCTGGATTTGAAAGAAATTTGGAATGAAGGATACCATTGCTGATGCCAGATGTATCTTGTCTCAAAGCAAGAAATACCAGAAAAATATTTACTTGTTTATTTTCTTAACTATGCAAAGGCATTCAACTAGATGGATCATAACAAATTATGAAATATTGTAAAGAATGGAAATTCTAGAACACTTAATTGTGCTCATCAGAAACCTGTACATAGGCCAAAAGGCAGCTGTCCAGATACAAAAAAAAGGGGATGTTGTGTGGTTTAAATTCAATAAGATGTACATCAGAGGTATATCCTCTCACTATTTTAGTCACTCCCTTTGCTGAGTAAATGATCAGAGGATCTGGACTATAAGAAGCAGAACAAGGCACCAGAATTGAAGGAATACTCATTAACAACCTGAGATGTGCAGATAATACAATCATGGCTGTCGAAGGTGAGGACAACTTGAACCATTTACTGATAAAGATCAAAGACTACAGTCACTACTGTGGATTACACTTCAAAATAAACAAAACAAAAATTCTCGTAACTGCATCAACAAGCAACATCACAATAAATGGAGAAAACATTGAAAAGTCAAGGATTTCATTTTTACTTGGATCCAAAATCAACACCCATGGAAGTAGCAGTCAGTTAACAAAACCACATATTGTATTGGACAAATCTGCTGCAAAAGACCCCCTTAAAGTGTTAAAAAGCAAAAATGTTACTTTGAGGGCCGAGACCTGTCTGACCCAAACTTTGATGTGTTTAATGACCTCATACGCATGTGAAAGCTTCACAAGGAATAAGGAAGACCAAAGAAGAATCAATGCCTTTGATTTATGTGTTGGAAAAAATGTCGAGTGTGCTGTGGACTGTCAGAAAACAACAACCACAAATCTCTCTTGGAAAAGTACAGACAGAAATGCTTATTAGAAGCAAGGATGGCATATGCTTTGGATGTGTCATCAGGAGGGACTAGTCCCTGACAAGGACATCATGTTTGGTTAAGCAGAGGGTTAGAGAAGTAAACAAAAATTCTTAAGGAAGAGTACTGGAACAGCGGCTTTAAGAATGAGTGCAAGCATAACAATTATGAGGATGGCACAGGACTGGGTAGTGTTTTGTTGTGTTGCACCTACGGTTGCTATGAGTTGAAATAGACTCAACACCACCTAACAACAACAACAACACCTGTAAAATTAGTGCTGTACATAAATAATTACTCAAAATCAAAGATGAGAAGATAAAGAGTATTTGAAACTGAACAAATAGAATACAGTTAAAGAGAATTTTGACACATTGTGACAAATTTGACTAATGTGTAGAATATTGAATGGGAACCTAACTTGTGTAACTTTCACCAAACCTCAGTAAATATTATTTAAAAAAATAGTAATCATTTGTCTTATAAAGGGGTCTGTGGAGGAATGTGCCTTAGGATCTCTCTTCATGCTTTTGGAATAGTGATACTGAGCTAAACATTCACATTGCTCAGAAATTATTGTATGATTTATTTGAATATTTTAGAATACAGAGGAAATAAAATGCACCCTTCTCAAAAGTGCTTAACTCTGCTGAAAGCCTCTGAAGTAGAAGTAGGATTCTCTAGTAACATTATAGTTTTATGCCACAGCATATGTTATGTAAGTAACTTCAATCTCATAAAACATTCACTAGAAATGATACTATTCTAATTCTAAAGGACTCTACCAGACAGCTGAATCAACTAAATAGCCAAAGTATCTTAATCAATTTTAAAATCAAATAAGTCTTATTTTTTGTGTTTAATAAAGTTTACATTTGAGAATACTATTAATCATTTTCAGGATAGAGGAAGGAATACACATTACGCACCTATAATGTACTAAAGAGCATTGAAATGCTATCCAGTATTACCCTAAGGATCTAAGCTATAAGCCTTACCTAATTTACAGATGAAGAAACTGAGGTTCACAGTGGTTAAGTAACTTGCTCGAAGTCATTCTAATAGTAAGTAGTACAATCTAGATGTAAAGCAATTATGTCCAAAGCCAGCATTTGTTTTGTTAAGCACACTTACTGTTTATGGCAAATATTATATGGGAAACAGGTAAAATTAAAAAAAACAAAAAACACTAAAACTGAAGTTAAAAATAAACATGTATTCCATTAACTTCATTGTCATTTGCTATATGTTGAGAGATATATTCATTTTATACACAGCTGTGTGGGAAATTGTTCCTGGGATAATGGGTATGTCTTACAGAAGAAACTTGTAATAACAATACCCGACACTTGTATGCGGGGACAACAGTAATTTACTGGTCGATTTCTCAACTTCTATGTGGGACACCCAGGTTTGACTTCCAGCCAATAAACCTCACATATAGCCATCAATCTTTTGTAAGTAGTGGCTTCTGGTTGCTATGATATTGAGTTTCAGCAGACCTTCCAGACTGAAGTGGACAGGGGAGAATGGCCTGGCAACCTAATTCTGAATATCAGCCTACAGAAACCCTGTGGGTTACAATGGTCTAATCACTTGATTTGAACCTCAGGGGTGAATGATGGAGATGGCCAAGGATAATGAAGTTTCAGGTAACATTTCTTTCATTGTGTTTAAAGTTTTCATAATTTGGGGCCAACTTGACTACAGCTAACAACCAACGATTACAATACTTGTTTCTCCATTATGTTATTTCACAATTCTTCTGTTTGTCATATTAACTCATTTAATCTTTTCAGTGAACTTAAGGTGGCAAATATTACTGGCACAGGTTTACAGCTGGAGAAGATGGTGTATTGTGATGTGAAGAGCAGAATTGTCTGAAAATAATTCAAGATATTTAACCTGAATTGCTTCGGAATAAATTGGCAGGCATGTTTTCTTTGTGATCACAGACCCAATCAAGCTCAGTAGTTTTCTATGAGTGTGTGCAATTGTCATTTCAGTAGAGGGCAATTTAACACTGCAAAGTGTCCAGTTTCTACAGGTGTGCAGTCGATGATCCTGGAAATCTCCTTTGCACAGCTACTACTCCAATTCTACTTTACTAAGTAGCCGTTTAAGTTCCTGGATGTAAGGCTGGTTTCTAACATAGGCACTACAGAAAGTTAGGCCACAGAAGGGTCTCTTCACTCTACTGAAAGGTCAGCACAGAGCCCATGTGTCTCCATGTGAAGAGAGAAAGGAGACCAGTCTTTTCTAACATCTGATGATTCAGTCTTGGAAAGTGGCCTTTACTGAGTATAGTTTGTCTTAATGAATTCATTCATTCATTTCTTCTTCTTCCATTACTACTTAAAAAAAAATTGTGACTTATTCTACTGCTTAGTCCTGGATAATGCAGAAGGTTAACACTCTCAACTGTTAACTGCAAGACTGGAGGTTCAAATCTGTCTAAAGATCTGGTTATCTACTTCTGAAAGAACAAGCCACTGAAAACACTATGAAGCACAGATCTACTGACATACATGGGGTCACCATGAGTTTAAATGTACTTGAAAGGCACCGGGGGCTGGGCTATGCCACTTATCAGTTTATTCTGGACCTGGTTTGTGGCTAGTGATCACAGCCCTTGGAGTACAGACACAGTGTCACAGAGTTATTAAAGAATGGAGCAGAGATGCAGATCCAGATATCAGTCCTTTCATCCTTCAACTGGATTGATTAATTAAGCTCAAACTAAAATACACTGATATAAAAATGTCTAACAAACTGGTACGGAACTCTGAACACTTGTGTGTTGTGGTTTGAGTTGATACTGATAAATATTACAGGATGAAAGAAATCAAAATGCAGAACTAAAAGGGACTTAAAATGTAATATCATGAAAGGAGACTAGAGCTAGGATGTTATTTTTATGGCCAGGGCAGGTCATCACAATACCAGATCCTCCATGGGGAAACATTGATTACTATTGGTGAAGATTTTGCTTACCTGAATGTCAAAAATTCAAGATGATTGAGAACAATAATTGTTCAAGAGTTATGCAGATCTTGGTTAAACTCTTTGCTTCAACTCTCAGTAATTGTGTACATTTGGTAAAATTTCCTCATTTAGCAATGTTCCATTTTTTTTTTTCTTGTTTGTAATGAGGAATTGAAAATGACATTTATTTTGAAGGATAATTGGGACAAGTGAAGCAAAACATTGTACATTTAGTTCTTTGAACAATGTCTGGTATGTTACATAAACACAAATAATTCCAGTCAGTCAGTTTCCTAAATGGAAACATTTCATTTGGGTCAGATATAAAGTAAGAATCACAGAATTCAGTGTAGGAAATACCAATAACTAGTATACTCAAGCATCTGTCAGTTTGTCAAACTGTAGGGGTTTTCCTGTTGCTGTGGTGATAGAAGCAATACCACCATTATTCAAATACCGGCAGGGTCACCCAAAGGGCGATGGCTTTCAACTGAGCATATACACTAAGACAGAAAAAAAAAAAAAAAAAAAAAAAAAAGACCTGCTAGTCTACTTCTGAAAAGAATTAGATGGCAAAAACATTACAAATACCATCAAAACATTGTCTGAAATAGTGCAGGAAGATCAGTCCCTCAGGTTGGAAGGTGATCAAAATAAGGTTGGAGAAGAACTAAATTTTCAAAGCATAGTCTACCTTAATGATGGCAATGGAGTCAAACTTCCAGCATCTTCATCTGCTGAAAAGGCAACTAAAATGGGAATACACAGCTGCAAATATCCACTAATATTTGAAATACTGAACATACAAAGTATGAATCGAGAAAGATTGTAACAAGTCAAAATGAAATTGAATGCACAAACGTTGATATCCTAGGCATTGTTGTTGTTAGGCCTTTGAGCCAATCATGACTCATAGCAATGTTATTTATAACAGAATAAAACATAGCCCTGTCTTGGGCCAAGCCTACAACTATTTTTACACCTAAGTCCGTTGTTGGAGCTACTGCGTCAGTTCATCTTCTTCAGGGTGTTCCTCTTTTGTACTGATCCTCTACTTTACCAAGCACGATGTCTTTTTCCAGGGATTGATCCTTCCTGCCTACATGCCCAAAGTATGTAAGATGCAATCTTGCCATCTTTGTTTCCAAGGAGCACTCTGGTTGTATTTTTTCCAAAACAGATCTGTTTGCTCTTTTGGTCGTCTATGGTACATTCAATATTCTATTCCAATATCACAATTCTAATGCCTAATCCTAGGCATCAGTGAACAGAAATGGACTAGTATCTGCCATTTTGAAATGAACAATTGTATAGTCTACTATGCTAGGAGTGACAACTTGACGAGCAATGGCGTTGCATACATCATCAAAAGGAACATTTCAAGATCTATCTGGAAGTACAACACTGTCAGTGATAGAGTAACATTCATAAGCCTACAAGTAAAACCTGTTAATACAATTATTATTCAAATTTACACAATAACCACTAAGGATAAAGATGAAGAAACTAAGGGTTTTTATAAACTTCTGCAGTCTGAAATTGATTGAACATGCAGTTGGGATGCACTGATAATTATTGGTGATTGGAATGTTGGAATCAAAGAAGAACTGATAGTTGGAAATTACAGTTCTGGTGTAGAAATCATGCTGGAGATCTCATGATAGAATTTTGGGAGATCAATGCTTCTTCAATTTGAATATCTTTTTTCAACAACACAAATGGTGACTATACATATGAACTTCTCCAGATGAAATCACAGGATTCAATTCTATATCTGTGCAAATAGATGACCCAGAAACTCAATATTATCAGTCAGAACAAGGCCGGGGACAGACTTTGGAACAGACACCAATTACTCATATCCAAATTCAAGTTAACGTTGAAGAAAACTAGAACAGGTCCTCAAGAGCAAAAACACTATTTTTAGTGTCTCCCACCTGGATTTAGAGAGCATCTCTAGAATAGATTTCACACATTGAACACTAATGACCAAAAAGACCAGATTAGTTGTGGGATGACATCAAGAAAATCACACATGAAGAAAGCAAAAAGTCATTAAAAAGACAGGAAAGCAAAGACCAAAGCAAGTGTCAGAAGAGACTGAAACTTGATCTTCAAAATCTTGTAGCTAAAGCAAAAGGAAGGAATGATAAAGTAACAGAGCTGCACAGTTTAAAAAGGGCAATTCAGGAAGACAAAGTATTATACGGACATGTACGAAGAAATGAAATAGAAAACCAGCAGTTAAGAAAAACCTACTTGGCATTTCTCAAGCTAAAAGAACTGAAGAAAAAGTTCCAGCCTCAAGCTACAGTGTTGAAGGAATCTATGGAAAAAGATAAAATGATTCAGGAATCATCAAAAGAAGATGGAAATAGTACACAGTCACTGTATCAAAAATAAGTGGTATGTGTTCCAACATTATAGAAGAAAAATGTGATTGGTAACCAATGGTACTGCAGGAAGAAGTTCAAGCTGCACTGTAGGCAGTGGAGAATGACAAGACCCCAAGAATTGACAAAATATTATTGAGATACGTCAACAAATGGATACAGGGTTGGAAGTGCTCACTCTTTCTTGACAAAGACAGTTACCTCTGACAATTCTTATGAAACAGATCCATACTTATGCCCATTCCCAAGAAAGGTGACCCAATTCAATGTGAAAATTATCAAAAACAAACAAACCCATCAATATCACACACAAGTAAAATGTTGCTGAAGATCGTTCAAAAGTGGCTGCAGTGGGATACTGACAAGGAACTGCTGTCCCAGATTCAAGCCAATTCAGAGAAGGAAGTGAAATCAGGGGTGTCACTGCTAATGTCCTATGGAATCCTGGCTGAAAATAGAGAATACCACAGAGACATTTAACTGTGTTTTATTGACTGTGCAATGGCATTCAACTGTGTGGATCATAAAAAATTGTGGATAATATTTCAAATAAAGGTGTTTTAGTCAGTTAGTGCTGCTCTAACAGAAGTACCACAGAGTAGATGGCTTTAACAAGGAAGTGTAAAGTGTGTTCTTACACAGTTTGGTATGCTGTAAGTCCAAAGTCAGAGGATCCAACCCAAGAGAAAGGAAAGGGAAGCAAGCAGAGTTGAGAACCTCACACTGTCAAGAAAGCAGCACTGGCGGTAGAGTGTGTCCTTCAGATCTGAGGTTCCTGTACCAGGATGCTCCCTGACCAAACACTGATGAAACACAAGGACTTTACTACTGCTGGTGCTGCTTTCTCAACAGTGTGCGGTTCCCAAATCTCTGCTCGCTTCCCTTTCCTTTTATCTCTTGTAGGATAAAAGAGTAAAAGGTAGTGCAAGCCACACTCCAGGAAAACTTCCTTTACAAAGGAGCAGGGAGGTGACCTTAGGAAAGGATTTATGGTCCTACCCTAAATCTGTTTAACATAGAGCGTAGGAAAACCACAAAATGGAGGGCAATCATAAAGTATTGGGACTCATCTCACAGCCAAATGGCCACACACATTTTTGGGGGACACAGTGCAATTTATGACCAAAGGCATTTACAAAATAATTAATTGTGCTCATGAGGAACCTACACATGGATCAAGAAGCAGTCATTGGAACAGAACAAGGGTAAATTGCATGGTTTACAGTGTGTTGAGTTATAACCATTCATCATACTTATTCAATCTGTATGCTGAGCAAATGTTTTAGTCAGCTAGTGTTGCCTTAACAGAAATACAACAAGTGGATTGCTTTAGCAAAGAAAACTTTATTCTTACACAGTCCAGTAGGTTATGTCTGAATTAAGGATGCCCACTCCAGGGGAAGGCTTTCCCCCTTGTCAGCTCTGTAAGGAAGTCCTTGTGTTACATCAGCTTTCGTTCAGAGAGCATCTTGGTGCAGGAACCTCAGGTCTGAAGGACTCAGTCTTCTCTCAGTGCTGCTTGCTTGATGGTGTGAGGTTCTCAATTCCATTTCCCTTTATCTCTTGTAAGATGAAAGGATAAAGGGTAGTGCAAACCATAATCCAGGGAAAATCCTTTACAGTGGACCAGGAAGGTGACCTTATAAGGGGATTTACAGTCCCACCCTAATCCTCCAACATACAGCATAGGAAAATCACAAAATGGAGGACAATTATAAAATATTGGGAATCATAGCCCAGCTTCATTGCTACATGCATTTTGGGGGGGACAGAGTTCAATCCATGACAGCAAATAATCAAAGAGGCTGGACTGCATAAAGAAGAATGGGGTTATCAGGATTAGAGGAAGACTCATTAACAAATTGCAACACACAGATTACACAAACTTGCTTGGTGAAAGAGGAAAAGACTTAGAAATACCTACCAATGAAAATCAAAGACAACAGTCTTCAGTGTGTATAACACATCAACATAAAAAAAAATTCTTTCAACAGAATCAATAAACAACATATGATAAATAAAGAAAACATTGAAGTTATCAAGGATTTCATTGTACTTGTTTCTACAATCAACACCAATATTAGCAGCAGTCAAGGAATCAGATGACATGTCTCATTAGGCAAATCTACTGCAAAAGATCTCTTTAAAGCGTTGACAACCCAGAAGATAGAGAGACCCACATGAGTGGATGCCTACATCAACTTGGGACCAGAAGAACCAGATGGTGCCTTGCCACCACCCGTGATAGCCGCAATGGAGCTCACCAAGTTGAGTCTTACTGGCAACATAAGAATAAAAAGGAGTGTACCCTGAGATCTCCACTAAAAGACCTCAATTGATGGTCCAGCGGTTTCGGGGTTCCTCTCAGAGCATGGCCCCTGGCCCTGATGCTGCCCTTGCCCATAAATCATAACGAAGTTCCACTCTTCGGACACAAATGGATTGGACTTGGCAATGCAGAGTGACCATATATTGGATGCACTTTATGGTTCCATACGTCTGTAGGATATCATCCTGCTGACCTCTGGCTGGAGGAAGGAGAGTGGGTGGAGAGGAGGGGAAAGGAGACTGTTGGGAAAATGAGACATGTATGGTGCAGAGAGGAATAGTGTGCTGTCACTGGGCAGGGAGAGCAGTGAAATCTGCATATAGGTGGGCATGTAAATTTGTATGGGAATGTACATTTTCACTCAGCCATAATAAAAAAAAATAGAAAAAAAAGAAAAAGAAACAAAAGTTGTCACCTAAAAGATGACTGTGCTCCTGACCCAAGCCTATGGTGTTTTCAACTGTCCCATATACATGAGAAAGGGCTATCATGGATAGGGAGGACCAGGTAAGAATTGGCATCTTTGAATTGTACTGTTAGCAAAGAATATTGAATATACCCTGGATTACCAAAAGAATTAACAAGTATATCTTGCAAAAAGTACAAACAGAATCCTCCTTTGAAGCAAGGATGGTGACACTAGGCCTAACATACTTAGGGTATGTCATCAGGAGGAATCAGCTCCTGAAGAAGAACATTATGATTGGTAAATTAAAGTTAGTGAATAAAAGGAAGACCCTCAAGGAGATGGACTGACACAGTAGCCTGCAACAACTGTAAGGATGGTGCAGGACTGAGCAGTGTTTTCTTCTGTTGTACAAAGGTTCCTGTGAATTACAAGCAACTCAACAGCACCTAATACCACAACAACTGGTGACTCATTCTGAAAGAGATAAAATTAATTTAGACCCGCATATTCTATTACCAATGTACTGTTACACATATTTAAAATGTAGAAGGCATCTATTGAGTATAAATAAATAAAAGCATAGCAAGATGAGGTCATATTTTAAAATAAAGGCATAATTTTGTTAGACAGTACTCCATTTAAAGTAATTTAGAAGGAAATACAGTTTAAAATATATGCTATAAATGTTTCAGAATATAAAATTTGCTTTAAACTGAAGATTGAGATCATTATTTTAGCAAACGTCTAAGATGTTTCTCACAGGAAAAACCTATCTGGTATCACTTGTCAGGTCATGTTTCCAATATCAATGATTTCATTAGATGGGATTTTCTACTAAATTGAGGTACAAGATATTCAACATTGGAAGTTAGATACCTTGCCCTGGCCTGTGCTGCATGATCTGTAAATTGGTTCAAATGGAGTAGCACATTTATACACAAATGACCTTGGAAATGAAAATTAGAAATTTTGGCTTCTGCTCTAGCAGAGGAAACAGTAGAGATATTCAGAAGATATTGAAAATTAATGCAATATTAACAGAGTTTTAGATTGTTTTTATATGTTACACAGTTTCATGCACCACAAATAAGACAATATTCTTAGAACACAGTATGCTCACTTATAATTTCTACAGAACTAGAAGTGTTATTATACCATCCTTCTTATTTCGTTCTTTATTGATTGTGTTCAAAATATTCTATGGATTTCATGCAATGGGAAGTCAATAAGAAACCACCATTAAGCAAACGATTTTATTTTGATTTACCTTACTGCATGGATTTGTTATGGATGTAAGATTACTTGTGTATAAAATTTTATATGAGTATGGATTTCTTTAGTTTTGTCCTCAAAGGCAACTGGCAACGCATTTCAAATGATTTTCTGCATAGAAAGGGTTATGCATTTTACATACAAATACATAAATGTCTCATAACTTTAATTTTTACTGATTTGATAATGTAAGAAATAATATTCAGCATCATAATCAATTGTACTAATACAACAATAACAAAAAAATCATGATAAGAAATGTCTGGTTTGCTTGGTAGGAAGAGTAAAGAAAAATCTGTGACCCCTGAATGTAATATACACTGCTAGTCACAGTATATTTTTATGCTGCTGTTTCTGTTACATTAAGACTCATACTCTGAAACATTTGTTTTTAATAATGAAAATGCATTCAAAATATTTCGTATTATAAATCACAGTCTTCTAAATACACCAATAAAACATGTTCTTCTGATTTGTTCAAAAGACTAATTAAAATGTTATGTAGAAGTGTTCCTTAATAAACTGTAAAATTCAATATTATGAAAAATGACAAAATATTCTGAGCATCATTTGTTATTTTACCTTTCTTAAAATTAATCATGAGTTACTCCAAACCAAATTGTATCAGTAGCTTTCCAATACGAAAGAGAGCTGAGTGTTTTTGATTGCTGCTTTCATGATCTCATCAATTACATCATCATGGCAGTCTCCATGGGCTCGTTTTCTTTAGCCACACTCACTAACCCAAAGCTACTCAGAAACTTAGTTACATAGGCACTTCAAATCAGAAACATTTTTGTTTTCACAACTTTATTGAAGTTGTCATGTTGATACTAATAATTGTGACACTTCTCTATTCCACCTTGTACATTTAAATGTGACCATAATCCAGGTTCCAAGTAACTAGTGTGCAGCATGAACATGCTGTCTCCTTTGACTACCACAGACAGACAAATTGGAGTACTGAAAAAGTCCATCTCCTTGGTTCTGAAATTGGATATGTACAGTAGTTGAAAATGCTCTGGGATTGGTAATTCTTCCTAAGTGATTTTGTTTAATGTTATCACTGGTTTTCCTTACCTGTTTCACTGATTAGACCATAAGCTCTATCAAGGCCCAGTTATATCTATTTTATTTGTCTACTGTATCTTCATTGTCTGCCACTTATTCTACCAAAATGCATAAACAACTAAATTCAATTTCATTTAGCACATTGTTTAGAATATTTTCATTTTATTTCTTTCTTATTAAAACATTTATTTTCTGTATTATTAATATATATGTGTAAGCATATGTTATGAAGATTGAATGTAATTTCACAATTTTTTCTGGTAAATACTTTTATGTTAATATAGACACAAATAAAAATGTGCACATCTTTAGTAAATAAAACTTTAAAAATTATACAAAAATACTCAAATTAACAAAAAATACATACCTTATTTACATAATCATATTGAATACTGAAAAGGTGTCTATTCTATATAATTTGGTAGATGCATACTATGGATTTGATAATTTATTTTATTGAAAGTTTACATAGACGCAAACAGCCAAAAAAAAGATTCAAATAAAAAGAAATCACAAAGAATTACCTCTACATTGAAATAAACTATAAACTATACTTATATAAAAACTTACATGACTGGCAAGGTATTAGAAAGTGACTAGACTGTTCAAAGAGTGTTCCAAATTATAAGGCAATTTAATTTAATGAAGCATTTCTAATCAGAAAGAAAATGTGTTGTTTATAAATGATGGTAGGATACTGGCTACTGACCAGAAAAATAATCTGAACTGTGTTGTTGTTGTTTTTGTTAGGTGTTGTTGAGACAGTTCTGTCTCATAACAACCCTATGAACAACAGAACGAAACACTGCCCAGTCTTGCGCTATGTCCACAACTTTTTTGCGCTTAAGCTCATTGTTAAATAGTCACTATGTCAATCCATCTCATCAAGGGTCTTCCTTTTTTTGATGATCCTCCACTCTACCAAGCATGATGTCCTTCTTCAGGGACTGATCTTTCATGACAACATGTCCGAAGTATGTAAGACACAGTCTTGTCATCTTTGCTTACAAAGAGCACTATGGTTGTACTTCTTCCAGAACAGATTTGTTGGTTCTTCTAGTGGTCCATGCTACATTCAACATTCTTCTCTGACACCACAGTTCAAAGGCATCAATTCTTCTCTCTTTGTTCATAATACAGCTTTTGCATGCATATGATGCAATTGAAAATACCATGGCTTGTGTCAGGTGCATTTTAGTCTTCAAGATGACATCCGTATTTTTGAATAGTTTGAGGAAGTCCTTTGCAACAGATTTTCTCATCCAATGCATCTTTTGATTTCTTGACTGCTGCTTACAAAGGCATTGATTGTGGACTCAAGTAAAAAGAAATCCTTCACAACCTCAATCCTTTCTCCATTTATGACAATGTTACTTACTGGCCCAGTTGTGAGGATTTTTGTTTTCCCGATGTTGAGGTGCAATCCATACTGAAGGCTGTGATCCTTGATGTCTCAAATCTTCTTCATTTCCATCAAGTAAGGTGGTGTTATTTACATAACTCAGATTGTTAATGAGTCATCCTCCAGTTCTGATGCATTGTTCTTCTTCGTGTAATCCAAGTTCTCAGATTATTTGCTTGGCATACAAATTAAAAAGGTATGGTGAAAGGATACAATCTGATGCACACCTTTCCTGACTTTAAACCATGCAGTGCCCCTTTGTTCTGTTCACATGACTGCCTCTTGATCCATAGACAGATTCCTTAAGAGCCCGATTAGGTGTTCTGGAATTCCCATTTTCTGCAATGTTAGTCATAGTTTAGTATCATCCACACAGTCGAATGTTTTCGCATAGTCAATGAAACACAAGCAAACATCTTGCTTGTATTCTGTGCTGTCAGCCAAGATCCATCTGACATGAGCTATGATGTCCACGGTTCCACGTCCTCTTCTGAACCCAGCTTGAATTTCTGGTAGTTCCTTGTCAGTATATTGTTGTAGTTGATTTTGAATGATCTCGAGCAGAATTTTATTTGCATGTGATACCAACAATATTGTTTGGTAATTTCCACATTCGGTTGGATCACCTTTCTTTAGAAAGGGCATAGATGTGGATCTCTTCCAGTCAGTTGGCCAGGTAGCTGTCCTACAAATTTCTTGGCATAGGTGAGTGAGTACTTGCAGTGCTGCATCTGTTTGTTGAGATATTTCAATTGATATTGCACTAATTCCTGCAGTCTGGTTTTCTGCCAATGCCTTCAATGCAGCTTCGACTTCTTCCTTCAGTACCATTGGTTTCTGAAATATGTAGGATTAAAAGATACCTCAAATTATATCAGATTAAATCTGAGAGGTTTTAGCAATTTAAGCATGATTGTGAAAAAAGAAAATAAATACTAAGAAATAAAACTTAGAAAATATTTTCAAAAAGTGGCACACTTGAGTGCATTAAATAGTAAACCTTTTGTAGATTTTATATTCAAGGCCTGACGATTAAGTCCAGGAACTTAGTTGTTCCAAGTACTACATACCTCACTGAGAAATATCACTAAAATCACCTTCGAAGTACCCCCCTTTGGAAGCCACGCACCTATGCCAGCACCTTGTCAACCCTTCAAAGCAATTTGGCACTCTTTCTGGAATGATCATTGTATGCAGTGGGGGCTGCAGGTTGGCAAACTTAATCATCTAGTTGTCTGTGAGGGAATTTTTTGACAGTAAATAAATAACTGTATTGGAATACCCTTCCTACTTACCTGATCTGGCCCCCAGTGGCTTTTCTCTTTACTGAAGATAACTACTGAAAGGAAGAATTTTGATGACATTCAAGACATCAAGTGTAATACACTAACAGTTTTGATGGCCATTCCAGAAAAAGAGTTCTAAAATTGCTTTGAAGGATGGAGAAGTCACTAGCTCTGTGTATAGCTCACCAAGGGGAGAACTTCCAAGGTGACCACAGTGATATTCAGCAATGAGGTATGTGGAACTTTTTCCAGGATGAGTTCATAAAATTAATCGTCAGATCTCACAAATAGAAGGAATATTTCTCAAACTCATATGTATAAATAAAATTTCAAGCAACTAATTTTTTTTTTACTCATTGGGATAAGAAAGATTAGTGATCATATATTTTGGTAGCTGAGGACAGTCTTGCTCTCCGGTGGTAAATGAAATCTTACCTAATTCAAGCATTACTTCTGATGTTTAAACACATTGTAATGAAGAGAGAAGAACTTTTAAAATAGAATAGTTTTGCATAATGAAACAGCACTCAAAAAGCCATCAATCACCTAAACATGGGGAAAGGATTGTCATCTGGGTTTAGCTGGTATGCATACTGTTATGAGTTTGGAAAGCTTCACAGTGGAGTGCCTGAGAGGCTATTTAGATTCACTTTTAGAAGAAGCAGGAGACTCCACTGTTTAATGATTTAATCATTCAGATTTTTCAGGGAACACGTTTCTTTTCTCCTATTAAGTACATGGGTTCAGAATGAAAGGAATGGGAAGGCCAGATGACTATTTTATAAAATCTTCCTTTAAGCAGTTGAATAAGTTACCCTCTCAGTAAGTACTTACTGAGTCCATTGTTAAAACTACAATTTCTAAACATTTCAAATACTTTTAGAAAGAATAATCTATGTTTCTTGATAGATGCCACTAAAAAATTGACTTTTATTACCTGAAGGAAGATTTAAATAGTTTTCAAGAATATTAATTAAAATGGCATTGAATAATTCAAGGTTTAGTGAAGTGGAGCCTATTAAAAGACTCATTTTTTCCCAATGCTAAGATAAATATTTGGAATATGCATATGTATCAGTGATATACACCAACAATATTCCCATCACAGCCTCCATTTTACCAGTATTCTTCTCCTGCTTCTGTTTTCCTCACAGAACACATCCAATGTGTTATATACTTCAGATACTTACTTGTTTATTGTCTGTCTCCTCCAATATAATGTAAGTTCTACAATAGCAGATATTCTTGGCCATAAATAAATATGTGTTGAATAAATGAATAATTACTTAAAACTAAATCTGGTGGACAAACATATTTTGTGTCATAATGATGTTCCCTTGACAACCAGGCTCTACAAAATTTTCTCAGTGAAAATTTAGCAATTTTCAATTTCTAAAATCTTTGTGTAACAGAATTATTGAAGCCAGCAGGTCATCTGTGGACAGTTCCTAATATAAATGGACATTAGCTCCAGGCTGACTCAGAACTGTAGGGAATTATCTGGGGTCATAATAAGACCATTATAGATCATGTGTCAGACAAGAAAGTCTACCATTTGTGACTCTGCATTACATATCAGACTAAATATATTATAAACATTTTCTTCTTATAAATGACATCCCCTTTTTTCGAAACAACAAAGTAAGAGTGAGGGTACTCCAATGACTTGCCTCAGGTTTCAATTGAGGCAGGATAGGTCTAAAATTCACACCTGCCAGGTTCTGATTAGTTGTCACCTATCCTTGAGTTAAGCACTACATTACAGTTCTAGGATAACATCACAGAGGTGACAGGTAATGAGGCACTTTCCAGGCATATGTGGGAACATTTCATTGTTTGGAATACATGACACTACCATTCAAGTTAATCTATGAAGACTGCCAATTAAGTTTGCAAACTCATCCTAGAAAAAGTGATACATACCTGATTTATGAATATCACTGTGGTCACTTTAGAAGTACTTCCCTTGGGAAGCTATGCACCTAGTCCAACCTTCAAAGCAATTTTGGAACTCTTTTTCTGGAACAGCCATCAGAACTGTTATTGTGTTGTACTTGATGTCCTGAATGTCATCAAAATGTGTTACTTTTAATATTTCCTTTATCTTTGAGTAAAGAAAGAAGTCACTGGGGGTTAGATTAGGTGAGCTGGCAGGGTGTTCCAATACAGTGATTTGTTTACTGGCTAAGCACTTCCTCACAGACAACTATACAGTTAAGTTTGCGAACTTGCCATCATGCCACTGTGTGCAATAGCCATTCCAGAAAGAGTTCCAAAATTGCTTTGAAGGGTGGACTAGGTGCTGGCATAGATGCATATCTTGCCAGGGGGAGTTCTTCAAAGGTGACCGTAGTGCTGCACAACAAGATATGTAGCACTCAGAACGATTAAGTTCACGGACTTAATTGTCAGACTACCTATGTGAGCCCTAACTACTCATTTTGAAAAGAAAGTATTACAACATAGGCTTCTGTGAGAATTTATGAATAAGATCTTCAGTACAGTGAGTTGTGCTTTAAGTGTTATGATAGAGGAAATTCTAAATATGTAGATTCTAGAAAAATGCAGATGTCACCTTGATTTTTAAAAAGGGTGGGGAAAAAGCAAACTCACTGCAGTGGAGTTGATCCGGACTCATAGGGTGAAATAGATGGTTACTTTATGTACCAGCAATTGTCTTGTGTATGTGGAGTGAATCAGTGTCAGGATTCTAGAATGACTCAAATTCATGGATGAATTGTGGAGATGACTGCTATTTATGTTTGGGGTTTATTGGTTTCAACTGCCCATATGGGAAAATTGCATTCTCTATAACAATGATTATGAGGATGGTGCAGGACTGGGGTGTGTTTTGTTCTTTTCTTCACAGTCTCCCTATGAGCCAGAACTGACTCAGTGGCACCTAACAACAAAACAAATAAGCAAATTGAAACTACAGATTTGACAGCTGTTTGATGAATCTTTTACTAAGCAAACGGAATTCAGAGCTATAAAATAAACTAAAGTTAGGCTGAGACCTCATGATGATAAAGTATAATTGAGATGTATGATTCACAAATACACACACGTGCCTCCACAGTAGAAGGACCTAGAAAAAGATGACATCTGAAATTTTAATTAAGGAAGAGAAACCACAGGAATATAGTTAAAAGAAAGAAAACAAAAACATAGAAGCAATTTTAAATTTTCTAGCATCCATAGTATTAAAAGCTGAAAAAGAAGTAGTAAAATTAGTTTCTAGTACATTTATTCAACCTGGTATACCAAAACAATGTTATTTTAACATGTATTACTGTATGAAGTTCCTGGGCAGCACAAATTGTTAAGCACCAGGCTACTAACTGAAAATATGGCAATTTGAAACCTAGAGGCTCCACAGAAGATATGAGTGATTACTAGCTTGACAAAACATGCTATCAAAAATTCTGTGAAGTAAAACGTCTTATTTTTCTAAACATGTGGAGTTACCGTGAGTTGGAGCTTGACAGCAACAAGTCTGTTTTGCTTTGGTTTATCAGTACAAAAGTTATTAACAAGGATTTTTTTGCTGTTAAACCTTTTCCTGTTTTTCAGTAAGTGTTTTAGACTTAGAGCTCAGTTCCTACAAGATTAATTGCATCTCCAATGATTAATAACTGTGTGTGATTGCTGGACAGTATAGTTCAGAGAAACTATTCATTCTCTGGCCAGAATTACTTTACTTCTTGATGCCAAGCAGCACTGATTTTGGATATCCTTAGTAAGATGACATCTTTGTGAAGGTTTCCTTATAAATGTGCCAGCTGCCTATTTCTAGATTCTATCTTACATTGTAGCAAGTAGCAGGTTGTCCTGTCTGGTGACCTAGAACCTAGAGCAGTTTCTAAATCTCTTTTTTTAGTCCAGCTTGAGATATGAATCCACATTTAATGCACTCAGAAGGTACATTAGGTATACAATTTGTATTCAACTCCATGCCTATCATTTTTATGCAAAGGGCTCAGTGAATATTTGTCAAATTTTCTTGCCCTAGATAAAGGATAATTGACGACATAATTTCTTCTCATCATTAAATCAAAGGTCTTTTGTTTGTCAAATGACTTAAAGAAAAAAAAGTCGTATGATTATATTATGCTAGATTCTATGACCGGTAGGAATAACTTCCTACTTGAAGGGGTTAACTTTATGCAGAGAGGATATTTAATAAATCCAAGATAAAGCTGAGTAGTTAGGCTTCAGTAAATATAGAGGCATTCTAGAATGCTGGATTGGACTTAATTAAGAAATCAGCTGATGATTTTGAACATGATCATTTAGAATATAAATAGTATGTAGGATGAACAAAGCAGAAATTAGCTAACAGCAGTAGTTCAGAAATTTGTGGTGAGTTTTGAAAGGAAATGAATACGAGAGATGGTGTCATGGAAGATTATAGGGTCCTCAGTGTGCATAAACCTGGAGGTGCAGTGGTTAAGGGCTCAGCTGCTGTTTAAAAAGGAGGCAGTTTGAATTCATCACCTGCTCCTTAAAAACTTTAAGAGGCAGTTCTGTTCTGTCCTATAGGGTTGCTATTAGTCATAACTGACTTGATGTCCATGATATTTTTGTTTGTTTTTGGATATAGTAGTATATATAGTGTTATATATCATCATATAACTATATAATACACAGAACGAAACCTATTGCCATCAAATCAATTATGATTCAGGTAGTCTGGTATATATAGACTACATATTTATTAGTCTTCATTTTAAAAAACAAAGCAAATATTTCAAGCTCGAACAGTTAAGAAGCAGACACAGGTAGGCGAGTTAGAGTGGGCAAAAAAAAAAAAAAAAGAGTTCTGTTTGTGCTACATTGTGCCTTATTAGATGTCCTAGCTGCTATAACAGAAATACTACAAATGTATAGCTTTAACAAGGAAAAAAAAATTCTTTCACAGTCCTGTAGGTTAGAAGTTTGAATTCAGGGCACTGGCTCCAGGAAACGGTGTTCTCTGTCTGTGGGCTCTAGAGGAAGGTCCTTGTGATTTGTCACTCTTCCCCTGGTCTGGGAACGTCTCAGCACAGGAACCTTGAGTGAGAACGACATATCTGTTCTTGCAGCATTTTCTTGGTGATATGAAGGCCCCCTGTCTCTCTGCTTGCTTGTCTTTTATGTCTCCAAAGAGATTTACTTAAGACACTATGAAATCTTACAGACTGTATCCATGTAACTACTGCTAATTCATTTTATTAAATTACAGTGCAAGAACTTACAATATATAGGAAAACCCCATCAAAAGACAAAAAGGTGGCCCATTACACAATACTGAGAGTCATGGCCCAGCCAAATTGATGCATGCTTTACGTGAGGACATATTTCAATCTATGATCATTTCCTATATGACAGTTACATTTGAAATTTACTGTTATGTACCCACTGACATCAAATCGATTTTGTCTCATAGCAACCCTATAGGACAGAGTTGAACTGCCCTCTACAGTTTCCAAGGAGCACTTGGTGGATTTAAACTGCTAATCTTTTGGTTAGAAACTGTAGTACTTAACCACTACACCACCAGGGTTTCCCACTGTAGTATACACACAAAGAAATGCAAATCTGAAGACTAGGAAGAGGAAAGCTAGGTATGTTATTTAGGCCTAATAAGAGCAGATTCAATAGTCAGAATTGTGAGAATAGACGATGTTTGCAGAGGGCTGAGTTCATCAGACAGAAGTTGCAAATGTTTATATTAAAAGTGTGGAAGAAACTGAGAAAGAGCAGCAGGACATCAAAGTGAGAATCCCAGCATGGTGCAATATTTTAGAAGCCAAATAATGTTTCAGGATGAGTACATTGTTTGCATGCTATGTGTTTTAATTTTTTTGAGTTACTCTTTTTAGAATGTACTACAATGTGTATCACCCCTGACCTTTGAATAAATTTAAATGAAAATTTTTTTAAATAAAGGTGGTTTTTGACTCAGATCAGATGGCCTGCATTGATTGCTTTATTTTCTGATTTTGTTTCCTGTACTATTATATTATATGACTATGCTAGAAATTATTCACAGTTGTGCTAGCAACTAGAAACTCTAGGTGGCTTAGCAGTTAAGTGCTATGTCTGCTAACCAAAAGATCAGCAGTTTGAACCTGCTAGATGTTCCTTGTAAACCCTGTGGAATAGTTCTGCTCAGTCTTATAGAGTTGCTTTGAGTCAGAATCAACTCAGTGGCAGTGGGTTTTGTTTCTTGGTTTATTATCAATTGTTGTTTCAAATAATTTCCAATTTCCAGCTATTAAGGAGAAGATTGCTGCTAAAGTTCATATACATATAAGTATATGAAAATAAAATAATTGTGATGATAGAGTAAAACAAAAAAGTAGCTTAAAAGCATTGTAAAAATTGTGAAATGAAATGATGAAAATGCCATTATTTAATTATGACAATGATGTTGAATCAGTTAAGTGCTCTTCACTATTACACTATTAGGTTACATTAAAACACAGCAGCTGGAACTCATATAAAGCTAGAGAAGATTCTAAAAAGAGTAACTCAAAAAATGTAAAACACATAGCATACAAACAATGTACTCATTCTGAAACGTTAAGTAAGATACAGAAGACATGAATGATCAGACAAAACTTACAATGAAGTCATTCAAATCATGATTTTTATTTTAGCTACTGCTATGGAAAACACAAAAAGATATTGTACTTCAACATCCAATTTTGACTTATACTAAGGTTTAGTAAATGAACACACACATCAAAAAACAAAACAAAAACAGAAAGCATTGCTATTGAGTCATTTCCAACTCATAGTGAACCAATAGAACAAGAGAAGAACTATACCATAGTGTTGTCAAGACTATAAGTCTTGTCAGAAAAAGACTGCAATATCTTTCTCCTGGAGAATAGCTGGAGAATTTGAATCATTGACCTGTAGGTTGGCAGCTGAGTGATTGACTGCTGTGCAACCAGGTCTTCTTGTAATTGAGTAACTTAAAGGATATTTTAATTAAACACCAAAATCATATGTAAGCAGAAAAGTAAAGCAATCATTATATAAATAATAAATTTAAAAAATCATATTAGAAATGTTTTGGAAGAAATCCTGATAATTGCTACATACCTTCATATTAAATAGAAAAAATAGAGAGAACTATCAGAAAGGGAAATACAAATGTTATTTATATTTCATTTTGTTGACTTCATGAAATAAATGTAGAAATGTTTTAAAAACTAATAAAAACTAACACTTTTTATTGCTACTTTTAGTTTCAGTGAGTCAGTTCTGAATCATATTGACCCCAAGGGCTACAATGTAGAACTATTCTATAGTTTTCAAGGCTGTGACATTTTGAAAGCAGATCACCAGGCTTTTCTTTCAAGATGTCTCTGAATGAGCCCAAACTGACATTTTTTTTTTTCAACCTTTCAGAAAGTAGTCAAGCACTTAACCTTTTATGTCACTAGGGCTTAACTGTTTTCACCAACCTAAGAATGTTTTCTGAATTAAGAAAGAAATACAATACTATGGTGACATGATGAAGGGACAAAAGTGAAAAAAAAAAAGAAAAAAAATCAACTGAGAATCCAAGTAATGGAATTCTATCCAAATATTAAAAGGATTGTTAACAGAAGAATATAGATTTATAAAAATGTTGACCTATTGCTAGAAATATTTATTATAAATTTATAATTATATTATTTTAAAAATACATTTTATGCTGCTTTTTTTAGACTATTGTGACTTTCAATAATATTTTAAACATTTTAAAATTGGAAATTTAAGGAAGAAAATTGTGAATCATTATCAACTAGATAGGCACACATGTTCACAAGGGCAATGTCTAGTGTCTCTTTTCATATAATATTTCACATTTTATATAATATTGCTGATTGAGATCTGCCATTAATAAATATCTAGGCTTCCATTTAGCCACACTGTTTCTCTTCCACATTCTAATTGTGTTTGTTTTTACTGCTTTACATTGCTAAAATTTATAACGTTTACTTTCCCATCTAGAACCTTAATCCTACCAGTTGTTTAGTCCTGATTCTACATTTAAAGGTACTCAGTGCTTATTGCCTTTTGCTTTTCTGCCAGTTTCTCCACTTTGAGAATTTTTCTGTGATTCATCTTGTATTGGCTAGATTATTTTATTTAGTTATATTTCTTTGTTTTGTTTTGTTGCGAGTAAGGGGACACAGTACTATTTTCTCCAATTTATTTTCTATTGTTAACTGTTTCTTTGGAGATTTCTGACTGTTTGTAGGTATAAAGCAACCTGACTAGGTATAACAATTGTTAGATTATACTTCATTTCCTGCGTTTCTTTGTGGATGAGGTCTTTTGTTCTTCTGGTAATGAATGTTGTTGTAAGAAATTTTGAGGAAATCATGAGTCACTCCCTGTAGACACGAATTACAGTTTACTTGTGTTTATCAGGCATAAATCTACTTACAGGTCCAATTTATTGTTGCCTTCTTTATCTAGCTACTATCACTAGTGATGTATTAATTAAGATTTGTGACTGTAAACCAAAAAGTAAGCAGTTTGAATCCTCTTGACTCTCAATGGAAACTGTATAGACTAGTTCCACTCTGTCTTATTGTGTCTATACGAGTCAGAATTAACTGGACAGCAACAGGTTTCACTTTGGCTTTTTGATTTTACCCAGCTGGAATAACTAGGTGGTACAAATGTTCAATAAACTGATCTTCTATCAAAAAGACTGTGGAGTCAAATCCACTCAGCGGCATCTCAGAAGGCCTATAGATATATGGGGCCAAGATGGCAACATAGTGAGACTCTTTCTGTGGTCCCTCCAATAACAAAAACCCAAAAGGACAAATAAATTACCTATGTATGACATTCTAGGAGTGCCGAACATGAAACAGAAAGTTAAGAAGTTGGACTGAGAAAGGGGTAAGGGAGAGTGGGTCCAGAAGTACCTAGGACTGGCCAGAATGAGCTGCTGAGAAGTTGATTAAGCCAGAGAGTACACTTGGGTCTCCAGAAAGAGTGAAAAGCAGAAAAGCAGAACTTGGCCATTAAAAGCTGTATAACTTGTATCTAAGCTAATGGAGGCAGATCTAAATTTTTCCTTCAGGATAAATGTCTCTTGCTTTTCCCAACACTTCCTCCTCCCAACACTGCATTGCACCTGGCTCCGGAGTCTGACATTGTTAACTGAGCCAGAAGTAGAATTCCTTAAGACTGCTCTGAGCCATTCTCTGAGACTAGGAGAGGGAGAAATTTTAAAAACTGAGGGAGGGGAGAATAATTCTGCCAACTCCCCTCAGATAGAAATTCAGGGTCAAAACAGTTCCTTCATCTAAAATAAGACCTAAGGAGAAAGACATTCATCACAGACTCTCAAGGAAGACTATTAGTCTGTTCCCTTTCTCCGTGCCTGCAGTCAGACACCTGTGACTACACTGATAACCCTTGCTCATCTAGAACAATAGGGGAGACTCAAACTGAATTCAAATAAGAAACATAAATGAATTCCCAGGCTCACATGTCTAGTAACAGCTCTAGCCACCCAGTGACAGGACATTAGAGTTTATGTGGCAACAATAACAAAATAGTATATATTATGAGCCTATTTGGACATTTAGGAACAAAGCAAAACGAGAAACTAGAATGCAATAAGCCAAAAGCCAAGCCAATAAGCAGATATAAAATAAATTCAACAAATGGCTTTAAGGCTTGAAGAAAACAATCATATCGAATCACTTAAAGAGGAAGACTATGATTACTTCAGAAAGCTCTCAAAAGAAAGAACCAAGAAATTTTCCAGATGAAGAAAACTTTTTTTGTATTTATCAGGGAAAGAATACAAAAAATTGATATTTAGAAGTCTACAAGAGATCAAAAAGGAGATGAGAAAAATGCAGTGGAGCATAATGGCAAATTAAACAGGCTTGAAGAAAACATACAGAGACAGGTTTGAGAAATTAATAATAAAATTACAAAATTAAAAAACTCAGTAGAACATCAAAGGATCAGAAGTGAGTCATTTGAGGCCAAATTAGTGATAGTGAAGATAAAGCACGTGACACTAACATGTTTGAGGAAAAATCAGAGAAACAAATTATAAAAAAAAATGGAGAAACACTAGAATTAAGTGGGAGTCTATAAAGAGGAGTAATCTACTAATGATTGTATATAAGAACAGGAGGGTTAACAGAAAAGACAGAAAGAACTGTCAAAGATTTGTTGAGATCATCCCTGAGATCATGAAAGATTAGGAGATATCTATCCAAGACACACATTGAACTCCACAAAAGATAAATCCCAAAATAAAGACACTAAGACATATTATAATCAAATTTGCCAAAACTAAAGATAAGGAAATAGTGTTAAAAGTGATTAGGGATAAATAAAAAAAAATAACCTACAGAGGAGAATCAATAAGACTAAGCTCAGGTTACACAGCAGAAACCATGCAGCTAAGAAGGTAGTGAGATGACATATATAAAGACTTGAAAAAAAATAGCCAGACAAGAATTATATGTCCAGCAAAATTTGTCTCTCAAATATGATGACAAAATTAGGACATTTTGAGATAAATAGAAATCAGGGAATTTACAAAAATCAAACCAAAATTACAAGAAATAATTAAAGTAGTCTTTTGGTTAGAAAGTCAGTCACATCAAGTAGCATCCAAAACTAGAATGCATAAAAGAGCAATTGGATATCAACGCAATATGGAAATCACAAAAATAAATGAACGGTAAAAGACTGAAAATAGAGAAACAGAGATGTCATTATGTAAACATTGAAACAAAAAACAAAAACTGAAAGTGTAGTCATAAATGTTTCATATGGAGTGGAAGTCAAAGCTATGTAAAGAAATTAAAGATTGATCTAAATTTAGAAATATAGAGGTAAACATTAGGAAAGCCACAAAGGAAATTAGCAATCCTGTGTATTAAAATAAAAAAAAAAGAAGTCTCACTAACTACACAATGATTAGCATTGAAAAAGATGGAAAGAAAACACAAAAAGACAAAAGACTGAATCACAAAAAATTAAGTGGAGCAAAGGAATTGTTTACAATGCACACATACACATATACCCAAATGATATCACCAGACTAATATATGTCAGCACACACACTGAACATAAAAGGATTAAATGCACTAATAAAGAGGAGGAGAGTAGCAAATAGGATTTAAAAATGGGGTAACTCAATATGCTACTAGCTACAGGAAACACACCTTAGGCTTAATGACAGGAACTAAATAAAACTCAAATGATGAAAAAAAAATATCAAAATGACAACATTCAAAAAAACAGCAGGAGTGGCAATATTAGTCTCTGGAAAAAATAGACTTTAAAGTAAAATTCACCATACTGGACAAGGAAGGACACTATATAATGACTAAAGATTCAACACTCCAGGAAGACACAACCGTGTTAACTATCTATGAACCCAACAACAAGGCTCCAAAATACTTAAAACAAACTAACTGCATTGAAAACAGAAATAGATAGCTGCACAATAACAGTAGCAGATCTCAGCAGATAACTTTCTGTGAAGGACAGATATCCAGAAAATAAGTTAACTAAAAACACAGAAGATCTGCCTCAACCAATGAACTTGACCTCATAGACATATACGAACTCCACTCAGCAGCACCCAAGTACACTTTCTTTCCCAGTGCATACAGAATGTTCTCCAGAATTTATTGCATATTAGGATATAAAACAATTCTTAAAAAAATACAAAGCACTGAAATATTACAAAGCATGTTTTCAGAACACAATGCCATAAAAGCAGAAATTAGCAATAAAAAGTCAAGAGAAAAAAAGTCAAACACATGGAAATTGAACAACACCTTGCTCAAAAACTATTGGGTTACAGAAGAAATCAAGAATGGAACAAAGAAACTTGTAAAACCAGATGAAAATGAAAACATTTCCTACCAAAGCTTTTGGGACACAGTGCAAGCAGTGCACAAATTTCAGTCTCAGTAAATGCACACATCTAGAAAGAAAAACACACCCAAGTCAAAGCATTCACCCTACAAGTCAAAAACATGGAAAGAGGGCAGCAAAAGAATCCTATGTCATCATACAAAAGCAAATAGTGAAAATATGAATAAAACAAAATGAATTTGAAAATAGAAAAATGGTTGAAGACTTAAGAAGAACAAGAGATTTTTTTGAAAGATTAAAAAAAATTCCAGAAACCATTAACTAAAGTGACAAAAGAAAACAGAAGAGGAAACAAATGACCTGAATAAAAAACAAGATGGACAATATCTCAAAGGAACTAAGTGAAACTGAAAAGAGCATGAGAGAATACTATGAAAAATTACACTCTTATACATTTGAAAATTTACAGGAAATGGACAAATTTCTAAAAACACAATACCTACCTAAACTAAAATAAATGGGGGTAATACAACTAAATAAGTCAATCGTAGTAGAAAACATTGAAAAGGTAATTAAAACACTGCCAATCAAAAAAAAAAAAATCTCTGTACATGATGGCTTCACTGGAGAATTCTACCAAACTTTTAGGGAAACTTTAATATGACTATTGCTAAAGATATTGCAGAGCCTAGAAAAGGATGGAATTTCATCAAATTCATTCTATGAAGCAAGCATAACTGTGATACCAAAATCTGGTAAAAACTACACAAAAAAGGAAAATTACAGACCAATATCTCTTATGATTTTAGGTGCAAAAATCCTCCACAAAATTCTATCCAATATAATTCAACAACATATTAAAAAAAAAATTCACTGTGACTAAATGGGATTCATACCAGGAATGCAAGGATGGTTCAACATCAGAAACACAATTAATGTAATCAACCATGTAAATAAAGCAAAAGACAAGAACCACTTGATTGTATCACTTGATACAGAAAAGGCATTTGACAAAGTCCAACACTCATTTATGTTAAAAAAAAAAAAAAACACTCAGCAAATAGGAATAAAAGGAACATTCCTCAACATAACAAGGAACATCTCTGCAAAACCAATAGCCAACATCACCCCAAATGGAGAGAGACAGATAGCATTCCCGCCGAGAATGGGAACCAGATAGGTATTTCCTTTGTCACCATTTTTTATTCAACACTGTGTTGGATATTCTAGACAGAACAATCAGGTAACATAAAGACAGACATCCCAATTGTTAGGGAAGAAGTAAAAGTATCTCTATTTGCACACAATGAGATCTTATACACAGAAAAGCCTATTGAATTCATACACACACACACACACACACACACACACACACACAAAGAAAAAGGATCTACTGGAACTAACAGAAGAGTTCAGCCCAAGATATATGTTTAGTTGATACCAGAACATAAGATAAATATACATAAATCAGTTGTATTCCTTTACACCAACAAAGAGACCATCAAAGAGGAAATTACTAAATGAATACCGTTTAAAATAGACCCGAAGAAGATAAAATATGTAGGAATAACTCTAACCAGAGAAGTAAAAGACTTATACAAAGAAAATTGCAAGATTTTACTGCAAGAAACCAAAAGAGACATACACAAGTAGAGAAATCTACCTTGCTCATGGGTAGAAGGACTGAACATCACAAAAACGTCTGTTCTATCCAAAGCTATGTATAGATGCAACACAATCTCAATATAAATTCCAACAGCCTTTTGTAATGAAATGGAGAAAGAATAATTCACTTATTTCTGTATGGAAAGGAAAAAAGTCAAGGATAAGTAAAGTATCACTGAAGAATAAAGTGAGAGGCCTTATACTACCTTATTTTAGAACATGTTAAACTGCCACAATAGTCAAAACAGCTAGGTACTATACAGAAACAGAAACATAGACCAATGGAAGAGAGTTGAAAATCCAGATATAGCATTATCCATTAATAAGCAACTGATATTTGACAAAGTTCTAATACCAGTGAAGTAGGGGGAAAGACAGTCTCTTTAACAAATGGTGTTGACAGAACTGGGTACTAATCTGCAAAAAACTGAAACAAGACCCATAACACACACCATGCACAAAACTAACTCAAAATGGATTAATGACCTAAATATCAGATCTAAAATGGTAAAGCTTATGGAAAAAAATAAGGACAGTACTTGGAGCCCTAATATGTAGCCTCAATGGACTACAAAATATTACTAACAATACATAAACAACAGAAGAGAAAATAAATACTGAGAACTTCTGAAAATCAAACACTTATGCCCATCCAAAGACTTCACCAAAAGAGTTACACAACTAACTACAGACTAGGAAAATTTTCAGTTACCACAAATTTGATAGGTGTTAATTTCCGTAATTTACAAGGTAATGTAGAACTTCAACAATAAAATGACAAATGACCCAATTGAAAAATGGTTCAAGGACATGAACATGCAATTTGCAAAATAAAAAATAAAATAACAATCACTCAGCTTACAGTCACATGAAGAAATGCTCATGATCATTAGTCATTAGTGAAATCCAAATCAATGAGATGCCATCTCACCCCAACAAGGCTGGCATTAACACAAAAAAATAAAAATAAAACGTAAGTCTTGGAAAGGTCACAGAAAGATTGGAACTCTTCTACACTGTTGGTGGGAATGTAGAATAGTACAACCAGTTTGATTTGGTGGTTTCTTGAAAAGCTAGAAATAGAAATGCCGTATGACCCAGCAATCACAGTGCTTAAACTATATCCTAGAGAAATATGCACTGTCACACAAACAGATACATGTATACCGATGTTTACTGTAGCATTGTCCACAATAGCAAAAAGATCACATGAACCTAAGTGCCCCTCACCAGATGAATGGATAAACAAAGGAAGGCATATTCACACAGTGGAACTCTATGCAGTGATAACCAACAGAGATGATCTTATGAAATATTTCATAATGTGGAGTGATCTGGAAGACATTATGCTGAATGAAATGAATCAGATGCAAAAGGATAAATATTTTATGAGACCACTGTTATGAAGATTTAAGAAACTATTAAGCATATGAGAAAATAGTCTTTGATGATTACAAGGGTATGGAGGGAAAAAGAGGGTATTCACAGAGTAGATAGTAGACAGAAATTGAGTTAAGCATAGGGAGTGGCAGCATGCAGTAGAGGGGAAGTCATCATAGTTGGATTATATCAAATGACAAAACATTTTCTAAATAGAAGGCAACATTATGAAGAACAGAGTAGCAGGGCACACGGATTCAGGAGACATCTAGGATATTTGGTATCATTAAGTTTCTTTTTTTAAGAAAATGTTCTTCATCCTACTTTGGTGAATGGTATCAGGATTCTTGAAAGCTACCAAGCTGCTATCTAAGTAGCATCAACTAACCGCAATCTACCTAGAGCAGAGGAGAATGAAGAACATCAATGACATGAGAAAAACATGAGCCCACGAGACAATAGCAGATACATGATCCAGAGATTACATCAGGATGTGATCAGAAGAACTAGATGGTGCCCAGCCACCATCACTGCCCTGGCAGGAAACACAACCTAGAGTCCCTGAAATTGGGGGAGAAAAAAACAGGGGTGCAGAAATAGAACTGCATTAAAAGACCAAGCTTGATAATTCCACAGGCTACAGGGTCCCCTGAATACATGGCTCCCAGATTCTTTGTTAACCCAGAGCTGAAACCAATATGAAAATAAATTCTTCAGACAAAGAATGAACTGAAACATGATACATAAAATGATATGGACGAAGAGCGTGCTTTTTAGGTTAAATGTATACCTGAGACTGAGAAGCTCCTATCCAGAGGTTAGATGAGAAGGTAGAAGGGAACAGGAGTTGTTTGAATGGATAAGGGAAGTACAGGGTAGAAAGGAGGAATGTGCTGTCATAGGGAAGAAGAACAACTAGAGTTGCATATCTGTATAGGAGGAATTTCATACGGCAAATTAATGTGAATTGTAAACTGTCACTTAAAGACAATAAAAATCAACCAAAACCAAGCCTATTGCTGTTGAGTCTATTCTGACTCATAGTGACCCTATATTGGACAGAGCAAAACTGCTCCATCAAGTTTCCAAGGAGCACTTAGTGGATTTGAGCTGCAGACCTGTTGGTTGGCAGACATAGCACTTAACTACTATGGCACCAGGGTTTCTATATTGCATATGTACACTCACATATATATACACATATATACGTACACACGCACACATACACATAAAGGAAAGATGTTTTATAAGTTATTGTAGGTTTTTAAAAAAGTACTCCAACATCGAGTATCTTTAAGAAAAAATAAAATTCTGGTGAGATATCATCTCCTGGAATTAATCTAAACAACACAAAATAATAAATGTTGGAGAGGATGTAGAGAGAATGAAACACTTCTACACTGCTGGTGGGAATGTGCAATGGTACAGCTACACTGAAAATCAACTTGGCTCTTTCTTGAAAGCTAGAAACAGAAATACCAAACAATCCGGCAATCCCACTCTATGGAATACACCCTAGAGAAAGACTAGAGTAGAAATACAAACATGCACAGCAACATTCATTGTAGCACTGTCCACAATAGCAAAAAGATGAAACAACTGAGGGACACATCAATAGATGAATGGATAAACAAACTATAGTATATTCACACAATGGAATACCACAAAATGATAAAGAGCAGTTATTAACTCGGGAAACATCTAATAACACAGAAGAATCTGGAAGATATGCTGAGTGAAATTAGTCAGTTGCAAAAGGTCAAATACTGTATGTGGTGGTACTGTAAGGACTCAGGAAAAGATTTAAACATAGAAGAATACAGCCTTTGATGGTTAGAAGGGTAGGGAGGGAAGGAGAAGGGCATACATTGATTAGATAGTAGATAGCAACTGTGTTAGGTGAAGAGAGAGCAGGTAGTAGAGCAGAGTTTAACACTGCTGGATTAAATAGCTAAACCCAACATTTTAAAGGATAGAGTAGCAATTGCAGGGATCTGTGGACCATGGTTTGAGGGGACATGTAGGTCAATTGGCGTAGCAAAGTTTTTTTAGGAAAATGTTCTGTATCCCACTTCGGTTAGTCATTTGAAGTCTCAGCTGCCAGCTAAATTATATCAACTGGTTCCAGCCCACCTGAATGAAAGACATTGAAGACATAAAGACAATGTAAGCCTAAGAGACAGAAATGGCTATGTAATCTACAGACTACATCAGTTTGGACCAGAAAAACTAGATGGTGCCTGACTATCACCAGTAAGTGCCCTGAAAAGGAACACAACTACATACAGTCCCTGATGCACGAGCGGGAGGAAAATGGGTGTGCACTAACTAGAATGCTACTAAGAAGACCAGACTTGATGGTCCCACAGACTGGAGACTACCCGGATGACATGGACCCTGGATAGCCCAGAGATGAAATCAATTCTGAGGCCAACACTTCAGAGAAAGATTGTCTAGACTATAAGACATAAAATGGTAACTGGCAAAGAGCGTACTTCTTAGTTTAAGTATATACGTGAGACTAACCGAGCAGCAGCTCCTGTCCGGAAACAAGACTAGAGGGTAGATACATTTAGGAACTAGTTGAATGGACACAGAGAATGCAGGTTAGAAAGGAATGTGCTGTCATATGGTGAGAGAGCAGCTAGATTTACAGAGTAGTGTGGGTGGAAGTTTTTGTGTGACAAACTGACTGAGATTTTAACCTTTCACTTAAAAAGTACAATAAAATATTAAAAAAAAAAACCACTGAAAACGTTCTGAAACACAACTTTATTCTGACACATACGGGTCACCACGAGTTGGAGACAACTCAGTGGTAACTGGTTTATCCTGCTAACATCAAATTCTACTGCCATAGAATTTATTTCATCCAACTTAGTGTGGATTTGGCAAAGATGGATTCTTTGATTATCCACTCAACCGCAATTACTGTTCCTATTGGTTGTGCTGGGCTCCATTGTTTTCTCCAAGCTGCTTACACTTCCGCTTCTATTTTTCCATGAATTGTTTGATATTAATAAGAATTCCATTTTTTTTTAACATACCTTCTCCTCCCAATATTACTTCTGAGATATGGACAAAGGAGAGGCAGAAGTTAGGCCATGCTGCAACTGAATGTTCCAGTGCTTTTCTGTCTGCCACGTTTCAAAGTTTATGACATGAGATTTTGCCACTTTTTTTGTTAGATTATCTTCTGTTACTGTTTTCAGAAGGTAGATAAAAATTTATTTCTATTTGTCCATATGTACATTAAAGCTAGGCAATGCAAAAACGAGGTACAAAACTTGAAAAATTTATATTACAGTGTTGGCAAAGAATATTGAATATAACATAGACTAGCAGAAGAACAAAGAAATAATGTCTTGGAAGTAAAAGCAACACGATCCTTAGAAATAAGGATGTAGATACATTACCTGGCTTACCCTGGACACGTTATCTGGTGGGATCAATCGCTGGAGAAGGATATCATGCCTGGTAGAGAGTTAACAATAAAGCAAAGACACTTGGTAAGATATATTGACACAGTAGCTGCAACGGTAGGATGTAGCATATCAACAATTTGAGGATGACACAAGACTGGACAGTGTGTCATTCCTTGCTGTACATATCATCTCTATCAACTGGCACTGACCATCTAGCACCTAACAATAATATTTTATGATTTTGCTTTTAAGTTAAACACAAGGTAAAAATTTAGAGAACTGACAGCAGTTCATGTATAACAAGAAGTATGCATCACACTATCCCCACAATCATTGCTGCTGGAGCCCATTTTTGCAGCCAGCATTTAAGCTCACCTCTTGAATGTCATCCTGTTTTTCACTGGCCCTCAAATTTGCCAAGCATAATGTCCTTGCATGGAAACTTATCCTTCCTGATAACATATTCCAAGTATGTAAGACAAACTCTCATCACCCTCTCTTCGAAGGAACCTTCTGGATATACTTCTTCCAAGATAGATCAGTTCATTCTTCTCTCAGTCCACAGTATCCCGTACTCTTGGTCAACACCATAGTTCAAAGGTATCAATTTTTCCTCAGTCACTCTCATGTACTGTGTGACTTTCACAAATATATGAGGCATTTGATAATACCTATGTTTGGATCAGGTGCACCTTAGGCCTTGGGGTGACATTTTTGCTTTTTAACACTTGAAAGAAGTTCTTAGCAGCAAATTTCCCCAGTGTAATGTTTCATTTGATGTCTTGACTGCTGCTTACATAGGTGTTGATTGTGGATACATGCAAAATGAAACCCTTGACAAATTCAAAATTTTCTCCATTTATCAAGGTGCTACAAATTGGTCCAGCTGTGATAATTTCAATTTTCTTTAGGATGAGGTGCAATTTATACTGAAAACTGCAGTCTATGATCTTCATCAGTCAGGGCTTCAAGTCCTCTTCCAATTTTTTGTCATCTGCATAATGCAGAATATTAAATAGTCTTGTCCTAATCCTATTGGTGAATTCTTCTGCATATAGTTAAACTTCTTGAATTATCTGCTCAACATACACATTGAACAGAAACAGAGAAAGGATGTAACCCTGTCACATCTTTCTTGATTTTAAAACCATTAGTGTCCTCTTGTTTGGTTCAAAGCAGTATCCCTTTGGTCTACATACAGATTCTGTACAAATAAACATCCTGGAATTCCCATTCTTTGAATTGTTATCCATAGTTTGTTATTATCCACACAGTTGAATACTCTTGCACAGTTAATAAAACACAAATACACATCCTTCTGGTATTCTCTACTTCCAGCGAAAATCTGACAGCAGCAGTGACCTTCCTCATACTGAGTCCTTTTTTGAATCCAGATTGGTTTCTATCAGTTCCCTCTGTATGTATTGTTGCAACTATTTTTGAATCATCTTCAGTAACAGTTTATTTGTATATGATATGAATGATATTGTTCAGTAATTTCCATATTTTGTTGGATTACCATTTTTTGAAAGAGGCACAAATATGGGTCTCTTTCAGTTGTTTAACCAAATGTCTGTCTTATGTTTCTTGGCCTAGACAAATGATGACTTCCAGCATTGCATCAATTTATTGAAACATCTCTGTTGGTATTTTGTCAATTCCTTGAGCTGTTTTACATATGCTGTCTCCTGAAATGGTGTGAATGTTGGATTTATTCTTTTCGGTACAGTGACTGTATTTGTTCCACCTTTTTTGGATGCTTCCTGTCTCATTTAATATTTTGCTCATAAAATCCTTCAGTGATGCAACTCAAGGCCTGAATTTTTTTTTTTTTTTTTTAATGTTTTTGTTTGTTTTGTAGCTTGGGAAACATCAAACATATTCTTTCCTTTTGATTTTCTAAGTCCAGGTCTTTGTACATTTCACTTTAATACTTATGTTCCTGAGCTACCTTTTGAAGTTCACCTGTTTTCCTCATCATTTCTTTTTGTTTATTTAAAATTTTCTTTTTGTTTTTCATTTTAAAATGTCTTTTATTTTTAATTTAATATGACTGAGTGAAAATGTACATTCCTGTATAAATTTACATGCCCACCTATATGCAGCTTCCACTGCTCTCCCTGTCCGGTGATGCACAGTGACGATATATTGGATGCACTTCTTCATCATTTCTTTATCCACTTTAGTTTCTCAATGTTCAGTCGCAAGTTTTGTAGTCTCTTCTAGCATCTATTTTGGTCTTTTCTTTCCTGATGTATTAATGACCTTCTGCTTTTTTCATGTATGATGTTCTTGATGTTGTCTAACAACTTGTCTGATATTAGGTCATCAGTGCTCAGTGCATCAGATCTCTTCTTGAGATGGTCTCTAACATCAGGTGGAGTGTACTCAAAACTCCTAACTTTAACTGTTGTGGCCTTGTTTTGATTTTTTTCAACATCATCGGTTTGAGCTTCCTTATAAAAAATTAATGGTCTGTACCACAATCTGTTCTGATTGATGATATTGAGCATCTTCATTATCTCTTTCCATAAATGTACATTGATTTGATTTCTGTATATTCCACCTGTTGAGGTCCACTTTAATGTTGTACAGGAATGTACATTTTCACTCAGTCATATCAAATAAAAAAATTTAAAAAATGTATTTGCAATGAAGAAATCATTGGTCTCAGAATATTCTATCATGTGAATTCTGTCAGCATTTCTAGCACCAACGCATAATTTTCAACTACCGCTCTTCATTTGCAGCTTTCCCATCCCAATCACCAGTAATTGTCGATGAATCTTTATTGAGTGTTTAACCAATTTCAGATTGTCAAATTTGATAAATAGCTTCAAGTTTTTCATGTTTGACATTAGTGTTTGGTGTGTAAATTTGAATAATAGTCATGTTGATTACCTGGTCTTCCTTGTAGCCTACATATATTACCTTATGTTTAACAGCATTACACTTAGGGACAGATCTTGAACTTTTCTTTTTCATGATGAATGCAAAGCCATTTTTCTTCAATATGTCATTCTGGAAAGAGTAGGTCAAACAGCCATCTGATTCAAAATGGCCAAGAACAGTCCATTTCAGTTCTATAATCCCTAGGATATTTATCTTTAAGATTTTCACTTTTTTTTGATGACTTCTAATTTACCTAGATTCATACTTTTTACATTCCACATTCCTGTTATTAATGGATACTTCCAGCAGTTTCTTCTAATCTTGAGTCATGCCACATCAGAAAATGTAGGTCCTGAAATCTTTAGTCCATCCATGTCTCAAGGTCAATTCTACTTTGAAAAAACAGCTCTTCTCTAGTCTTATCTTAAATGCCTTCCAACACAAGCAGCTCATCTTTTGGCAGCATATTAAACAATATTCTGCTATTCATAATGTTTTCACTGACCAATCATTTTAGATGTAAGTTGCCTCATCCTTCATAGTGTATCCTAAACTGGAAGCTCTCCTGAAACTGATATGCCATGTATGACCCTGTTTATATTTGAAATAACAGTGGCATAGCTTCCAGCATTATAGCTACACTCAAGCCACCACAGTAAAAGAAACTGACAGAAGAGTGATGGGTAAATAATTTAGGGATCAGTAAACAGCCTTTACGTAGACTCATTGAGTATAACGTTCAGGGTTATAGGTCACACAGGTTCACAACTACTCAACTTGGCGATTGCAGACAGAATACAGCCATAGACCAAAAGTAACTAGACGAGTTTGACTGTAAACAAATAAAACTTCATATATGGACACTTAAATTTTATATAATTTTCATGTCTCAGAGTAGCCTCTTCTTCCTCCTGCTCATTATCGTCCTTCTTTTTTTCTACCATTTCAAAAAACAACAAATAGAAGCATCTTAACTCACAGTACGAAGGTAGAGTGTGAGTCATATTTCACTTGTAAAGATATAGATGCTAATCCTTGATGTAGATTACTATTTTTTGGAAACCTAATTTGTGTGATTTATGTTGTTACTTCATCAAAATAAAGATTAACAAATTTCCCATAACCACTAAGAATTTAGGACTTAAATAAATGAAAATATTCAGTATTCTACTTACAGTTTCCCCCATAGATGAGAAATACAAAGCAAATACATTACATGGATCTTAAACTAGACTTGTTATAGTGGTCAGGCAAATGCCACCAAGAAAAAGTATTCTTTCAATGGAACACTCTTTCAAATATGTGATACTCAAAAGAGAGAATATTCCCCTGAGTATTCCCTCAAGAATTTTCCATGTTGTCAGCTGTGGATGTTTCAGTCCTATTTAATGTTCCCTGCTGAACCTTGAGAGATCTGAGAAGTTGAAATGACAGAGGCAACGCAGTATTCATCTTCTACTTTCTTACGAGATTTGTAATGATATCTCTTAAGCTAGAATTTAATCTGTTTTTACAACATCTGCAGCTACTAGAAAACTCTCTTGTGATATTTTCGGTACGCAAGGTTCACTGAAGACGTAACTTCTCTCTCCCAGTCATATTTTAATGGCAGATATGACAATTTATTACACTTTCTATCCTCTCAGTAGGATGTATTTTTGTTACAAAAGAAGTATTGCTAGGTCTGCAGAGTGCTTAAACACCTCTCCAAACATAGACACAGTTATATGTATAGACAGGGACTCAAGGTTCTGCAGTGGAGGCTTTGCTCCAGGCAGAAGCTGATCTCCTTGCACCACCCTACCCCGACCTCCTCCAACTTTGTTAGTATTTGCAGATCTGGACCTAAGGGCAACAGTAGTTTCTTCACAAAAACAGGGTAGTTTATAATTTGTAAAAAATCCTTCTAGACATATTGATATTTATAGTTAAAATAAATTTTATACTGTATTTTGCTCATTTTGAATTCCATTTTCTGTTCACACACAACGTTTTGGACTTTTCAATTTATTCATTGTGGTTAGAACTTGCTGAGTTTTTCAGACAGATAGATACATAGATGTGTTTGTTTGAAGTCCTAGAAATAGTTTGTATGCTTATAAGAGCTTTTACCACGTGCATATCACTCAACCATAGTCATAAGTACATTTTTTTCTGTGATATCTGTTGTTAAATGATAACCCTTTTTTTCCCGCAGACAAAAATTTGTACCATATTGTTATGTGACGCTAGTCGCAATCTCTGTCAGCACACTCCCCTGTCTACCCTGGGTTTCCAGTGTCTATCCTACCAGCTGCCGTTCGTTCCGCTTTTCCATGCTGCCTCTGAACAAGAGCAATACAGTTGATCTCATTCACTTGCTTAAAATAATAAGCATACTTTTCAGGAGTAGTATTTTATGTTTTATAGCCCACTCTAAAGTTTAGAAGAGTCGGCTTCAGGAATGGTTTCAGTTTTGCCTTATGAACTATCAGAGCAGCATGGCTTCAATAGTTCCGTCACCCTAACTTGGACTATTGAGTCTGGTCTTTTTACATGAATTTTAGATCTGCTCCACACTTTTCTCCTGCTACTCAGGGCATCTCTGTTGTTTTTCCTTTCAAGTAGGTCATTAGTGGTTGCCGGACAAAACTTAGTTCTTCCGATCTAAGGCTAATGGAGTCTCCTTTACTGTAACATATTGAGCTAATATTTTCCTTGTGTCTTTGGTGCTCTTCATTCTCCTTTGCTCTGAGTGGGCCAAACAAATTGATGCAACTTAGATGCCACTGACAAGCTTTCAGGGTGCCTGATGCCACTCAACAGAGTGAGATGGAAAATGTTTTCTTTCTTTCTTTTTTTTTAATCAAAGAAAAGTTGATTCTCACACAGTGCTGTAGGTTACAAGTCCACATATTGGGTTCTGGCCCAAGGGAACGTACTCTGTCTCTGTTGGCTGTCTTTCTTTGGTCTGAGAGCAGCCTGGAGCAGGAACCTCATGTCTGAAGAATATGTTCTGCTCTAACTGCTGCTTTCCTGGTGGTATGATGTTCCCACTCTGGATGGTTTCCTTTCCATTTATCTCTCTTTTTGTGTGTGTGATTAAGTATACAATCTGAATTAATTTTGCATGCCTGCCTATCTGCAATTCTTCTCCTCTCTTTGCCCAGTAACAGCACACTCCTTTTCATTCTGTACTTGTGCCCTCTTAACAAGCTCCTGTGACATTCATTCTACCCTTTTCTCTCCCATCTAGAAAGAGACCAGTAGGACAGCATCATATAAATACATAGAACCATGAAGTACACATACCATATGGTGACACTGTGTCCCTGAGTCCAGTCTATTTTTGTCCAGAGAGTTGACCTCAGTTGTGTTTTCTGGTCAAAGGCAGCAGCAGCTCTAGGGACCATGACACCAAGGGACTTATCAGGCTGTCATCACTTGTGGTCTTTTAGTAGAGTCCTTGATCTGCACCTCTCTTTTTCTCATGTTGCCAGAAGAAGTTTACATTGTGTGTCATTCGCAGCTGTCTTTGGTGGTGACAGGACAGCATCTGGTTCCTCTGGTCACATGTTGACACAGGCTCCCATTCACATAGATCCTTCAGTCTCCTGAGCTTTTTTTCCATCATGTTGTAGTTGTTCTGGGTCATCATCTGTTTCTAATGAGTTGGGGCCACCTGATGTACCTCACATGGCAGCTTGCTAGGTTTTAAAACCCCAGACGTCCTTCGCTAATATAGGGTACAGAAGACTCACTTACCAATAGGCTAGCTATGCCAATTGTCCTCAGTGTCTCACAAAAGCATGGTCTCAGACCTCACCCCTGCTACTCTATCCTTGCACTGTTGGGTTGAGTAAAGAAGAGTTTTCAGTTTATGGTGAAGTTCAGTTAAGTTGATTTACTTTCTACTGTGTGCTGCCACTGCTTTCACCTAACCAAATTGCTGTCAATTATATAATCTATGATCAATCCTCTCCCTATGTCGCCACCCTAGTAGCCATCAAAGAGCCTTTTCTTCTGTATATGTCTATTTTTAAGTCCTCAAAGCAGGGGTCTCACACAATATTTGTCCATTTGCTGCCAATTGATTTCACTGAGCGTACTGTCTTCCAGTTGAAACCAGGTTATGAGAATACATCCTAAAATCACTGTTCTTTGTCACTGCATAGTGTTCCATTGAGTAGGTGTATCATAGTTTGTTTATCCATTCATCTGTTGTTGGGCTTCTGGGTTGACTATTGTTGGGTTATTTTGGACTGTGCTGCAATAAACATTTGTGTGCATCTATTTGTTCATGTGACTGCCTTTGATTCTGCAGGATATGTTCCCAGCAGTGGGGTTACTGAGTCAAATGGTGTATCTATTTCCAGCTTTTTAAGAAAGCACTAGATTGCTTTCCAAAGAGATTGTACCATTTAGCAATCCTACCAGCAGTGTAAGAGAGCTCCAATTTCTCCACTGCCTCTTCGGAATTTGTTTTTTTGTGGTTTTTGAATCATGGCCAATCTTGTAGGGGAGAGATGGTATCTCAATTTAGTTTCAATTTGATTTCTTTGATAGCTAATGACCATGAGCATTTCCTCATGTGTCTTTTGGCTGCATGGATGTCCTCTTTAGTGAAGTGTCTGCTCATCTCCTTTGTCCAATGCTAACTTGGGTTATTTATCCCTTTCTTGTTGATATTTTGAAGTGCCTTGTAGATTATGGAGATCAGACGCCAGTCTGACATATTGTTGCCAAATATTTGTTTTTCCCATTCTGTAGGTGTTCTTTTAACTCTTTTAATAAAGTCTTAAGATGAGTAAAAGTGTTTGATTCTTAGTAATTCCCATTTATCTATTTTCCTTTCTGTTGATTGTGCTTTATTTGTCAGATTTTGAAGTTTGTTTAAGCCATGTACTAGAACTTCCATTGTTGATCCTATTTTTTCTTGCATGATCTTTATTGTTTTAGGTTTGATATTTAAGTCTTTGATCCATTTTCAGGCAGTCTTTGTGTAAGGTGTGAGATATGGGTCTTGTTTCAGTTTTTTGCAGATGGATATCAAGTTTTGCCAACACCGTTTGTGAAAGAGAAAGTTTTTACCCTTGTTTACAATCTTAGGGCCTTTGTTGAGTATCAGCTGTTCATAAGAAGATGGTGGTATCTCTGGGGTCTCAATTCTGTTCCCTTGGTCTATATGTCTCTTTTTGTACCAGTACCGGGCTGTTTTGACCACTGTAGCAGTGGTCAAAGGTTGGGTAGTGTGAGGCCTCCCACCGTGCTCCTCTTCTTCAGTAGTGCTTTACATATCCTGGGTTTCTTCCCTTTCCAAACTAAGTTGGTGATTTGTTTTTCCATCTCGTTAAAATATGACACTGGAATTTGTACTGGAGTTGCATTTTATATGCAGATCGCTTTGTGTAAAATAGACATTTTCACAATGTTAAGTCTTTCCATCCACGAACAGGGTAGGTTTTTCCACTTATTTAAGTCTCTTTTGGTTTCTTACAGTAAGGTCTTGTAATTCTCTGTAAGGGTCTCTTATTTCTCTGGTTAGATTTACTGCTAGATATTTCTTCTTTGGAGGGCTATAGTAAATGGTACTGACTTGGTGATTTCTTCTTTGATGATCTCTTTGCTGATATAAAGGAATCCTACTGATTTAAAAGCCAATATTTATTTTGTATCCTGAGACTTTGCTGAACTCTTCTATTAGTTCTAGTAGCTTACATAGGATTCTTTGTGATTTTCTTCATATACAATCATATCATCTGCAAATAGGGAAATTATTACTTCTTTGCTGATATGGATGCCCTGTGATTCTTTATCTCGTCTAATTGCTCTGGCTAGAACTCCTAGTAGAATCTTGAATAGAAGTGCTGAGAGAGGACATCCTTGTCTAGTTCCTATTCTAAAGGGGAATTCTCTCAGTCTTCCTCCACTCAGGATGATATAGGCAGTTGGCTTTGCGTAGATGCCCCTTATTGCATTAAAGAATTTCCCCTCTACTCCTATTTTGCTGAGAGTTTTTAGCATGAATGGGTGTTGGACTTTGGCAATGCTTTTTATGCATCAATAACAAAATCAGGTGATTCTTATTCTTTGGGCTATTCATGTGGGTAATCACATTAGTTGCTTTTTTAATGTTGAACTAGCCTTGCATCCCTGATACGTATCCATCTTGGTCATGATGAATTATGGTTTTGCTATGTTGTTAAATTCCAGTGGCAAGGATTTTGTTGAAGATTTTTGCATCTAGATTCGTGAATGATAGTGGTCTGTAATTTTCTTTTATTTGTGGGATCGTACCCTGGCTTTGATATGAGGTTTACGCTGGCTTCACAGAATGAATTTGGGAGTATTCTGTAGCCTCAGTAGCATAGGAATTAACTCCTCTCTAAGAGTCTAGTAGAATTCTCCAGTGATGTCATCTGGGTCAGGACTATTTTTGGTTTGTAGGTTTTCGATTACTTTTTCAATATCTTCCTTTCTGATGGGTTTATTAAGTTGTTTTATTTCTCTTCATGATGATTTTGGTAGGTCATTGGAGTGTAGAAATCTGTTCATTTTCTCTAGGTTTTCAAATCTGTTAAGACTACAGTGTTTCATAGTATTTTGTTATGATATTTTTTATTTTAATCGAGTCTACTGTGACGTCTCCCACATAATTTCTTATTCAGGTTTTATATCTTTCCTCTTCTGTTTTTCTTTTGCAAGTTTAGCCTGCAGTTTATCCATCTTGTTTGTCTTTTCAAAGAAGCTTTTGGTTTTGTTAATTTTTTCAATTGTTCTTCTAATCTCTAATTCATTTAGCTTTGCTCTTTTCTTGATTATCTGTTTCCTTCTAGTGCCTGAGGGGTTCCTTTGTTGTTTTCTTTCTAGTTGTTCATGCTGTAGGGTTAATTCTGCGGTTCAGGCCCTTTCCTCATTCCCGATGTGTGCAATTATAGAGATGAACTGAACCTCTGAGCACTGCTTTACCTATATCCCATAGGTTCTGGTAAGATGTATTTTCTTTCTTATTTGGCAGCATAAATTTCTTTATTTTGCCATTGACTTCTTCTGTAACCCATGGCTTTTTGAGCAAGATGTTGTTCAGTTCTCTTGAGTTCTAATTTTTCCTATGTTTTTCTGCAATTGATTTCAAGTTATATGGCTTTTTGTTCTGAGAAGATGCTTTGCAGTGATGCAGTGGTTTGGATTTTGCTGAAACTTGCTTCATGTCCTAACACGTGGTCTAGTCTAGAAAATGTTCTATGTGCATTGTAGAAGTGGGTGTACTTATCTGCTGATGGGTAAAAAGTTCCACATATGTTGATGAAGCCTAGTTGGTTAATTGTCAAAGAAGGATCTGCTATATCTCTATGAGCTTTTGTCCGAATGATCTGTCCGTTACTGAAAGTGGAGTCATGAAGCCTCCAAGTATTATTGTGGAGTGATCTATCTCATTTTTCAACGTTGTCCATGTTTGCTTAACATATTTAGATGCTCTGTTATTGGGTGCATACATATTTAATATTGTTATGTCTTTCTTATCTGTTGAACCTTGCAGCAACAAATAGCAACCATTCTTGTCCACACTGGTAAATTTTACATTAAAGTCTATTTTATCCGACATTAGTATTGCCACTTCTGCTCTTCTATGTTATTATATTTTTGAATCCTCTGATTTTCAGTTTGTTCATATCATTGAGTCTAAGGTGTGTTTCATGTAAGCACCTTATAGATGGATCATGTCTTTTGATCCAGGATGTCAATCACTGTCTCTTGATTGGAGCATTCTGTCCATTTACATTCAGTGTAATTATTGACAGGTATATGTTTAGTGCTCTCATTTTGATTCCTTTATTTTTGTGTTGTTGATGTTTTTTTATGTTGCTCTTAATACTTTGTCTGGGTCATTCTTCTTTAAGGGTTGACTTTTCATGTTTGTCACATGTTGGTTTTGTGTTTGTTGAGATTCCTGAACTGTGTTTCTTGTGTTGATATGTTACATTGTTATTTTTCTTTGCAGCTATCCCTGTAATCTTCCTTAATATATCCCTCTTTTCAGTGTGATTATGTCATAGTTTTTTTTGTAAAGATTACTGGTTCTCTTCTTTAAATATTGTAGCCTTTATTGAACTTTGTGACTTCCCTAACTGAGTAGGATTCTGGAGGCTATGTCCTGCATTCCCTCCTTAAGTATACACTTGATGTTTTCATTTTTATAAACAAAGAACTTCTTTCAGTATTTCTTATAATTTTGATTTTGTTTTTACAGTCTCTAAAGTTCTGTTCATCTGTAAATGTCTTAATTTCACCTTCTTGTTTAAGAGACAACTGTGCAGGATATTTAATTACTGGTTGGAAGTTTTTCTTCTTCAAGTCTTTGCATGTATCATCCCACTGCCTTCTTATCAAGATCGTTCTGCCGAGAAGTCAGATGAAATCCTATGGGGCTTCCCTTTATATGTTAACCCTTGCTTTATGCCTCATTGCCTTTAACAGCCCCTCTTTGTGATTTATTTTGTTAAATTTGATTATAATACGTCTTGGTGTCTTTGTTTCTGGGCCTAGTTTTTGTGGCATTCAATAAGCATCTTGGGTATCTAAGTTCTCTTCCATAATATCAGGGAATTTTTCTGTCAGCAACTCTACAACAAAATGATTCTATAAATCTATAGGATATCATCCTGCTGACCTCTGGCTGGAGGAAGGAGAGTGGGTGGAGAGGAGGGGGAAGGAGACTGTTGGGAGAATGAGACAGACATGGATGGAGCAGAGAGGAATAGTGTGCTGTCACCGGACAGGGAGAGCAGTGGAAGCTGCACAGAGGTGGGCATGTAAATTTATATGTGAATGTACATTTTCACTCAGTCATATTAAATAAAAATATTTTTTTAAAAAAAACACTATTTTCAGCTATCCATCCTTGTTCAGGAACTGCAGTTATTCAAAGATTATTCCTCTTAATGGAGTCCCACATGTTTCATAATGGTTCTTCATTTTTCTGGTTTCTTTTCTCTGACTTCTCCTCATAAATGCTGGCATCAGTTGCTCTATCTTCAGGCTTACTAACTCTGTCTTTCATATCCTCATTTCTGCTTTTTGGCTTTGGATTGAATTGTCTAATTCTGTAGTTTTATTATTCTGCTGTATTTCAGTTTGTTGATTTTCCATCACTTCAAATATCTTGCTTAAGTTTTCAGTTTGTTTTGCTGCATTTTGTTTAATCTCCACTAGGGCTGTATGCATAATTCTTTTGTACTCTACCTCCAATAATTTCAGAAAGGCTTCTTCTTCTGGGAAGTTTTTTATTCTTTATTTTGGGAGTTTTCTGGTGCCATGGTGAACTGCTTCTTTAAATGGTTAGCTATTGATCATTGTCTTCACACAATCTGGAAGTTGTTTGGTTTCTCTGGTGTTACCTAAACAGGAACTGAAATACAGTTCTAAGAGGGGAGTAAGGGTAGTAGTAAATTTGGTCACTGGCTGCTTCTCTGTAGTCTATTGACTGGCCCCAGTTGGACTCTCTGGGGTGGCAGTCTCCACCTGATTGGCAAAAGTGGCACCCTACTTATGCAGTCACTGTGGAAGCCATCAGGTGGCACTATGATATGAGTCAGAGACTGGTGGTTGAAATCCTGCCATCCTACTAATCAGTTAGATCTCCAGGTGGTCTTATTTTAAAAGGGTTTTTTACTGCTGAGCCATAAGCTGCCCAACAGGTGCTGAAATCAGTCAGGCCCTTAGGTATGGCAATATCCACCTTCTTGCTGATCACAAAAGTACCTCATCAGTTGCCCCCAGATGCTATGATGTGGTTCAAAGAAGGGAGGATATAGGAGCTTGCTGCCACTCTCTGGCAGGCCCAACCAATAACTTTAGGCACCCTGGTAGTCAACACAGCTTTTCTGCTGGAGAAAAACCATCCAGACAGGAACTGCTGCTCTATATGAGAATTATCCCCAGCTGAGACCTCTGGTAGGGTGACTCCACCTCCCAGCTGATCAAGATGGCATCCTGCCTAAGCTGCCCTTCCATCATTGAAACTACAGAATCAATGGCACAGCTCAGAAAAGAGAGGGTGGAGGGGCAGTTGTGTCCTCAGTCAGAAGCTGTGCTCTCAATACGTGGTTATTCCATGTGCAGTATCTCTGCTGCACTATATGCTGTTTACCTAAGCACTGCAGTTCAGCATGTTAGTCATCTCATTCCCAGTCCCCATCTCCTGGATAATGAAGAAAGTGTCAGTACCTCCAGTCCTCCCAAACAATGAGTCAGCAGAAGCAGGACACAGAGTGCCCTTGCCTCATCTCTGAGAGAGGTAGTTTACTCCTTATTGGCACCTATTCCAGTCTGACAACCCTACACTAGATCTTAGGGCTCCCAAGATGTCCATGCTGCTGTATTCAGTTATCATCCCAGACCTTAGTTCTCAGTGAGAATTGAGGAGATATGTGTCTAGTCCCATGAGTCAGATCCAATTCGACAGAACTTGGCTTGGCTTGTCATCTTGGCCCCATCTCCATAATATTTTCTTAATAAACCTTGTTTTCCCAGTTGACCTAGATCTCTCAAACCATGGTTCCCAGACTGTAGCCCCTGCTGTTCTGTCACTTAAAGTTTTGGTTTATCTGTTTGTGGTCATTTCCCCTGTATCGTGTGTTGCACTTCCCTTCACCTAAGGTAAGTGAATACACTTTTTCTTCTTTCTCCACCCGTGTAACCATAAAAGAATGTTTTCTACTGTGTGCAAACCTTTTTTTGAGACCTTGTAATAGTGATCTCATATTATACATGTCCTTTTGCAACGGTCTAATTTCATTCAGTATAGTGTCTTCCACATGATTCCATGTTATAAGAAGTTTCCCAAGATAATCATTGTTCTTCTTCATTACATAGTATTCCATTGTGTGAATATATCATAGTTTGTTTATCTATTCATCTGCTGATGGGCATCTGGGTTGATGCCTTCTTTTTGCTATTGTGGACAGTACTACAATAAATATTTGTGTGTATGTTATCTATTTATGTGACAGACCTTATTTCTTTAGGATATATTCCAAGCAGTGAGATTGCTAGATCATATGATATTTTTGTTTCTAGCTTTTTAAGAAAGTGCCAAATCAATCTCCAATTTGGTTGTACTGTTATATATTCCTACCATCAGTGTAGAAGTGTTCTGTTTTCTCTACAGCGTTTCCAATACTTATCATTTTGAGATTTTGGGATGAATGCCAGCCTTGTTGGGGCAAGAGGGTGTCTCATCATATATTTTTTTTTTGTCTGGTGGCTAATGAATGAGCGTTTCCTCAAGTATCTGTTAGCTAGGTGAATGTATTCTTTGGTGATGTGCCTGTTCATATCTTTTTCCCTTTTTTTAGTTTGGCTGTCTGTCTTTTTGTTTTTGAGAGTTTTCAGTATTTTATAGATTTAGGATATTAGACACTGATTGAATTTGTCATGGGAAAGGTTTTGTTTTTCCTTCCAGTCTGTGTTATCATGATTGTTATGTGCCATCAAGTTGGTTCCAACTCATGGTGACCCTATGCACAACAAAATGAAATACTGCCTGGTTTTGCCCCATAACCATAATCATTTTTATGGTTAAGCCCATTGTTATAGCCACTGCATCAGTCCATTTTGTTGAGGATCTTCTCTTTTTCACTGACCCTGTATGTTAGCAAGCATGAGGTACTTCTCTAGAAAATGATCCCTCCTGATAACAATTCCAAAATATGTAAAACATAGTTTTACCAATCTTGCTTCTAAGGAGCACTCTGATTGTACTTCCTCTGAGATAGATCTCTTTGTTCTTTTGCCACTTTAAGGGTATGTTCAGTATTCTTCTCCAACATCACACTTCAGAGGTGTCACTTCTTCTTTTGTCTTCCTTATTCTCTGTTTAGCTTTCACATGCATATGATGCAATTGAAAATACCAAGGCTTGAGTCAGGCACACCTTAGTCTTCAAGGTGACGTCTTTAGTTTTCAACACTTTAAAGAGGTCTTCTGCAGTAGATTTTCCCAGTGCAATGCATCTTTTGATTCCTTGGCCTCTGCTTCTATACATGTTGGTTGTGGAACCAAGTAAAATGAAAACTTTGAGAACCTCAACCTTTTCTTCATTTATCGTGATATTAATTAATGGTTCTGTTGGGAAGATTTTTATTTCCTTGATGTTGACATGCAATATCTTTAAGTTGTCTTTTTACTCTTTTCATAAAGTATTTGGGTAAGCATAAGTGTTTGATTTTAGGACTTGTCGGTTATTCATTTTGTCTTCCAATGATTTATATTGTTAATCATGTTTTATAGTCTGTTGATGCCATATGTTAGGGATCCAGCATTGTGCCTAATTTTCCTTCCATGATGTTTTTATTGTTTTATATTTGATATTTAGGTATTTGGTCCATTTTGGGTTAGTTTTGGGGTGTGAGATAAGGGCTGAACTTTTATAATACTTATTTTTAACCATTTTGAGTCTTATTTTGAAGTTTTTGTCATGTTACTAATTTAAAGTTATTCATTTTTTTTTGTTTTGTAATATCTAAGCTTTGTTATATCAAGAAACCAAGTTGGAATCCACTGAAAATGAGCCAATTCTGGCTCTCAGCAATCCTTCAGGACCAAGGAGATCTGCCCCATATGGTTTCTAGGTAGGGCCTGGTGAATTCCAACTGGAAATATTTTCCCTTACAATAATCAATTAAGCTTTAAATTTCCAGAGTTTAACACAATGCCAACTTATTTATCAGAAACACAGTTTGTAATACAGGTAGAACCTTAAAGAGTGAGTGCAATCCATGAGCATTGACAAAAAAAAAAAAAAAAAAAACCTGTCTTGCATGTTAGAAAAAGAAAAATATAAAACACAATAAACCTGTTGCTATCTGTTTGACTCATGGATACCCTGAAGGATGGAGTAGAATTGTCTCAGAGGATTTCCAAGAAACAGTTGTTGAATGTGAACTGCTGGCCTTTTGGTTAGTGGTCAAACTCTTTTTTAAAGTATATATACATGTGTGTGTATGTGTACATACACAAGTACTGCCAATTAACTTCACAAACTCATCCTAGAAAAAGTACTACATCACTGTTGAATATCACTATGGTCACCTTCAAAGTATTCCCCTTGGGATGCTATGCACCAATGTCAATGCCTAGTCCACCCTTCAAAGAAATTTTAGAACTCTTTTTCTGGAATGGCCACTAGAGCTGTCATTGTATTACCCTTGATGTCCTGAGTGTCATCAAAATGTCTTCCTTTCAGTATTTCCTTTATCTTTGGGTAAAATGAAAAAGCCATTTGGGCTCAGATCAGGTGAATAGGAAGGGTGTTCCAATACAGTTATTTGTGTACCGGCTAAAAATTTCCTCAGAGACAATTATACAATTAAGTTCTCAAACTTGCCACCTTGCCACTGTGCACAACGGGCATTCCAGAAAGAGTTCCAAAATTGCTTTGAAGGGTAGTTTAGGCACTGGCATCAGTATATAGCTTCCCCAGGGAGTACTTCAAAGGCAATCATAATGATATTCAGCAATGAGATATGCAGCTCTTGGAACAATTAAGTTTAGGGACTTAATCATGAGATCTTGTATATATATTTTAGTTTTTTTTTATTGTGCTTTAAGTGGAAGTTTACAGTTCAACTCTCTTTGTCATCCAAAAACTTAGACACATATTGTTATATGACCCATGTTTCTCTCCCTATAATGTGACAACACATCTTCTGCTCTACCCTGTATTTCCTTTGTCACTTCAACAACCTCCTTTCCCCGTCTGCCTTCTCATCTCACCTCCCAACAAGAGCTTCTCATTTAATCTCTGTATATACTTGAGTCAAGAAACATCCTCTTCACCATCACCATTTTATGTCTTGTGGTCTAGTCTAATCTTTGCCTGAAGAGTTGGTTTGGGGAATGATTTTAGCTCTTGACTAACAGATTCTACGGGCCATAGCAAACCTCAAGTCTGTCAGACCATCAAGTATATTCTTTTTTCCAGAGTTCAAGTTCTGCATCCCACTTTTCTCTTACTCCATCAGGGTTTTTTTTTGTTGTGTTCCCTGTCAAGATGTTCATTGGTGGAATCTGGGCACCATCTAGTTCTTTAGGTCTCATGCTGATAGAGTCTCTGGTTTATGTGGAACTTTCTGTCTCTTGGACTCATGTTTTCTGTATGTCATTGGTAGTTTTCATTCTCCTCTGTTCCAGGAGGATTGGGACTATGATTAGCAGTCACTCTTAACCACTGCACCATTGGATAGTTGTTATTTTTAACTGCTATCCAGTAATGGCAACTCCATTGTATTACAAAGTAGAACTACTCCACCTTTTTTTTTCCTGTAATCTTTCAGAAACCAGGCCATATATTTATTCCATGGAGCAGCAGAATGGGTTCAAACTGTCAGCCTTTTGATTACCAGCCTGTTGCAAACTGTTTGTTCCATTGACCACCTTATTCACTGTTTCTATGTAGACACTACATGAACTGCTGATGGAGCAGAGCCAGTCACAAGACACTGCTTAACAGCCGGGTGCAGGGACTTGATGATAAGTATGTGAATGGTCAGTGAGAAGAAAATGTGTCCACCGCAGTATTCTGTTACCTGAAAGTTTTATGATTTTATTTGGAGGCATCCTGTATCCCAATTTACTTGTGCAATTGCTTTGTTAGGCCATCCTGTCATATACCTTCTTTTTATCCACCTACTCATTTCTGCTTATACTGGCTTCTTATTCTCTTCTAATTCTTTTGCCTTTTGTTGATCTCCAGGGTAGAATTTACCATTCCATCTTTATGCTGCTATGCAGGAATCACATGCGTTTCTTAAACATATATGTTTTTATGAGGGTCCAACAATTAAGTGGAAACTCATCCGAGGAAAAAAATGCTACATACCTCATTGTTGAATATCAGTACATTTATCTCCAAAGCTCCTTGGGAAGCTGAGAAGCACCTAGTCTACCTTTCAAAGCACTTTGGGAACTCTTTTTCTGGAATGTCCATCAGAGCTGTCATCAGATAGGTCTGCACTTAAGTTCCTAAGCTTATCCTAGAAAAAGTGCTTTGAAGGGTGGACTAGGCACATCACTAGGATGTCAGTGCATAGATTCCAAAGGAGAGTACTTTGAAGTTGATGGCATTGATATCCAGCGATTAAGTACTTAGCATTTTTTCTAGGAGGAGTTCATGAATGTAATTGTCAGACCTATTACATCCATCTCATCTACTGGTGTCTTTGGGTAAACGGATCATACTGTCTGTCTCTAATGTATGGTTTCATTCATGCAACTAAAGCAACACAGTACACAGTGAAAGAGTCTCACATCTAGAAATGTTTCATGGTATTTATTATTAATGTGACTTTGATGAAGTTATTGACCAAATTTTGCTTTATTTTCTAATAAAAAAACTATAGATATAAAAATAAATATCAGATTTTCAGGGGAATTAAATAAAATGTTTTATGAAAAATAAGAATTACGGAATTTAAGTATTTAACCTAGATTGTAAAATGAAATATGTTTAGTCTAAATTTTACTAATCTATTTAATCTAGATTCTAACCTAAAATCTACAATGGCTTAAACATAGATTAAATAAACAGTTGTTTTAAGCTCTCATTTCTCCTCTATCACTCATACTTTGATTGTGGTACATATGTAGCATGTGTACATAGAAACACTTATGTAAGTAAATAAATAGGTAAAAGCTTATATACATATGTGTGTGTATGTATATATTTACATGTACTATGTAGTGGTATTTATTACATTTACCATATTTTGAAACCACTACCACCTTCTCTTCACATATTTTTCCATCAGTATTAACATGAACTTAATTCCAAGAAATATGGAAAACAGCTACCTGTCCAGCTGACTGAAAGAGATCCATATTTATGCCTATTACCAGGAAAGGTGATCCAAACAAATGCAGAAATTATCAAGCAATATAATTATCATCACTCACAATCAAAATTTTTCTAAAGATTATTCAAAAGCAACTGCAGTGGTATACTGACAGGTAACCATCAGAAATTCAAGCTGAATTCAGAAGAAGATGCGGAGCTAGGGATATCACTGCTAATGTCAGACACAGTTAAAAGCAGAGAATATCAGGAAGACGTTTACCTATGTTTTCTTGACTATATAAAGGCATTTGACTATGCGGATCGTAACGAAGTGTGGATAGCATTGCAGAGAATGGGAATTCCAGAATGCACTTAATTGTGTTCTTAAGGAACCTATGCATGGATCAAGAGATTGTCCTGAGAACATAACAAGGGATTAAAGTCAGGAAAGGTATGTGCCACAGTTAGTGCTCTCACCATAACTTTTCAATCTGTATGCTGAGCAAATAATCCAAGAAGCTGGACTGTGTGAAAAAGCATGAGGCATCAAGATTGGAGGAAGACTCCTTAACAACTTGATGGTATGACTCTGCTTGCTGAAAATGAAGAGTACTTAAAATGCTTACTGATGAAGATCAAGGACCACAGCCCTCAGTATGAATTACACATCAACATCAAGAATACAAAGCTCCTCACAACTGGACCAATAAGCAAGATCTTGATAAATGGAGAAAGGATTGAGGTTGTCAAGGATTTCATTTTACTTTGGTTCTGCAATCAACACCCGCAGAAACAACAGTCAAGAAATAAGAAGACACATTGCATTGGAAAAATCTGCTGCAAAAGATCTTTCTGAAGTGTGGAAAAGAAATCACCTTGAAGACTAAGATATTCCTGACATAAGCCATGCCTGCAAAGTTGGACAACAAATAAGGAAGAAGGAAGAATTGATGCCTTTGAAGTGAAGTAATGGAGAAGAATATTGTACATATCAACGACTGCCTGAAAAACAAACAGATCTGTTCTGAAAGAGATACAGCTGGAGTGCTCCTTGGCAGCACAGATGGCAAGACTGCATGTTACATACTTTGAACACATTGTCAGGAGGGATTAATCTCTGGAGAAGGATATCATGCAAGGTAAAGCAGAGGTTCAGGGAAAACGAAGACCCTCAAGGAGATGGATTTACATAGTGGCTGCAATGAAGAGGTTAAACATAAAAATGATTGTGAACATGGTGCAGGACCAGGCAGTATTTCATTCTGTTTGTCATAGGATTGCTATTAGTAGCAACTGATCTGACCATTCCTAACATTGCCGCTTAATGATGATGACTGTCTTCTAGCCACCTCTCCTACCAACACATAACATTAATCATCTTTGGTTGCTGTATACGTTTGCCTACTCTAGATATTTCATGTAAGATTATACGATATCTGTGCTTTTAGAATTGTATCCCATAGCTTCTTATTTAATAGGAACACTGGCATATTAAAAGGAAAAAGACTGCTGCTGCTGAGTTGATTCTGACTCATGGAAATCACATAGGACAGAATAAAACTACCCCCAGAGAGTTTCCAAGTCCAAAGAGTGCCCAGTGGATTTGAACTGCAGACCCTTTGGTTAGCAGCCGTAGTACTTAACTGTTGCATCATCAGGATTTCTGGTATAGTAAAGAGTTGTTATTATATAGTGAAATACTTACCAACTTCATTTATTTACTTACCAATTATACAACCTTATAATAAATGTCTACAGCACATATTACAATCTGCTTAATATTATTCTGTTTTTTTATCAGACTCAATTTTTGTCTTCAAGATGTACTTAAAATGAAAATTTTGTAGTACCAGGGTTAATGAAAAATAATAACATTTTACATAAATAAAAGGTAAGAAAACTACCTTATTAATTAAAAAACTAGTTTGTAAAATAACAAAACAATAAATTATAGAAACATGTAAATGATTACAGAAATGTGTATTAGAAAATAAGTTTGTTTTGTTTTTTAATTAGATGTCTTAAAATGTTTCCGATTATTTAGTAACAAACTAATATTTTGGAGAATGTGGGTTATACAAGTCATCTTACTTCCAGGTCTAAAATAAAATCTTGAAAAAAATGTTATGTTAATTTGCACAGAGAAAATCTAAGTTCAAATCTACACATTATCCAAAAGAACAGAAACAGTTAAGGATTTTTGAAAGTTTTGAACTGGAGGTAAAATACTCAAACAAAACAATTTAAATGAACTTTGTAGTACAAATTTCACTTCAAGATGCTGTCTTTTTCAGATAGTCTTTCTTATTGTACAAAAGGGATTATAATAAAAGGTTTTGTTGTAAGTAACTGAAGTTCTCACAACATCAAGAGGCTTTATTCTAGTGAAAATCAATGAAACTTCAGAAAATAATTATAATCAGTTTGAAATCCATCCTCACACTCATAAGCTGAAGAAAATAAAATTATCCATTGACCTGTGTCTTACGATATTTTTTCTAGAGAAGAAAAACCAGCAAAGTATAGAAGAGAGAGGGAAGCTTATATCAAGCAGACAGTTCACGCAACTGTAGAGGCTGCAACATTCCAAGCCTCTAGATCAAGACAGAGTGTTCTCCTATCCACATAGCTGTATGGGCACCTAAACCCGAGACTGGCAGAACAGAAAACAGAACTCTTGTTTATGGGGTGTGAAGATGAACCAGTTCCAAGATCAGCAGGTAAGACCTTAAGGCTTCTCTTGGTTTAGGTAGCAGAAGAGGTGGTGAACCCCAAATAAGCAGGTCATGTGAGGTCCCTAATTAAGCCCACAAACTTAGCTGTTCTAAGCACTACGTACCTCATTACTGAATATCATTATGGTCACCTTCAAAGTACTCCCCTTGAGAAGCTATGCACTGATGCCAGTGCCTATTTCACCCAACAAAGCAATTTTGCAACTGTTTCTGGAATGGCCATTGCACATAGTAGCAAGGTGGCAAGTTCGAGAACTTCATTGTATAGCTGTCTATGAGGGAGATTTTAGCCAGTAAACAACTGTAGTGGAACACCCTCCCTAATCACATGTTCTGGCCTCCAGTGACCTTTTTCTTTACCCAAAGATAAAGGAAATATTGAAAGCAATACATTTTGATGACATCAAGCGTAATACAATAACAGCTCTGATGGCCATTCCAGAGAAAGAGTTCTAAAATTGCCTTAAAGTGTAGACTAGATGCTGACATCAGTGCATAGCTAGCTTCCCAATGGTGGTACTTCAAAGGTGAACATAGTGATAATCAGCAATGAAGTGTGTAACAATATTTCTGGGATGAGTTTGTAAATTTAATTGCCAGACCCTTGTAGAGCAGAACTCATACTTGTAGACAGTGAAAATTTACAAATTCCTAGATTGGCAGATAAGCTGCTAGCTCAAGTCCTAAGAACTGGAGGTCTGATGAACAGGAGGCTGTTGCTGGATGCAAAAGAAAAGATACCCAAGCCCTGCCTTTGAGTTGATCCTGACTCATACGGACCCTATAGTCACCTGTGCAGAATGTCTACTTATATTTGGATGCAGGTCACATGCCCAAGGAAACACCCTTTCAAATGACTGGCTACTCATAGCAGACCTCATTACGTGGGTGATCATACATAAATGCTGAGAATTATGGCCTAGAAAAGCTGACAGGCAATATTAGCCATCATAATCTGTGCTTAATATGGCAGACAGTGGCCTAACTTTGATAAATGTATCTCCTAAATGTAAGCCTAATACCTTGTAGCATGTTTCCCCCTTTTCAAAATGTATAATTGAGAGCTTCACATAACTAGTGCCATAAAGATACTCTAAGTAATCTGTAAGTGTTTTTTTACTGCACCAGCTACTCTGGCCTCTGCACTGGCCTCTTTCCAAAGGGATGTAGAGCACTCTCAGCTCCGGTGACCTTGATCTCCCTCCTCTTCTTTGCTCTCCTAAGAAATGTCCTTCAGCCTGGAAAACAGCAGCTAAGAAGGCGGCCTGGTATTTTGTGTAGCCACAACTTTCTTGCTCGTTATCTCAGAATGAACTTGGCAGGTTAGTTTCATTAGCTGAGGAATTTTTGTTTAAGTTTTGTCTTTGCCTGTTACAAACATTCAGATTAGAGTCTAGGTGTCTGATATATGTATCTATAGTTTAGCAGAGTTTCTTGTGACTGTTTTGTGATGTATACCATTATCTGCGAGTTATGTGCTTAAAAACAGGAAGTATTTTTGTTGAAATGGTACATAGATTCTGATGCAAAAATTGTCTTTTCAGACTCCATAGAGAACAGCCTGCATTGTTGTCAAGTCTCTGGTGATATCATGCCTCCTAATAAACCTTCTTTCTCTTTCTACCTTGGAGTATGTTTTATTGGCTTGACTGCTCCAGGACACAGACCCAAATCAGGCAACATAAATATTCACACATGATTGAATGAGACACCTCTGCTTATGTTACTCTATGATGTATGGAAAACAGACTTTTATTAGACCAATCTTTATATTTGTACTACTCTTATATACATAAGTACTTTGCTTCCAGTACATATTATTCCTTAAAAATCTGATCTCCATGTCTACAAATTGGATTATTTTGATAAAATATTATGACTCTAGGACTTCCTTTTAAATCTTCAACTTGGTAAAGCCCCCAAAATTTTTCTGACTTTGCAACAGTGGTGGTGGTATCAATTTGTAATGAATGGTACCATGTGTATGTTTTAGAAGTGACATTACTATTTTATATTTTTGGCCATATCTCTAATTCTATTATACATAGTTTTTTTTTTTTTTTTTTACCATTTTTTGCAAAGTCACCTTATCAATTTCCTGCTTTGTCCTTGATTGCCAGTTTTGCCATTTCTTTGAAGTAAGTTTAGCTATGTGTCTTTTCAATTATTTCAGTATAGTGGCCCTTGAAATTAAATATGATAGTATAAACAAACCTTCAATGAAATTTCCATTTTCATTTCCTGTCACACTGAACATTATTTTCTAGAACTCTTGACAATCCTACTTTGCTTTAAAAAATTCAGTCAGTTTTGTATGACTATCTTCGTGCATATCAAGAAGAAAATTGGAGGCTGATGCTTTTGCTACAAAGTATCAGTGCCTCAAATATAAAGCAAAATAATTTAATTTCATCCTTAGAAAATAGAAATACAAATGAAAATAATCACAACCACAGTTTTTATTTTTTTAAATTTATTTCTGTAAATGTATTTGGTAGTATATTACTGATTAAATCATGTCACACTATACATACCTTTTTTCATAATATTTAATATCATACTTTAAAACATCCCTCTTGTTTTGAGGATGGAATATAGCGTAATTTAATGATATGACTCGACGGCACTTGGCTTGGCATATATATGTATGTATACACACACACACACACATACACCTTTCATTAAATTAGGTACTTTAGTTCTCTTGTTCCATGTATATATCTTCTTTCTAATATTTTTCCTTCTTGATCAATTAGTTTCTAAGAGAAATTTATTAATATTCTACCTTTGCAATGTAGATTTATTAATTTCTACTTGTATTTCTATATTTTCCTCTGTGTATTTTATGTCAATACACTTGTTCAGAATTTATTCTCTTTTGTGTAGTTATCCCATGTATCACTATACGATACCTATATTTCTCTATTTTTTTCTTAATTTTTCTTTTCTCTGTTATGAAATTATTACCTCGTAATTTTTGTGGGATTTTTTATGTCTGAACTGTATATACATTTGTCCACTGATGCTCTGGTAGTACTTAGCAGCTAGTTATCAGGACAAAAAGCCCTGATTTGAACTGTTTGCTGATTTTTATGGTGAAAATCTTCAACCATGGGGACAGCAGTTGTCTGTCTTGGGCCAATATTACCAGGATCCAGTACAGCCCTATTTTGTATTTCTTTATTTCCTGGCTAACGCTGACATTGAAAATGCCTTTTTCTCCTTAGGTCTGGAGGATTTGCTAAACCAGTTTTATTTCTTGTGACTCAGTAGTGGCATAACTCTGATTTCTGCCTTCACCAGTTCACTTGGTTATAGTATTTACTCTGTCGGTTAGCAGCAGAGTTCTTAACCACTGCTTCACCGGGGTTCCATGTGTTGAATTAACACTCCACCCCTATCATGGATTGAATTATTCTCCCTCCTCCCAAATGTGGTCGTGATTCCCAGTATTTGCAATTGTTTTCCATTCTGTGATTTTCCTATGCTGTAAATTCTTATCTCTGCCTGTGGTTAGTAGACTGGATTAGGTTAAAGGTGATTAGAGTGAAATTGTAACATCGTTTCTAATATCACCTCCCTGCTCCATTGTAAAGGGAGTTCCCTTGGAATGTGACTTGCACCACTTTTTATCCTCCAAGAGATAAAAGAAAAGGGAAGCAAAATTTGATATGGGAATTTCATACTACCAAGAAAGCAGCTCCAAAAGCAGAATGTATCCTCCATATATTAGGTTCCTGCCCTAAGATGCTCCCAGGACACAAGGACCTTCCTCTAGAACCAACTGAGAAAGAGTATGTTACCTTGGAGGTGGCACCCTGAATTTAGACTATTAGCCTACTGGACTGTGTAAGAATAACCTTTTCTTTGTTAAAGCCATACATTTGTGGTGTTTCTGTTAGAGCTATAGCAGATGACTAAAACAATCCCTTCCCCACCCCCACCTACCCCCCAAATTGTGTACCTGTAAATGTGACCTTGTTTGGAAATAGAGGAAACTCTGATGGCATAGTGGTTAAGATCTACGGCTGCAAACCAAAAGACTGGCCATTCTATTCTACTAGGCATTCCTTGGAAACTGTATGGGGCAGTCTACTCTCTCCCACAGGGTCACTAAGATTTAGAATCAATCTAAAGACAATGAGTTTGGTTTTTAGGGCTTTGTTGTTGTCAGGCATTGCTTGAAAATTCTTATCAGCCTGTTCTACTGTGTCCTATAGGATTGCTATGAGTCAGAATGGACTTGATGGCAGTGGATTTGGTTTTTTGGTTTAATAACTCATATTAGAGTATTTTGGACCACAAACCTAATCACTTCTGAGCTACCGTAAAGCCAGAGTAAACACAGAGACATACACACAGGTGAAAACAGATTCCATGTGAGAATCACTAAAGAATCAAGAACACCTATAGTTACTGACAAATAAGAAATCAACGTGGTCAAGATCTTCATTTAGGGTTTTAGCATCCAGAATTGTGAACAAATACATTTCTGTTCTTTCAAGCCACCCACATGTGGTATTTTTTATTACAGTAGCACTGGGAAACGAAAACAACCAACCTGAGCATTTTTACTTCTCTGCATCCATAGTCTTATCTGTGGCTGCCTTCTCTCAGCTGGAAATTCACCAAGCCTGAGGATTCAATCTCCATTCACCATTTGTATCTCTGATAACATTACTTTTCTTTAATAATGTATTTAAAATAGAACCTTAACTAGTTTAGTCCAGTTTTAGTTGACCTTTTGCTAACACATTTCAAAATATGGTGTCATACATTAATTTTTTCCATGAAGAAAACATGCCTGAAAACTAGTGCTTTAATATATATTTGATTTTCAATTTATAAACTAGTTCATAAAATTTGAAAAAATAATTGAAGGACAGGATAGCATATTAGGGGAGAATTGTCAGTGCTAACCGAGTACTAACTTCCTGCCAGTTTGGATTGAGTCTGTGTGTGGAGAGTACTTGTTTATTTCACTTTTAAATAATCCTTAGAAACATCAGAGGGACCACTAAAATATGTGTTCCCTTTATCTTTGCACAATAAGTATCCTGTTGTGTAACACATATATAAGGAAAACAGAAGGTATGAGGTTATGACTGGTTTGCTGTTGTGGAGATGGAGAACACACATAGCTGTACTAGGATGGGCTGTGTTTCCATAATTTATTGGGAAAGAGGATGCACAGTTTTTCCCATGGTCTAGTAGTGGGCTGTGTATGAGAAAGATGACAAGAGGTTTTACTTAGACTCTATTGAAGAGGATCCTGTGGAGGGCTGAAAGTTCTTGGCAGAAAGAGAAGACTAGGTGATGACCAGTGTCTAAGGAAGAAGTCATAAGTGACCAGCAAGTTTGATTCGAATGGAATGGGGAAGATGGAAGAGTCTTTAAAACTCTCATAAATGAAAGCTATTATGGAGAAAGGTGACTTTAATAGACGCCTAATCCAGAAAACACTAGAGTTTACTGAGGTATTAGTCAAGAGGTGATTTGCCTAATTTCCTTATCTATCTCCCCCGATTGTAATCTTAATTCTACTTTTGAGAAACTCAAATGCATCACTGGTTAGAAAGACATGCAGTAGTGGTAAAAGCAAAGGAGAGCAAAGTGGGAAGAAGCCAATTACCTTTTGCCCTTCCTAGAGTAAGGAGCTCACATTGCAACAAAGAGAAACTTTAAATATAAACTAATTTAAATGAGGACACGATTCTGGACACACTAATTACTGAACTGAGATGGTTTTATGACTAGATGTCATTGGAACTCTGTTTATTATCTAAAAGTAACCAAACTAGACACAGAACTTCTCTGGTTTCATCCAAGGAATGAAAATAGACCTGTAATGTTGGTTTGTAAAGTGTGAAGGAGCAAGGCATTGAAGTGCTTTCTGATTTCAATTTGGTAGTCTTATTTGCGTAACAAATTAGTTAAAGTTGAAGTTGAGGCAGTATGTGTCATCTTTATTTTTTCTTCTACTATATTATCTATGATATCTCTGTACTTGAAGTAGAGAGTTTTCAAGTACTGCAAGCTTTGACAATGAAATCTACCACTTTTCTTTTAGAAGGTTTTTTTTTTTTCCTTTTCTGTTTTTTCTGAAGAATTTAATGGAAAGTTAGATAGAAAATGGGTAAATAAAGCTCTCTTAGGACTTTGTCCAAGTATTTAATTTCCTCTTCTAAAATTAGAAGTCACTCTGCGTTACTTAAAATAAGAGGTATACTTGTGAAGTTTGTTAGTAATTCAACAAGTATGCATTTGAGTTAATGGTATTGGATATAAAAGTGAATGTCCAAAGCTGATCTTGAGTACTTCTGAATGCTTACCAGAAGAGTTTCTTACTGTGCCCCTATTAAAGTATCTGTGAATGAATATGTCAGTGTCAGCAGAAATAACACGTAATAAGAAATCAAAAGTCTTTGAGTTTATATGGGGAACAAATTCAGAATGATAAATTAATCTGCTGATTCCCTTATTCACGTGAAACACTGATTCACATACCTGGTGACATAGTGGTTAAGATCTTGGCTGCTAAGGAAGTTCAAGTCCACGAGCTGCTCATTGGAAGCCATATGGGACAATTCTACTGTCTTGTAGGTTTGAAATTGATTCAACAGCAATTTTTTTTTTTTTTTTCTGGTTTGGGTCCTTTTTCACCCCACAATTTACTAACTGAATTATTTGTGTAAAGCTACTTAATGTACTACAAGTTTCACTTTCTTATGTGTAAAGTGGAGTAGTATCTATCTTAGTTTCATACTGCTGCTGTAACAGAAATACTATAAGTTGTTGACTTTAAACAACAGAAGTATGTTTTCTTACAGTTCTGGAAGTTGTAAGTCCAAATTAGGGTCTTAGCCATGTTGATTCCTCCTTTTATGTAGTCCTGAACATTTCTGTTTTCTTGACTTGTGGACTGTTATGCATTCCTGCAAGGAATCTGCCTTTTCCTGTGCATGTTCATGTCTCTGCATCTGATCTGCTCTTTTTATAACTCAGAAGAAATTTGATTTAAACATATCTTACACAGATATGTGAAATCCTTATGGTTAAGTGGTTAAGTGCTAAGGCTGCTAACCAGAAGGCCAGCAGTTCAAATCTACCAGATACCCCTTGGAAACTCTATGGGGCACTTCTACTCTGTCTATAGAGTTGCTGTAAGTTTGAATTAACTCAACAGCAATGGACTGGTTCTACACTGATACGACTTTATTAACACAAAAAAGAAAACATTCCTTTCAAATAGGATTGCATGCATGAGGACGTGAGTTAGGATTCCAAAAGACATTTTAGAAGACACATGCAATCCATAACAGTAACACTACATCGCACACATTTTAAGTTGCAACGAAAAAAGCACATGCATTGATTAAAAAAGGGCATAGTGGTCAAAATAAAAGAATGTTAACTGAAATGTCAGCAGTTGAAAACCACCAGCTGCTCCATGGGAGAAAGAGGTGGCAATCTCTTTCCATATAAATTTGTGGTCTTGAAAATCCTATTGGGTCATTATGAGTTGACTGCAGTCAATTGAGTTTACCTTCTGAAATCTGTTGATGAAAATAGCAGCTTCTATACTCTAGAAAATTCATCAGCCACTTGTTTTGTGATATCTCAAACAATCATTTTCCCCCCTCAGAGATATCTCCACATCAGAATAAAGGAGAATTGCTAGAAGAGCTTATTATATTAAGTAGGTCTCAAGAAGAAGATATTAAGTTGAAAAGATCCTGTCCCAAAGTTAGTGACATACCTTTGGCAAATTTAAAAGTTAACTTGAGAGATATATTAATGTGAATATGTAAACAGAGATTAGAATTCATTCTAACTTAATATAATTACCTGAAGTATTACTTCCCATTTTGTTTTCAGGTTTTGTTAAATAAAAGAATCTAAAATGTGGTCCTATATTGGCAATAAATGGAAAAGCCCTAAAAACTAGAGAAATCTTTTAAATTCCTGTTTATGGATGAGTAATTTAAGTCAACATGCTGAATGGAAAAAGTCATCCACAAGAGCATCTCAGCAGATCTTCATCCATGGATATGCTTTGAAGATCAGACTAAAAGTTGGGCTAGATTGAACTGTGTGGTTGAATACATTTCTAACTGTAAGTAATCATACCAATCACTTTATTTAACCTGATTAATTGTACAGATTAATAAATAGAGGCCAAGAAATGATGATATCTTGCTTGCAGTCCACAACTAATAGTTAGGAGAAGTAAGAATAAATGTGAGGAATTGTGTCCAGGATTTTCTCCATCTTTATATACTGGATATGTTGACTCTACTCTTTATTTGAATGCTGCCCTAATTTTATGAGTTGCAAGTCCATTTATGCACCTTTTTACATTACAATCAATTTCCCACAAAATTTGACATATCTTTCCCCTCACAGAGCCTTCAACATTACTGCACTGTAATAAAGAGTAATAAAGCCTATGCTCATAGCATAAAACATTACGTGAAAATTGTTGAGTTCATTCCCTCACAAAATTGAGAATTTGTGCATGTGCCTCAAGGAGAATGAGGAGAATTTGAAGTTGGCAGTGAGGTATTTGGGAGGAAGTCTTGACAGGAAAAAAAATGAAAATGTTTCTGAAAAGTATTTAATGGCAATAATTAGTTCATCACAGGGCTATTCTATACAGAAGGAATCTGTACAGTGCAAACAGCTAGTAATCGGTGTTAACCCAAAGCTTGGCAATTTGAACATATCCAGTGGCTCCACAGAAGCAAAATCCTGATGAACTGTTTTCATAAAGATCGTAACTTAGAGAACATACTGAACAGTTCTGTTCTGGAACGTGTGTAATTGTCATGAGCTGAGGACCAACTCATAGGTAGCTAACAACACTTCCTACAGTGATGTGATTTTTCACTTAGTTACGTCACAGTTTCACAAAGGGACAGCTAGCATTAGAGTAAGAATGCTTAGAAACTGATATTGCATTAAGAAAGAGAAGCAGACTGCAAAAATGGTTATAATCCTTCACTCTTCCCATCACTCTACACTCACTACAACACAGCATAGCACTCTTTCCCAGTAAGAGTAGCAGTCTATTTCTCTCTCCTTTGTATCAGGTAATACTTGTGGCTTTGCTTAATAGAATGCAGCAAAAGTTATAATGTGCAGATTCTAAGCTTATACTGCAAGAAGACCTGGAAGCGTTCTCTTGCTGCTTTCTGGGATGTCTGCTTACGCTGTGAGACCATAGACACAGTCGTCCTTAATGTAGAAAGGAAATCATGTGAATCAGATGTGAAGGAGCTCAGTTGTTTCGGCTGACTTGCCGGAGACATAACAGACAGTACAGCCAGGATCAGTAAAAGCACTTCTTCAACATACCAATGCGTGCAGATTCATAAAGCTTCCCAACAGAGACCAGGCTAAACTAATAAACTCTAGAGCTGAGAAACAGATAAATCGATGTTGTTTCTATCTACCAAGTTTTGAGTAATTTGTTATATAGCAACAGCCAACTGATGGAGAGGGCTTAGAGCAATTATGAGAGAAACTATGTCTTGAAAGAAAGGCAAGTAAGATAAAAATGAGGAAGATATACCACATACAACAGTTATCATGGATTGAATTATGTCCTCCCAAAAACAAGTACAGAAATTTGGCTGGGTTGTGATTACCAGTATTCTGTGATTGCCCTCCATTTGATGATTTTCCTATGCTGTATGTTAAAGAGGATTAGGGTGGGGCTCTAAATCCCTTCCTAAAGATACCTTCCTGCTCGTGTGGCTTGCACCACCTTTTACCTTTTTATCTCACAAGAGATAAAAAGAAAGAGAAGGAAGCAGAGAGTTAGGAAGCTGAAGAAAGATGCACCACCAAGAAAGCAGCACCTCGAAGAGTGTATCCTTCAGACCTAAGGTTCCTGCTCCAAGATGCTCCTTGACCGAAGACTGACGCAAACACAAAAACTTCCCTCCAGAGGCAACAGAAGGAAAGCCATCCACTGGAGCAGACATCCTGAATTTGGACTTGTAGCATACTAGACTGTGTAAGAATAAACTTTTCTTTGCTAAAGCCATCCACTTGGTAGTATTTCTATTACAATAGTACCAGATGACTAAAGGATAACAAGGTAAGACATGGAATAGAGGGAAAAGTTATAAAACAGCCTTTAAGGGAGTGGAGCACCAGGGCTGATCCGATGAGCTCAGCATAGGAGATCATCTATCAGTAGATAACTCTTGATAACTCTTTTTTTTTTATGACTGAGTGAAAATGTACATTCCCATATAAATTCACCTGCCCACCTATATGCAGCTTCCATTGCTCTCCCTGCCCGTGACAGCATGCTATTCCTCTCTGCTCCATATATGTCTCATCCTCCCAACAGTCTCTTTTTCCCCTCCTCTCCACTCACTCTCCTTCCTCCAGCCAGAGGTCAGCAGGATGACATGACTCTTTAAGTTTCTATAACCTTTCTTTTTTCCCAAGATTTTATTTTAGACCTGGAAGTAAGATGACTTAGATTTTTCTGCTGATAAACCAATTTGCTGTCTCCTTTCACATCAGAAGACAACTTTTGTCCAGCTACACTTAGTAAGGGGTAAATTATAGATCAGTAATATCCAATAGATCATTTTGCAATTAGATATGTTATATAGTAGAATACGAATAGGACTGTAGGTGTCAATATATACTGGACAACTGATCTCAGATAAAGGGAATGTGGAAAGTTTTAGAATACTCAAAAAGGGTCTAACTGAAATACTTGGAGAAAAATGAGAATGAAGAACAAGAGGATAGCACAACTTTTAATGAAGGGAGAACTTTTTTTTTTTTTGCACAAAGGGTGAGAAAAGTAATATCTGTAAAGAGCAATAAAAAAGCTATCTTGATCCTGAAAAGTTGTTGGCAAAACCACTGAAAATTTTAGTTAAGGAAAAGGCATAGGCTTATGGTTCAGAAAAAATGTTGAAGAAGTGTGTGTGCTAACAGGAAGGGGAAGTGGGAAACCCTAGAGACAATATCTTAATTTTTGTTCAGAATTTTTGCCTGAACAATGTTTCCTTTAATCAGGCTGTAAAACAATGAGTTTCTCAGTAGTGGAAATGGTTAATATGCCCTTGACTGCTAGCCTAAAGAATGGTAGTTTGAAAACAACTAGAAGTGCTTCAGAAGACAGGTGTAAATAATCTACTTCAAAATATCAGTCACTGAAAACCCAAAGATGCACAGATCTACCCTGATACAGATATGTTCACTATCAGAGTAAACTGACTCCACAGTAACTGGTTTTATAAAATGATGAATTCAAACGTACTTAAAACATGTTCTCCATATCTTTAAAGGAGTATGGATAGCTGACATTATACACTTTATTATTCAGCTACTGTTTTGGGATGCTTGTGATCCTCACAGTAGTGCAACAGTAGGATAATCGATGAAGTCCAAAGACAAATTGGAATCTCTCTCTCTTTTCAAGGGTTCAGATGGAGGGCATAGATCTAGAGAGTCAGGGAAAGCACAGCTTCTAGTTCTTCCCTCCTACTGGTAACACTCATTATTATAATCCCCTCCCCTTTGACACTGAGCAGCCTCTAACCCCCAGTGACCTTGTAGGACAGAGTAGAACGACTGCCCCACAGGGCTTGCAAGAGGGAAAAATTAAGAAAGTATCTCAAGGTTATGTTGCCAGTAATAGTGCAGCCAGGAGCTGACCAGCTGGCTGTGATTCTAACAATGTTATACTATCTGTCTCTAGAGTTCACTGTTTCTATGAATAACCTGTTATGTCCTTACATGGATGGCAAAAGTATAGAAGAAAATACATAACAATGCATGTACTTTGTCAACCAGAGTTAATAACCTACTATGAGAAAAAAAAATTCACATGAATCACTGTGATGTAGGATACGAGACTGCAGCAAACTGTACAACAGTGCAGGGAATCTTTGTTCAGCATTTGGGATCTGTTGGCAGAATACTTAACAGGATTTGTACTCTGCTACTTGCTATGTAGAGAGGTTAGTTGTTCTCTGAGCCTTAGTTTCCTCGTTTGTGAAACATGATCGGTAATAGAAGCTACACGGATCACTACCGCGAGTCAAAATACTTAGTGCCTGGCACATAGTAAGCATTAAATAAATGGTAGCTTTTATCATTACTTATTAAACCAGAGACTGAATTGAAAATACATCTTGAAGGGTGAGGCATTAGTAAAGACTAGAAAAGGATGAGACAGTTCAAGGAAGTGCAAACAACATCATGGGAAAGTACTTTTGTTTTTTGCCTTGGAGGAAAGGTGTCTAGAGAAGTATATGAAGGTCAGATTACAGAAAACTCTGAGTCACATGCTATGAAATTTACTTATTTTTTGATATTTTAGAATAGAAAATACATTAAAATCAAATTTAGAGTTATCAGATCAATGCTAGCTAGCACAATCCTATGGTAGATAGTAGGTCAGACCCAACTTGATAACACTGGGTTGGGTTTGGGGTAAAGTAAGAGACTGGAAGCCCAAGGCTATTACCATAGATCTGATACATGTTAATGAGAGTTGATACAGAGCTATACCCACAGACTTTAAAAGAAAGCCATATTCCAGTAACTTTGAGATCAGTATCTGTGAGGCACAGACCCTGGAAACCAAACAAGAAAGAGGAAGAAGAGTCACATGTCACTCCAGATTTATTGTTCTGGGATAGTGAGAGGTTAATATTCAGGAAGGAGATTTAGGAAACAAATCAGGTTATCATATTGTGAAGAAAGGAGGGCAACATTCAGAACTGAGGACTTGAAGAATTTTGATAGATTGTGGAAATATTCAGAGGACATATTTAAGCTCAGAGAGGTTGCATATTCTTGAAATAGTTTCTCTGAAATAATATCATAAGGCTATTTCTCTTTTCAGAAAGCTTTAATAGGTCTGAGGAGGTAACACCTGCTCTATTTGCCCCTTCTCTTCTCTGGAGCTGCAACAGAGTGTTTCCAAGGAGCACCTGGTGGACTCAAACTGCCAACCTCCTGGTTAACTGGCAAACACAACTCAAAATTGTTGAACAAATGAATTAATAAGTGCATGCTAGGGTCATCATGAGTCGGATCCGACTCGACAGCACTTGGCTTGGCATGATTGTATTATTTATTTATAATCTAACTTTGTTTTCTAGTCACTTTACAGTAGTGAATATAAATGGATAGCAAGTTGATGCTGGCATAAAATAAACTTACATAGCTTGAAGTTACACCAGTTTACTGCCTCACAAGATAGTTGCCTGGGCAACTACATATTTCTGCCTTTCAAATGGAATTTTGCTTGAGTTTTTTCCAAGATGTTAGGCCACATTCCTCATCAGAATAGGTGTTCATTACAATCACGAGTGCATTTGGAACAGAGTAAAGAGGAGACTAGCATTTCTTTTTTTTTTTTTCCTGGGATAACAGCTGTGAAAATGAGCAGATGCAGTTGATTAGCTGTACGGTGTTGCTGATTCTGAGTAATTGTTATGAGTATTGACATGTGGCTGAAATTATATGCTTGGCAATATCAATTTCTGTAGTATCTTATTCCTATTCATCACATTTGTAATTCTTGTGTTTATACAGTTCATGGGAATTTTTCTTTTATGACTATTTAGATTTTGTTAGTCATCTTTTCTGTTAATATACCAAGCTGTGGGTATGTTTGTTAGTAAATGAAAATGAAGGAGAAATGTGAAACAGGCTCCTTAAACTCAAGTGGAAAAAGATGAGATTTGGAATATTCTTATGTATTCAGAGTCTAGTAGTAAAATGACACTGAGTTATGAATTAAGCAGGTTAAATTAGCAAGTATTCCACTGTTAACTGTCATTGGGAATGGTGTTCATTCAGTGAGTTGGAGAGAACTTCAAATTAGACCAGATATTAGGTATCGGAGACACAGAGCTTACAATAGCTAAGTTTGTTGTGATCTGTACTGAGAACAACAAATGGTCCAACTTTGCCTCTTCAAAAAATGAAGCTTGGCTATCACGTTGAGCATCTTCTTATGTGTTTGATGACAATTTGAGTTCCCTCTTTGATGAAATATCTACTCAGCTTTGTGTTTTTTTCCCCCATTATACAATTGGGTTGTGTTTTTGTCAATGTTTTATATATATACATATATGTATAGATTATTAGATTCTTATCAGAGATGCTCAATGTCATTAACTATTAGATGAAAATCAAAACCACAGTGAGGTGCTATATAATTCCCTCTAGAATAGCTGATTTTTAAAAAAACAAAAGAAAAGAACAAACTTTGCAAACTTTGGTGAGGATGTGGGGAAACTCGAACTGTTATACCCTACCAAGCAGAATACAAAATAGCACAGCCAGTGGCAAATGTTTTGGTAGTTCCTCAGCAAACTAAGAGCAGATCTACCATATTACCCAGTAATTCCCTTCCTAGCCATACACTGAAAAGACTTGAAAGCAGAGATTCATATCAGTACTTATACACCAGTGTTCATTACAAGTTTTTGGGATATATCTATGTAAATATGTAATTATTTGCTGTTTTAGAAACTAATTTTAAAATTCATTGCAAATACTTAGTGTAGGAATTTGTGAGAATATACTACGAACTTGACTTTTTAAATTCTTCAATGCCACACCCTACAAGTCCTCTTTTGTTTTTGTTCTTTAATACACTAACGACATTTTGTGATGTTTTAGGCCAGCATAAGCTGACTAGTAGGACTTTGGACTTTACAACTTGATAATTGCAGACCTAGTGGTATTTTTAATGCGATTAATGGATAAAGGATTTGATCCATAATTATTTATTTTATGTATTTGTTCTCTAGTCTGTTTCCTATGATATGTATTATCTGCTAATGTTTTAAATAATTAGAAATAACCTTAAAAATGGCATCACCACGTGAAGATTATATTAGTACTCTTAACAAGTTCTGTGAAGGAATGAAATTAACTTTTTTGTTCTGAAAATACATTTCTGGTGTCCTCAAAGCCTCCTTTATATTTGATTCTTCATGAGAAGGACTCACAGAAATCAGAGAAGCTGTTATATTCAGACACATGGTTTATTAAACTGAAAGAATATAGAGTAAAATTATCAATGAAAAATAGATTCTGCAGAAATTAGTCACACATTTCCAGTTTTCCTATCCCACTGAAGTTGTATGAACAGTACTTAAATCTGTCAGCATTAATGTTTGTCAAATTTTAAAAAAAATACTTCCACACAAGGAAGCTCACCGACACCTTGATATCTAAGATTTTAAAGATGATCAGTCATATAGGCATGGAAAACCCTCATGACTGCTCTTAACTCTTCTATGTTAAACCCTGGGCTTGGTAAAATGATTTCTCATCCCTCAAGGAGGTTCTAAGCAAAGACATTAATTATGTAATTAAAAAACTTCCTGAGCAAAAACACTGAATGAAGAATAATATGTGTTCAGTATGCATATAACAAACTCAGAAAGATTCAAATTTGTGTTTCCTCACCCTTAGCAGTCCCTCATCCTTGAAATTTCATGAGGAACTGTATTGTCTTTGTTACCCACAGAGAGGTCCAGATCATACCTGAGAGCTTATATGAAAGAGGAGATTCAGGGTGTGGGTCTCAGTTGTGTGGAAAGCCATTCTTAGCAAGCCTGCATCCAATGTGTGCAGGCATTCTGGATAAACTCACCAGCATTTGCTCACTTTGTATCCTACATCAGGATTATCATAATCTGGCTGTCAGCTCTTGGGACTTGAGCCAGTAGCCTGCCATATTGTCTGCCCGTGTTGTAATTTGCTGTTTTCCGCAATAGCCAGAGGACTGCAATCTTACTTGACAAACTTGGATTCATCAACATCCCAGGCCTGAGACAGCAGCCATTAGGTCCCAAACTCATCCTTTAATGATTTCCTCAGTTTCAGAAGGCATAATCAGAACAGTTACACTCAGCAACTGGCAGAACCGTCACACTGGATCCCTAGAAATACGAATAAAGGGTATTTTGTTAGAAAAGACAAGAAAAAGCCATTACTAATATCATTATCTAGGAAAATGGAAAACAAAAAGCAATATTGAATTCCTGGAGAGACTGATGATCTTGAAGGATGGACAATAAGGGCTTGAAGGATGTAGCAGTGGTAGGTGCCATCACATCCCATTCAAACGGCCTGTTTGTCCTGTGCAAAAAAAACAGATGGAACTTAGAGAACACCAATGGACTGTAATAAACTTAGCCAGGTGGTGACTCCAATTACACCTGTTCTTCCACTAATTTGTCCGAATCAATGTCCTATTTGATTTCTCAACTGCTGCTTTCATTGGCAATGATTGTAGATCCACATAAAATGATATGCTTTACAACTTCAATCTTTTTTTCATTTTTCATTATGTTATTTATTGGTCCAGTTGTGATTTTTTTTTCTTTATATTGAGGTGTAATACCTACTGAAAGCTGTAATGTTTCAACTTCATCAGCAAGTACTTTCTAGTCACCTTCAACAAGTGAAACGTGTCATTTGCAAAGCACAGATTGTTAGTACGTCTTCTTGCAATCCTTCTTCTTCAGGTAGTCCAGCTTGCCTGATTTTTTGCTCAGCAGATGCATTGAATAAGTATGATGAAAGTATACAATATTGAAACATGTCTTTCCTGACTCTAAACCTGAAGCATTCTGTTGTTCTGTTTGAACAACCACCTGTTGGACTAAGCATGGGTTCCTCATGAGCACCATTAAGGGCTCTGGAATTTACATTATTTGAAATGTTCTTCAAAAATTGTTATGATCCACACACCTGAATGCCTTTGCATAATCAAAAAACACAGATAACCATCTTTCTGATATTCTCTGCTTTTAGCCATGATCTAACTCATTAGCAATGATATCTGTTTTTCTACATTCTCTTCTGAATCCAATTTTAATTTCTGACAGTTCCTTGTATATGTACTGCTGCAACCACTTTTGGATAATCTGCAAAATTTTACTTGCTTGTGATGTCAGTTACATTGTTTGTTAATTTCCATATTCTATTGAATACTCTTTTTTTAATTTCTATTTTTATTTAACATAACTGAGTGAAAATGTACATTCACATATAAATTTACATGCCCAGCTATATGCAGCTTCCACTGCTCTCCCTGTCCAGTGACTGCACACTATTCCTCTCTGCTTCATACATGTCTCATCCTCCCAAAAGCCTCCTTTCCCCTCCTCTCCATCCACTCCCCTTCCTCCAGCCAGAGGTCAGCAAGATGATATCCTATAGATGTATACAACCATAAAGTGTTTCCAATATATGGTCACTCAGCATTGCCAAGTCCAATCCATTCCTGTCCAAAGAGTGGATCTTTGTTATAACTGATGGGAAAGGGCAGTATCAGCGCTGGGGGCCATGCTCTCAGAGGAACCCCGAAACTACTGGACCATCAATTGAGGTCTTTCAGTGGAGATCTCAACATGCACCTCTTTTTATTCTTGTGTTGCCAGGGAGACTCCTCCCTGTGAGCTCCATCGTGGCTATCAGTGGTGGTGGCCGGGCACCATCTGGTTCTTCCAGTCCCAAGTCGATGTAGGCGCCCACTCTTGTGGGTCTCTCTGTCTTCTCGGTTGTCTTTACCGCATGTCATTTTGATCCTCGATGAGCATCTGTTCCTGCTGAGTTGGGACAATTTGCTGTGTCCTCGGATGGCAGCTTGGCAGCTTTTAAGACCCCAGATGCCACTCACCAATGTGGGGTGCAGAGAGTTCTCTTAGCAAAACGCTGGTTGTGCCAATTGGCCTGGAATTCGCCTAAGAGCATTGTCCCCCGCCCCCCGCCCCAGCTACTCTATCCTTGTAGTATTGAGTCAAGATGGAAGGAGTACTCAAGCTATGCTGAAGTCCACTTAATGTTGTTCTTGTTTCTAATGTATGCTATCACCGCTTTCTCCCAACTAGATTTCTAGTAACTATCTAAACTAAACCCTCTCCCACCACCCACCCTCCCACCCCTCCCTTGCAGTTGTCAAAGAGTCTTTTCTTCTATACACAAGTCTGTTTTGTAGATCTTATCGTAGAGGTTTCATACACTATTTGTCCTGACTACCTTCACTCAACATAATGTCTTCCAGTTGAAACCAGGTTAGGAGATGTTTCCTGGAATCATCGTTATTCTTTATCATTGCGTAGTGCTCCATTGAGTATATGTACTATAGTTTTCTTATCCATTCTTCTATTGTTGGGCATCTGCGTTGATTGCATCTTTTTGCTGTTGTGGACTGTGCTGCGATAAACATTTTGGTGCATGTGTCCGTTGCTGTGAAAGGCCTTGATTCAGTAGGATATATTCCAAGTAGTGGAATTACTGGGTCAAAAGGTATATCAATATCCATTTTTTTAAGGAAGCGCCGGATTGCCTTCAAAGAGGCTGGACTATTTTGCAACCCCACCAACAGTGTAGGAGGGCTCCAGTTTCTCCACAGCCTCTCCAGCATTTGTTGTTTTGTGATTTCTGGATCATGGCCTATCTTGTTGAGGTGAGATAGTATCTCATTGTTGTCTTGATTTGAATTTCTTTAATAGCTAAAGATCGTGAACATGTCTGCATGTGTTTTTTGGCTGCCTGCATCTCCTCTTTAGTGAAGTGTCTGTCCATCTCCTTTGCCCATCGCTGAATAAGATGATTAATCTTCTTCTTATTGATATTTTGTAGTATCTTATAGATTATGAAGATCAGGCGTCGGTCTGACATAGAGTTGCCAAATATTTTTTCCCATTCAGTGGGTGTTCTTTTAATTCTATTAATAAAGTCTTTGGATGAGCAAAAGTGTTTGATTCTTAATAGTTCCCATTTATCTATTTTCTCTTCTGTTGATTGAGGTTTCTTTCACAGATTTTGGAGACTGTCCTCATTGTGTATTAAAACTTCCCTTGTTGTTCCTACCTTTTCTTGGATGAGCTTTATCGTTTTAGGTTTGATATTTAGGTTTTTTATCCAGTTGGAGTTCGTTTTTGTATAAGGTGTAAGACATGGATCTTGATTCAGTTTATTGCAGATGGATAACCAATTTTGCCAGCACCATTTGTTGAAGATAATGTTTTTATCCCAGTTTAATTTCTTAGGGCCTTTGTCGAATATCAACTGTTCATAGGCAGATGGTGTCATCTCTGGGGTCTCAATTCTGTTCCATTGATCGATCTGTCTGTTCTTGTACAAGTACCAGGCTGTTTTGACCACTGTGGCAGTGTAGTATGTTCTAAGGTCAGGTAATGAGAGGCTTCCCAGTGTGTTCTTCTTCTTTAGTAGTACCTTACTTATCCGGGGCTTCTTCCCTTTCCAAACAAAATTGGTGATTTGTTTCTCCATCTCATTAAAAAATGATGCTGGAACTTGCATTCGGATTGCATTATATAAATAAATTACTTTGGGGTAAAATAGACATTTTCACAATGTTAAGTCTTCTTATCCATGAGCAGGGTAGGTTTTTCCACTTATCTAAGTTTCTCCTAGTTTCTTGTAGTAAGGGCTTGTAGTTCTCTTTGTAAAGGTCTGTTGCTTCTCTGGTTACATTAATTCCTAGATACTTTATCTTCTTAGGGGCTATCGTAAATGGTATTGATTTAATAATTTCCTCCTTAACAGTCTCGTTGGTATAAAGGAATCCTACTGATTTACTTATGTTTATCTTGTATTCTGAGACTTTGCTGAACTCTTCTATCAATCTGAGTAGCTTACTTATAGATTCCTTGGGGTTCTCTGCATATACAATCATATCATCCGCGAACAGGGAGGTTTTAACTTCCTCTTTGCTGATGTAGATGCCCTTTATTTCTTCGTCTAATTGCTTGTCTAATTGCTCTGGCTAGAACTTCTAGCACAATGTTCAATAGGAGAGGTGAGAGTGGGCATCCTTGTCTAGTTCCTCATCTCAAAGGAAAGTCTTTCAGTCTCTCTCCATTCAGGATGATGTGGGCAATTGGCTTTGTATAAATGGCCCTTATTGTGTTGAGGAATTTGCTGTCTATGATCATTTTGCTAAGTGTTTTTAGCATGAATGGGTGTTGGACTTTGTCAAATGCCTTTTCGGCATCAATGGACAAAATCAGGTGATCTTTGTCTTTTGTGTTATTTATGTGATTAATCACATTGATTGTTTTCCTTATGTTGAATGAGCCTTGCATCCCTGGTATGAATCCCACTTGGTCATGATGGATTATTTTCTTGATATGTTGCTGTATTCTGTTGACAAGAATTTTGTTGAAGATTTTTCATCTAGGTTCATGAGTGATATTGGTCTGTAGTTCTCTGTCTTTGTTGGATCTTTCCCTGGCTTAGGTATCAGGGTTATGCTGGCTTCATAGAATGAGTTTGGGAGTACTCCATCCCTTTCTATACTGTGAAACAGTCTCAGTAGTAGTGGGGATAACTCTTCTCTAAATGCTTGGTAGAATTCTGCCGTGAAGCCATCTGGGCCCGGACTTTTTTTTGGTTGGCAGTGTTTTGATGACCTTTTCAATCTCTTCCTTTGTGATGGGTTTATTAACTTGTTCTGCTTCATGTTGTGATAATTTGGGTAGGTGGTATGAGTCAAGGAATTGGTCCATTCCCCCTAGGTTTTCAAATTTGTTAGAGTACAATCTTTCATAGTATTCTGTTATGATATTTTTGATTTCTGTTGCATCTGTGGTGACAACTCCCCTCTCATTTGTAATTTGGGTTATTTGTTTCCTTTCCTGCTTTTCTTTGGTAAGTTTAGCCAGTGGTTTATCAATTTTGTTGATCTTTTCAAAAAACCAGCTTTTGGTCTTTTCAATTTTATCAATTGTTTTTCTATTCTCTAATTCATTTAACTCTGCTCTAATCTTTATGGTCGCATTTCTTCCAGTGCCCGAGGGGTTCCTCTGTTGTTCTCTTTCTACTTGTTCAAGCTGTAGAGTTAGTTCCTTGGTTTGGTTTCTTTCTTCCTTCCAGATGTGTGCATTTACGGAGGTAAACAGACCTCTGAGCACTGCTTAGGCTGTATCCCGTAGTTTCTGGTAGGAAGTGTTTTCGTTCTCATTGGCATCCATGAATTTCTTTAATTCATCCTTGATTTCCTCTATAACCTATGTTTTCTTGAGCAAGATGTTGTTCAGTTTCCAAGAGTTCCACTTTCTATCTATGTTTTTTCTACTACTAATTTCAACTTTGATGGCTTTATGATCTGAGAAGATGCTTTGCAGTAATTCAATGGTATGGATTTTGTTGAGCATTGCATTATGGCCTATCACTTGGTCAATTCTGGAGAATGTTCCATGTGCACTGGAGAAGAAGGTGTAGTTGTCTACTGATAGGTGGAAAGTTCTGTATATATCAATGAGGTTTAGTTGGTTAATTGTGGCAATGAGGTCTTCTGTATCTTTACTGAGCTTTTTTCTAGATGATCTGTCTAGTAATGAGAGTGGAGTGTTAAAGTCTCCCACTATTATTGTGGAGTCATCTGACTCTCTTTTGAGCATAGTCAGTGTTTCTTCGACCTATTTAGGTGCTCTGACATTAGGTGCATAAATGTTTAATATAGTTAAGTCTTGCTTGTGTACTGAACCTTTCAGCAATAAATAGTGTCCGTCTTTGTCCACAATGGTGGATTTGACATTAAAATTGATTTTGTCTGGGATTAGACTTGCCATCCCTGCTCTTCTTTGTTCATTGTTAGCTTGATATATATTCTTCCATCCTTTAATTTTCAGTTTGTTCCTGTCTTTAGGTCTCAAGTGAGTTTCTTGTAAACAACATATGGATGGGTCATGTCGTTTGATCCAAGATGACACTTGGTGTCTCTTTACTGGAGCATTCAGTCCATTGACATTCAATGTAATTATTGATAGGTATGTGTTCACTGCTGCCATTGTGATATGTTCTTTTTATGTTGATGTTTTCTCTGATGTTCTCATTAGTCTGTTCTGGGGCACTCTTTTTTGTGAGTTGATTTTTCACCTTTTTCAGAGCTGGTTTTACAGTTGTTGAGACTCGTGTGTTAGATTCCTTGAAATGGTTTGATACATCTTTGTTGTGCTTACAGCTGCCCCTATGAACCCCCTTAATAAACTATTTATAAACCCAATTTTAATTACCACCAGTCTTGTCATCTTTCCATCTGGAAGGACTATAACTACTGTAGTACATCCCTCTTTTTATTATGATGACACCATAGTTTTCTTGGTGATCACTGGATTGATTCTTTCCATATCAAAGCTGTGATTTACTTTGGCGCCTTCCCTAAATGAGTATTGAGTGGTGTGTCATTCTAAAATATAAAGTTAGTGGTTTTGTTCTTCTAAGCCAAAGCCAAAACTTCTTTCAGTATTTCCTGTGGTTTGGGTTTGGTTTTTACAAAGTCTCTGAGTTTCTGTTTATCTGGGAATGTCTTAATTTCATTTTCGTATTTGAAAGATAGTTTTGCAGGATATATAATTCTTGGTTGGAAGTTCTTCTCCATCAAGACTCTGAATATGTCGTGCCACTATCTCTGTGCCAGCATGGTTTCTGCTGAGAAATCTGACAAGAGCCTACAGGGTTTCCCTCTGAATGTTAGCTTTGCCTTGAGTCTTGCTGCCTTTACGAGTTGCTGCTTGTGTTTCATTTTGTTAAGCTTGATTATAATATGTCTTGGAGGCTTTCTTTTGAGATCTATATTGGGTGGCATATGATATGCATCTGAGATGTCTATATTCTCTTCCTTCATGATTTCTGGGAAGTTTTCTTTTAGCCCCTCAGCATCAATACTCTCTGTGTTCTCAGATGTCTCACCCTATTCAGGGGCTCCAATTAATCAAAGGTTGTTCCTCTTAATAGAGTCCCACATGCTTCTTAATGTTTCTTCATTTTTCTTGTTTCTTTTCTCTGATTTCTGCTCATAGACGCTGGCATCAGTAGCTCTGTCTTCCAAGTCAGAAATTCTTTTTTCCATTTGTTCCATTCTGTTTCCTTGGGATTGCATGGAGGTTTCTATGTCTTTGATTTTCTTCTTGATCTGTTGGATTTCACAGTACTGGTGTTCCATCAGATCGAACAACTTGGTAATTTTTCATTTTGTTCTGCTGCATTTTGTATAAGGTCTAGAACGGCTCTGTATATAATCAATTTGTATTCACTTCCTGATGGTTTCATAAAAGTTTCTTCATCTGGAAAACTCCTTGGTTGCTTTGTCTGGGAGCCTTCTCAAGCCATGAGTGATTGCTTGTATGCCACAATTGTGTGTTGCTTTTTGGGTCCCATGTGAGTATATAGAGGCTGGAACAGCTACTGTGAGGATGGATGGCAAATGTTTCTCTAGGCTGTCTTCAAGTGTAAAGCAAAAGGTATCTCACCAGTTCACAAGTCAGTTAGGTTTTCAGGTGTAGAGGTCTCTCTTCTCATCTGACAAAGTAAGTGTCACTATATCCAACCCCAGATGATAACAAACTAGTTCAGAGTACAGCAACGCTACTGCTCTGTTAGCCAACACTGCATCGAGTATTGGTTTTGTGATAGAAAAGCCCCTCCTGTGAGCAGTATCTGGCTCCCAAGCTAAGAATTAAGTCCAGCTGCGGCCACCATATCCAAGACGGCATCCTCCACACAGGCAGCAGACAGAGGGGCTAAAGGTCCCGAGAGGTAGTGATTCCTCTGATTCTCTTGCAGGGCCCCCAACGTAGGCAACAGTGTACAAAATCACTACTTTTCTGTCAGAGAAGCGCTATCCCGTTTGCAGGCGCTGGCTCCCAGGCTAAGAACGAGGCCCTGCTAAAATCTCGGTACCAACATGGCGTCCCGCACACTGACTGCGAATCTCCAGACAAACCCCGCTGAGGCAGCTACAAAATGATAGGCTCAAAGTGGCTAGATTAACAGAGTCCCGAGCCTGGCTCTCAGAACATGGGAATTTCGCCTGCCTATCCCCCCAGCAGCGCTTCTGAGTCCAGTCGCCAGGCAAGACCCAGCTCTGCCCACCAGCCAAGACAGGAAAAAAATAGTCAAACTGGTGCTTTTACCTTCTGTCCGTGAGAGCTGGGTCTAGCCAGGTGTGGAAGTCAGCGAAAGAGAGGAAGTTTTTTGCTGAGTGGTATGAAGTCCCAATTGTCAGCTCTGTGCCGTGTCCTGAGGCTGATTAGGTGATCTGAAGGCTCTGTTTGATTGTCAATTCAGGTCTTGGTTTCCAAGGGGATATAAGGAGACGTGCTTAGTCTGCCATCTTTCTTTGGAACGGGTGCAACTATAGATCTCTTTCAGTCTATGAGCACTTCTACAACTGCATATTGGTTGATACATCTCAACTAGTGTTACATCAGTTCCCGGTGCCTTCTTTTTCACCAGTGTCTTCAGTACACTTCGGCTGTATTCCATAAGTAACTATGGTTCTTGATCATGTACTACTTCTTGAAATGTTTGAATATCAATGAGTTCTTTTTGGTACATTGGCTGTATGTATTCCTTTTGATGCTTCTTACATTGTGTAATATTTCCTCTATAATTTCCTTCATTATTATTTCTTGAGGATTGAAGTATTTCTTCAATTTTATCAATTTGAGAAATGCCAAGTGAATTTCTTCCCTTTTGGCCTTCTATCGCCAGATCTTTGAACATTTTACTATAATACTTTATCTTCTTGTGCTGCTCTTTGAAATCTTCTGTTCAACTTTCTACTTCTTAATTTATCCCTTCCACTTTAGCTACTTTCTAGTAAAGAACAAATTTCAGAGTCTGTTCTGACATACATTTTGTTCTATTTTTTTCTTTCCTATCTTTTTAATGACCTCTTTTTTCAGTTATGAAGTCCTTGATGTCATTCCACAACTCATCTGGTCTTGGTCATTTAGTGTTCAATGTGTCAAATATGTTTTTGAGACAGTCTCTGGATTCAGGAGGAATTTATTTAAGATCATATTTTAGCTATCATCAACTATGTATTATAGGAGATGAGAGATTAATAAAAAAAAAATCAAGTGTCTTCCACCTCAGTGAAATTTCTAGTTGTCCAGTGGTGAGGGACATTTCAAGATGTTCCTTCTGAAATGAAGAATAAGTTACTGTATCTGGCCTATCCCACAACTGAAAAGGAGTCACTTGCTTGGTAAGCTTTTTTGGAGTTTTTAGGTAGTATTTTCCTCAGTTATGTGTACTACTCTGGCAAATCTATCAAGTGATTCCAAAAGCTGCTAGTTTTGTGTAGGCGCATTAGTATAGCCTTTTGGATGGGATCTAGAAGGGGATGACAGCAGGCCAGTGGCCGGTCCTACTTTGAACTGTATCAAAGCACCTGGGGACAGCTGATGAGGTGCCTCCATTGACAGTTGGAAGGAGGGGCTTACCACACCTGACAGCTTGACTGATTTTGGAAGGGGTCAAATAACTTTCACCTTTTAAAATAAGGCTGCCTTAATAAATAACTGCAGTGCAGCCCGATCACATCTTCCAGCCTTTGTGGACCCACATCACAGGGCTGGCTGATGGCCCCCTGGTGACCTAATAAATAGCCCCCCAGTGACCTCGTAAACAGGCCAGCAAAGAGGCAAAGCTTGATACCCCAGAGATTCCACTCAGCCCAGTCACCTGAGTACATAGAGGTGGCTGGTGATCAACTTCCTTCTCAGAACTGTACCTCAGTTCTTTTTAAGGCAACAGTAGACAAACTAAACAGCCTCTAGGTGTCCCTGGGTGATGGAACGACAGAGGACCAGGGGGAAAGATTATGAGGAGAAGCCATTTCCCATCATTTGTTCATCTTACCAACATTTATGGAGCATCAGGTAAGGAGGGTAACACCACCAGGTAAGGAAGGTAAGCATCAGGCAAGGAGCATAACAGTATTTGGTAAGCAAGGTGACACCATCACATAAGGAGGATAACATCATCAGGTAAAGAGGGTATTAGCATTACGTAAGGAGGATAATAGCATCAGGCAAAGAGAGTAATAGCATCAGGCAAGGAAATTAATAGCATCAGGTAAGGAGGGTAACAGCATCAGGTAATGCAGATAATAGCATCAGGTAAAGATGGTAACAGCATTAGCTAAGGTGGGTAATAGCATCAGGGAAAGAGGGTAACACCATCAGGTAAGAGGGGTAACACCATCAGGCAAGCAGGATAACACCATCAGCTAAGGAGGGTAAAGACAGAGTGAGAAGCCTTCATTTGTCTGTCAGGGGAAGCTTGCTTGTTGCTGTGATGTGTGAAGCTATGCCATTGATTCTTAGGTACCAGCAGGATAAACCACGGTAGACAAGTTTCAGCTCAGCTTCCAGACTAAGACAGACTAGGAAGGGCCCAGAAGTCTACTTCTAAAAAAAATTAGCCAACAAAAGCCTTATGAATAGCAGCTGAACATCTTCAGATATGGTGCCAGAAGGTGAGCTCCTCAGGTTTGAAGGAACTCAGAAGAAGACTGTGGAAGAGCTGCCTCATCAAAGTAGAGTCAACCTTAATGACATGGATGGAGTAAGGCCTCTGGGATGTTTGTTCACTGATGTGGCACAATTCAAAATGTGAAGAAACAGGTGCAAATGTCCACTAATAGTTGGGACTTGGAATGTACAAAGTATGATTTTAGGAAAACTGGAGACTGTCGAAAACTAAATGGAATGCATAAACATTGATATCGTAGGCATCAGTGAGCTGAAATAGACTGATTTCGGCCATTTTACATCCAATAATAATATAGTCTACTATGCTGGGAATGAAAACTTGAAGAGGAACAGTGCTGCATTCATCATCAAAAAGAACGTTTCAAGACCTGTCCTGAAGTACAATGCTGTTAGTGATAGGATAATATACACACACCTACAAGGAAGACCAGTTAATACAACTATTATTCAAATTTATGCACCAACCACTAAGGCCAAAGATGAAGAAGTTGAAGATCTTTACCAGCTTCCACAGTCTGAAAGCGATTGAACATGTAATCAGGATACACTGATAATTACTGGTGACTGGAATGTAAAAGCTGGAAACAGAGAAGGATTGGTAGTTGGAAAATACAACCTCGGTGGTAGAAATAATGATGGAGATTGCACGATAGAACTTTGCAAGATTAATGACTTTTTCATTGTAAATACCTTTTTAACCAACATAAATGGTGACTGCACAGGTGGACCTCACCAGATAGAATACACAGGGACCAAATTGACTATATCTGTGGAAGAAGATGATGGAAAAGCTCCATATGAATAGTCAGAACAAGAACAGGTGCTGACTGTGGCATAGATCATCAATTGCTCATATGCAAGTTCAAATGGAAACTGAAGAAAACAGGAACAAGTCCAAGGGAGCCAAAGTATGAAATTGACTATATCCCTCCTGAATGTAAAGACCATCTAAAGAACAGATTTAGTGTGTTGATCGCTAATGGCTGAAGACCAGATGAAATGTGGAATGACATCAAAGATATCAGCTGTGAAGAGAGCAAGAGGTGATTAAAAAGGCAGGAAAGAAAGAAAAGACCAAACTGGATGTCAAAAGAGACTCAAAGTCGAGTGGCTAAAGCAAAAGGAAGCAATAGTGAAGCAAAAGAACTAAACAAAAGATTTCAAAAAGCAGTTCAAGAGGACGAAAGAATTATAATGACATGTGCAAAGAGCTGGAAATGGAAAATCAGAATGTAAGAACACGTTCTGTATTTCTTAAGCTGAAAGAACCAAAGAAAAAATTCAAGCCTCTAGTTTCAATAATGAAGAATTCTACAGGGAAACTATTAAATGACTCAAGGAGCATCAAAAAAAGATGGAAGGAATACACAGACCCCTTATACCCTAAAGAACTAGTTGATGTTCAGCCATCGGGAGAGCTAGCATATGGTCAGGAACCAATGGTACAGAAGGAAGAAGTCAGAGCTGCACTGAAGGCACTGACAAAGAACAAGGCTCCAGGAATTGATGAAATATCAATTGAGATATCTCAACAAACAGATGCAGTGCTGGAAGTGCTCTTTCATCTATTCCAAGAATTTTGGAGGACAGCTACCTGGCCAACTGACTGGAAGAGATCCATATTTATTCCCATTCCAAAGAAAAGTAATCCAACCAACCATGGAAATTACCAAACAATATTGTTGATATCACATGCAAGTAAAATTCTGGTCAAGGTCATTCAAAAGTGACTACAACAGTATATTGACAAGGAACTGCCACGAATTCAAGCTACATTCAGAAGAGGACATGGAACCAAGGACATCATTGCTGATGTTGGATGGATCTTGGCTGAAAGCAAAGAATACCAGCAAGATGTTTACTTGTGTTTCATTGACTACACAACAGTATTTCGACTGTGTGAATCATACGAAACCATGGCTAAGGTTGCAGACAATGGGAATCCCCGATGACCTAAATGTGCTCTTAAGGAATCTGTATATCAATCAAGAGGCAGTCATGGGGACAGAACAAGTGGACACTGCATAGTCTAAAGACAGGAAAGGTGTATGTCAGGGTTGTATGCTTTCACCATACCTTTTTAATCTGTATGTCGAGCAAAGAGTCCAAGAAGCTGGATTATAGAAAGAACAAGGCATCAGGATTGGAGAAGAACTCCTTAACAACCTGTGTCAAGCAGGCGACACGACCTTACTTGCTGGAAATGAAGATTTGAGATCCATACTGATGAAGATCAAGGACCAAAGCCTTCAATACAGATTGCACCTCACAAAAATCCTCATAACTGGACCACTAAGCAATATTACCATAAATGGAGAAAGAATTCAGGTTGTCAAGGATTACATTTTACTAGGGTCCACAATCAGTGCCCATGGAAGCAGCAGTCAAGGAATTAAAAGACGCGTTGTGCTGGGGAAATCTGATGCAAAGGACCTCTTCAAAGTATTCAAAAGTAAGGATCTCACCTTGAATGACTAAAACGCACCTGACCCAAGCCATGGTATTTTCAATTACATCACATGCATGAGAAATCTGGACCATGAACAAAGAAGACAGAAGAAGAATTGATGCCTTTGGATTGTGGTGTTGGAGAACTATGTTGAATATACCATGGATATCCAAAAGAACAAACAGATCTGTTTTGGAAGAAATGCAATCATAGTGCTCCTTGGAAACAAAGATGGCAAGACTACATCTTACATACTTTGGACATGTCAGGAAAGACCATTCCCTGGAGAAGTACATCAAGCTTGGTAGAGTGGAGGGTGAGCGAAAAAGAGGAAGAACCTCAACGAGATGAGTTGACACAATGGCTGCAACAATGAGCTTAAGCATAAAAACTATTGTGGACATGGCACAAGACTGGGCAGTGTTTTGTTCTGTTATACATAGAGTCATTATGAGTCAGAACCAACTCGACAGCACCTAGCAGCAACAACTAATAATTTTGTGACATTTTTGCAGTGACTGTGTCAGTCCATTTCGTTGAAGATCTTCTAAAATGTGGCTGTCTTCATTTCAGTAACTTTGTATTCATTTTGAAATGCTAATGTGTTCCTGTGTAATATACACACCATTTGCCATTGAGTCTGTTCTGACCATTAAGACAGAGTAGAACTGCCATATAGGGTTTTCAGTGAGCACCTGATGTATTTGAGCTACTACCTTTTGATTAGCAGTCAAAGCACTTGACTACTACATCACCAGGATTTCCGTGTATAATACAAAATGGTAATTTTATACAGATTAATAGCAAAATATTAGTCAGTTAATATAATTTTTTATTTAATCCTAACTAAATCTTTGTGTTGCATGTTTTTTACCAAAGGAAACTCCTTTGTAATATCATTTTAATAAGTAAATTCAGTTGCTAAAACTAAAATTTGAAAAAAATTTGAGGAAAGCTTAATGTTTAAATTTCAAGTGGACAATAGATATTTGGTAGCTTACTATAATTTCATCACATAACTACTCTATCTAATGCTAGAGTCAGTAAGAAATTAAATTCTCTCAATAATGGATTTATTTACAGAAAAATAAAGCCTCTGGAAGTCAGACTTAATGTCTTCCTGTTTGAATAATAATAATACCTATGAAATTATTATATTAGCAAGAAAATGGGCTGTTTAAAGAGTTATAAATATCACCAGTAGAGCAGAGGCCCCTTAATAAGGAGTCACGACCACCATGGAGAACACCATTTTCTACTATAATTCCAGAGGGAGGAAAAATACCATTAACTTCAAGTGAAACATTATGAACATAAAATGTATCACAATAAAAAAAAAGTGAGATATTTAAAAATGTCTACTATTTTTGATATATTCATTGACTTCCAAACAATGATTGCTTAATGCAGGTGATATCTTCATGTGTGTTGGTGAGTCACTTGGATTTTCTAAATTTGTTGTACTTGTTGTTAGGTGACACTGAGTCAGTTCTAACTCATAGGGACCCTAAGGGCAACAGAACATAATATTGTCCACTTATGCACCACCTTCACAACAGTTGTTATAACTGAGACCATTGTTGCAGCTGCTGTATCAATCCACATCATTGAAGGACGTCCTCTTTTTTACTGGCTGTTTGCTTTAAAAGTATAATGTCCTAAGGGGCGGAGTCAAAATGGCAAACTAGATACATGTCTCCTTAATTCTCTCTGAAAACTAAGTCCTGGACTGTTCATTAAACAGAGCTTTAAGGACACCCAGTGTGTCCTAAAACACAGCATAAGGCTGTCACTTTGGACATGCCACTGAATGGGAAACTCCTTCTCTTTCACTGACCCCTACCCTTGTTGACTAGACAGCTCCCACAGACTGAAGGTAACTGGTGTTGTTAACTGTTTTTTCTTTTTGTTGGCCAGCATGCAGAGGATGGGCTTAACTGACAACAAAGCTGAGCTGCACTGCTGAAGTAATCAGTGAATGGAATGGTCACATTTTGAAAGCCTGGCTCTGTACACAGAACAACACAGCTCCTCCAACCTCTTCTTTCCAACCTCTGCTGTAGATTCAGCTATTTCACAGCAGGTGTGACAGCTTGTTTGGGACACTATCTTGTTTGACTGGGAGGCAGAGTGACCCAAACGAAGGCCTCAGCGGGAGCTAATTCCCAGGCTGGGAGGCAGTGCCAATTTGGGGAGCACTTTTCCAACAGAAAAGCTGTGTTTAGCTCAGTGTAGCCTTATGGGTAGGGTGCACACAGGATGACAGCAGGGCAGTAGCCTGTTTGAACTTTGATCTACATCACAGCACCTGGGGACAGCTGCAGGGGAACCTCTGTTGTCAGCAGGAGGGAGGGGCTTGCACACCTAAAAGCCTGACTGATTTTAGAAGCAGTCAAATAGCTTTTACATTTCAAAACAAGGTGGCCTAGAGAAATAACTGTGGTACAGCCTGACAGCATCTCTTCTAGCATTCCCTGACAGCTGACTGACAGCCCCCCAGTGGCTCCATATATAGGGCAGTGTCTTTTTCAGAAAGGAAGCTGAACCTGCTACCCCAGAAATTCCACTGGATGCAATCACTGGACTGCACAGAGGTGACTAGTGATCAACTTCCTTTTCAGAACTGTACCTGAGCTCCTGTTAAGGCAATAACACAGAAACTAAACATCCTCTAGATGTCCCTAAAGCAACAGATGTTAGCCAAACATTTAAAGAAAAAGCCACCTGTGGCCCCAGAGAACTCTTGAAATAAAGAATGAAATAACTTCCCAGGTGAAGAAACCTTTATGAAATTATTGGAGGTAAAATACAAAAGAATTATATAAAGAGCCTCCCCAGACATTACACAAAATGCAGCAGAGCAAAATGAAAAAATAAGCAAGCTGATCGAACAGATGGAACACCAGCAGTTTGAAATTTGGCAGATCAATATCAGAATTACAGAATTAGACAATTCAATTCAAAGCCAAAGAGCAGAGTGGAACAACTGGAAATTAAACTTAATGACCTTGAAGAAAGCTACTGATACCAGGATTTATGAGGAGAAATCAGAGAAAAGAAACAAGAAAAATGAAATATTAAAAAACATCTGGGACTCTATCAAGAGGAATAATCTACGATTAACTGGAGTTCCTGAAGGGGGGGTGGTGGATATGTGAAAACACAGAGACTATTGTTGAGTTGCTGAGACAATACTTCCCTGAAATTATGAAAAAAGAGAGCATAGATATCCAATATGTATTAAACACCACATAAAGTAGACCCTAAAAGAAAGACACCAAGACACATTATAATCAAGCTTAACAAAATGAAACACAAGCAGAAACTCTTGAAGTAAGCGAGACTCAAAGCCAAGCTAACATTCAGAAGAAAGCCCTGTAGGCTTTTGTCTGACTTCTCGGCAGAAACAATGTTGGCATGGATACAGTGGAATGACACATTCAAGGCCTTCATAAAGAAAAATGTCAAACCAAGAATTATGTATCGTGCAAAACTATCTTTCAAATATAAAGATGAAATTAAGACATTCACAGATAAACAGAAACACAGAGACTTTGTAAAAACCAAACCAAGGCTTGTAACAAGACATACTGAAAGAAGCTCTTTGCTCAGAAAAACAAAACCATGAACTCTATATTTAAGGAGACAATGGAGGACACAACATCCAGAAACTTTCTCAGTTAGGGAAGGAACAAACTCAGTCAAAACTATAATATTAAAAGAAGAGTTCCAGTGATCATATCATGAAATCTATGATACCATCACATTAAAAGAGGGATGTCCTGCAGTAGTTATAGTCCCTCCAGATGTAGAGGAAGTTAATAAGGTATGTAGAAGTTAAAATTTGGTTGAAACTTAAATTACTAAGGGGAATCACAGGGGTAACCACAAAGAAAAATAAAGATTCAGCACATCAAAACAAGAAATATAACACAGGAGTCTTAACAAACACAAAACAAACAGTGAAAAGGGTGAAGAATCAACCTACAAGGAAGAATGACCCAGAACAAAATATGAAGAACAACACAGAAAACACCAACATAATAATAAATACATCAAAATGACAGCACTAAACACATACCTATCAATAATTATACTGAATGTAAACAGACTGAGTGCTCCAGCAAAGAGACAATGAGTGACAGCACAGATCAAAAGACATGATCCATCTATACGTTGCCTACAATAAACTCACCTTAGACTTAAAGAGATGAACAAACTGAAATTAAACAACGGAATAATATATACCAAGCTAACAATATACAGAGAAGAGAAGGTGTGGCAGCATTAATCTCAGATAAAATGCATTTCAGTGTAAAATCCACCATTATGGACATGGATGGTGATGGTTTACTCCTGAAAAGTTCCATACACAAGCAAGACTTAGCAATATTAAATATGTATGCACCCAATGCTAGAGTATCTAAATACATCAAACAAATACTGGCTACATTGAAAAATGTAGCTCACTCCACAGTTATAGTGGGAGACTTCAACATACCACTTTCAGTAGTGGACAGATCTTCTAGAAAAAAAGCTCAATAAAGACACAGATCTTATTGTCACCGTTAGCCCTCCTACACTGCTGGTGGAATTGCAAATTGGTACAACTTCTTTGGAAACAATTTGGCACTTCCTTGAAAAGCTGGAAATAGATATACCTTTTGGTCAAGTAATCCTACAGAAAAAAGGTGGTCACATGACAGCATCAAGATGGAATCAACCCTGATGCCCATCAATAGACAAAGGGATAAACCAACTGTGGTACATATACTCAATGGAATACTACACAATGATAAAGAACAATGATGATTTTAGGAAGCGTTTTGTAAACTGGTTTCAAATGGAAGACATGATGCTGAGTGAAAGCATTCAGCGACAAAAGGACAACTATTGTAGGAGACCTCTACTATAAGGACTTAAAAATAGTCTTATGTACAGAAGAAAAGATTATTTGTTGGATACAGTGGTGGGGAGGGAAATTTGCTTCGGTGAAAGCAGTGAGAGCACACAATAGAAAGTAGATCAACTTAACTGGAGTTCACTACAAACTGAAAATTCTTCTAATCGCAACTGAATACTGCAAAGATAGTGCAGCAAGGGTGGGTTCTGGGGACTATGCTCTTGAAGGACTTCAAAGCCAGTTGGTATAATTAGCATATTGCTAAGAGAGTCTTCTGCACTCCACATTGGTGAACGAGGTCTGTGGTCTTGAAAGCTGGAAAGCTGCCATCTGAGGTACACCCAGTGGTCCCAACTTGTCTGAAAGAAACGATCACCCAAAACAACAAAGACAGGAGGGAAAAAGAGCCCAGGAGACAGAAGGACCCATGTGAATGGAAGCCTTTATCAACATGTGACCAGAAGAAGCAGGTGGTTTTCTGCCACCACCAAAGTCAGGAGTGATGGGGCACACAATGTTGAGTTTCTATGGCAACACAAGAAGAGACGTGCAGCTCAAGAACTCTATTAAAAGATCACAACTGATGGTCTGATGGCCTGGGGGGTCCCCTGGGAGCATGGCCCCTAGACTTGCTGTTACCTCTACCCAGAAAACACTTTTCTTGCAAAAACAGACTAGACAATGTGACCACATGGTTTGTGTACATTATGGTCCTATGCATTTATAAGATGTCCTGCTGGTCTCTTTCTAGATGGAAGAGGAGGGCGGAGGAAAGGGACAGGAGTTTGTTGGCAGGATTCAATAAATATAGAATGAGAACGAGGACTGTGCTGTCACCAGGCAAGGAGAACATGAGGAGCTACAGAAAGGTGGGCATGCAAAATTGATTTGGATTGTTTACTTCCACTTAATACCAATGAAAATGTAAATAAGAAATAAAAAAAAATGTCATTGGCTGACTGTGAGAAGCATAGCAGACAAAGTAAATATCAACAGAGAAACAGGAAAAACTTAACTAAAAATCTTGGTATGAGAAAGATGTGTTCAAAAATGGTTAGTACGTTTTCACTCAGTCATAATTAAAAAAAAAAAAAAAGAATCAGAAAAAAAATGGTTGCAAAGGAGCTCACTGATGAACAAGAGTAAAGTAGAGTTGAAGTTTGCTGAGACATTTTGGAGACCAAGGTTGGGTTGATTGTTATCATTTTTGATGAAACATGAGTGTACCAGCACAACCCTGAAACAAAGCATCAATATGCACAATGGTAGTCAGTCAATTCTGCATGACCATAAAAGTTTTGTCAGTCCATATCAACAGCCACAGCAATCTTGCTAACTTTTTTGATATCAGAAGTACTGTTCATTATGATTTTATATCCATTGGACAGTTAACCAAGTTTATAATTTGGAAATGTGGAAAAAGCTGTGTGAAAAAGATGAAAACCATCTGAACTTTCCTGCAAGTATTTATGAATCTCGCATCACAATGCCCCAGCTCATAGGGCACTGTCTATGTGGGAGTTTTTATCCCGTAAACAACTATATTGGAACTCCCTCCCTAGTCACCTGATCTGGCCCCCAGCCAAAAGCCAAGTGCTGTTGAGTTGGATCCGACTCATGGCCCCCAATGACCTTTTCTCTTACACCCCCAAAGGCAAAGGAGATATTGAAAGGAAAAGATTTTGATTACATGCAGGACATCAAGTGTTACGTGATGACAGCTCTGATGGCCATTCCAAAACAGAGTTCCAAAATTTTTCTGAAGGGTGGATTAGGTGCTGGCATTAATGCATAGTTTACAGGAAAGTGCTTTGAAGTTGACTATAGAGATATTCTGCAATGAGGTATGTAGCACTTTTTCTAGCATGTGTTTGTGAACTTAACTGTCAGGCCTTGTGTGTGGGTGTGCGTGTGTGTAGCATCACTCTGTATCTTATAATCCAATCCAACCTTTGTCTGAGGTGTTGATTTCAGTACTATTTTCATCTCTGGCCTAACACAGAGTCCAGATGCCATGTACTCAGGGGCCCTCCAGTCTGAACGGACTATCAAGTCTGGTCTTTTAATGCAGTTCTAGTTCTGCACACACATTTTTCTCTCACTAAGTCAGGGACTCTAATCTGTGTTCCCTGTCAGAGTAATCATAGGTGGAGGCTGAGCACTTTCTAGTTCCTCTGATCTCATGTTGATCAAGTCTGTAGGTCACACAGAGCCTCCTGTCTCCTATGCTCAAACTTTCCTCATGTCTTTGATGTTCTTCATTCTCTTTTGCTCCACATGGATTGGAATCAGTTGACGCCACTCAGATAGTCACTTGCTAGCTTTTAAGACCCCAAATGTCACTCACCAAGGTAAGATTCAGAACATTTCCTTAAAAAGCTTGATTATACCAGTTGATCTAGATGTCTCCTGAAATCATGGTCCCTATACACCTATCCCTGCCACTCTGTCCTTCAAATATGTGATTTTTTCCAAACACTTGAGCAGTTTTCCAACCCAAAAAAACTATTAGCTTTCTTTCCAGTCACCCTCTCAAAAAAAAAGAAAAAAAGTTTCAGGGCAGTCGATCCTGACTCCCATTTATTCCATGTGTTGCACAGTTGCACAGTAGCTTCTCTTCTGAGCTGCCTCTGAATGAGTTTGAACTTCCAAACCCTGAGTAGCCTAGCACTTAACTGTTGAGCCACAAAAAATTCATAATTCCACCAACTCCATCCTTCTGCAGCAACCCACATCTAAAACCTTAATAAAGGGATGAATGTGTGAAGGCACGCAAATTCAGAAGGTCAAACAAAACGGCAGATGGTGGTGAAAATTTCTGTCTTCCAATCACCATTCTCCTTCTTCCTTTTGGGAACAGAACACCCCCCACATCTTCCCTCAACACATATGCAGATGCTTTACTAGGCCTGTGAAAGTCAAGCTAGGTGTTAAATGTCACTGCATTCCTGGTAGTTAATGACAAGTCTGCGCAGAAGTCATGGTAAGTGGGCTATGACGTGAAACACCTTAGCCATAATCTTCAAAGAAATACTTATGTTAAAGTTTTTCTTGAATTTCCACAGTGACTGGCAAGTGAAAGCAACTGTTGTCAACACCCTGAGCCCATAGCATTAAGTCACATATAAAGTGTGGCTGAACTCACTGCTAGTCTAGATGTTGAATGACACTGGTATGCAGGATACTTTACCCAGTGTAGACAATTAGGATATGAAGACGATAATGTCTCTGACTGATCATGTCAGTTTGTGATACATTTTAGATCTACTTGATATTTATGCTGAGTAACACGTTGGCTTGTCTCGAAGCCTGGTTCAATCCCTAGTTTGAAGGTGAATCTTTTTCCTACTTCTCTAAGCATCAAATTTTCTATGAAAACTAGCCCCACATCATGGCCCAGCAGTGGGTGTTTTTCTCGTCCCTTCTTTCTCTCTTATTGGTGGAGATCTCTCCCAGAAAGACTTGTTCAGATTCTTTGTCTTGTATAACTGTCACTGCAGTATAATGCCCCACAGATACTGAACTCTGAGGCACTGTTGCCTGATCCCAGGCCCAGGCAACAGTAAACCTGCAGCTTTAATTCTCTGCACTGCTTTGCATTTCTGTTCCATTTATTGCATGTGATTTTTCTTTTCACAGTTTATCTAACAATATTTGGTGTTTGGAGACTTCGGGCTGCATCAAAGCATAAACTCGTTGCATTCTTTGACCTTAAAATTTTTAAACACAGCTATTTGAAAATTTTGAGATGTAATAGTAACAAGCTTTACATACACTTATTTTACTCACTTATCAAAAATTGGTTAAAATAGGTGAACTATTTTTCTTTTTCCTTTTAGACATTATTAAACAAACAGAAAAAACAACTTCCTTTATTTTTGTAAAGATAAGCTAAATGTAGCAGGGACTAGCTAGGGTTCTGTATATGAGTTTTCTTTTTTTTCTTTTGTCTATTCTTTAGGAAAGGAAACCTGGGAAAGTGAGGGATACTCAGGCTATTTTTATAGGCACTACGTCTGGTTAATGAGGTTGTATTTTCCCTTTAATTCTGCTTACCTGTAAGTTTATAACTTGAGTGTATATTACTTTAATAAGATTTTCTTTAACTTAATAAAAGCTCTTTTATTTGTTAAATTTTTTCTGTAAAATTATCACAACAAATCAGAGTGAGGAGGAGAAAGATAAAATAGTTGTCAGCTTAAGTGTCAGAATTTTCCTGCATAATATTATTATGATTCCTTGCTCTTGGAAGAAGAAATACAAACATCATAAGTTTGGATTAGATATTGATTATTTTAGGATTACCAAAGCTAGACTAGAGGGAAGGCTAACTTCTTAACATTAGTTTTTTTTAAAAAAATTGCCTTTCTAAATAATGAACTCATGATTCAATAATGATGTCGGGGTGTTATCTTTTTCCATTGCTTCTGCTGAATCTCAGGAGAAAATGAACACATGAGTCGGATCTGACTCGATGGCACTTGGCTTGGCTAAACTGATTCACTACATTAGAGGTAATGTTTCTGCACAACATGGACCTAACAAGTGCAGGCATATTTTTGGACACAGGCTATAAATGGCATGAGTACCAGGTATATAATTGGTGTTTGCAATGAGTGACATTGGATTTGCCTTGTTTCTACGTAGGCAAAAGACCCTGTCTTTTTTTCTTGTTTTTCTAGAAGAAGAAAGAGAAATATACACTACTGAGCCAAAATCCATGTACCAACACCTCACCCTTTATTATTCATATTCACAACAAGGAGAATTTTGCCCAAATAAAGTGGTAATAGCTAACAGATAGTTGAGTCAAACCAGATTGGTTCAAATTAGTCAAGTAAATAAAATACTTCTCTTGTTGGTTAAGTGTAGAAAGTACTTACTGCACTTAAGTGTAGAAAGTACTATACTGTACTTATATACGACAGAACAAAATACTTATATACACCAGAATAAAATACTGCCTATTCATGCACCATCTTCTCAATCATTGTTATGTTTGAGCCCATTGTTGCAGCCATTGTGCCCATCTGTCTTGTTGAAGATCTTCCATTTTTTGCTGACTCTCCAATTTACCAAGTACGACGCCACTGTCTAGGAACTGATCCCTCCTGATAACATGTCCAAAGGATGTGAGACATCCATTCTTGCTTCCAAGGAATATTTTGGTTATAATTCCTCCAAGACAGACTAGTTCATTCTTTTGGTAATCAATGGTATATTCAATATTTCAAATATTTCAACTTTGCCAATGCCACAATTCAAAGGTGTCAGTTCTTCTTCTGTCTTCTTTATTTATTATCCACCTTGCACTGCATATGAGACAACTGAAAACACTGGCTTAGGTTAGGTGCACCTTAGTCTTCAAAGTAATGTCTTTGCATTTTAACACTTTAAAGAAGAATTTTGCAGCAGATTTTCTCAATGCCATACATTGTTTGACTTATTGACAGCTACTTCCACGTGTGTTAGTTGGACGTGTTATCAGTAGAGATCTGTCCATGGAAAAGGACATCGTGCTTTGTAGAATGTAATACATTATTTTAATTTCACTATTTAACACACTCTCACATAGTTAGATTTAGCTAGTTTTTGGTTTTCTAGTCCTTTAAACATTCTCATACATATATTAAAGATGAAAATGCATTCCAATTATTGATTTCTATTCCTCTGTTTCCTTTCTGGAGTGTCTAGGTGGTAGAAAGGGTTAACAGACTTGACTTCCAACCAAAAGTTGTTGGTTTGAGTCCATTCATAGCTGCCTCATAAGAAAGGCTTGAAAATTTAGTTCCAAACAATCAGTTACTAAAAGCCATGTGGACAACATTTCTACTCTGACATACATGGGGTGGCCATGAGTCAGAATCTACTTAACAGCAATTTTTTGTTGTTGTAGGTATTATTATTGCTACTGTGATTAAATGAAACTTTGCAATACAAGTTAATTTGCCATACAAAACTCCAAGCACCTGTCTCTCTGCAACTTGAACCACTCTCCTCACCCTGAGAGTACACTCTTTTTTTCCACTTTTTATATCCAGTATCCATTCGGCCAATACCTGTCTGATCCTCATGACCTTTTCCTCTATCCCCTTCAAAAGAAACCAGGACAGCATTAAACCACAAAGTACACACACCGTCTGTATCACTCGCTGTCCCCAAGTCCAGTCCATTCTTTGAAGTGCGGACTTCAGTACCAGTTTTAATTCCAGGCTAGCAGTAACTCTAGGGTTCACGTACTCAGGGGACTCCCCAGATTGTCAGACTGTCAAGTCTCATCTTTAAATAGATTTCTAGATCTACACACTCTTTCTCTCATATTACATCAGGGATTCTACATTGTGTTCCTTGTCAGTCTGTCTTTAGGGGTGGCTGGGTACCATCTAGTTCTTCTGTTCTCATGCTGATGTGTCTCCCTATTATACACATCCTTCTGTCTCCTTGGCTCATTTTTCCTCACGTCCTTGTTGTTCTCAGTTGTAATCTCTTCCTGGTGGGCTAGGACCACTTGATGTTTCTTAGATGGCAGCTTGCTGGTTTTTAAGACCCCAGGCATCACTCACCAATATGGGGTGCAGAACACTCTCTTAGAAAAAGCCTAGTTATGCCAGTTGACCTCAATGTCCCCTGAAAACATGGTCACCAGATCCTTGGCCCTGCTAAATTGTCCTTTGAAATGTTGGGTTGAATTTAGAAAACATTTTAGCTTATGGTGAAGTCCAGTTATGCTGACTATCTTCTACTGCAGGCTGTCATTCCCGTCACCTAAACAAATTCCTACCAACTATGTAATCTATGACTATGCAAAAGCGTTTAACTGTGCGGATCATAACAAATTATGTTAAACATTGTGTGAAATAGAAATTCCAGAACACTAGATTGTGCCCTTATAGAATTTATACATGGATCAAAAGGCAGCCATACAAACAGAACAAAGAGACATTGCATGGTTTAAAGAAAGGAGACTGTGCGTCAGGGTTGCATCCTTTCACCATATTTTGTCAATCTGCATGCCAAGCAAATAATTCAAGAAGCTGGATTATATGAAGAAGAATGAGGCATCAGGATTAGGGGATGGCTCATTAACCACCTATGTTATGCAAATGATACCACCTTACTTTCTGGAAGTGAAGAACATTTGAAATACTGATGAAGATCAGAGAATACAACCTTCAGTTTGGATTGCACCTCAACATCAAGAAAACAAAAATCCTCACAACCAGACCAGTAAGCAACACTGTCATAAATGGAGAAAGGATTGAAGTTGTCAAAGATTTCATTTTACTTGGGTCCACAATCAATTCCCATGGATGCAGCAGTCATGGAATCAAAAGGCGCAGTTCACTGGGAAAATCTACCATGAAGGACCACTTTAAAGTACTGAAAAGTAAAGATGTCACCTTGAAGACTGAAGTGTGCCTACCCCAAGCTATGGTATTTCAAATTGTGCCATATGCATGTGAAAACTGGACAATGAACAAGGAAGACAAAAGAAGAATTGATGGCCTTTGAATTGTGGTGGTGGAGAAGAATATTGAATGTATCATAGGCTGCCAAAAGAACAAAAAGATCTGTTTGGAAAGAAGTACAACCAGGGTATTCCACGAAGCAAAGATGGCAAGACTGCATCTTCCATACTTTGGACAAGTTGTTAGGAAGGATCTGTAACTGAAGGACATCATGCTTGGTAGAATGGAGGGTCAGTGAAAAAGAGGAAGCCCCTTGACGAGATGGGCTGACACAGTGGCTGCAACGATGGGCTTAAGCAAAAAAACAATTGTGAACATGGCACAAGACCAGGCAGTGTTTCATTCTGCTGTGCATAGGGTCACTATGAGTTGGAATTGACTCAATGGCACCTAACAACAACAACAGCATGTAATCTATGAATAGATCTCTCCCTCTTTCTCTATTCTGTAGCCATCAAAGAGCAGTTTCGTCTGTGCATACATCTTTTCTTAAGTTGTTATAGTGCCAAGCCAAGTGCCGTTGAGTCAGATCTCATATCCTTTTGCAGCAGACTGATTTCACTCAGCATAATGTCTTCCACTTGATTCCAGGTTGTTTCCTAAAATCATAATTGTTCTTTATCATTGCATAGTGTTCCATTGTATATATGTACCAGTTTGTTTATCCAGTCAACTGTTGGTTGGCACCTAGTTGATTCCATCTTTTTGCTATTGTGGAAAATGCTGCATTAAACACCTGTGTGTATGTGTCTGTTCTTGTGACAGCCTTATTTCTGTAGGGTATATTCTAAGCAGTCGGAGTTTTGAATCATATGGTACTTCTATTTCTAACTTTTAAGGAAATGCCAAAATTGCTTTCCAAGGAGGTTATACAATTTAACAGCAACTGATTTTAGCTGGTCTGCTCTATAGTGTTGCTCAAGATTGGCTAATGCTCCATTTCACAGGGATGGAGTACTCCCAAACTCATTCTATGAAGCCAGCAAACCCGGATACCTAAGCCAGGGAAACCTAAGACAGAGAACTACAGACTGATATCACTCACGAACCTAGATGCAAAAATCTTCAACAAAATTCTTGCCAACAGAATATAACAACATATCAAGAAAATAATCCATCATGACCAAGTGGGATTCATACCAGGGATGCAAGGCTGGTTCAGCATCAGGAAAACAATTAATGTGATAAACCACATAAATAACACAGAAGACAAGGATCGCCTGATTTTGTCCATTGATGCCGAAAAGGCATTTGATAAAATCCAACACCCATTCATGCTAAAAATTCTTAGCAAAATGGGCATAGACGGCAAATTCCTGAAAACAATAAGGGCCATTTATACAAAGCCAGTTGTCCACATCATCCTGAATGGAGAGAGACTGAAAGACTTTCCCTTGAGATCACGAAATAGACAAGGATGCTCACTGTCAACTCTCCTATTCAACATTATGCTAGAAGTTCTAGCCAGAGCAATTAGACAAGATGAAGAAATAAAGGGCATCTGCATCGGCAAAGAGGAAGTTAAAATCTCCCTGTTCGCAGATGATATGATTGTATATGCAGAGAACCCCAAGAAATCTATAAGTAAGCTACTCAAACTGATAGAAGAGTTCAGCAAACTCTCAGGATACAACATAAACATAAGTAAATCAGTAGGATTCCTTTATACCAACAACGAGACTGTTAAGGAGGAAATTATCAAATCAATACCATTTACGATAGCCCCTGAGAAGATAAAGTACCTAGGAATTAATCTAACCAGAGACATAACAGACCTTTACAAAGAAAACTACAAGCCCTTTTGAGATCTTATCATAGAGGTCTCATACAATATTTGTCCTTTTGTCGTTGACTACTTTCACTCAATATAATGTCTTCCAGTTGAAACCAGGTTAGGAGATGTTTCCTGGAATCATCGTTGTTCTTTATCATTGCGTAGTGCTCCATTGAGCACATAGTTTATCTATCCATTCTTCTGTTGTTGGGCATCTGGGTTGATTCCATCTTTTTGCTATCGTGGACTGTGCTGCGATAAACATTCTGGTGCATGTGTCCGTTGGTGTGAAAGGCCTTGATTCTGTAGGATATATTCCAAGTAGTGGAATTACTGGGTCAAATGGTATATCGATATCCATTTTTTTAAGGAAGCGCCAGATTGCTTTCCAAAGAGGCTGGACCATTTTGCTACCCCATCAACAGTGTAGGAGGGTTGCACTTTCTCCACAGTATCTCCAGCATTTGTTTTGTGAGCTTTGGATCATGGCCAACCTTGTTGGGGTGAGATGGTATCTCATTGTCATCTTGATTTGAATTTCTTTAATAACTAAAGATCATGAACATGTCCGCATGTGTTTTTTGGCTGCCTGGATCTGTTTTTCAGTGAAATGTCTGTCCATCTCCTTTGCCCATCACTTAATTGGATGATTTATCTTCTTCTTGTTGAGATTTTGTAGTATCTTATAGATTATGCTCCGACTCAACGGCACTTGGCTGGCTTGGCTATAGATTATGGAGATAAGACATCGGTCTGACATAGAGTTGCCAAATATTTTTTCCCATTCTGTAGATGTTCTTTTAATTATATTAATAAAGTCTTTGGATGAGCAAAAGTGTTGGATCCTTAGTAGTTCCCATTTATCTATTTTCTCTTCTGATGATTGTGGTTTCTTTGACAGATTTTGGAGTCTGTCCACACTGTGTATTAAAACTTCCATTATTGTTCCTACCTTTTCTTGGATGAGCTTTATGGTTTTAGGTTTGATATGTAGGTCTTTTATCCAGTTGGAGTTTTGTATAAGGTGTAACATATGGATCTTGTTTGAGTTTCTTGCAGATAGATATCCAATTTTGCCAGCACTATTTGTTGAAGATACTGTTTTTACCCCAGTTTAATGTCTTAAGGCCTTTGTGGAATATCAGTTGTTCATAGCCAGATGGTGTCATCTCTGGGGTCTCAGTTCTGTTCCACTGATCGATCTGTCTGTTCTTATACCAGTACCAGGCTGTTTTGACCACTGTGACAGTGTAATATGTTCTAAAGTTGGGTAATGAAAGGCCTCCCAGTGTGTTCTTCTTCTTTAGTAGTAACTTCCTTAAGTGGGGCTTCTTCCCTTTCAAAACAAAATTGGTGATTTGTTTCTCCATCTCATTAAAAAATGTTGCTGGAACTTGTATTGGGATTGCATTATATAAATAGATTGCGTTGGGTAAAATAGACATTTTCTCAATGTTAAGTCTTCCTAATCCATGAGCAGGGTAGGTTTTTCCATTTATCTAAGTCTCTCTTAGTTTCTTGTAGTAAGGGCTCGTAGTTCTCTTTGTAAAGGTCTGTTATGTCTCTGGTTAGATTAATTCCTAGGTACTTTATCTTCTTAGAGGCTATAGTAAATGGTATGGATTTGATAATTTTACCTTAACAGTCTCATTATTGGTATAAAGGAATCCTACTGATTTACTTATATTTATCTTGTATTCTGAGACTTTGCTGAACTCTTCTATTAGTTTGAGTAGTTTACTTACAGATTCCTTGGGAGTCTCTGCATATACAATCATATCATCTGCAAACAGGGAGATTTTAACTTCCTCTTTGCCGATGCAGATGCCCTTTATTTCTTCGTCTTGTCTAATTGCTCTGGCTAAAACTTCTAGCACAATGTTGAATAGAAGAGGTGAGAGTGGGCATCCTTGTCTATTTCCTGATCTCAAGGGAAAGTCTTTCAGTCTCTCCATTCAGGATGGCGTGGGCAATTGGCTTTGTATAAATGGCCCTTATTGTGTTCATAAATTTGCCATCTATGCCCATTTTGCTAAGAGTTTTTAGCATGAATGGGTGTTGGACTTTATGAAATGCCTTTTCGGCATCAATGGACAAAATCAGGTGATCCTTGTCTTTTGTGTTATTTATGTGGTTTATCACATTAATGGTTTTCCTGATGTTGAACCAGCCTTGCATCCCTGGTATGAATCCCACTTGGTCATGATGGATTATTTTCTTGATATGTTGTTGTATTCTGTTGGCAAGAATTTTGTTAAAGATTTTGGCATCCAGATTCATGAGTGATATCGGTCTGTAGTTCTCTTTATTTGTTGGGTCTTTCCCTGGCTTAGGTTTCAGGGTTATGCTGGCTTCATAGAATCAGTTTGCTAGCACTCCATCCCTTTCTATCCTGTGAAATAGTGTCAGTAGTATTGGAGATAACTCTTCTTTAAGTGCTTGGTAGGACTCTGCAGTGAAGCCATCTGGGCCGGAACTTTTTTTGGTTGGCAGTGTTTTGATCACCTTTTCAATCTCTTCCTTTGTGATAAATTTATTAACTTGTTCTCCTTCATGTTATGATAATTTGTATAGGTGATATGAGTCAAGGAATTGGTCCCTTTCCCCTAGGTTTTCAAATTTGTTAGAGTACAGTCTTTCATAGTATTCTGTTATGATATTTTTGATTTCTGTTGCATCTGTGGTGACAACCTCCCTCTCATTTGTAATTTGGGTTATTTGTTTCCTTTCCTGCTTTTCTTTAATAAGTTTAGCCAGTGGTTTGTCAATGTTGTTGATCTTTTCAAAAAACTAGCTTTTGGTCTTTTCAATTTTTTCAATTTTTTTTCTATTCTCTAATTCATTTAGCTCTGTTCTAATCTTTATGATCTCGTTTCTTGTGATGCTTGAGGCGTTCCTCTGTTGTTCTCTTTGTACTTGTTCAAGCTGTAGAGTTAGTTCCTTGATTTGGTTTCTTTCCTCCTTCCAAATGTGTGCATTTATGGAGATGAACAGACCTCTGAGCACTGCTTTGGCTGTATCCCACAGGTTCTGGTAGGAAGTGTTTTTGTTCTCACTGGAATCCACAAATTTCTTTAATTCATCCTTGATTTCCTCTATAACCCATGCGTTTTTGAGCAATCTGTTGTTCAGTTTCCAAGAGTTCCACTTTCTATCTATGTTTTTTCTACTACTGATTTCAAATTTTATGGCTTTATGATCAGAGAAGATGCTTTGCAGTAATTCAGTCGTATGGATTTTGTTGAGCATTGCATTGTGGCCTATCACATGGCCAATTCTGGAAAATGTTCCATGTGCACTGGAGAAGAAGGTGTAGTTGTCTGCTGGTGGATGGAAAGTTCTGTATATATCAATGAGGGTTAGTTGCTTAATTGTGGCAATGAGGTCTTCTGTATCTTTACTGAGCTTTTTTCTATATGATCTACCTAGTATTGAGAGTGGAGTGTTGAAGTCTCCCACTATTATTGTGGAGTCATCTAACTCTCTTTTGAGCGTAGTCAGTGTTTCTTCGACGTATTTAGGTGCTCTGATATTGGGTGCATAAACATTTAATATAGTTAAGTCTTGCTTGTGTACTGAAGCTTTCAGCAATAAATAGTGTCCATCTTTGTCCATGATGGTGGACTTGACATTAAAATTGATTTTGTCTGAGATTAGAATTGCCACCCCTGCTCTTCTTTGTTCATTGTTAGCTTGATATATATTCTTCCAACCTTTAATTTTCAGTTTGTTCCTATCTTTAGGTCTCAAGTGAGTTTCTTGTAGACAATACATGGATGGGTCATGTCTTTTAATCCAAGATGTCACTCGATGTGTCTTTACTGGAGCATTCAGTCCATTCACATTCAATGTAATCATTGATAGATATGTGTTCAGTGCTGCCATTGTGATAGGTTTATTTTTATGTTGATGTTTTCTCTGTTGTTCTTATTAGTCTGTTCTGGGATGTTCTTTTTTGTGAGTTGATTTTTCACCTTTTTCAGAGCTGGTTTTATAGTTATTGAGACTCCTGTGTTACATTTCTTGAAATGGTATGATACATCTTTGTTGTGCTTTACAGCTCCCTCTATAATCCCCCTTAATAAACTATATATAAGCTCAATTTTAATTACTATCAATCTTGTCATCTTCCTCTCCATCTGGAAGGACTATAACAACTGTAGTACATCCCTCTTTTTAATATTATGACATCATAGTTTTCATGATGACCACTGGATTGCTTCTTTCCTTATCAAAGCTGTGATTGGCTTTGGAGACTTCCCTAACTGAGTAGAGTTTTGAGTTAGTATGTCGTTCTAAAATATAAAGTTAGTGGTTTTGTTCTTCTAAGCCAGAGCCAAGAACGTCTTTCAATATTTCTTGTAGTTTTGGTTTGGTTTTTACAAAGTCTCTGAGTTTCTGTTTATCTGGTAACGTATTAATTTCATTTTCGTATTTGAAAGATAGTTTTGCAGGATATATAATTCTTGGTTGGAAGTTCTTCTCCTTCAAGGCTTTGAATGTGTCATGCCACTGTTTCCATGCCAGCATGGTTTCTGCTTAGAAATCTGAAGACAACCTACAGGGTTTCCTTCTGAATGTTGGCTTTGCTTTGAGTCTTGCTGCCTTTAGGAGCTGCTGCTTATGTTTCATTTTGTTAAGCTTGATTATAATATGTCTTGGAGTCTTTCTTTTGAGGTCTTGGAGTCTTTCTTTTGAGATCTATATTGGGTGGGGTATGATATGCATCTGAGATGTCTATATTCTCTTCCTTCATGATTTCTGGGAAGTTTTCTGTCAGCAGCTCAGCAACAATACTGTGTTCTCAGATGTCTCACCCTGTTCAAAGACTCCAATTAATCGAAGGTTGTTCTTCATAATAGAGTCCCACATGCTTCTTAATGTTTCTTCATTTTTCTTGTTTCTTGTTTCTGATTTCTGCTCATAGATGCTGGCATCAGTAGCTCTGTTTTCCAAGTCAGAAATTCTTTTTTCCATTTGTTCAATTCTGTTTTCTTGGCTTTGCATGGAAGTTTCTATGTCTTAGATTTTCTTCTTGATCTGTTCGATTTCAGAGTACTGGTGTTCCGTGAGATCGAACATCTTGCTTAATTTTTCATTTTGTTCTCCTGCATTTTGTATAAGGTCTAGAAGGGCTTTGTATATAATCATTTTGTATTCACTTTTTGATGCTTTCATAAAAGTTTCTTCATCTGGAAAACTCCTTGGTTGCTTTGTTTGGGAGCCTTCTGAAGTCATGGCTTATTTCTTGTATGCCACAAGTGTCTGTTGCTTTTTGGGACCCATGTGAGTATACAGAGCTGGAAGAGGTACTGTCAGGATGGACTGCAGATGTTTCTCTAGCCAGTGCCGTCGACACTGTCTGAAAATGTAAAGAAAAGATATTTGACCACTTCACAAGTCAGTTAGGTTTTTAGTTGTAGAGATTCCACTTCTCAACTGGCAAAGTAAGTGCCACTATATCCAACCCCAGATGATACAAACTAGTTCAGAATACAGCAATGCTACTGCCCAGTTCACCTGTGCTGACAGGGCCAATGACACTGCATAGAGTACTGCTTTTCTGATAGAAAAGCGCTCTCCTGTGGGCAGGCTCTGGCTCCCAAGCTAAGAATTACATCCAGCTGCGTCCACCATATCCAAGATGGCATCCTCCATACAGGCAGCAGATGGAGGGGCTAAAGATACCGAGATGTAGTGATTCCTCTCATTCTGTTGCAGGACCCCCAAAGCAGGTGGCACTGAGTAAATTACTGCTTTTCTGTCAGAGAAGCGCTGTCCTGTTTGCCGGCACTGGCTCCCAGGCTAAGACTGAGGTCCCGCTAGAATCTCCATATCCAACATGGCGTCCCGCACACTTGCTGCGAAACTGTGTACAAACCCCTCCAAGGCAGATATAAAATGAAAGGCTCAAAGTGGCTAGATTAACAGAGTCCTAAGCCTGGGTCTCAAAATATGGGAATTTTGCCTTCCTTTCCCTCCAGCGGCGTGTCTGAGTCTAGTCACTAGGCAAGACCCTACTCTACCCACCAGCCAAGACAGAGGAAAAAAAAATCAAAATGGTGCATTTACCTTCTGTCTGTGAGAGCCGCGGCTAGCCAGGCACGGGAGTCAGTGAGAGAGGAGGTTTTTCACTCAGTGGTATGAAGTCCAAAGTAACAGCCCTGTGCTGTGTCCTGTGGCTGATTAGGTGACCAGACAGCTCTGTTAGATTACCAATTCAGGTCTTGGTTTCCAGAGGGATATAAGGAGACGTGTGCTTAGTCCACCATCTTGACTCTGCCCCTTCACATTATTTCTTTATTGTAATTCTTTATTCCACTCTTTTGGTTATGTAGATAACTTACTCTGAGAGTAAGTTATTTTCAGTTTTACTGTCTGCTATATCTCGTTTGTTATTCTTCCCTGCTTCTTCCCTTTCTCTACCTCTCCAGATGTCTTTTTCTTCCTTTATTTCTCTCTTTCTTACTTTTTTAAAGCCTTTACTGCAGTTCTCGGGTGCTGCAAATTGTTAATGCATTTGACTGGTTACTGAAAGATTTAATTTTCAACTACACCGAGAGTTACTGGGAAGGCAGGTTTGATGATCTTCTGAAAAAAAAAAAAATCATCTACTGGAAAAAACTATGGAGAGCATGCACTATGGCACTTATGGGGTTGTCACAAGTCAGAACTCATGATAATTTTTTTTTTTAAATACATCTTTACATTTTCGGGGGTGTACGGCAGGGTGAGGAAGTTGAGATTTAAGGAACAATAGACATTCAGTTGGTGATATAGCCAGCCAGTCATACACTATTTCAAATGTAAAGTCAGTATTTACCAAGTATGACTAGAAAGAAATATTAGAGCTATGCTGCCAAATAATCCAAACTCAACTATACATGTTATTTAGCTTAAATCAGATCAGAACCATAATTTTGACTATATTAAGTTAGAGTTGGTAGCAAATTAATACTTAAATAAAGAATACATTTTAACAACTTTTGTAACATTCTAGTTCACTGCAGTAGCAGGATGGTTAGTCTGTATCTGCTCACTCAAACTGAAATAAAAAAGGTGAAACTTATCAAGCATTCATTACAAAGAAATAACCTTTATAAAACTAGTGTATGCTTCACATCAACGGTGACTCTTCCGACACAACTAGCACTACAGTAACTTGTTCTTTACCATTTATATTTTATCTATTTTAAGACTCTGCAGGGTATCTTTTTTCAAGCATAACTCGAGGTTATGTGTTCTTACATAACAAAAATAAAATGCTTTTAAGGTATGTAAAAATATTATGGTTAAATTTTAAAAAAATTATTGAGTTATAATTTGTATGAGTTAAGATTATAATAAAATGTATTCAGTAAGTTAAAAGTGTTTCAAATAATTTAGTATGAATTTAATGACTTTATTTTTTAATTATTTATTTACCATCATCTCTATATGCTTTTTCATTTAAAGAGAGCTAACAGATTTATATGCAATCAAACCTTGATTGTTTTTACTCATAGATATATTAACATTTAATACAAATCCTGGTGAGTCTCAGATTAATATTGAGCATTTAGAACGTGTTAAGACACTAAAGAGGAACTTTTATAGAATTTTATAACATCACCAATATACTACCAAGCTAACATTTTATGATCTTCAGCTACCGTCTTTGTCTAAAAAATAATGCACAAGCAACCTCAGCTGATTTCCATCCTTTAATACTATTGCAGCTTTGTCCTTTTTTATTTCTGTAACAGCCATTTAGGATAGGACTCTTAGAACAGTACTTCTAACTTTAAATGTTTTGCCAAATTAGTCTGTTGTTTAAGGCACTAGCATTACAATGACTCAGTTTTCTATTGTTTGTGGTTTGTACTGAATGTTGTCCACCAAATTTTCTTTCTTTTTTAATTTTCAAAAGATACCCATTAGAAATTTAACATTAAAGCTCATTTATTATGTTAGTGAATTAGATTTTTTAAATTCATTAATGCTTCCAACTTTTTAATGCACATCTTTTAATCAAGATGATTATATTTCATCTGTGAGCATCTAATATACTCAGAATGTTGATAGCGATGATGTTGATGGTATCTGCATTCTTGTACTTTAGACTTCATATTCAGTGGGCAAAATGTCATGAAAATAATCATTTAAAATATAAATTTAAAATATAACCTGTGTATATCACTATCAATTTATATGAGAGAGCATAATGTATTCTGATTGGAAGAAATTCTAACTCAGCATTTGCAAAAAAAAAAAAAAATGCTAGGGAAGGATATTTAAGGAAGAAGAATAAAAGCACAGACAATAAAAGAATCAAAAAAGATCTATTTGTTCATGGAAAATAAACAGCACAAAGTACCTAAAGCAAACAATTAATTAAGATTTTAAATTCTGAAGATGATTTAAATTGCACACTTAAATGGAAAAATAATTTGTGTAGGGAATGCTTTGCTGAGGATAATGGACTACGTGAATTGGGTAATCAAACATTCATGAGGAAAGGAATGGGACCATTTCAATTTGTGTTTTGAAAAACAAAATGATTATGGCAATCATGTACAGAATGGAATTCATGGGAAGAGAAAATTCAGGGAACCCATTTGGGAAAAAAAAGTTGTATGATTCGAGGCAGCAATGCAAGTGGTCTAAATTACCATATACTAGTATAGATACTATGGCTAAGCATAGACATGAAAAGTACATTATATACAGAAGACCTTTAACAGGCAAATGTGTGAAGAATAAGAATCAAGAAAGGAGCTTGTTAGGAAATGGAAGAATGGTTAAGCCATTAATAGAGATAAAGGATGTTACGGGAGGAGATTTTGGAGTATGTGGATGAAACAATTCTCATTTATTTTAGATTCAAATTCTCTAGATGGCTTAGCGTTTCCTAAGAATTAACAAATACCTGAGCTACAAGATTAGACTAGTTATTCTCTGAGATAAACTAGTCATAGAAGTGAAGGAAAGGAAAGGAAAGATCATGAATATTACAAATGGAGAAGAAACAAATTAGTTACAAACTCCTGTTGAATGCCAACATGTACTAAAATGATAGAGAAAGAAGACACAAAAAATAAAGCCAAAAAATAAAAAAGAGAGAGAGAGACCAAACAGGAAAGTTAATTTCCCTGTTTTGAGTGTAATGATAGTTAATGGTAGAAAAGTTAACCAGATTATAGTGTAGTGCAGCAGTTGTGGATATGGAACAAAGGATACAGGTTTTTGAGAATTACAGAATTAAAAGTGAAGACAGAAAAACAGGAAGAAAGTGAAAAGACCGTTATTTGCTCTCTCTTTCTCTCTCTCTCTGTGTCTTTTCCCTTTAGAAAATTTTAGTTTCAGAAAAAGTGTCAAAATAATCTATCGAATATTTCATGTATGGCTCATGACTTTGGCCACTTTAAAAAAAAAAAAAAAAAAGAAAGCACATATCCAGATCTTTATATTTTAGTTCTTTTGCCCATTCTTGGCTTTCAGTGTTGTCTGATGAAATAGAGACTTTGAATAAATATAGCCTGGCAAGCTCAAAACACTCGAAACAACTTAAAAATATCATCATAAGAGTGGCATTTTCAACAACTGGAAATGCTCTGAGTTTGGCAGTTGTACCTTAATGTATTTCATAAGAGTGCTATTTAACCACACTTTCCTTTTCTTTTCCTTCAATTTGTGTGTAGGGTGGATACATACTATACTTTTTATGCAAATAACCTGTGCCTTCTACTATTTGCCTCCTGTGTGAGCTACTTCTGTAAAGCATACAGCCCAGACAACTCTAAGAGCAATTCTATGTTTTCATACAGCAACACTAAGAGACAGAAATGACTCAAAGCCAGATATCACACAATACTGCAACAAGTGACTTCCTTGTCAATACACAATTACTAAGGAAGCAATACCAGCTAGGTTGCCTCAAGATATTACACCATAACAACAAACATCTAACTTCACGCTTCAATTTTCAAATACTAAAAATAAATTTTAAATAATAAAAAATACTATATCCATGCTGAAAGCACAAAACTTCATACCAAAAATTTCTAGAACTTCCTGTTGAATATACGTTACGTGGGAATGTATTTATTACTTAAACATTTCACCTCATGAAAGGAAGAGAACCTGAACATAGCTGATATTTCTACTTTGGAGAGTCACGGTATGGAAGGTGAGGTAAGCCTTGGGACAAATAAAGATGAAAACACTTAGACTATCTTAACAACAAAGTTGAAACAGCTGCAAAGGGAGGCCAAAGAAATAATATTAAAATAACCAATAATATTAAGTAGTATGTATGAGCTATCCCCTGAAAGTTAGAAATCATGGTAGTGTATTAGTTAAGAGCTATAGCTGCTAGCCAGAAAGGTTAGAAGTTCAAATCTACCAGGTGCTCCTTGGAAATTCTCCAGGGCAATTCTACTCTGTCCTATAGGGTCACTGTGAGTCAGACTCAACTTGATGGCAACAAGTTTGGTTTGGGTTTTGGACACTTCGTAAGGATGCCTTCATGCAGTTACTATGTTTAAGAACAGTTCTGTTTTAGGGCTCTTGGTTATATGAGATAGACTAAGTTAGGCTGCAGAAACAATCTCACATGACATGTTGCATGTATGCCTGGTGAAGGCTCTGTTTGTCTTTGTCACTCACAAATCTAGGATAACAGAAGTTTCATGGCAATACTAGCTCCCATATTCCTAAAAGGACAGGAATGGAGCATGGCATATCAAGTAGTGACTCAAAACCCTATAAGAGACACATGCAACTATCATCACATTCCACTGGATCAAGAAAGCCTGATGGCCCCAATTGTCTCTAAATGAGGGCAGGGATTTTGGATCCTACTATGTGCCTGGAAAGTGAAGGCTCAGAAATACTGGGTGAAAAAAACTAAGGAGTAATGCACTCCACCTTACTAGTCAGCAAATTCTCAATATTCCTCCTCCTCTAGAGAGAAGTTACTGACACCATCCCAGAGGGAAATAATCCAAAAACATTACCCAATAGTTGACATTATTGTCATACAAATCATGTCACAGTAAATAAATAAATAGTGATTTACACACCAAAGTTTGATTGCTCATATATGTTATCCATGTTGGGTGAGCTGGAGCCTACTGCAAGCTGTACTGACCCTCAGGCTCAGGAAAATATAGCAGTCATCTTCTAGAACATCAATAGTGGAAATGTGTTCTCTTAATGCTTTAGCTAGTATTGAAACATGCTATTTCCACAGAAAAAAACAGGGAAGTGATTCCCATATTCTAAAAGTATAAGTCTCAGAAGTAAGTAAGAGGTTAAGGGTGGGATTTTGGATGTTGATTGTCCGTTTTGTGAAGAAATGGAGTAGGCTAAGAGATGTGTGTTGGGTTTTATATGGAGACACCCAGGGTAACAGCAGTGGTTATTCCTGTCAATGGAATCAAAAGGATATAAGTCTGAGAAGGGTTGACTGACTGATGCCTGTCTATATCCTAAGTAGCCTACCCAATGAAGGTATTTTACTAAGAATAGTGAGTGATACTTCAGTGTTGACCCAAGAATGAAACTACACCCTTACTCCCACTACCACCAAGATAAGACTGAAAATGTCATCTCTATTCTGTCTTAGCTGTATATCTAAACTGCATTACTAACCCAAACCCTCTGCTACACCTAAACTGCATTATCTCATTACACATCCCTCAAATAATTTTTAATAGCCAACTCATCCTACTCAAGACTACTTAGTATACTCTCAATTTATACCATATGTAGGTTTTAATTTGTTGACTGAGTTGCAGAAGGGGGATAAAAATGTTACTCTGGGGAGTAACTGCAAAGGAGAGGAGAACTAAGATTTCAGTCAAATGCCTCCTACTTTTTTCAACAATATAATACTTATTATTCTATATTTCCTGGATTTCAACTTCACATGTCTGAATCCATGTATAACACACTCCTTTTAAACTCAGGTTATTATATAAAGTGGTTGTTTAATCCTATCTTTTACATCTCATTGCTGGCTTTGGGAGAGTAATTAATGTTCCAGGCATGATTGATCTCTCCAGAATTCTGAGAGAACTTTGACAAAAAAAGAAGTTTTCACATGCTAGTCAGTGATGCCTACTGTGATCATTTTCCAAATGCCTAGAAGGTAGATGTAGTGATGAATTTTGACCCCTAAGAACAACATCCACTAAATCAAGAAAAAAGATCATAGTAGTAGAGCCAGGAAATGAAAACTCACTGGAACATCTGTGCAAATGTGATGGCATAGGTTATCATGAAATGCAGTTTTTGAGAAAAATGAAGCATCATCATGGTATAGCAGATTAGATTTCTGAGGATTATAAACTATGTCAAAATTGAAAAGTCAAAGTGGGCAAGATAGTAGACTATTCACATGTCTCCTTGATTCCCTCTGAGAACAAAAGCCTAGAAAAACAATTGAGAAGAGCAGAGTAGACATTCTGGAGAGCCCCAAGATCAGACAGAGACTGGACAACAGGAATGGGAAAACTAACCTTGTCAGAGGCAAGATGGCTGCACAAAATGTCTCCCTTCTGCCGGTACAGCAGCTGAGAAGCTTACAGTTATAGAGGCCAACTTTGTTAACCGGGAGCCTGGGACTGGGACTGCTGATCCAGAGCCTGGCAGGGGCCGGCTGCCATTCTGAGTTGAAGCACCTAAGCAGATAGTGTCTCCTGAAGGAGAGAAGCTGTACTTAAGGCAGTCATATCTAGAGAACCCAGCTGCACCATAGCTTCTGATGGGCTGACACCAGAGAAGCTGAAGAGCTTACTGACAATACCAAGGAAACAATAAAAAAACATTAAAAGAAGAAGACCATTATGGCTAGGAAAAACTCCTAAAACAAAGAATCAAAAACATCCCAGGTGAATAAGCCCTCCAGAAATTACCAGAGGTAGAGTACAAAAGAATTCTGTGTAGAGCCCTTCAAGATCTTAGGATGGAGGTTAAACAAAGTGCAGCCAAACAAAATGAAAAATTAAGCTACACAAACTGCTAGCAGTAACAACAATCTGAAATTTGGCAGCTCAATAATAAAATTACAGAGATAGAAAAAGCCAAAAGAGCAGGATTGAGGAAATGGAATGCAGCATTAATAAGACTGAAGATAAAGCAAGTGACACCAACCTTTATGAGAAGAAATCAGATAAAATAATCAAGAAGAATGAATAATCATTAAGAATCATGTGGGACTCCATCAAGAGGAACAATTTATGTATAATCGGAATTCCAGAATAGGGAAGGATAGCAGAAAACTCATTGAGAAATGTTGAAGAGTTGCTGACAGAAAACTTCTCTAACATCATAAAAGAAGAAAAGATAGCTATTCAAGATGCTCATTGAATTCTACAAAAAGCAGACCCCAAAAGAAAGACATCAAAATGTGTTATCAAGCTTAATAAAATGAATCAAAGGAGAGTCACTTAAAGGTAGCTAGGCTTAAATAAAACTTAGTGTACAAACTAATCTTCCAGAATGTCTTCCAACTTTTCAGCTGAAACCTTGCTAGCAAGAAGACAATGAGATGACACATACAAAGCCTTGAAGGAAAAAAAATTCCAATCAAGAGTTACAAATCCTGCAAAACTATCTCTCAGATAGGATGGTAAAATTAAGACATTATGAGACAAACAGAAGGTTATAGACTGCAAAAACCAAATCAAAGTTACCAAAATATTGAAGGAATTTCTTTATTATAAAAATCAATAGCACTAGTGTATAACCAAGGATGCAAAGCAGGACACAGCTTCCAGATTCCTATTTAGTAAGGAAAGTCACAAAGCTCAATCAAAGCTAAAATATTAAAATTAGGGCAACAGAGAGCTCAACATGTAAGCTATGAGATTACACTAAAAAGAGGGATATATTACAGTATCCATAGCCCTTTTCAGATGGAGAGGAAGATAAGGAGGTATAAAGAAGTTAAAGACTGGTTTAGCCATAGAACACTAGTGGGGAATGAAGGGGTAGACACAAAGCAAACTAACAGTGCTACATATTAAAACAAGAAACACAATGTTGAAGTTTCAACAGACACAAAACCTGTACTGAAAAATATGAACAGAAAACCCATATAGAAAAATGACACAGAATAGAATATTAACTGAAACAAAGAAAAGGTCAACAACATAAAAATGAAAGCACCAAATGATAACACTAAATACATATCTATCAACAATTACAGTGAATGTAAATGGACTGAAGGCTCCAATAAAGAGACAGAGTAATAAGCTGGACCAAAAAACAGGACCAATCCATATGCTGCTTACAAGAAGCACACCTTAGAATCAAGGATGTGAAAAAAACTGAAAATCCAGGATGGAAAAATATACACCAAGCTAGCAACGTGCAAAGAAAAGCAGGAATGGCAATACTAATCTCAACTAAAATAAATTATAAAGTAAAATCCACCATCATGGAAAAAGGTTCTATATGTAAGGAGGATATAACCATATTAAATATTTATGCATCCAATATCAGAGCATCTAAATACATTAAACAAATTCTGGCAACGTGGAAAAATGAGAGAAATCACTCCACAAAATAATAGACTTCAACATTCCACTTTCAGTAGGGACAGATCATCCAGGAAAAGGACTCAGTAAAGATAGAGATCTCATTGTGAACAATCAACCAACTCAACATCACGGACATGTATAGAACTTTTTAACCAACAGCAGACAAGTATACCTTCTTTTCTAATGCACATGGAACATTCTCCAGAATAGTCCACATATTATCTCATACAGCAAGTCTCAACAAAATTCAAACCATTGAATAATTGCAAAGCGTCTTTTCAGACCGTAAAGCTCCAAAAGTTGAAATCAATAGCAGACAAAACATGGGTAGAAATTTGAACTCATGGAAATTGAACAACAGCTTGCTCAAAAGTTCATGGGTTATAGAATAAATCAAGGATGCAATCAAAAAAATTCATGGAATCAAGTGAGAATGAAAACACATCCTACCAGAACCTACAGCACAAAGCAACAGTAGTGCTCAGAGTTCAATTTATCTTCATTCATGCATACATCTGGAGTGAGGAAAGGGCCCACACCAAAGAACGAATCCTACAAGTTGAACAAGTAGAAAGAAATAAAACCAAAAGAACCCCTCTGGCATCAGAAGAAATCAGATAATAAAAATTAGACAAAACTAGATGAACTAGAGAATAGAAAAACATCAGAGGCACTTTATGGTTCTATGCATCTATAGGATATCATCCTGCTGACTTCTGGCTGGAGGAAGGAGACTGGGTGGAGAGGAGGGGAAAGGAGACTACTGGAAGGATGAGACATGTATGAAGCAGAAAGGAATAGTGTGCTGTCACTGGGCAGGGAGAGTATTGGAAGCTGCACATAGGTGGGCATGTAAATTTATATGGGAATCTACATTTTCACTCAGTCATAATAAAAAAAAAATCTGAAGGTACTAACAAGTAGAAATTAGAGGAAAACTAGATGAACTGGAAAATAGAAAGATATCTGAAAGACCTAACAAGACCAAAAGCTGCTTTTTTCCAAAGATGAAACTGATTAACTATTGGCTAAACTTTGAAAGAAAGACAGGAAACAAATAACCCAAATAAGAAGTGAGACAAAAGATGTCACAACAAACCCAACTGAAATTAAACGTATCATAATAGCATGCTGTAAAAAAATTGGACTCTAACTGACTTCAAAACCTAGAGGAAATAAACTTCTGGGTTCACATTACCATCCAAAATTATCACAAAGAGAAGTAGAACGACTTAACAAGCACATCAAAAAAAAAAAAAAAGAAGTAGAAATTGAAAAAGTAATAAAAAAAACTACCAACCAAAAGAAGTTCTGCTCTAGACAGCTTCACTGCAGAGATCTACCAAAGTTTTGGAAGCTACTTCACAACATAGAAGAGGACAGAACATTTTCAAATTCATTCAATGAAGCCAGCATAACCCTGATGGCAATGCCAGGTAAAGATCCCACAAAAAAGAAAGTTACAGACTACTCATGAACCTAGATACAAAACCTTCAACAAAATCCTAGCCAATAAAATTCAACAACATATCAAAACCAAACAATTCATCATAACCAAGTAGGATTCATACTAGAGATACAAGGTTGGTTAAACACAAGAAAATTGGTTAATGTGATCAACCACATAAATAATAAAAAATATAAAAATCACTTGCTTCAGTCAGTTGATAGAAAAGGCACTTGACAAAACCCAAAATCCATACATATTAAAAATTCTCACCGAAAGAATAGAAGAAAAATTCCTCAATGCAATAAGGAGCATCTACGAAAAGCCAACCTCCAATGTCATCCCCCCAAAAACAATCCCCCTGAGAAGAGCAACTAGACAAGGATGCTTACTGTCACCACTTTTATTCAACATTGTGCTAGAAGTTCTGTCCAGAGCAATCAGGCCATCCGTATCAGTAAAGAAAAGTAAACCCCAAACCCAAACCAGTGCCAGCAGGTTGATTCTGACTCACGGCAACCTTATGTGTCAGAGTAGAAGTGCCCCACTGAGTTTCCAAGAAGCATCTGGTGAATTCTGATTGCTGAACATTTGCTTAGCAGACACAGCACTTAACCACTACACCACTAGGGTTTCCAAATAAGAAGTAAAGGTATCCCTAATTTGCAGATGATATGATCATATACACAGAAAACACTCAAGAATCCATAAGTAAACTACTGGAACTAATAGAGGAGTTCAGCAAACTATCAAGATGTAAGATAAACAGAAATAAATCAGTAGGATTTCTTTACACCAACAAAGAGATGATAAAAGAAGAAATCACCAAATCAACACCATTTACTATAGCCTGCAAGAAGATAAAATACCTAGGAGTAAATCTAACCACAGAAATCTATACAGAGAAAATTACAAGACCCTCCAGAAAGAAACCAAAAGACACTTAGGTAAGTTGAGAACCCTTGCTCATAGACAGGAAGACTTAACATTGTAAAAGTGCCTGTTCTACCTAAAGTTATCTACATTTACAATGAAATTCTAATACAATTGCCAATGTCCTTTTTTAATGAGATGGAGAAACAAATTACCAACTTTGTTTGGCAAGGGAAGAAAACCTGGATAAGTAAAGTATTACTGAAGAAGAGGAAAACAGTGGGAGGCCTCACACTACCCAACCTTAGAACCTATTACACTGCCACAGTAGTTAAAACTGTACAGAAACAGGCATATAGACCAATGGAAAAGAATAGAGAATCCAGAAATATCACCATCCTCCTCCAAACAGCTGATATTTGATAAAGGCCCAAAGGTTGTAAAGATGGGTAAAAACAGTCTCTTTAACAACTGTTGTTGGCAAAATTGGATACCCATCTTTAAAAAAATTAAACAAGATCCACATCTCACACCTTGCACAAAAACTAACTGAAAATGGATGAAAGACCTTAATATCGACCCTGAAATAATAAAGACTATGGAAGTAAAAATAGGGAAAACAATAGATGTTCTAATACCTGGCTCATATAGTCACACAACATCTGATCAACAATGCACAAATAACAGAAAATAGATAAATGGGAACTACTAAAAATCACACCTATGCTCATCCAAAGACTTTATCAAGAGAGTTGGAAGACTGCCTACAGATTTGAAAGAAAAAAAAAAAATTGGAAATTATGTATTAGATTGATGTCTAATTTCCATTATCTATAGTCAGCAAACCAAGTGTCATCAAGTCAATCTATAAGGTATGCAAAGTATCACAAGAAAAAGGTAAATAACCCAATTAAGCAATGGGCAAAGGACATGGACAAACATTTCACCAGAGATGACATCCAGGTAGCCAAAAGACAAATGAGGGAATGCTCATGATCATTAGCTGTTGGAGAAATTCAAAACAAAACCACAGCGAGTTATCATCTAACCCCAATGAGGTTGGCAATAATCCAAAAAACACAAAACGACAAATGCTGGAGAGGATGTGGAGAGACTGGAACTCTTGTATACTGCTGGTGGGAATACAAAATGGCACAGCCTCCTCAGAAAGCAATTTGGTGGTTTTGTAAAAAGCTGGAAATAGATGTACCATTTGATGCAGTAATCCCATTGTTTGGAATATATCCTAAAGAAACAAAGGCTGTCACATGAACAGATACATGCACACAAATGTTTATTGCAGCACAGCCACAACAGCAAAAGATGGAACCAACCCAGATGTCCAGCAACAAATGAATGGGTAAACAAACTATGGTATAATTATGCAATGATAAAGACCAATGATAATTTTAGGAAGCATGTCATAACCTGGCATTATTTAGAAAACGTGATGTGTGAAATCAGTCAGCTGCAAAAGCACATGTATTATATGAGATCACTATTATAAGGACATAAAAAAGGACTTATGTACAGAAGAAAAGACTGACAACTACAAGCATGGGAGGAAGCAGAGGGTTGTTCACAGATTATATAAACCTATTGAGGTTGGCTCAAGTCCAACTCATAGTGATCCTAGAGGTCAGAGTAGAACTACCCCATAGAATTTCCAAGGAGCGCCTGGAAGATTTGAACTGCAGACCTTTTGGTAACCAGACGTAGCACTTAACCCACTACATAATCAATGTCAATAGGAATTCAGCTAGGTGGAGGTTATGACATCACCCAGTAGAAGACAGGTTAACATAAATGGACTACACCATAAACTAAAAGGTTTTCTAAATTTATCACAACATTCCAAAGGATAGAGTAGCACAAAAATGGGTCTAAGGTCCATATTTCCAGTGGACATTGAGGTCAATGGGCATAACTAGCCTTTTACTAAGAGAGTCTTCTTCATCCTATGTTGGTGAGTGGCATTAGGGATCTTAAAAGCTGGTAAGTTGCCATCTGAGGAACATCAACTGGTCTCAGTCCACTGGGAACAGTTGGTATCTGAGAACATCAAAGACATGAGGAAAAATGAGTCCAGGAAACAGACAAACCCATATGATTGGAAGACTACATCACCACGGGACCAGAAGAATCAGATGGTACCCAGCCACCAGCAAAGACAGCCTTGATAGGGGACACAACTCAGAGTGTCTGATGTAACATCGAAAAAGAGGTGTACAGATCAATACTGTACTGAAAGACCAGAAATGATGGTCCAACAGCCTGCTACTTCCCTAGACTTGAAACTAGTATTGAGGTCAACACTTCAGAGTAAGACTGGGCTGGACTCGGGGAGTAGGGATGTGATGTGTGTACTTTATTGTTTTATACTTTGGTCTACATGGGAATTTGTAAAAGATTATGCAACAATACAGGCGTGTGATGAGCTTTGCCTTCTTTGTTAGTATTGGCATGTGTCATATAATCACTTAAGATGGTTGTATTTACCACATTAATTTTTGGTAACATAGAATTGGAGAACTGAGAGACCTTACATTGGTAATGCTATTCGTTGTAAGATTTTACATCTTCAAACTTCTTACATATATAGCAATTACATACTGGTTTGATTTTAGAGTTACCAGATGAAATCTCAGCTTCCCTTATAGCAGCTAAACTTAATGCCATCGTGTTGATTCTATTCATAGAAGCCCTATGGGACACTGCTCCATTGGGTTTACAAGGAGTGGCTGGTGGATTTGAACTGCCAATCCTTTGGTTAGCAGCCATAGCTCTTAACTACTGCTATGTCATTAGGAGCTCCAGTATACTTCAGATCTTGGCAACTTACGTAAGGCTATGGTCTTTAATAACAGGGAATCTCAGTTTTGTAGGGCTGCTGTATCAATGTATCCAAAGCTAGGTTACTTTAAAACAGCAGAAATGCATTCTCTCAGTTCTAGAGGCTAGCAGTCTGAAGTCAAGGTTTCAGGAGGGCCACATTCTTTTTGAAAGAAGGATCTTAGTGCAGGAATTCTTCCTTACATCTTCCTAACTTCTGGTGATTCCTGGTAATACTTGTTATTACTTGGCTTGTAGATGCACCACTCAAATCTCCACCTCTGAGCGGTGCAGTCAAGATGGTGAACTAAACACACATCTCCTTAAATCCCTCTGGAAATCAAGACCTGAAATGATAACCAAACAGAGCCTTCTGGACACCTAGTGAGCCCTAGGACACAGCATAAAACTGTTAATTTGGACTTCATATCACTGAATGGAAAACTTCTCTTTCACTGACCTCCACTCTCGGTGAGTGCTGGCTTTAATGGATCAAGAGTAACTCACCATTTTAACTTTTTTTAATCTGTCTTGGCCAGTGGGCCGAGCTGGGACTTGATTGGCATCTGGTAACAGGCTCACTGCTGGTGGGATTGGTGCATGAAATTGCCACACTTTGAAAGCCTGGCTTTGTACTCTGTGCATCTTATCACTTTTGGCCTCTCTTTCTGCCTCCTCCATTGAGTGGCCTGTGCCATGGCAGGAGGGGTGCTTGTGCGTGATGTCATCTTGTTCCACTGGGAGGCAGAGACCCATATGGAGGCCCCAGCTGGATCTAATTACTAGGCTGTGAGGCCGTGCCTGCCCAGAGGAGAGCACTTTTCTGGCAGAAAAGTAGTATTCTACACAATGTCGCCTATGGCTAGGGCCTGGCAGCAGATGCTAGCAGGGAAGTAGCCTTTCTGTATTTTGAATTAGTTTATAACATCTGGGGTTGGATATAGGGCTGCTTCCTTCGCCAGCTGGGAAGAAGGACCCATATACCTGAAAACCTGACTGACTTTGAAAGTTGTAAGATATCCTTTACCTTTTATTTCAAGATGGACTAGAGAAACAACTGAGTTCCATCCTCACAGTGTCTCTCCCAGCCTTTATTGACTCATATGATGCCAAAAAAGCAAAAAACTCTTGATAAAAGTGTAACTAAGAAACCACCCACAGCTTCAGAAGGCCTCCAAAAGAATGAACCAAAGAAGTTCCCAGATGTAGAAACTTTTCTGAAACTATTGGAAGGTGAATACAAAAGGATTATACAGAGAGCCCTATTAGATCTTATACAAAACACAGCAGAGCAAAAGGAAAAATTAAGCAAGCTGTTCAATCTGCTGGAACACCACTACTCTGAAATCCAACAGATCAAGGACAAAATCAAAGACATAGAAACTTCAATTTAAAGCCAAGAAAACAGTATGGAAAAAATGGAAAAGAGAATTTCTGACTTGGAAGACAGAGCTACTGACTCCAGCATCTATGGGGAGAAATCAGAAAAAAAGAAAAACTAAGAAGCATGTGGGACTCTATTAAGAGGAACAACCTATGATTAATTGGGGCCCCTGAACAGGATGAGACACCTGAGAACACAGAGACTATTGTTGCTGAGCTGCTGAAAGAAAAACTTCCCAGAAATTATTAAAGAAGAAAATATAGAAATCCAAGGTGCATATTGAATGTCACTCAACATATATCTCAAAACTCCAAGACATATTATGATCAAGCTTAACAAAATGAATCAGAAGCAGAAACTCTTAAAGGCAGCAAGACTCAAAGCAAAGCTAATATTCAGAAAGAAACCCTGTAGGGTTTCATCGGATCTCTCAGTAGAAACAATGCTGAGACGGAGACAGTGGCGTGGCACATTCAAAACCTTGAAGGAGAAGAACTTCCAACCAAGACTTATATATCCTAAAAAACTATCTTTCAGATATGAAAATGAAGTTTATACATTCACAGATAAACAGAAACCCAACTGAAGCTACAAGAAATACTGAAAGAATCTCTTGGCTTAGAAGAACCAAATCAGTAACTTTATAGTTTAGAAGCAAATACAGGACACATCACTCAGAAACCTATTCACTTAGCGAAGGCTCTAAACTCAATGAAAGCTATAATAGTGAAAGAAATCATCCAGTAAACATATCATGAAAACTATAAGGTCATCATATTAAAAAGAAGGATGTACTGCAGTCATTATAGTCCTTACAGATGGAGAGGAAGTTAATAAGACTAGTAGTAATTAAAATTGGCTTTATACATAGTTTATTAAGGGGGATCATAGGGACAACCATAAAGCACAATAAAGATGCAACATATCAAATCAAGAAACATAACACAGCAGTCTCAACAACCACAAAACCAACCCTGGGTCAGGGTTGAAAAATCAACTCACAAAGGAGAATGTCCCAGAACAGATTAATAAGAACAACAGAGAAAACATAAGCACAAAAATAAACACATCACAATGACAGCCCTAAACACATACCTATCAATAATTACATTGAATATGAATTTACTGAATGCCCCAGTAAAGAAATACTGAGTGACGTCTTGGATCAAAAGACAAGACCCATCCATATGTTGCCTACAGTAAACACTCTTCAGATTTAAAGACATGAACAAACTGAAAATTAAAGGATAGAAGAATATATATCAAGCTAATAACACACAAAGAAGATCAGGTGTGGCAATTTAATCTCAGATAAAATAGATTTTAATGTTACATCTACCATCGTGGACAAGGACGGACACTATTTATTGCTGAAAGTTTCAATACACAAGCAGAACTTAATATTAAATATTCATGCACCTAATATTAGAGCACCTAAATATAGTGGCAGACTTCAACACTCCACTCTCAATATTGGACAGATCGTCTAGAAAAAAGTTCAATAAAGACACTAAAGAACTAGTTGCCACAATTAACCAACTAGACCTCATTGACATACACAAAACTTTCTATCCATCAGTGGACAACTACATATTCTTCTTCAATGATAAAGAACAGTGATGATTTTAGCAAATATCTCATAATCTGGTTTCAATTGGAGGACATTACATTGAGTTAAAGTGGTCAGCAATGAAAGGACAAATACTGTATGAGATCTTTACAATAAGAAATTAAAAACAGAGTCATGCATAGAAGAAAAGACTTTGATGGCAGCAAGAGTGGGCAGGGAGAGAGAGAGGGTGAGGGGGAAGGGTTTAGATTTGATAGTTTATAGAATTTTGGCTGGGTGAAGTCTGTGACAGCACGCACTAGAAGGAACATCAACATTAACTGGACTTCAGTATAACATGAGTACTCCACCCATCTTAATCCAATATGGCAAGGACAGAGTAGCTGGAGGGGAGGAGGCACTGGGAACCATGCTGCCAGGGGAAATTGATGCCAAATTGGCACAACTAGCATTTTGCTAAGACAGCCTTCTGCAACCCACATTGGTGAGTGGCATCTTGGGTCTTAAAAGCTGCCAAGCTGTCATCTGAGGGTACAACAAACAGTCCCAACTCAGCAGGAATGGATGATCACAAAGGACCAAAATGACATGGGGGGAAGATAACCCAGAAGACAGAGAGACCCACTTGAGTGGGTGACTATATCGACTTGTGACCGGAAGAACCAGATGGTGCCTGTCCACTGCCAGTGATGGAGCTCACAAAGTTGAGTCTCACTGGCAACACAAGAATAAAAAGGGGTGCACCTTGAGATCTCCACTAAAAGACCACAATTGATGGTCCAGGTACTTCAGGCTTCCCCTGGGACCATGGCCCCTGGCCCTGATGCTGCCCCTCTCCATAAATCATAATGGAGGTCAACTCTTTGGACAGGAATGGGTTAGACTTGACAACACAGTGTGACCATGTTATGTGTACACTTTATGGTTCTATGCATCTATAGGATGTTGTCTTGCTGACCTCTTACTGGAGGCGGGGGATGGGTGGAGAGGAGGGGATGGGATATTGTTGGGAGGATAAGACATGTATGGAGTGGAGAGAAAGAGTGTGCTGTCACCTAGAGCAGTGGGAGCTGTATATAGGCGGGCACGCAAATTTATGTGGGAATGTACATTTTCACTCAATCACAATAATAAGAATAAAAAAAAAAAAACTCCATCTCTGTCTTCACATGATTATCTCTCTTTGTGTTTCTCTTTCTTTATGAGGATATCACTCATGTTTTGGATTAGAACCCACCCTATTCCAGAATGACCTCCTGAAAACTCAGGTAATAACATCTTTAAAGAGACTGTTTCTCAACAAGGTCAAACTCATAAGTTCAGGGATTAGGATGTTAACACATCTTATGAGGGCACACAATTCAACCTATAACCTGTAACCAGGCAACTTTTTAACGCACCTCCAAACAATGTTGAATTCTCTTTGTGTAGCTACTGAATTGGAAAAATGTTCATAGTACCTATATTTATGGAAGCTTTACAGTAACTTTTGGGAAATTAAATTAAAGAGCAGGTTTTTCATTATGTTTTGTGACTTTCTAGCTTTGAAGATCTTATCAAAAATGAAATCAGGCTAGCTTTCCATGTTTTTCTTCCTTCCCAAGAACATGCATTGAAATAGTTCTTTCTAGTTGGGGTTAAATAGTTCTTTACCAGTTTGGATAAAAATATCTTAATTCAGGTGTTTTAGTGAGTGATAAAACTGACCCTGCGTGTTATAGATCAATGAACTTCATTAATGTTGTAAATTGCACATGAGAATTTTATTGCAGTAGTTGAAACTGATGAAGAAATTTAAAAGGACAGATCTAATACGTTAATAGCAGGTGATTTCCCAAAGATGACAAAGGAAAGCATTTTTTTGAAAACTGATCTTCTCATTTATATTTCCGTATATTTGTCTAAATCAGGATGTCAGATAAAACATGATTTGTGCAACTGCTGCAGTCAAGACACTAGTGTGCAGACACTGCCTGAGCTACATGATGGTGAACACCAGATGCTCTCTGGTTTTCACCTGGGATTAGGACAAGGTATTAAGATTTTACAGTGTTACTTAACAGTAGGCTATCACTGGTGTCTTATGTTACTGAAGAGAATTCCAAAAAAGTCTGTTTTTCACTTCATGAATGTGTACTTAAATTACTTAGACAAGTATTTCTAATTATACAGACATGACTATAAATATTGATTTCTGAATAGATGTTTGTATTCATGTGTTGATAACGCTGAAGACTGATTAGTCTACCCATCGGTGTTTTAATAATTATGTTTTCACCCCTCAACATTCAAAAGAAATCAACATCTATGAATGTATGTATATACATATAGTGTGTTAATGTGTGAGAACAGCATTATAGGAATCTTACTTTTCAAATTATGTGTAAACCACCTAAAGGGTTTAAAACTCTAGACCCCACTGCCTACCCATTGAATCATAGTCTATAATCACTTGTTCAGAAGTCGACAATTGTACTTTTAATAGATTCATAGATTATGCTTGTGGTCACAAAACTCAGTGAACCACAGCCTTATACAAGCACTGTCCTGTTTATTTTATAATATACTTTTCACACAGGAATTCTAACAAATAATAACTAGACATATTTGTGTTGCTTTTGGTTCTAAAACATTCCATATTCTCAGCTGCAAGTTCAATCCCTTCTGACAGTTTATAATGTTTCTGAGGTTCACTCTACCACAGTAATTGGGTCAGAAAGTATGCTTACCAAAGTATTTTTACTTCAAACTATATAAAGCTGTTATTATTAATAATATACTCCAGCTACTGAATAAACCTTTCTTTGTGCTTTATAGATTTTTTAAATTTCATTCTCTTATATCAACCTCCATTCCCCTTTAGTAAACCATCCTACATTGCATGCTCTTTTAAGTCCATGTTTCTTTTATTTACCACCTATACACGAAGGCTAGTTCCATGAACCCTACTCCTGGGTGGTACATTTATCCTGGTGACATCACCATATAGTCAGGCTCTTATTGGAACTTTTTTTCTCATAGTGACCCTGAGAACACTGCATCTTCCTTGTCTCCTGTTCTGCAATTGCACTGTCCTGCTTAACATGATAGCTCTTCTGGAGACTGGTACAACTTTATTCAGAAGAGATGCTCAGTTTTACTTTTCTACAGTTATTTCTTTTCTGTCAAGCTAGAACATAAAGGGTAAAAAGGCTTTTGGTACCTGCAGTACCCAGTTCTCTTTCTTTTCTCCCATCTGGATGAAGCCCACAGCTGACACTCCTGATGAAAATCTCACATCTAACCCATGCTTAGTGTCACAGGTCCCAAGGATCCACAAGCTATCCTTTTTCAGTATGATGAGAGGGCAGTTTATCTGCCCTTTCAGATTTGACAGAGAACAGCCTCCAGGCACATTTACTCTGAGGAAATACAAACAGCGATTTTCTGTATGATCTGTTTAGCTTTGTTTTCACATTTATTTTCACAGGCAACATCATAGCTGGGATTTACTTTTAACTGTGAGTTGCACACACAAAAAGATCTGTTCTATTTGTACTGCTAGTTATATAATTTTTTTATTTTAAAATTGTTTTTTTGTACATTAAGTAAAAGTTTGCAATCCAAGTCAATTTGCCATGTTAGACCCTGCACATACCCCTCTACCCAGTTCTAGCTTCTGTCCCCACCTTGTGACAGAACACTCCATTTTCCACCCTGTACTTCCCATATTCAATCAATCAATTTCTGTCTTCTCCCCTTTACCCTCACATCTAGTGTCTAGAGAGGAGCTGTTCTGACCATCTCATGTATGTATTTAAGACAAGAAACACACACTTCACCAACATCACTTTGTCTTATAGTTCAGTTCACCAGTTGTCTGCAGAGTTGGCTTGGTTACTGGTTTCATCTCTGGGTTAACAGTGAGTTCAAGGGTCATGTCTTCAGTGGAGACTCCAGTCTGTCAGACCATGAAGTCTGGTCCTTAAATTGAGTTCTAGATCTGCACCTGCATTTTTCTCTTGCTGCTTCAGGGATTCTACACTGTATTCTTTGTCAAGGCAGTCGTTGGTGGTGGCCTGGCACCATCTAGTTCTTCTGGTTTCATGTGATATAGTCTCTCCATCATATGGCCATTTATATCTCCTAGGCTCATATGCTCCTCATGTTTTTGATGTCCACCATTTTCTTCTGCTTCAGGTGGATTGGGACCAACTGATACTCCTTAAATGGCAGCATGCTAGCTTTTAAGACCTCAGACACCACTCAAGAAAATAAGATACAAAACGGTTTCTTAAAAAACAGCATTAGTTATGCCAATTGACCTTGATGTCCCCTGAAACCATGAGCCCCAGACTGATGACCCTGCTATTCTGACCTTCAAAATTGGTGGCTAGTCATGCATTTTTAGAATAAGGGATTACAAAATACCAAGAGATCCCAATTTCAGTGCTTCATTTCCCTAATGAGTACCCCATGTATTACAGTGAAGAACTATTCCATAGGAGTTTTTCACTGTAGTCTTTATGGAAATGGATAACCAGGCCTTTCCTCCATGGTTATACTGAGAAGGTTTGAACCACCAAAATCTACATTAGTAAATGAGAATATGGTTTGAGCCCCCAGGAAGCCTTTCCTGTAATATTAAATGGAGCTGAATATATACACATTTATTAGCTATAATTCATGAATCTGGAGACACAACAACAAGATCATTTAAGGATACAGCCAGCCATAAATGCAAGTCATATATGTAATGTTACTGGAGACATTCCTAAATGAACAGTGAATTAGCTTATTTTATAGCATATCATAGAATGGTAGCACTGGGAGGTATATTTAAGATAATATATTTCCACACCTTTATTTTAAAGATCAAGAAGTGGAAGTCTAGAGTAATTATATTACTTGCCCAAGGTTACAGCACTAGTTAATTATCATTTTCCATGAATGTGATAAATATATTTTTGGAATTAGCATTAATTTTCCTACAGAGAGAATGTATGCAAAAGCAGTATATAATCCATGAAACAGATAATACCAGAAGGTATATGCAGAAATGAAAATAGCTGCTGGAGAAGGTTGGAGACACGTCAAACTCATCATTTAGTAAAGCTATGCAAATTCTTTTTAAAAGAAGCAGAAAATGTGAATTTGAGAAATTGATGTCAAACACACAGATATATATCTAACTCTGTCTCTGTCTCTATCTCTGTCTCTATCTCTGTGGATGCTCAGAGTCCCTGAATAGTATAAATGTTTAATGCACTTGGCTGCTAACTGAAAGACTAGAAGTTCGAGTCTACCTAGGAGCACCTCAAAAGAAAGTACTGGTTATCTACTTCTGAAAAATCAACCACTGAAAATCCCAAGTAGCACACTTCTGCTCTGATGTAGGAGGTCTGGTAAATAAGTTTACAAACTCATCCTTATTGCTGAATATCACTATGGCCAACTTAGAAGTGCTAACCCTTAGGAAGTTATGTACCTATACTAGCTGCTATTGCATACTTCAAAGCAATTTTGGAACTCTTTCTAGAATGGTCACTGCACATGGCACCATGGCAAGTTCATGAACTTAATTGTATAGCTATCTGTGAGGGAGTTTTTAGCCAGTAAACAAATAACTATATTGGAACACCCTCCCTATTCACCTGATCTGGTCCACAATGACTTTATTCTTTACCCAAAGATAATGGAAGTATTGACAGGAAGACATTTTGATGACATTCAGGACATCAAGGGTAACACAATGACAGTTCTGACAGCTATTATGAGAACAGAATTCCAGAATTGGCTTAAAGGGTGGACTAGGCACTGGTGACAGTGAATAGCTTCCTAAGGGGAACACTTTGAAGTTGACCATAGTGATATTCAGCAATGAAGTATTTAGAACAATTAAGTTTGTGGACTAATTGTTGGACCTCATACATGGGTCACCAAAAGCTTGAAATCAACTCAATAGCAACTGGTATACAGACATTCCCAAAGACAGGTAGACTGAGTTTTACTTTGTTGCAGTATGGGATTGGTGTTTAATGTAAAAGATGTTGAATAGCTTGTGACAAGTAGAGTTCCTGAGAAGGGAGTTGGTCACTAGCCTTGCAGGATCTCTTCAAACCTTTACTGACCTACCCCACATCATACAGTCAGTTGACAGTTCCCCAGTGATTTCCTAAATAGGGAGCTATCTTTGCCAGACAGCAGGTAGAACCTGCCACCCCAGGAAGTCCACCGAGGCCAGTCACTGGAGTACACAAAGATGGCTACTGACCAATTTTCCTCTCAGAACTATGCCTGAGCTCCAGGTGAGGAAGCACCAGAGCCAGCAGATGGCTCAAAGGCAACAAACCACTCTTACCCATTTAAAGAAACAGTCTACTGTGGCTCCAGAAAACTCTCAAAATGATGAACCAAAAAAAATCCCAGATAAAGAAGCCTTTCTGAAACTATATGAGGTCAAGTGCAAAAGAATCATGTAGAGAGCCCTCTTAGAGATTAAACAAAATGCAGCAGACCAAAATGAAAAATTAAGCAAGCTATTTGAAGTGATGGAATGACAATGATGTGAAATCCAGCAGATCACTAACAAAACTAAAGAATTAGAAAATTCAGTCCAAAGCCAAAAGAACAAAATCAAGGAGATGGAAGTCAGAATTAGTGAACTTGAGAATGGAGCAACTGACACTAGCATTTATGAAAAAAAATAAGAAAAGTGAAGAAGAACTAAGAAACATGTGGGACTCTACCGAAAAGAATAAGCTATGATTAACTGGAGTTCCTGAATAGGTAGGGATAGCTGATAACACAGAGAATATTGTTGCTGATTGCTGAGAGACAACTTTCCTGAAATTATGAGACAACAGATATCCAAGATGTGTACTGTACAACACAAAAACAAGACCCCAAAAAGAAGACACCAAGACATATGATAATCCAGCTTAACAAAATGAAACATAAGCAGAAACTCTTAAAGACAACAAGGCTCAAAGCACAGCCAACAATTAGAGGGAAGCTCTGTAGGCTTTTGTCTGACTTCTGGGCAGAAACTATGTTGGCAGAAGACAGTGGAATGACACATTCAAAGCCTTGAATGAGAAAAATTTCCAACAAAGAATTATGTATCCTCCAAAATTGTCTCTCAAATATGGCAGTGAAATTGAGACATTCACAGATAAACAGAAGCTTAGAAACCTTGTAAAAACCAAATCAAAACTACAAGAAATACTAAAAGACAATCTTTCCTTAGAAAAACAGAACCATTAAGTGTATATTTAAGGGGACAATGCAGGACACAGCACTCAGAATCCTACTCGGTTAGAGAAGACACAAAACTCAATCAAAATTACAATACTAAAAGAAGGGAATGAGTGATCATATCATGTAAATTATGCCACCATCACACTAAAAAGAAGGATGTACTACAATAGTTATAGCTCTTTCGGTTGGACAGGAAGTTAAAAAGATGTGCAGAAGTTAAAATTAGGTTTAAACTTAGAATATTAAGGGGTATCATAAGGATAGCCACAAAGCACAATAGTAATGCAAAATGTTAAAACAAGAAAAGTAATATATTGAGTCTCAACAAACAGAAAAGTTACACTAAGATGAAAAGTCAAGCAATAAACAAGACTGATCCAGAACAGAATATTAAGAGCAACATACAAGACACTAACACAAAAATAAATACACCAAAATGACAGTACTAAGTACATACCTGTCAATAATTACACTGAATGTAAACAGACTGAACCCTCCAATAAAAAGCCAGTGAGTAATATCCTGGATCAAAACACATAAACCATCTACATATTGATTACAAGAAGCACAACTTACACTCAAAGATAAGAACAAACTGAAAATTATGGGATGGAATAATAAATACCAAGTTATCAACATACAAAGAAGAACAGGTGTGGCAAAACTAATCTAACACAAAATAAATTTTAATGTAAAATCCACCATCATAGACAATGAAGGTCACTATTGATTGCTGAAAGTTTCAATATACAAATGGGACTTAATGATATTAAATATTTATGCACCCAATACCATAGCATCTAAATACATCGAAGAAACACTGACTATGTTGAAAAATGAGATAGATCACTCCACAAAAATAGCGGTAGCCTTCAACACTCTACTTTCAGTAATGGACAGATAATCCAGAAAAAAGCTCAATAAAGACACAGAAGATTTTACTGCAACAATTAACCAACTAGATCTCATCAACATATATGGAACTTCTTATCCATCAACAGATAAACACACCTTCTCCAATTCACATGGAACATTTTCAAAATACACTATGTGTTAGGACATAAAGCAAATCTCAACAAAATCAAAAACATTGAATTATTGTAAAGTATCTTCTCAGACCAGAGAGCCATAAAAGTCAAAATCAAGAACAGAAAAAACAGAAATTTGAATTTGTGGAAATTGAACAACAACTTGCTCAAAAAGCCATGGGTTATAGAAGAAATCGAGGGCAAAATAATTTATGGAATCAAATGACAATGAGAACACATCCTTCCAGAACCTACAGGATACAGACAAAGCAGTGCTACGAGGTCAATTTATCTTATAAATACACACATCAAGAAAGGAGAAAGGAACTGGGCCAAAGAATTAACCCTACAGCTTGAATAAGTAGAGAGCAACAGAAGAATCCTCAGGCACCAGAAATTTACATAAATAGAGAAACCTACCCTGCTCATAGATAGGAAGACTTAACATTGTTAAAATGTCTATTTTACCCAAAGTGATCCACATATAGAATGCAATTCTAATACAAATTAAAGTGACATTTTTCAATGAGATGAAGAAACACATCACCAACTATGTTTGGAAAGGGAAGAAACTTTGATTAAGCAAAGCACTACTGAAGAGGAAAATAGTGGAAAGCCTCATACCATCCAACCTTAAAACCTATAACACTGCTACAGTAGTCAAAACAGCCTGACACTGGCACAAAAAGAGACACATAGATCAAGGGAACAGAGTTGAGACCCCAGAGATGCCACCATCCTCTTACGAACAGCTGATATTTGACAAAGGCCCTAAGATTTTAAACTGGGGTAAAAACAGTCTCTTTAACAAATGGTGATGACAAAATTGGATACCCGTCTGCAAATAAACTGAAACAAGACCAATATCTTACACCTTACAAAAAAACTAACATTGGATAAAAGACCTAAATAGCAAACCTAAAACAATAAGGATCATGCAAGAATAAACAGGGTCAACAATGGAAGTTTTAATACAGAGCTTACACAGACTGAAATCTGACAAACAAAGCATAACCAACAGAAGAGAAAATAGATAAATGAGAACTACTAAGAATCAAACACTTTGCTAACACAAAGACTTTAGCAAAAGAATTAAATGACCACCTACAGAATGGGAAAAAATATTTGGCAATTCTATGTCAGACAGACATCTGATCTCCATAATCTATAAGGTACTACAAAATATCTACAAGAAAAAGGTAAATAATCCAATCAAGCAATGGGCAAAGAGATAAACAAACTCTTCTCTAAAGAGGATATCCCGGCAGCCAAAAGACACATGCGGAATTCTTCATGATCATTAGCTATTAAAGAAATTCAAATCAAAACTACAACAAGGTATCATCTCACCCCAAGAAGGTGGCCATGATCCAAAAAACACAAAACAATAAATGCTGGAGAGGCTGTGGAGAAACTGGAACTCTTCTGCCCTGCTGGTGGGATTGCAAAATGGTACAACGTCTTTGGAAAGAAATCTTGTTCTTCTTTCAAAAGCTGGAAGTAGATATACCATTTGACCCAGTAATCCTACTGCTTGGAATATATCCTACAGAAGCAAGGGCATTCACACGAACAGATACGTGCACACAAATGTTTACTGCAGCACAATCCATAGTAGCCCCAAAATGGAATCCACCGAGAAGCCCAGCAACAGATGAATGGATAAACAAAGTATGATATATATACTCAATGGAACACTATGCAATGATAAAGAACAATGATGACTTTAGGAAGCATCTCATAACTTGGTTTCAATTGGAAGACATTATGTTGAGTGAAATTAGTGGTATGAGGACAAATATTGTACGAGACCCCTACTATAAGGACTTAGAAACAGACTCATGTACAGAAGAAAAGACCCTAGATGGTTGCAAAGGAGGGGAGGGAGGAAAGGACAGGGCTGGTTATAGATCAGATAGTTGATAGAAATTAGGTTGGGTGAAATCAGTGACAGCACACATTAGAAAGAAGATGAATTTAACTGAACTTCAACAAAACCTGAACACTCTTCCAATCTTAACCCAGTATTGCAAGGACCAGAGTAGCATGGGCGGGGGGTCTATGGACCATGTTCTCAGGGTACATCAAGGCCAATTGGAATAACTAGCTTATTAGTAAGGGAGTCTTTTGCACCCCATATTGGTGAGGGGCATGCGGGGTCTTAAAAGCTAGCAAGCTGCCATCTGAGGTACACCGTATTGTCCCAACTCAGCAGGTACAGATGATCACCAAGGACCAAAATGACATGGGGGAAAGAGAACCCAGAAGACAGAAATACCCATGTGAATGGGTGGCTACATCAGCATGTGGCCAGAAAAACCAAATGGTGCCCTGCCACCATCAGTGACAGCAATGATGGGGCTCACAAAGTTGAGTCTCAGTGGCAGCATGATAATAAAAAGGGGTGCACCCTGAGAACTCCACTAAAAGACTGCAACTGATGGTCTGAAGGCCTCAGGATTTCCCTGGGAGCATGGCTCCTAGACCTGACACTGAGGTCATATAATTACTGAGGTCAATACCTCGGACAGGAATAGATTGTACTTGACCACACAGAGTGACCATATTGTGTGTGCACTTTATGGTTCTATGCATCTATAGGATGTTGTCCTGCTGGCCTCTTACTAGAGGGGAGTGGAGAGAACGGAGTAGACAGGACAGGAGATTGTTAAGGGGATATGACATGTGTCATGGTTGGAATTGTGTCCCCCCCAAAATGTGTGCAGCCACGTGGCTGGGATATGGTTCCCAATATCTTGGGACTGTCCTCCATTGTGTGGTTTTGCTAACCTGTATGTTAAATGATTAGGGTGGGGCTGTGAATTCCTGCTATGGGGGGAGTTTCCCTGTAGTATGGCTTGCCCCACCCTTAATGCTTTTAGCTTGCAAGGAATAAAAGGAAAAAGAAACAAAGGACAATTTGAGAACCTCGCTACCATCAAGCAAGCAGCACCGGGAGCAGAGCACGTCCTTCAGACCAGAGGTTCTTGTGTGAGGACGCTCCCTGGACAAAGACTGATGCAATACTGGACTTTCCTCCAGAGCCGACAAGGGGAAAGTCTTTCCCTGGAGCGGACACCCTGAATATGGACTTGCAACCTACCGGACTGTGTAAGAATAAATCTTTCTTTGTTAAAGCCATCCACTCTATGGTATTTCTGTTAGAGCAGCCTAGCTGACTAAAACAACATGTATATAACAGGAGGAGAGTACTGTCACCGGGCAAGGAGAGCAGTAGGAGCTGCACTCAGGCAGGCATGCGAATTTAAACTAAATTTTACTCTTTCACTCAATCACAGTAAATAAACATAAATAAATAAGTAAATAATTTTCCCAAGGACTTTAGTTATTTGTGATAGATTAGCATCCCATAAAAACATTATTTATGAGGGACGAGTCACTATTTCAAATATGAATGGCTCTTAGCAAACTCACATATACAATGTGGGTCTTTTACGCTGATTCATCTTTGGTGTCAGTGGGCTTTTTGCATTTCTCATTTTAAATAACATGCTGATCTCATATTACTTCTTGTTCATGGAGACACGTCCATCTACCTTTTTCTCTCGAAGCATACGTAGGTCTTCCAACCTTCAATATAGTCATAAGCATGTTGCTTACATTGTCAAGATGATTGTGGATTTCACTCTAAGGGAAACATTTACATTCAAGGATTGGATTTTCCAGCTCTCTCTTCCCTGCTGTAGCAAATAAGGAAGCATATATTATATTAGCATATGTATTATGCTAATATAGTATAAAGGAAAAATTGGAGCCATTGAATGGAGAATGAATACTTTAAAAATTACCCAAACCTTGAAGTGACTTTGTATGAGTAAGAAATAAACTTCTGGGGTTTTAATCCACAATAATTAGTATATTATTTCTAAACCATTGAATAATCAAGAAAATTTGGTCTGATACAATAAATTGAAACACACGTGGTATTATCAAAAATAAATCATTTTATAATAGCAGAGGTAAGCAAAGTTAAGAAATGAGGAACATATCTCATATTTTACTTTTGACAGTTGCTCGTAAGTTGGTTCTGACTCACAGAGACTCCATGTGCATCAGAGTAGAATTTTCAATGTTCGCTTTTTGAAGTAGACCACCAGACATTTCTTCTGAGGTGCCTCCAGGTGGCATCAAACTTCTAATTTTTTGATTAGCAGCTGAGCCATTCACCATTGCCATCATTATAGATAAATGTGTGATAGATGCTAATTTTTTTGTTATTATAAAATACAAAATGTATACACACCATCACTGACATATTCCACACCTTTATATGTAGTGTAGAGAATCACTCTTGTATAGTATAAATATGTCTATTCAAGGATGCTCAATACTGAAACTTTAAAAGTATGAAACAGCTCTATTCTATGTGAACAGAAATGCAGTCTGAAGAGATGCTGTTGACCATCTTTGTAATAATGTGAACTCAATGATAGTATTTGTGTAAAACAACTTCACATTATAAATGTTTAAGAACACATATGTAAACTCTTCAGAACTTGTCTAGAGAGGCTTACACCAAGATGATTAAGCATGAACATAAGTGAAGGGGACAGAAATTAGTAGTGATGCAAATAGAGCTTTGAAGTTTTGCATGTTTGTTTTATTATTACAAGGAGTCAATTCATGCATTTCTGAGTGTATTAATAACACATTACCTGTCAGTTCCTTTTTCAGTAATGGAAAGTTAAGCAATTTAGAAGAATAGGAACTCTGAGAACAACTGAGAAACAAAACAAGCAGAATCTTATTGAAATTATTAGACAGCTAAATGAAATTCAAACGTTAAATGACCAACTTTCAGAAAAGGAAAGAAAATTACTGAAGTGATTTTAACATATGAGAGCATTTTTCCTTCAGTGGCATCTGTTGATTCAAGATGAAGCTGCTTACAGGAGGAAAAGCATATTCTAGAACTTTTTGTGAAGGACAGGCTCATATAAATAGGAGAACATGACCCATCAATTTAGAAAGGAACTTCGAAAAATCTGTTTTTTTAAATCTAGAAGGCTACACTTTAAGTAAAGGTTATCCAAAAATTGACTGAATCTTAAAGATACTTAATGTTGAAAAATTTTCCTATTAAAGTGATATTCATTACAAGTAGGCCATCATCCTTCAAAGAGGAAACAAAACAAAATAAGAACACAGAGTGAAGCAATAACAACAACATCTATAAAGAATGATGAAATTATCTCTGTCTTAAAGATACCTCTCTATGAGTATTTACGTGAAATATTTTTAATGCTGTGACAGCACTTTGCTTGGCTTGGTGTTTAATAACCGGTCACATGAACAGTATGAAACTATCACTGAATAAAAAGAAAAAAATAGTAAAAATAAATCCAAAAATTTCAGATAATGGAGTTTTTGAAAGCAGATTTTAAAATAACTATACTTAAAATCTTAAATGTTAAAATGATTACTGTACTTAAAGAAAAAAAATATAATTTTGGAGTGAAAACTAGAGAGAAAAATATACTTCCAAAATGGGAAAACTGAATAAGTGAAGTTAACTGAATCAAAGAGTTAACACAAAACTAGATGCAACAAATAAAGCAATGTACTGAAATGTCAGATAGAGATAATACTCAGCAAGAAAAATGAAGAGAAGCAAATAAGATGAAAAGTATAAACTAGAAGACTTAAACATATTTAATACAAAGGTAAAGAAAGTAGTAGAATCTGAACAACAAAGAGAAAATACAGCAAAGGCAATATTTGAAGATACAATAATATCTGAAATACAATAACTAAGGATTTTCCATAGTGAGAATAGGCATCTCCAAGTTGTCGTTGATAGGTGAATTGAGTCAGTTCTGACTCATAATAACCTTATGTGCAACACAAGAAACAACGCATGGTCCTGCACCATGTCCACAGTTGTTACGTGTGAGCCCATGCTTGCTGCCACTATGTCAGTTCATTTGCCGAGCAGCGTTCTTTTTCTCACCGACCCTCTACTCACCAAATACAGTGACCTTCTCTAGAAACTGATCCCTCCTAACAACATGTATAAAGTATGTAAGATGTAGTCTCTCCATCCTTGCTTCTAATGAGCACTCTGATTGTACTTTATCCAAGACAGATCTGTTCATTCTTTCAGCAGTTAATGGAATATTCAATATTTTTCTCCAACACCACAATTTCAAAGATGTCAGTTCTTCAGTATTCCTTATTTATTATTAAGTTTTTGTATGCATATGATGCTATTGAAAATACCATGGCTTGGCTCAGGAGCAGCTAAATCTTCAAGATAATCAGCACCTCGAAGAGGTCTTCTGCAGCAGATTTTCCCAAAGCAATACTTCTTTTGATTTCTTGACAGCTGTTTCCACGGATGTTAACTATGGATCAGAGTAAAATGAAATCATTGACAACCTCATTCCTTTCTCTATTTACCACAACATTGCTTACTGGTCCAGTTGTGAGAATTTTTGTTTTCTTGATGTTGAGGTGCAATCCATAATGAAGGCTGTCGTCTTTGATCTTCATCAGTGTTTCAAGTTCTTTTCACGTTCAGCAAGTAAGGTTACGTCATCTGCATAACACAAGTTGTTAATGAGTCATCCTCCAATCTTGATGGTCTGTTTTCTTCGTCTAGTCCAGCTTCTCATGTTATTTTCTTGGTATACAGATTGGTTAGGTATTCTGAAAGGATACAACCCAATGCAGACCTTGCCTGACTTTAAACCATGTAGCATCCTCCTTTTCTTTTTGAATGACTGCCTGTTGATCCAAGTACGGATTTATGATGAGTACAATTATGTGTTCTGGAATTCCCCTTCTCTGCAATGTTGTGGTCCACACAGTTGTGTGTCTTTGCATGAAAACAAAACACAAGAAAACACCTTTCTGGTATTCTCTCCTTTCAGCCAAGATCCATTTGACATCAGCAGTGATACCCCTGGTTCTACATTGTCTTAGTTATCTAGTGCTGTAATAACAGAAATATCTCAAATTGATGACTTTAACAAAGAAAAGTTCACACTTACACAGTTCAGTAGGCTGGAAGTCCAAATTCAAGGTGCCAGCAACAAATGAATTCACCCTCTCTCTATTCTGGAGGAAGGTCCATGTGTTGTATCAGTCTTTCTTTGGTCTGGGAACATCTAGATGCAGGAACCTCAGGTCCAAAAGGCACGCTCTGCTCCTGGTGTATCTTTCTTGATGGTATCAGGTTCCCGGCTCTACTCTTGCTTCCTTTTCCTTTTATTTATTGTAGGATAAAAGGTGGTACAAGACACAGTCCAAGAAAACTCCCTTAGTAAGAATGTTACAGGCCCAGCCTAAACATTTTTAACATAATACAACTTTGCTCTATTAACCACAGGCACAGATTAGGATTTACATGTAACAATCACAAAGGGAAAATGTCTTCACAACACTGGCCATCAAGGCCCAGTCAAGTGGCAACATACATTTTAAGGGGACATAATTCAATCCATGACATAAGTCCTCTTCTGTATCTGGCTTGAAGTTCTGGCAGTTCCCTGTCAATACACTGTTTCAGCCACTTTTGAATGATTTTTAGCAAAACCAATGCTTTTGGTGCAGTTTGGACTTCTTCCTTTTGTAACATCAGTTCCTGATTATATGCTACCTCTTAAAATTACTGAACACTGATTAATTCTCTTTGATATAATGCCTGTAATTTCTTTCATCTTCGTTTGATGCTTTCTGTGTCATTTGCTATTTTCCCTGTAGAATTCTTCAGTGTTGCATCCTCAGACCTGAATTTTTATTCAGTTCTTCCAGCATGAGAAATGTCAAGTGTATTCATCCGTTTTGGTTTTCTAGCTCTAACTCTTTGCAGACGTCATCATACTATGCTACTTTGTCTTCTAGAGCCTCTCGCTGAAAACTTCTGTTCAGTTCCTTTTCATAATCATTTCAGCCAAGACTGAATGAGCATTAAGCATAAAGAGGAGAATAATCAAAGAAGCTACATTATTTCATAATAATACAATGTCTGCCATTTAGTTCAAAAACTCGTCCTAGGAAAAGTGCCACCTATCTCATTGCTGAGTATCACTATGCTCACCTTCAAAGTACTCCTTTTGGGAGGCTATGTACAGAGGCCAACACTTAGTTCACCCTTTAAAGCAATTTTGGAACTCTTTTTCCAGAATTGCCATTAGAGCTGTTGTATTATCCTTGATGTCCTGAATGTCATCTAAATGTCTTCTTTTCAATATTTCCTTTATCTCCATATAAAGAAAATACTACTGGGAGGCCAGATCAGGTGAGCAAGCACTGTGTTCCAATACAGTTATTTGTTTCCTGTATAAAAACACCCTCACAAACAGTGCCGTGTGAGCTGATGCACTGTCATGATCAAGAGCCATGTTGTTGTTTTTATGTGCTGTGGAGTCGGTTCTGACTCATAGTGACCCTATGAACAACAGAACGAAACACTTCCCAGTCTTGGGCCACGTCCACAATTGTTTGTACGCTTAAGCCCACTATTGCGGTCACTCTGTTGATCCATCTTGTCGAGGGTCTTCTTCTTTTTTGCTGACTCTCCTCTCTACCAAATATGATGTCCCTCTCCAGGGACTGATCTTTCCTGACAACATTTCCAAAGTGTGCAAGATGTAGCCATGAGTTTTTGCCAAAAAGTTCAGGGCATTTTCATCTAACTTTCTCACACAGCCTTTTCAGCATTTCCAAATAGTAAACTTGGTTAACTGTCCAGGTGGTACAAATTCATAATGAGCAATCCCTCTGATATCAAAAAAGGTTAGCAACATCATTCTGACTCTAGATTCGGACAGCTGGAATACATTTGGTCATGTAGAATTGGCTGACTTACATTGTGGACTTTAACACTTTGTTTCAGGGTTGTGTTGTTACACTAATGTTTCACTGCCAGTGATAACATGCCTCAAAACATCATCTTGCCTCTCTGAAAGGTCTTAGTAAAGTGTGATTTCTCCTTTGCTCTTGTTCATCAGTGAGCTCCTTCAGGGTTACTTTTGAACCCATCTTTCTCATGTCCATATTTTCAGTTAAGATTTTCCTAACTGTTACTCTATCAATGTTTACTTGGTCTGTTAGGCTTCTCACAGGCAGCTAATAATTTTGATGAAAATTTGTTGAATTTTTGCAAGGTTTTCATCAGTTCTGCTTGTTATAGTTACCCAAACCTCTCTTCATCGGTGATGCTTTCTCTCTACTCAGAAAAACTTTTATTCCATTTGTACACTGTCATTTTCTCTATTATTATGATTATGAGTAAGTGAAGTTATACAATCCATATCAATTTTTCTTACTTGCCTCTCTACATCTCTATCTGCTCTCCCCACCCTATGAGAGCACACATCTCCTTTTCACTCTTTACTGTTAGTATCCACCCAACAAACACCTGTCCACTCCTCTTCACCCTCTCCTCTCCCCTCTAGAAAGAAATCAGTAGAATAGCCTTCTATAAATGTATAAAACCATAAAGTACACACACCACGGGCTCACTCTGTGTCCCAAAGTCCAGTCCATTCTTAGTCCCAAGGGTTGACCTCAGTACTGTTTTTGGATATGGGCCAGTAGCAAGTCTAGGGCCCATGTTCCCAAGGGAACACTTTAGGTTGTTGGACCATCAGTTCTGGTCTTTTAGTACAGTTCGGATCTGCATGCCTCTTTTTCTTATGTTACATCAGGGACTCCACATTGTATCCCCTATCGTGGCTGTCTTTAGTGGTGACTGGACATCATCTGATCCTTCTGGACTCATGCTGATGTGGTTTCCCAATCATATGGGTACTTCTGTGTTTGATTTTCTCAGTGGTCATCTGCTCCAGTAGACTGAGGCCAATGGATGTTCCTCAGATGGTAGTTCACTGACTTTTACGACTCCGGAAGCTATTCACCAATATGGGGTGAAGAAGACTCCCTTAGAAAAAGACTAGTCATTCCAACTGACCTTAGTGTCCCTTGAAAACACAGTCCCAAGACCCCTGTCCTTGTGACTCTATTATTTGAAATGTTGAGTTGAATTTAGTAAACCTTTCAGTTTATGCTGTGTTCCATTTATGTTGACCTGCCTTCTACTGAGTGTTGTCACACCCTTCACCTAACTGAATTCCTATCAACTATCTAATGTATGACCAACTCTCTTCTTCCCTCCCCACCCTTGTAGAAGTCAAAAAGTCTTTTCTTCTGTGCATATGTCCTTTTTTAAGTCTTTACAATAATGATCTCATATAATACTTGTCCTTTTGCAGCTGACTGATTTCTGTCAGCATAATGCTTTCTGGTTGATAACAAGTTATGAGATGATTCCTAAAATCATCATTGTTCTTTATCATTGCATGGTGTTCCATTGTATTATATATATATACCATAGTTTGTCCACCCTTTAATCTGTTGATACGCACCTAGGTTGATCCATCATTTTGCTGTTGTGGAATGTGCTGCAATAAACATTCATGTTCATAATATCTGTTCATGTGACAGCCCTTATTTCTATTTCTGTAGCATACATTCCAGTCAGTGGGATTGCTGAATCATATTGTCATTTTCTTCATAATGTTATTCCCATAAACTTGGACTAACATGACCCTGATTTAACTTCGTCTTGCCAAGTTTAATAATAAGTTTAACGTTTATACTTTAATTCAAGATCTGACATTCTCACAACCACACACAAAAACACATAACAATAATGACTGCCACTCAGCAAGACATAGCCACATTTAAGTAAACACACAGTTGTGAGACATTTATACACCAGGGTAATGAAACCTTACCAAATTATTTGTATAGTACTGCCAACTTAAGAGCAAGCTGGAAAGTTTGTAAACTTGATTGTTAGACTCATATTGCTAAAACCAACAAATTATGAGAAGATGTTAAAACACTCAGGCGGAAGAAAGTTTGCCTTCAAGAAGCACCTAATTTCATTTAACAAGAAAGAAAGAAACCAGAAGACAGCAGTATGACTTCATCTTACTTAAAAACAGTAATGCTTCCCAAACCAGTAACCTATATCAAGTGAGAATATATTTTAAGAATTAAGCTGTGAGAGAGAGGAAGACAGCAAAATAGACATTTCCTGTGATTCTTCTATTAACAAATATCTAAAAGAACAGATGAATTGATTACATATAATATTCTAGGAGTCCTGAGCATGAAACAGAGTTGAGAAATTGAACTCAGCAGCAGGGAAGGGAGAATAGTTCCAAAAGTACCTAAGAGGAGTTAGACTTGACCTGCAGGGAGTAGGCTGTATCAAGCACGATGAGCAGAGCATTAGTGGTTGAAGGGTGTCCTCCTCAGCAGGAGAAACTGACTAAAGAATCCACTCACACCTCCAGGACTAACACTAGCTGGTCAAAGGTAAAGTAGTTTGCTTCTAAACCAGCATGCAGATCTAAATCTTTCCTTGCAATAAACATCGCTCCCTTCTCCTAGAGCTTCCCTTTCCTTTTTCTGCACTGTGTCTGGCTCTAGAGACTTATTCTATTAACTGTACATGAGGTAGGGCTCTTTAAGGCAGCCCAGAGCCATTCTCTGAGAGAAAAGGAGATATGCCTACCTTACAGGCACTCAGAGACGGCCATAAGCCCACTCCCTTTTTCAGCACCTACAGCCAAATACAAGTGCCTATACCAAACACCCTAGCCTATCTATGACAGTAAGGGAGAGAATTTACCCCATGTTTAATGACTGACTACCTAGACACTTGATCTGAATCCATAACAAATGGACTCTTAGGCTCAGCATATCTAGAAACAGCTCTAACCACCTAGTGACAGGATATTAGCATTTTTAAGACACATATAACCAAACTAGCACACGACAGCAGACTATGTGGACATCTGAAAACAAAGTAAAACAAGAAGCTAGAACACAATCACTCACACTCATTCACTGCCATCAAGTCTGGTTGGACTCATAGTGATCCTAGCTGCCCCATAGAGTTTCCAAGGAGCACCTGGTGAATTTTAACTGCCGAACTTTGGGTTTGCAGATGTAGCACTTAAGCCACTACGTCACCAGTGTTTCCCTGTAATACAATAGGAAGTCCAAAAATAAATAAACACAACTTACTAATGGTTCAGTGACAACAGTCAATACCAGATCTCTTAATGAGGCAGAATACTACGGCTTCAGAAGCTCCCAAAACAGTCAACAAATTTCCAGATAAAGAAAACATCATGGAATTACCACAGGTAGACTACAAAAGATTAATATTAAGAATTCCTCAAGAAATCAGAAAGGAAATGAGGCAAAATACAACTCAGCATAATGGCAAATAGACTGCAAGAAAGAATAAAGAGACAGGAATTAGAAAGTCAGGAAATCAATAATAAAATTACAGAACTAAACAACTCAGTAGTACTCAAAGGAATAGAATTAAGACAATGGAAGGCCAAAGTAGTGAGACAGAAGATAAGGCATGTGACACAAGCATATCTGAGGATAAATCAGATGAAAGAATTTTAAAGTGTTCAAAACCCGCTAAGAATTATGGTGGACTCTGTCAAAAGGAATGATCAACAGGTGAGTGGAATATGAGAAGAGGGAGGAATAACAGAAAATACAGATGGAATTGTCAAAGATTACTTGATAGAAAACTTCCCTGACATCATGAAAGTTAAGAAGACACCTAGTCAATGTGCTCATGGAACCCTACACATGTAGATCTCAAACAAAAGACACGAATGCCAAAACTAAAGATAAGGAGACAATATTAGAATCGGATGGGATAAATGAAACAAAAAATACATCTGCAAAGGAAAATCAATAAGACTAAACTCAGGATACTTAGGAAAGGCCATTCGGGAAAGAAGGCAACAGATTGGCACACACAAAGCCTTGAAGGACAAAACGGCCAATGAAGAATTACATATCCAGCAAAACTGTCTCTCAAATACGATGACAAGATTAGGACATTCCAGATACATGGAAATTTAGTAAAGTTTCAAAATAAATAAATAAATAACAAAAATTGCCAGAAATACTAAAGGGAATCATTTGGTTAGTAAAACATCAACATCTGATAACAACCAGACTGTAATGCAGAACACAGTAACTGAATATTAAAACAACAGGAAAATCATAAAAATGAATCAATGGCAAAGCACCGAAACATGAAAACAGATATGTCATTGTATAAACAATATGAAAAAAGGTGGGACTTAAACATGTTGTTGTTAGGTGTCATTAAGTTGATTCTGACTCACAACAGCATTATGTGCAACAGAATGAAACACTGCCCAGTCTTGTGCCATGCCCACGATTCTGTTTATGCTCATCATTGCAACCGTTGTGTCAATCCATATCATGGAGGGGTTATCTCTTTTTCACTGACCCTCTGTTCTACCAACATGAAGTCCTTACCAAAGAACTGATACTCCCTGACAATATGCCCGAAGTATGTAAGGCAGAGTCTTGCCATCCTGATTTCCAAGGAGTACACTGGTTGCACTTCTTCCATAAAGAAATCTGCTCTTTGTTTTGGCACTCCATAGTATGTTCAGTATTCTTCTTCAGAAGTGCATTTCAAAGGCATCAATTATTCTTCTGCCTTCTCTGGAGGTCAGTACTACCCTAGCCCCTAGGGTCACCATGAGTCGGATCTGACTCGACGGCACTTAGCTTTGGCTTGGCTGGCTTCTCTATTCATTGTCCAGTGTTGCACTCATATGTTGCAACAGAAAATACCATGGCTTGGGTCGGGTGCACCTTAGAGTTCAAGGTGACATCTGTCCTCATCAACATTTTAAAGAGGTCCTTTGCAGCCCATTTCCCCAACGCAATACATCTTTTGATTTCTTGATTGCTGCTTCCATGGGTGTTGATTGTAGAACCAAGTAAAACAAAATCCTTCACAACCTCAATCCAGTCTTCATTTATCATGATGTTGCTTACTCATCCAGCTGTGAGGATTTTTGTTTTCTTGATGTTGAAGTGAAACTCATGCTGAAGACTGTGGTCTTTTATCTTCATCAAGTGTTTCAAATCCTCTTCACTTCAGCAAGCAAGATCATGTCAGCTGCACAAAGCAGATTGTTAATGAGTTGTTCTCCCATCTGGATGCCTCATTTGTCTTCATATTGTCCAGTTTCTCAAATTATTTGCTCAGCATAGATTGAAAAGGTATAGTGAAATAATACAACCCTGACTCACAGCTTTCTTGACTTTAAACCATGCAGTGTCCCCCTGTTCTGTTCACACAGCTGCCTTTTGATCCACGTAAAGGTTCCTCACTAGCAAAAATAAGTGTTCTGGAAATCCCATTCCCCACAATTTTAGCTATGATTTGTTATGATTCACACAGTCAAATGCTTTTGGGTAGTCAATGAAACACAAGTAAACATTTTTCTTGTATTCTCTACTTTCAGCCAAGATCTACTGACATCAACAATGATATCCCTAGTTCCAAGTCCTCTTCTGAATCTGGCTTGAATTTTTTACAGTTCCTTGTCAGTATACTGTTGCAGTTGTTTTTGAATGATCTTTAGCAAAGTGTTACTTGCATGTGGTATTAATGATATTACTGAGTAATTTTCACATTTGGTTGGATCACCTTTCTTGGAAATAAGCATAAATATGGATCTATTCCAGTCACTTGGACAGGTAACTGTCCTCCAGATTTCTTGGCATAGACAAATGAGCACTTCAACACTGCATCTGTTTGTTACAATACCCCAGTTAATATTACAAGTTCCCAGAGACTTGTTTTCCTCCAATGCCTACAATGAAGTTTCAATTTATTCCTTCAGCACCGTCAGTTCCTGATCATATGCTACCTATTCAAATGGCTGAGCATCTACCAGTTCTTTCTTGTGTAACGTAATGTGCAAAAAGCACATGTCATTATAACACTTTATTTTGTCTTCTTAAGTTGTCCTTTGAAATCTTCTGTTTAGTTCTTCTGCTTCATCATTTCTTCCTTTTCTTTAGCAGCTCAAGATTCCAGAGCAAGTTCCTGAGTCTCTTCTGACATCCAATTTTGTCTTTTCTTTCTTTCCTGTCCTTTTAATGACCTCTTGCTTTCTTTGTGAATGATGTCTTTGATGTTATTCCATGTCATTAGTCTTATTAGTCTTGAACACATGAAATCTGTTTTCGAGATACTCTCAACTCAGGTGGGATATACTTAAGGTTGTACTTTGGCTCTCATGGACCTGTTTTAATTTTCTTCAGTTTCAATTTGAATTTTCACATAGCCAATTGATGGTCTGTGCTGCAGTCAGCACCTGGTCTTATTCTGATTACTGACAGGAATTCTGACTGGTGATATGGAGCTTTTCCACCATCTTTTCCCACAGATGTAGTTGATTTGATTCATATACATTCCATCTAGTTAGGTCCACATGTATAGTCACCATTTGTGTTGGTGAAAAAAGGCATTTGTGATGAAACAGTTGTAAGTCTTATGAAATTATGTCATGCAATATTCATCATCAATTATATCATCAAGGTTGTATTTTTCAACTTTTTTCCAACTTGTTTCCAACTTTTTCTTTCCAATCACCAGTAATTATCAAAGCATTCTGATTGTATGTTCAATCAGTTTTGGACTGCAGAACCTGGTAAAAATCTTCAGTTTCTTCATCTTTGGCCTTAGTGGTTGGTCTATAAATTTGAATAATAGTCATATTAACTAACTTTCCTTGTAGACATATGGATATTATCCTATCATTGATAGCAATGTACTACAGGACAGATGTTGAAATGTGCTACAACATCATTCCTCTTCAAGTTTTCATTCCTGCATAGTAGACCCTATTATTTTCTGATTCAAAATCCCAGTATTGGTCCATTTCAGCTTAGTAATGCCTAGGATATCAATGTTTGTGCATTCAATTCCATTTTGGGTGATTTCTAATTTTCCTAGATTCATATTTCACACATTCCCTGTTCTGATTATTAATGTATGTTTGCAGCTGTTTCTTCTCATTTTCAGTTATGTCACATCAGCACATGGGTGACACTTCTGTTATCTAAATATTGATGGTATAGCGTTCAGCATTACAACAACCTACAGGCTCCACAATACAACAAACTGACAGATAAGTGAGGGTAAAAAATACAGTCATAGGAATGTCATATGAAGAGGAAGTAAAAGTCATACAAAGAAATTAAACACTGGTTTAAATTTAGAAAACAATTGTAAACATTGAGGTAACCGCAAAGGACATTAGTATTCTTGTGCATCAATGTAAAAAAAAAGAACATTATGAAGTCTCAGCAACTACAAAATCAACAACAAGAAACACAAGAGGACAGAGTAGTTGTCTACAAACTACAAGAAAAGACATCAAAGCGATAGCATTGAACTCATATCTATCAATAAATATTCCGAATGTAAATGGATTAAATACACCATACAGAGACGGAAAGTGGTAGACCGGTATTTTAAAAAAACACAATCCATCCATATGCTGCCTGTAGGAAACTTATCTTAGGCTTAAGAACAAAGCAAATTAAAACTAAAAAGATGGTAAAAAAAAAAAAAAAGGTATCTAATAAAAGAAATTAAAGGCAAAAACAGGAGTGGCAACACTAATTTCTGACAAAATAGACTTTAAAGTAAAATCTACCACATTTGATAAGGAAGGTCACTATATAATGATTAAAGTGTCAATACCCCAAGAGGACATAGCTGTATTAAATATTTACACACTCAGTGACAGGGCTCCAAAATACATAAAACAATGTCTAACTGCACTGAAAACAGAATGGGACAGTTCCACAACAAAGCAGGAGATTTCACCAAATCACTGACAGTGAAAGACAGAACATCCAAAAAAAAAAACTCCATGAAGCATGGATTATCTAAACACCACACTCAATCTACCTGACCTCATAGACATACACAGAACACTCCACCCAATAGCAGACAGGTATGCTTTCTTTTCTAATACACACAGAACATTCTATATTATACCAGAACAGAGTCTATATTATGCTGTAAAACAAGTCACATACAACTGAAAGCATCTAAATATTGCAAAACCATAAAGCCATAAAGGAAGAAATCAATATGAAAAATAGAACAGAAAAAAATTGAAACACAAAAACTGTCGTGGATTGAATTGTGTTCCCCAAAATATACGTGTAGCCATGTGGCTGGGCCATGATTCCCAGTATCTTGTGACTGGCCTCCCTTTTGTGGTTTTCCTATGCTGTGTGTTAAAGGATTAGGGTGGGACTGTAAATCCCTTCATAGGATCACCTCCCTGCTCCATTGTAAAGGGAGTTTCCCTGGAGTATGGTTTGCCCCATCCTTAATCTTTTCATCCTGCAAGAGATAAAAGGAAAGGGAAACAGGCTGAGAATTGGGAATCTTATACCATTAAGCAAGCAGCACAGGGAGAAAAGCACGTCCTTCAGACCTGAGGTTCCTGCGCCTGGACAAAAACTGATGCAGTACCGGGCTTTCCTCCAGAGCCGGCACCCTGAATATGGACTTACAGCCTACTGGACTGTGGAAGAACAAACCTTCCTTTGTTAAAGCCATCCACTCTGTGATATTTATGTTACTGAGCAACTGCTGGGTTATAAAAAAAACTGCTGGGTTATAAAAAAAATGAAGGACAGAATAGAGAAATTCACAGAATCAAGTGAAAGTGAAAATACATTCTTCCAAAACCTTTGGGACATAGTAAAAGCAATGCTCAGAGGTCAATTTATCTCAAAAAATGTACACATGCAAAAAGATGAAAGGGATAAAATAAAAACATTAACCCTACAACTTGGGCAAGTAGAAAGAGAGCAGCAAAAGAACCCCTAGGGCACCAGAAGAAAACAAATAATAAAACTTGATGTAGAACTAAGTGAATTAGAGGACAGAAAAATGAAGGAGTAAACAAGACAAGAAGCTGCTCCATTGAAAAGATGAACAAAATCCATAAAGCACATGCCACACTGACAAAAGAAAAAATAGGAGAGGAAGCAAATAAACTGAATAAGAAATGAGATAGATGATAACAGAAGAAATCTAACTGAAATTTAAAAAAAATCACAACGCTATGAAAAATTGTACTCCAAAAATTTTGAAAGCCTAGAGGAAGTGGACAACTTTCTAGAAATACTCTGCTTCACTAAACTAACACAAACAGTGGTAAAACAACCAAATATGCCCCTACAAATGAAGAAAGGGAAAACGTAATTTTAAAACTCCCAATCGAAAAAAAAGAAAGAAAGCACTACCCTTGACATCTTCACTAGAAAATTCTATCAAACTTTTAGAGAACTCTTACTAAGGATAGTTCAGAGTGTAGAAAAGGATCAGACACTGCAAAACTCATTCAATGAAGCTAGCGTAACCATGATACCAAAAGCAGGTAAAGACAGAACTAAAAAGGAAAAGTACATACGAGTATTTCTCATGAACTTAAATGCAAAAATCCTTAACAAAAATTCTAGCCAACAAAATAAACTAAACACAGGACCCAACTGGATTAATACCAGGGTTGCAGGGATGGTTCAACATTAGAAAAACAATCAGTGTAATCAACCAAATAAATAAAAAATAAGAACCACTTAATTTTTCCATTTGATGCAGAAAAGGATATAACAAAGCCCAATACCCATTCATAATAAAAATTCTCAGCCAAACAGTATTTGAGGGAAAATCCCTCCCTTTTATAAGGGTCATCTATCATTCTAAAGGCAGAGAATGTGAAAGACTTCCTCTTTATAATGGGAACCGTAAAGGATGTCCTTTGTCATCACTTTTGTTCAACATTGTGCTGGAGGTTCTAGCCAGAGCAATCAGGCAAGATAAAGAAATAAAGGCCATCCAAATTGGTAAGGAAGAAGTAAAAGTATCTCTGTTTGCAGATACGATCTGCAAAAGAATTCACACACACACAAAAAATACTGAAACTAATAGCTGACTTCAGCAAAGTTTCAGGATATAAGATAAACTTACATAAATCAGTTGGATTTCTTTATACCAACAAAGCAGACATCAAAGAGAAAACTCAGATAAATACCATTCACAATAACCCCTAAGAAGATAAAATACTTCGTAATGAATCTAACCAGAGACATGAAGTGTGTGCAAGTTTTCATACAACAAATTAACTCAAATTGTAAACTTTCACTTAAAGCATAATAAAATATTTTTGGAAAAAAGCTAAAATTTTTAAAAAGTGATCATTTGTCACAAGAAATCCTGTAAGAGTTTTCTTCAGACAGAAGGTAAGAAATCCATAAAAAAAAAAAGAAGGAAAAAAAAAAAAGACATACAAATAAAAAAATGAAGTTTGGTCTCTGCTTGATTTTATATATAATTACAGCATAATAGTAGATAACCACCTTCTGAAAGAAAAAAATTAAAGTAATATTGTATCTAGTAGATAATAAAATAGGAAGATTATGTTATTGTGGCTGGCAGTGTTGTCTCAACTTAAATGTGTTAATCATAAAGGAAAATTGAATAAAATAAAGTATGTTAAAACTAAGAACTTTCATTTAGCTACAGGTACTAATGAAAAGATACAATAATGGAATCTTTTATAAAAACTGTATTTCTCTTAACAAAAATAAAACAGAAATTTCTCATGTAAAAATACTGTATCAATAACATTAACAGTAAAGATAATTTGGAAAGAACACAAATGTAACAAATTTGTGAGTAGTAAATTAACTATTTGCTTTCACAAATTGGAATACTGCAATTTTAGACAGAAGTTTGAGAAAATGTTTAGCTATCACATGTTACATGAAAGTTAGAGTGCAAGTGTAAACATTTACAATTATTGAATTTAGTAAAATCTGAATGGAAAATTAACAGAAAAAGTGTGGTGTTGAAAAAGTTCTGTGAGTGTGTTAATTTGACTTGATATGTTTTGTCTTCTAAATTTCCATATTTTCCAAAGTAAAAGACTTTACACTTACAATGCAAAAATAAATGCCTACCTTGCATCTTAAATACCTAAGGTGGTGGTTGGAAGTTCTATTATACATGCATTTTTCCTGGTGTAATGATGGTGTTGAGAGTAGAGAGGTTGAGAAATGAGGAATGTTTGGGACCAGATTCTATTTTTACTAATACTACAAAATTGCTATGACAATTACTTTTCATCTGCTTTCACTCATACGACCTTCGTCAAATACAATAACCATCTTCCAAACTTTCCTTATATACTTAGGGGTGAACGTCATCTTTAGCTAGTTTTCAAACAGTGACAAAATGAAGGGTCAAGAGTTCCAGTTCATGTTTTATTTCCAGCTTTGTCATGATCTATTGTGTAAGGTGTCTGCTTTTTGCTTTACGCCCTGAAAAATGAGTGTAGAAGAATGGTTCATTTCTAAGATGTCTTCACACTTAAAATATTTCTCTACTGTGTTAAAAATTAACTACTCAAATAAGCATTATGTTGATTTTATTTGTAATATATGTACATTTTATACATAATTATGTTGAAGTTATGAAGTGTTATGATAAACTTCAGTAACATTAACTACTTTTATAATTTTAACATTTAATGTGAATATTCTCTTCTAGTTAGTGGCAATATGAGGCTTATTAATAATTACTAGGAAACTCCCTAGAGACAGTAATTATAATGTTAATTAGCTCTGCACTAAAGTTTGAATTAACTTGATCATTATGTAAAAAGTTAGCTGATCTGTTAATATTTTAATGATATACTTTCTTCCTGAAATGGCAGAGTACTCAGGCTCGTTGAATATTATCTTTGTGAATTGCATAAACTCATTCTCTGTTTTAAGATATTTTGGTTTAATGCCATAGTAGTGTAGTTTTTTAGGTTTTTGGTTTTTAATAACTTTGTAGTTAATCTAGTGGAGTATGTTTTTATTTTAAGTAGTAACTAATTGAGAGAAATATTATTATAACTCACACACAAGAGAGTTCTTTAATATACACTATTCTGCCCCATTGCTTTTAATTCCACTGAAGTTTATTATCTGGTTAGTTTACACTGAGATATGGCAATTTATATGTGTGTTTCTCTTTTCTATTTTACTTCAGAAAAGGGCACATAAACCACGTTTGGTAAAATATTTTTTTGCCTAAAATTCTTTGTAATAGCAGCACACAGTTTAAAATTATTTGCCTGACATTTACAATTAAAATAACAAATATAACTTCATGCTGAAGAAGAATAGCCTGATTTTCTTGAAATTGTGGTCTCCCGCTACTCACGTGGATAAGTCAATGTCCCTACCTGAAAGTCCACATCCTCATTCAATTCCCTTATTCTGAATACACCATCCCTTAGGATTTTTAAGCCGATGTGAAAAGCGGACAATGCAGAGACACTGAAGAAGTCCTCTGAGTGAGCTCTTGACACGTACGGAACTGACAAGAAATCACTGCTCCCCTAGGTGATCTTCACTGCCAATACCATAGCAGAACCTTCTGAGGATTCAGGACAAAAAAAAAAATGAAGAGCTCTCTTTCTCTGACTGATTTGTGGGAGGCTGTCCCGCACATTTGCAATTAACAGCAATGACACAATTTGCCGTTCTATTATTAGCAGCCTAAAATTGGTAAGTAAGGAAAAATATAACTAAAAGACTTGTGATTTTTTTTCCATGTTTCTATTTGGTTTGGCTAATGCTCCCTGTTACTGAAGCAAACACAATTCAGACTAAAAAAGAAAAAGAAAAAAAACTATTGCCATCAAGTCAATTCCACCTCATAGCGTTTCTGTAGGACACAAACACATTTCAGTTAGCAGTTGCACTCTGAATGGCTATAACACCAGGATTTAAATCCTTGCTCTGTCACTTCATAGCTGCGTACCCAACTCGACGGCACTTGGTGCTTGGCTCAACCCCAGACAAGTTACTTAGTGCTTCTGTGCTTGAATTTCATCACCAGCAAAACGAAAATATATATGACACTGTAACATTCAAGTTCCAGTTATGAAAACAGACACCAGTCTAGATGTTTCAAACTTTATAAATCTAATGCGAAGAACTGATGACTAGCTGAAAATTCAGTATGTCTGTAATGAAATAACTGAGAGATTAATAACTTCAGAAAGCTTCTATCACCATAGAAATGGGGAACAAAACTATCTTTGATTAGTAAAGACAACAGAAAGAGGAGAGTACAGAAAATGTAGATTTTGAACTCTCAGCACAAGCATCACAGCAAAGAATATGCAATGATGTTCTCGACACTGAGAAACTAAAGATGACTAACATAAGTTCTACTCACAGAGATGCTGTGAGAATAGATTCTTGTACAACAGAGCTGTGAGATCCAGAGCAAGAACAAGAGGAAGTATCAAGAGTATAACTAAATAGATGTTGAATAATTTAAGGATGTCAGTGACGTACTGATCAAATGCCTGACTGCTAACTGGTAGGCAGGTAGCTACTCTATAGGATAATAGACCTGGCAACCTATTCCCATAAAGATTACAGTCTAAGAAATCTTATGGGTGCAGTTGTACTCTGTTCTATAGCATATCTAAGAGAAATGACTCAACCAAATACAATAACTTTTACCTGATTAACTTAAATCTCCCATCATTTAGCTTGATTTTCTTCTTCTTTGTTCCTAAGCCCTGTAAGGAGTTACCCATTACTTTGTAAACTTTTTCTACCTTCTTCCTGGATTATACAGTTTCTTTCTGCTTATGAATCTGCAGTATCATTTAAAAAAGTTAGATATAACCAATATGTTTATTTTCTATCAAGTAAAGTAGTAATTATGCAGAAAGAAGACTGGAATCACATACACTAGACTGATGATCAAGTCAGACATTATAGGCAGATAATGCGTTGAACAGACCAAAGCAGTATGAGTCACTTAGATCACTGAAGCATCCTAAACAGATAACAAATGTGGTTCCATTTATCATTATTTTAGAATACTAATAAATGCAGGTTTTAATTTTAGAAACAGTAACCATTATTTATTTTATTTCTTGAATTCTTCTAAAACTATCTTTGCATAATCCCAAATGCTTATAAACTATGTGCTATATAGTACATTCTCTTTATGTATGGCCTTTATCATTCTGGGTTTGTAATGATTTTCTAGGCCAATATTCCAAAGGAACTGGGTAGTTTATTACATAGAGTAAGTAAAACCTTTGCAGGGATTGTACAATTTACTATACAAAAAAAGGGATGGCGGTCTATTGAGGAGATTGACCAGCTCATTGTCTTGGTGGGACAAGCAGGCTAATAAAAGTGCCTATCCCACATAAGTTGAAGGGGATTTTACCTAAGGAGAAGAACCTGAAGCAGGGCATATCCATTGAACCCTGTAGTATGAGAGATGGCACAAAATATTCCAAGATGAAGGAGTCATTATGACTGATTGTGGTGGGCTTCCTGGCCCTTGGAGTCAGAAAGGCAGCTGTGGAGGGGTTCATAGATCACAGAACAAGAGAGTTGAGCACCTTAAGGAAAGTGGGTTGCTTGCAGAGTAACATACCTCTGGCCACTTGATAGCAGAATGCAACAGTTGTAACACTTGCATGGGAAGAGCAGGGGCGGAGAGAAGGAAGGGCCCACTAGCCTGGCTGACAAGTGGCTAACTGTTATGAGTTGAATTATATTAGCAATTTGATTGAGCCATGATTCCTGAATTTGTGTGATGTTCCTACACATTTTAAACCCTGTTTCTATGATTTTGATGAGATGAGATGGGTAGCAGTTGTGTTGGTGGGACAGGATTCAAAGTGTAAGATTGCACTATGCCTTGAGGCAATGTCTTGTGATACAAGAGAAGGGAAGAAGGCAGAGAGCTGGGGACCTCATATCATCAAGAAGCAGCGCAAAGGACCCAAGGTCCCTGGACCTCAGAAGCTCCCAGTCCAGGGGAAGACTGACAACAAGGGCCTTCCTCCAGAGCCAGCAGAGAAAGACTTCCCCTGGAATTGATGCCCTGAATTTGGACTTTTATCCTACTTTTCTATGGGAAAATAAATTTCTCTTTTTATAGCCATCCATCTGTGGAATTTCTGCTAAAGCAGCACTAGATGACTAAGACACTATCCAAGCTGAGACTCAGACTGCCTAGAAGAAGCTGAGGGCTGTTTTGTTGGACGCTGTCCTGATTGAAGAACAACTATATCTTGAATTTTAACCTGTTAAAACTTCCTTAATAAATCCCATAACTGTTATTATAACCTATGACTTTTGTTTGGTCACTGCAACAAGTTGCTAAGACCAGAACAAAAATAACAGCTGCTGTGGAAAGGAAGATTGGTGTCAGAATTGGTGAAAGTGATTTAAAAAAAAATAAAAATAAAATAAGGAGTTGTAAAGTGAAGTTGGAATGTTTGATCTTTACCGTATAGAAATCAGCTTCGGGTTGATGCTTATTCTCTTCCCACTTACTGAGGTTAGAAGAGTTCAAAAGCCAGTGGTAATAGAGGATACTATGCTGTACTAGTTAAATCATTTTGATAACAGCTCACCAAATAATTCTGATGTTTGGTTGATAACTGTTAGTTTCATAAAAACTAACATGAAATAAAGAGAAGTGAATTCTGAACTTCTCACTTACACTACACTGCATTATATGTTTTTTAGTTGTAAAATTGATTTTACATTTTAATGCATTTTCACACTGAGAGATTCAAAGTGTGGAACATGTATTACAGGTACATAACAATCAAAATTTAATTTAAAAATTAGATAGGCTTCAGAATACATGTTTGTTTCAAGACAGTGAATGCCATTTCATTTTGGAAGGCTGAAATTTTATGAAACGTAACTTACATAAATAAGCTAAGCAATAGGAATTTTTAAAGAATAATGTTCAGTGACACTATGAGCTTTTACTTAAATATTAGAGGATAGGTCTTCACTTCTACAAGTTTACAACAAAACAGAAGAGTGTCAATGTGCTAATTCTTGGTTATTTAGAATCAGTGTATGGATCAGAAAAACAGCATGATAAATAGCCTGTGGCCTATTTCACTGTTGCTATCACTGCCAACCAGGAGGCAGAGTACAAAGAAACTTATTTATAAGGAATTGAAGGTCAATTATTGATCTATTCTGACATCTTTGTAAACAAAAGCAAGATGAGAATAGCAGCAATTTCTACCAATCTAAGTTCTTAGAAAATGAACAAAGATGGAGCCATGCAGCAATCAGTAATAGTCCTTTCTGAACGCAAACCACTAATTTATTTCTGGGGTCTGTCATTCTCGAAGACATTGAAAATACTAACATCACTGATGCATCATTGTTTAGGATCTCCAGAGATAAGTAGAAATTCAACAAAATCAGATCTACCCAATGCTTTCAACAGTGAATATACAAGTATTATGTCAACATCACCTTTGGGAACAAGTTGATACAGTCACTCTAAGATTCCGACTTGAAGGAAATGACAAGCAAATTGCTTCATTTCATGATAGAAAGCAATGTTTCCTGTGAAACATTAATAGACTCATTTCTGATTATAGTAGAGCAAGTGGTCCTGTATTTCAGATGACATTGCTTAGAAAAGCTGTACAAAATACTAAAGATGGTCTTTTGGAAGATAGATGTATTTGCAATTTGGACAACTTTTCCTCTGATGTACTTGGTAACTTAAGAAGAGGATGTTAAGAATCTGAGAAGCATACACAAACCTCTGAAAAAAATCACAGGGCTATGATGACACACACTAGATTTCAGGGTCCACTATAGGGTTACCTGTTAAGTCATCTCATACTCTGACATTGGATTAGGTTATAAATAAACTGGGTTTACTTTTATGAGGATAAAAGTAAAAATATGTATCTATTATAGTCTGGATTAAGTTTACTGGAGTTTGCTAGAACTCCTAATTACTTTTCAAAAGGAAAGATAGAATGAAATCCAAGACGAAGGAGTAAACAGACATCTCCTAATTTCCCTCTGAGAACTAAGGCCTGGATGATATTTTTTATGGAGCATTGAATATCTGGGGGGCCTTAGGACCTAACATATTTGACTGGGAAACAGTATCGGACTAATCTTCTCCTCTCAAAAATGATCCAGTGACCATCTGACCTCTGCTTCTGCTGCTTCATTGTAACAGGGAACTACAGCTTCCCCAAATGGCTGGTAATAGTAACATACTTTCATTATAAGCTGGCAGGTGAAGTCTGTTGTTTCCCACTGCCTGTTCAGGTGAATGTAAGAGGTTGAATGTAAAACCCTCATAGAAATTAAACAAAATGCAATAGAACAAAATGAAAAATTTGGTAAACTATTTGAAATGCTAGAACATCAACGATCTGAAATACATCAGATTAATAACAAAATTACAGAATTGGATAATTCTATCCAAAGCCAAAAGAGTAGGATTGAACTGACGGAAGTTAGAATCAGTGACCTAGATGACAGAGTAACTAACACCAGCATTTATGAGGCTAAATCAGAGAAAAGAAATAAGAAAAATGAAGAAGCATTAACATATGGTATTCCATAAAGAGGAATAATTTACATTTAATTATAGTTCCTGAACAGGGGAGGATTAATGATAACATAGAGAGTATTGCTGTAGAGATGCTGACAGAAAACTTTCCTGAGATTATGAGCAAAGAGAACATAGGTATCCAAGACGTTTACTGAACACTGTAAAAGTTAGATAGAAAAAGAAGGTCTCCAAGCCACGTTATAATTAAGCTTAATAAGCTAAAACACAAAGAGATGTTTCTGAAGACAGCGAGACTCAAATCAAAACTAACATTTTGAGGGAAACTCTGTAGACTTTCATCTGACTTTTCTGCCGAAACAATGGGCAGACACATTCAAAGCACTGAATGAGAAAAACTTTCATCCTAGAATTATTTATCCTGAAAATTGTCTACCAGATATAATGGTGAAATTAAGACTTTTGAAAATAGAAATTTCAAGACTTCTTAAAAACTAAACCAAAATTACATGAAATGATGAAAGAAGCTCTTCCCTAAACGTATGTTTTAGGTGATAATTCAAGGCACTTCATTCAGATTTCTAATCAGTTAAGGAAGGAACAAAACTTCACCAAACCAAGTGAAAAGCTACAGTATTATAATAAGGGAATCCATCATCATATCATGACAACTATAATACCATCACATTAAAAGAGGGATACACTACAATAGTTGTTTTTGATGCAGTGAAAGTTTCATATTTATAAAATAGTTAAAACTGATTTCACTAAATATATATTAAGGGGGATAATACATGTAGCCATAAAACAGATCAACAATATGTCATTTGAAATTAAAAAAAAACACAATACAGGGGTCTCAACAAATATAAAATTAAAACTCATACTATCCATACAGAATAATGTCCCAGAACAGATTAATAAGAACAACAGAGAAAACATCAACACAAAAACAAATATATCACAAAGACACCACTAAACATATACCTATCAATAATCACAGTGAATGTAAATGGACTGAACACTCCAGTAAAGAGACAGTGAGTGATATCCTGGATCAAAAGACATGATCCATCTATATGTTGCTTACAAGAAACACATCTTAGACTTTAAATAAGACCAGATTGAGAATAAAAGGTTGGAATAATATATATCAAGCTAATAATACACAAAAAAGAGCAGATGTAGCAATATTAATCTCAGATGAAATCGATTTTCATGCAAAATCTTCGATTGTGGACAAGGCTGGTCACTATTTATTGATGAAAGATTCAATACTCAAGCAAGACTTAACAATATTAAATATTTATGCAGCAAATACCAAAGCACCTAAATACATTGAATAAATACTGACAACATTGAAAAATGAGATTGATCATTCCACAGTAACAGTTGGGGACTTTAACACTCCCCTTTCAGTTAAAGGTAGATCATCCAGAAAAAAGCTCAGTGAAGATACAGAAAATCTTATTACAACAATCAACCAACTTGACCTTATCGACATATACAGATCTTTTCATCCATCAGCAGATAAATACACCTTCTTCTCCAAAGCACATGGAACATTCTCCAGAATAGACCATATGTTAGGTCATAAAACAATTCTCCATAAAATCCAAACCATTGATTTGTTGTAAAGTACCTTCTCGGACCCAGAGCTATAGAAGTTGGAATCAATAACAGAAAATTCATAGGTAAAAATTCCAACTTGTGGAAACTGAGCAACACTTTACTCATAGAGCCTTTGGTTATAAGACAAATTAAAAACACATTAAACAAATTTATGGATTCAAATGAGAATGAAAACACATCCTACCAGAATTTATGGGATTCAGCAAAAGCAGTGCTCAGAGGTCAGTTTATCTCTATAAATGTATACTTCCAGAAAGAAGAAAGAGCACAAATTAAAGAATTAACCTCACAGCTTGAACAAGTAGAAAGAGAGCAACAAAGGAACACCTCAGGCAACAGAAGAAAACAGATTATAAAGATTACAGCAGAACTAAATGAATTAGAGAATAGAAAAACAACTGTAAAACTTAACAGAACCAAAAGCTAGTTCTTCGAAAAGATCAGCAAAATTGATAAATCATTGGCTAAACTTACAAAAGAAAAACATCAGAAGACACAAATAACCTGATTAAGAAATCAGTTGGAAGATGTTACAAGAGACCCAAATGAAATAAAATATATCATAACAGAATACTATGAAAAGCTATACTATAACAGGTTTGCAAACCTGTGGGAAATGGACAAATTTCTAGATTCATATGACTCACCAAGACTATCACAAGGAGAACTAGACCAACTTAATAAATCAATCACAAAGGAAGAAATTGAAAATGTCATAAAAAATATACCAACCCAAAAGAGTCCTGGCCCAGACGGCTTCAGCGGAAAATTCTACCAAACTTTTACAGAAGAACTAACTCCAATACTAATGAGACTATTTCACACCATAAAAAGAGATGAAATACTTCTGAATTCATTCTATGAAGCCAGCATAACCCTGATACCAAAACCAGGGAAAGATCCCACAAAAAAAAAAAGAAAATTATAGACCAATATCACTCATGAATCTAAATGCAAAAATCCTCAACAAAATTCTAGCCAACAGAATTCAACAGCATATTAAAAAATTCATCATGATCAAGGTGGTTTCAGTCCAGAGATGTGAGGCTGGTTCAACATCAGAAAAACAGTTAATGTGATCAATCACATTAATAACATAAAAGATAAGAATTATCTGATTTTGTCAGTTGATGCAGAAAAGGCATTTTACAGAGTCTGACATCCATTCATGCTTAAAACTCTAGAAAAATAGGAAAAGAGGGGAAACATCTCAATGTAATCGGTAGCATCTATGCAAAACCAACTGCTTTCATCATCCTGAATGGTGAAAGACTGAAAGTATTCCCTCTGAGAAAGTGAAATAGACAAGGATGCCTGCTCTCACTACTTCTATTCAACATTGTGCTAGAAGTTCTAGCCAGAGCAATTAGACAACTCAAAGAAATAAAAGGCATCCGTATTGGCAATGAAGAAGTACAGATGTCCCTCTTTGCAGATGATATGATTGTTTATACAGAGAATCCAAAGAAACCCATAAGTAAACTATTAAAGCTAATAGAAGAATTAAGCAAAGTATCGGGATACAAGATAAACATAACTAAATCAATAGGATTCCTTTATACCAAGACTGAAATTATTAAAGAAAAAATCACCAAATCAATTCCATTTACAATAGCCCCCAAAAAGATAAAATATATAGAAATAAATCTAACTAGAGAAATAAGAGATCTTTACAGAGAAAACTACAAGAACTTACCAGAAAAAACTAGGAGAGACTTACAAAATTGGAGTAATCTGTGCTGCTTATGGACAGGAAGACTCAATATTGTGAAAATGTCTGTTTTACCCAAAGCAATCTACTTATATAATGCAATCCCAATAAAAATTCCAGCGACATTTTTCAATGAGATGGAGAAACAAATTATCAGCTTTATTTGGAAAGGGAAGAAGCCCTGGATAAGTAAAGCACTGCTGGAAAAGAATAGCATACTGGGAGGCCTCTCACTCCCTGACTTTAAAACCTACTACACTGCCACAGTATTCAAAACAGCCTGGTAGTGGTACAAAAACAGACAGACAGACCAATGGAACAAAGTAGAGACTCCAGAGATGCCACCATCTTCCTATGAACAGCTGATATTTGACAAAGGTCCTAAGATTTTAAACTGGGATAAGAACAGTCTCTTTAACAAATAGTGCTAGCGTAATTGGATATCTATCTGCAAAAAATTGAAACAAGACCCATGTCTCACACCTTATACAAAAATCAACTCAAATTGTATCAAAGACCTAAATATCAAATCTAAAACGATAAAGCTAATCCAAGAAAAAATAGAGTCAACAATGGAAGTTTTAATACACAATATAAACAGACTTCAAAATCTGACAAACAAAACACATTCATCAGAAGAGAAAACAGTTAAATGGGAATTAATAAGAATAAAACACTTCTGCTCATCCAAAGACTTCATCAAAAGAGTTAAAAGACCACCTACAGAAAGTGAAAAAATATTTGGCAACTCTATGTCAGACCGACTCTGACTTGACAACACTTGGCTGGCTGGCATGGGAGACCGACACCTGATCTCCATAATCTATAAGGTTCTACAAAATATCAATAAGAAAAAGACAAATCATCCAATTAAGTGATGGGCAAAGGAGATGGACAGACACTTCTCTAAAGAGGAGATCCAGGCAGCCAAAAAACACATGCGGACATGCTCACGATCATTAATTATTAAAGAAATTCAAATCAAAATGACGATGAGATACCATCTCACCACAACAAGATTGGTCATGATCCCAAAAATGCAAACCACTAAATGCTGGAGAGGCTGTGGAGAGATTGGAACTCTCCTACATTGTTGGTGGGATTACAGAATGGTGCAATCTCTTTGGAAAGCAATTTGGCATTACCTTAAAATAATGAATATAGAAATACCGTTTGACCCAGTAATTCCTCTGCTTGGAATACATCCTACAGAATCAAGGCTATTCACACCTATGTTCATTGCAGCACAGTCCACGATAGCAAAAAGATGGAATCCACCCAGATGCCCAACAACAGAAGAATGGATGGGTAAACTTTGATATATGTACTCAACGGAATACTATGCATTGATAAAGAACAACGATGATAGCAGAAAACATCTCTCAATTTGGTCTCAACTGGAGGACATGTTGAGTGAAACTAGTTAGTGACAGAAGGACAATTATTATATGAGACTCCTGCAATAAAAACTTAAAAGCATACTCATACATAACAGAAAAGACTCTTTGATGGCTACAAGGTTGGGGAGGGTGGGAGAGTGGGAGGGGGAGGGGTGAGGGTTTAGATTATAGTTGTTAGAAATTTGGTTAGGTGAAATTGGTGACAATACACATTAGTAAGAAGATCACTATTAATGGGACTTCAACACAACTTGTGTACTCCTCCTATCTTAACCTTATATTGTAAGCACAGAGTATGTGCACTTTCATTTTTTATTTAATTAAAAAAAAGGAAAGATAAACACTCTCTGGAGGAAAATGACATCATCTACCTTACAAATTATATTCAGAATATTCATAATAAAAATAATACCGAAATCAGAGGAAATGATGTAATATGGTATACAAATGAAAGCAATAACAAAAGGTAGAAATAAATTCACAGGGGATCTAGATAAAAGAATTATCAGATACGACTTTTAAATAATTATGATCAATATGTTGAGTATATTGAAGATAAGACTGAGAAAAGAAAAGAGAATGGAAGAGAATTTTCATACATTAGAATTACTGTAAAACCCAAGCTGAGAAGATGGCAGACAAAGCAAGCACACATTTCCTTATATCCCTCTGGAAATCAAGACCTGAATTGATAATCAAATGGAGCCTTCTGGTCACCTAGTGAGCCCCAGGACACAATGCAGGGCTGTTAATTTGGACTTCTTACAACTGAACAAAGCAACCACCTCTCTCTCACTGACTCCTGCTCCAGTCTAGCCCCGGCTCTCATGGACTGAACGTAATGCACCATTGTGACTTATTTTTCTCTGTCTTGACCGGTGGGCAGAGCTGGGTCTTGCCTAGCGGTTCGTCTCAGACGTGCTGCTGGTGGGATAGGCAAGCAAAGTTGCCGTATTTTGAGAGCCAATGTAGGACTCTACACTGAGGCCAATTTGGGCCTCTCTTGTTATCTCTGCCACAGCATGGTTTGTACAGAACCATGGGGCGTATGTGTGGGACACCATGGTGGATACGTAGATTTTAGCGGGACCCAATTCTCAGCCTGGGAGCCAGCGCCTGCAAACAGGACATTGCTTCTCTGAAAGAAAAGCGGTAGTTTGCACAGTGTCACCATAGTGGGGGCCCGGCAACAGAGGCTGAGGACTCACTACGTCTTGGCACCTTTACCCCCTCTATCTGCTGACTGTGTGGAGGGTTCCATCTTAGGTAAGGTGGCCACAGCTGGACCTAATTCTTAGCTTCGGAGCCAGAGCCTACCAACGGGAGAGAACTTTTCTACCAGAAAAGCAGTAGTTTACGCAGTGTTACCTAAGGCTGGGCCCTGTCAGCAGAGGCCAACAGGGCAGTAGGACTGCTGTATTTTGAACTAGTTCATATCATCTGGGGTTGGATATAGACGTGCTTACATTGCCAGTTGGGAAGAGGGACCTCTACAGCTGAAAACCTGACTGCCCTGGAAAGAGGTCAGATACCTTTTGTTTTACATTTTAAGACAGCCTAGAGAAACATCTGCGGTCCATCCTCTCAGGATCTCTCCCAGCCTCTACTTACTCACAGGGGACCCAAAAAGCAACAGACACTTGTGGCAAACAAGAAATCACCCGTGGCTTCACAAGGCTCCCAAACAAAACAGTCAAGGAGTTTTCGAAAGGAAGAAACTTTGCTGACATCATTGGAGGATAAATACAAAAGGATTATATACAGAGCCCTTCTAGACCTTATACAAAATGCAGCACAACAAAATGAAAACTTAAGCAAGCTGTTCGATCTGATGGAACACTAATACTCTGAAATCCAACAGATCAAGAACAAAATCAAAAACATGGAAATTTCTTTCGAAGCCAAGAAAACAGAATGAAACGAATGGAAAAAAGAATTGCTGACTTGGAAGACAGAGCTACTGATGCCAGCATCTATAAGGAGAAATCAGAAGAAAGAAATAAGAAAAATGAAGAAGCATGTGGGACTTTACAAAGAGGGAGAACCTTCAATTAATTGGAGTCCCTGAACAGGATGAGACATCTGAGAACACAGAGAGTACGTTGCTGAGCTACTGACAGAAAACTTCCCAGAAATCATGAAGGAAGAGAATATAGATATCCCAGATGCATATCATACGCCACCCAATATAGATCTCAAAAGAAAGTCTCCAAGACATATTATAATCAAGCTTAACAAAATGAAATAAAGCAGAAACTCTTAAAGGCAGCAAGACTCAAAGAAAAGCTAACATTCAGAGGGAAACCCTGTAGGCTTTCGTCAGATTTTTCAGCATGAACCATGCTGTCACAGAGACAGTGGCACGACACATTCAAAGCCTTGAAGGAGAAGAACTTCCCACCAAGAATTATATATCCTGAAAAACTATCTTTCAAATATGAAAATGAATTGAAGACATTCCAATATAAACAGAAACTCAGAGACTTTGCAAAAACCAAACCAAAACTACCAGAAATACTGAAAGAAGTTCTTGGCTTTAGCTTAGAAGAACAAAACCACTAACTTTATATTTTAGAAGAACACATCATCCAGGATTCTACTCAGTTAGAGAAGTCTCCAAAGTCAGTCACAGCTTTAATACTGAAAGAAACAATCCAGTGATTATCATGAAAACTATGGTGCCATTATACTGAAACGAGGGATGTACTACATTCATAACAATCCTTCACGATGGAGAAGTCGACCAGACTGGTAGTAATTAAAATGGAATTTATATATAGTTTATTAAGGGGGATCTTAGGGTCAGCTGTAAAACACAACAAAGATGTAACATACCATAGCAAGAGATGTAACACAGGAGTCTCAACAACTACAAAACCAGCTCCGAAAAAGGTGAAAAATCAACTCACAAAACAGAATGTCCCAGAACAGACTAAGAAGAACAACAGAGAAAACATCAACACAAAAATAAACATATCACAATGGCAGCAGTGAACACATTCCTATCAATAATTACATTGAATGTCAATGGACTGAATACTCCAGTAAAGAGACAGTGAGTGACATTTTGGATCAAAAGACATGACCCATCCATGTGTTGTTTACAAGAAACTCACTTGAGACTTAAAGATAGGAACAAATTGAAAATTAAAGGATGGAAGAATATATACCAAGCTAACAATATACAAAGAAAAACAGATGTGACCATACTAATCTCAGATAAAACTGATTTTAATGTAAAATCTACTATCGTGGACAAGGATGGTCACTATAACTGCTGGAAGGTTCAATACACAAGCAGGACTTAACAATATTAAATATTTATGCACTCAATACTGGAGCATCTAAACACATCAAATAAACACTGACTACATTGAAAAATGAGATAGATTACTCCACAATATATTGGGAGACATCAATAGTCCACTTTAGGAGTGGATAGATCTTCAAGAAAAAAGCTCAGTAAAGACACATAAGACCCTTTTGCCACAGGTAACCAAGTAGAGCTCATTGACATATATAGAACTTTTTATACATCAGCCAATAAATATACCTTACTGTCCAGTGAGCATGGAATATTTTTCACAATAGGCCGTGTATTAGGACATAAAGAAAATTTCAACAAAACTGAAATCACTGAATTATTGCAAAGTATCATCTCAGACCATAAAGCTATAAAAGTAGAAATCAATAGCAGAAAAAAACATAGATATAAATTGGAACTATGGAAACTGAATAACACCTTGCTTAAAAACTCATGGGTTATAGAAGAAACAAGGATGAAATAATGAAATTTATGAAATCAAATGAGAATGAGAAAACTTCCTACCAATTTATCTCTATGAAGAGATGGGACTCAAACCAAAGAAAGGCTCAAACCAAAGCATTAACCCTACAGCTTGAACAAATAGAAACAACAAATAGAACAAACAGAGGAAGGCTTCTGGCATCAGAAGAAAAGAGATCATAAAGATTAGAGCAGAACTAAATGAACTAGAGAATAGAAGAACAATTGAAAAAAAAAAAAAAGTGATAAGACCCAAAGCTGTTTTTTTTATTTTTTGTCAATTTTGTTAATCTTTTTTTTTAAAATTAAATTTTTTTTTTAATTAAAAAAAAAAGATTAACAAAATTGACAAGCTATTGGCTGAACTTACAGAAGAAAAACAGGGGAGGAAACAAATAATCTGAACAACAAAATGAAATGGAGATGTCCCAACAGACCCAACTGAAATCAAAAGTATCATAACAGAATACTATGAAAGACTGTACTCAGAGATTTGAAAACCTGGAGGAAATGGACAAATTTCTAGAGTAACATCACTTACCAAAATTATCACAAAGATGATTAGAACAAGTTAGTAAACCCATCACAATGGAAGAGATTGAAAAAGTCATCAAAAAAATTCCAACCAAAAGAAGTCCTGACCCAGATGGTTTCACTGGAGAATTCTACCAAACTTCTAGAGAGCAGTTAGCTCCAATACTACTGAGATTATTTCATAGCACAGAAAGGTGTGGAATACTCCCAAAATTATTCTATGAAGCCAGTTTAACACTGATACCAAAGCCAGGAAAAGATCCCCCAACACACTTAAAAAATTTACAGAACAAGATCACTCATGAACCTAGATAAAGAAATCTTCAACAAAATCCTCACCATTAGAACTCAACAACGTATCAAAAGAGTAATTAGTGGATGCTGCATATAAGTGGGCATGCAAATTTATATGGGAATGTACATTTTCACCCAGCCATAATAAAAAATAATAATAATAATAATTTATCATGACCAAGTTGGATTCATACTGTGGATACAAGGTTGGTTCAATGTCAGAAAAAGAAATAATGTGATCAACCCCATAAATAACACAAAAGAATCACTAGATTTTACAAATTGATGCAAAAAAGTCATTCTACAAAGTCTAACACCCATTCATGCTAAAAACTCTCAGCAAAATAGGAATAGAGGGGAAATTGCTCAATGCAATAAGGTTCATCTACACAAAGCCAACCACCTACGTCATCTAGAATGGAGAGAGACTGAAAGAAGTGCCCTTGAGAATGGGAACTAGACAAGGATGCTCTCGCCACCACTTTTATTCAACATTGTACTAGAAGTTCTAGTCAGAGTAATTACACAATACAAAGAAATAAAGGGCATCTGCGTTAGCAAAGAAGTAAAAAAATCTCCCTGTTTTAATCAGCTAGGGCTGCTCTAACAGAAATACCACAGAGTGGATGGCTTTACCAAAGGGAGGTTTATTCTTACACAGTCCGGTAGGTTACAAGTCAATATTCAGGGTGTCTGCTCCAGGGAAAGGCTTTCCCCTTGTCGGCTCTGTAGGAAAGTCCGGTATTGCAACAGTATTTGTCCAGGGAGCATCTGGGTGCAGGAACCTCAGGTCTGAAGGATTTGCTCTTCTCCCAGTGCTGCTTGCTTGATGGTACAAGGTTCCCAATTCTCTGCTTGCTTCTCTTTCCTTTTATCTCTTGCAGGCTGAAAGAATTAAGGGTGGGGTAAGCCATACTCTAGGGAAACTCCCTTTACAGCAGAGCAGGGAAGTAGTCCTATGAAGGAATTTACAGCCCCACCCTAATCCTTTGACATATAGTTTAGGGAAACCACAGAATGGAGGACAGTCACAAGATACTGGGAATCATGTCCCAGCCACATGGCTACACATATTTTGGGGGGACACAATTCAACCCATGACACTCCCTATTTGCAGATGATATGATTGTATACACAGAGAATCCTAAAGAATCCATAAGTAAACCATCTGAACTAATAGAATTCAGCAAGGTATAAGGATATAAAATAAACATAAGGAAATCAGTAGGATTCCTTTATACCAAAAAAGAGATCATTAAAGAAAAAATTGCCAAATCAATACCATTTACTGTAGCTCTCAAGAAGAAAAATATCTAGCAATAAGTCTAACTAGAGAAATAAGAGACCTATAGAAAGAGAACTATGAGACCTTACCATAAGAAATCAAGAGACACTTACATACACGAGACTACCCTTCTCATGGATAGGAAGGCTTAACATTGCAAAAATATGTATTTCACCCAAAGCAATGTATACATACAATGCAATCCTGATACACGTTCCAGTGACATTTTAAACGAAATAGAGAAACAAATCACCAACTTTCTTTGGAAAGGGAAGAAACTACAGATAAGCAAAGCGTGACTGAAGAAGAGGAACACAGTGGGAGGCCTCATACTACTGAACCTTAGAACCTGTTACACTGCCACAAAAGTCAAAACAGCCTCGTACTGGTACAAAAAGAGACATATAGACCAAAGGAACAGAGTTGACACAACAGAGATGCCAGCACCCTCTTCTGAACAGCTGATATTCGACAAAGACCCTAAGATTCTAAACTAGGATAAAAACAGTCTCTTTAACAAATAGTGCTGGTAGAATTGGATATCCACCTGTAAAAAACTAAAGCAAGACCCATATCTCACACCTTACACAAAAACTACCTCAAAATGGATCAAAGAACTAAATACCAAATCTAAAACATGCAAGAAAAAACAGTCTCAGCATTGGAAATTCAAAGATATGACTTCAAAATCTGACAGACAAGATATGATCAACAGAAGAGAAAATAGATAAATGGGAACTACTTATAACCAACCACTTTTTTCATACAGTGACATTATCAAAAGAGTTGAAGACCGCCTACAGCATGGGAAAAAAATATTTGGTAACTACATGTTGGACTGACATCTGATCTCCATAATCTACAAGGTACTGCAAAACATCAACAAGAAACCGGTAAATAACATAATTAAGTGATGGGCTAACGAAGATGTAGAGATATTTCACTAAAGAGGACATCCAGGCAGTCAAAAGACATATGCTGAAATGTTAATGATCGTTAGATCTTAGAGAAATCCAAATCAAAACTACAGTGAGATATCTCACCCCAACAAGTTTGGCCCTGATCCAAAAAACACAAGACAACTAATGTTGGTGAAGCTGTGGTGAGACTGGAACTCTCCTACCCTGCTGGTGGGATTGCAAAATGGTACAACTTCTTTGGAATTGGAAATAGATATACCAATTGATTGGAACAAGCTGGAAATAGGTAAACCATTCGATCCAATAATCACACTGCTTGGAATATATCCTACAGAAACAAAGGTTGTCACACATACAGGTAAATGCACAGGAATGTTTATTGCAGCACAGTCCACAATAGCAAAAAGATGGAATCAACCTAGGTTGATCAACAGAGGAATGGATAAACAAACTATGGTACATATACTCAACAGAACATTATGCAATGATAAAGAACAATACCGATTTTAGGAAGCATCTCATAACCTGGTTTCAGCTAGAAGACTTTATGCTGAGTGAAATTAGTCAATGGCATAAAGACAAATGTTGTATGAGACACCTACTATAAGCTCTTAAAAATCAACTTAGATAAGAATAAAAGACTCTTTGATAGGTACAAGGGTGGGAAGGGAGGCAGAGGGTTGGTGATAGATTAAATAGTTGATAAAAATTTAGTTAAGTGGAAGCAGTGACAGCACGTAGTGAAACGTAGATCAACTTAACTGGACTACGGCATAAACTGAAAACTCTTGTGATCTCAACCCAGTACTGCAAGGATAGAATGGCAGGGGTAGGAGTTTGGAGACCATTCTTGTGAGGGACATCAAGGCCAGATGGCCCAACTAGCCTATTGCTAAGATAGTTTTACAAAATCCATATCAGTGAGTGCTGTCTGGGGTCTTAAAAGCTAGCAAGCTGCCATCTGAGGTACACCAAATGGGCCCAACTCATCTGCAACAGATGATAATCAAGAACAATGACACAAGGAAAAAAGAGTTCAGGATACCGAAGGACCCATGTCAACGGGAGACTGTATCAATATATGACCAGAAGAACCAGGAGGAGTCTTGCCACCACCAGATAGCCTGCATGGGGCACACAATGTTGAGTCTCTTTGGCAACATGATAGAAAGAAGAATGCAACTCAAAAACTCTACTGAAACACCACAGCTGATGGTCCAATGGCCTGGAGGATCCCCTGGGAGCTTGGGTGCTAGACCTGCTGCTGCCCCTGTCCAGAAAAAACTTAGGAGTTCAACTCTTTGAACAAAAAAGGACTGGACTCAAGAATACAATGTGACCATATGGTGTGTGTACTTTATGGTTCTACACATTTGTAGAATGGTGTCCTACTGGTCTCTTTCTAGATGGGAGAGAAGTGGGTGGAGAGGAGTTGACAGGAGCTCATTAAGGGGATACAAGCATAGAATGAAAAGGAGGAGTGCGCTATCAGTGGGCAAGGAGGGCAGAAGGAGCTGCAGATAGGTGAGCATGCAAAATTAATTTGGGTTGCATAATTTTTACTTAATCACAATAAAAAAAGAAAAAAAAAAAGAACTGTCATTATTAATCTTGTATATTCCACCACTGATAATTCCAGAAAATTCTCTTCATCTGGAAAATTTCTTGACTCTTTGTTTTGGGAACTTCCCAAAGACTTCATGGTTTACCTCTTTAAATAATTTGTTATTTATTGTTTTCTCCAAGCCTTCAGTAGTTTACTATGTTTATTTATTTATGTTTGATTACCACGTTCTAGCTTCTTGTTTTGTTTTGTAATGTCCACATAGGCTGGCCATAGATGCTAGTTTGGTTATTGGTGCCTTTGAAGCTCTAACGTCCTATTACTAGAGCTATTTGTAGGCATGCAAGCTCAGGAGTCTATTTACTCTTCTTTTGTGGATTCAACTCAAGTATGTAGTATAGTCTCTCCCCTACAATCCTTGATGGTCAGGGATAATTGGTGCAGGCACAGTTATCTGGCTTCAGGGGTTGAGTAAGGGCTGATAGCCATCCCTGAGTGCTTGTGAGGAAGGTGTTCCATTTATGCCTTTTCTGAAGGAGTTGTTTCTGCCCTGATTTTCTAGCTCTGGGGAAGTGGCAGTTTCTTCCCCCACCACTGTGCATAAACTCTTTCCTCTCTGACTCTAGACTAACGGTTTAGGACACCCATAAAGAGTCCATTTCTGGCTCAGTTAATGTTATCAAACTCCAGTGCCAGGGCACAGTGCAGAGAAGCAAGGTGTAAGTACTGGGAAACATCTAACTACTCCACCATCTTAGCCCTGACCCTGCCCTAATTTCACTATTTAAAGTTACTAATGAGACACTTACTTGGCAACATCTCTTGCAGCTTTGACTGACAGCATAGGAAAGCATACTACTGTCAGAAATATTCAGTGTTACTTCCTAATTGTAAGGCAATTCTATGAGCCTGTGAGACTTGAAACTGCAGGAACCACCCAGGAAGTATAAAGGAAGAAGCCATTAAATTGGACATACCTATAGAGAAGTATGAAAAGAGGACTCTGATACTATCAGTGAGCTCTATACAAATTCTAGGATTCTTCACCTTAGGGCTTTGTACATACAGTATTTTTATGTTAATAACACACATCTTCTATTTATTTTTACTTTTTATTTTTGACAACAATGCCCTCCTTCTATGTGGTATTTTAATAAGTAAGTCTGTATTCCACAAAAAAAATTGCAGAAAATATTGACATAGCAATACTCATGAAAATATCTTGAGGAGGGGCAGTAGGTAAACAAACATAGAAGGTGTTCATAACTTGCACAAAATTATGGTAAAATATACATACTGTTGTTTTAGATCATCACAATTATTCTATTACTTGTAGCCAAATGTACACAGTATGAATTACACAAACAATTGCAGAACATGAATGTTTGCAAATAAAATAATATAAAACATATTATGGAACAGTAATACCTTGTAAACATAAACAGCTGTAAAAATAAGAAGGAAGTAATCCAAAACAAAATCAAACTCATTGCCATCAAGTCGATTCTGACTTATAGAGACCTCATAGGGCTAAATAGAGCTGTTCCATACAATTTCCAAGGAGCAGCAGATAGATTTAAACTGCTACCTTTTGGTCTTAACGTACTGTGCCACTAGGGCTCTGAAATTAATCTGTGTGGTATTATTCACAAGATATACATATATATACTGTAGGATTTTTTAATGTATCAATTTTGTTGTCTTTCTTAGTATTTACATAATGAAATAGCTACAGTATAGTTTATTATACATAGGGAAATAATATAATAATTTTTAAAATAAACATCTCAGTTTTCTAGGTGGTTGGTTATACAACAAAATATCATAAGTGGATTGTTTTAAATGAAGACAAATTTATTCTCTTACAGTCTAGGAGGCTAAAATTCCAAGCTTAGGGTGCCAGCTCCAGGGAGAGGGTTTCTTTTTCTGTTGGCTCTGGGAGAAGGTCCTTGTCATCAACCTCACTCTGACTTAGGTGCTTTTTAGCACAGGCCCCAGGTCAAAAGGACAAGGTCTTCTCCTTGTTTTTTTCCTTGGGAGTCTGAAGTCTCCAGTCTGTCAGCTATTGTCTATTATATTACAACACAGACTGATTTAAAACCTAATCTAATCTTGTAGATTGAGTCATGCTTCACTAAGATAACTGCCCCTAATCCTGTCTCATTAACATCATAGAGGTAAGATTTACAACACACATGAAAATTACATAGGATAACAAAATAAGGGGCAATCACACAAGATTGGAAATCATGGCTTAGCCAAATAGACACACAGTTTTGGGAGACATATTTTAATCCCAGAAAATGGCCTAGCCAAGTTGACACACAGTTTTGGAGGACACTATTCAGTCCATAATAGTAAATAAATAAGACTTTACGTCCAAGATTATTCCTATCAGTTGCTTGTGTGGAACTGAATCTTTAAATTAATATTTGAACCTTAGATCAAATTCAGAGTTTCCAAAATATCTTATGCTCTTGTACAGTTTCAACTGATTCTTTGCTGTCTACACAGGTTTCTCCAATAAGTCCATATACATGTCCTTGACACACAAAAGAAGACTGAAGGCTTCTTCAAAGTGAAAATATTCCCTTATGTGTTAAAGGTTTATCTGAAGTCTTATACTTGGCATGATAGAGCTTAAACTTTGAATTATATGAATAATGAAATTTGGAACTTTTTGGTTTTTTAATAACATTTCCACATGAAGTATAATCACTAATATCTTCTTTATGTGCCTTTGAAAGAGAGGCACATGACTAGGAATTGTTTTTCACCTAGTTTTGTAGTCCTTATTGAGGACAATTTGGCCTTTAATTTCCACAAACTGTAAATAATTCATTGCTCATTTGTGCCTTAAAAAGAAATTCAGGTAGAATCCCACTTAATTACAGAAGCTTTTTTAAACTTTGATGACCAAAAATAACCTCTTGCCTTGGAGTTGATTCTGATTCATAGTAACCCCCAAAGATAGAGTAGAAATACTCCATAATGTTTCCAAGGAGTGTTTGATGGGTAAAAACTGCTGATGTTTTGGTTAGCAACCCTAACACTTAATCCCTATGCTTCCAAGATTTCCTTAATCTTGACAGTCAAATATTATTCTACAGTCTCTTCTTTTCACTTCAATCTTGTTTATCCTTAGGTTATTGTTTTTAATTATATTAAATGTCTAATACTGTATCTAATCATTTTGGCTCATTTGAAGATTCCATTTGGTGTCTGTATGCTTTCAAATCCTATTTTCTGAATGTTATTAAGAGGTCTAACATAGTGAACTACAAATAGTAATTTTAAAAGGTACCTTGTTTTATTGTTTTAGAAGACACAATGACTACCACTGCTGAATATTCCATTAAATATTATACAAATTTCAAAAATATATGTAAATATCAAGATTTTAATGCTAGAAAAAATATCCGGAATTCTTGTTTTATACAGTTGGCAGAATTTGAAAAGACAATCAATACTTTTTACAATAATTTGGATAAACACATCTTCCCTTTGACCTTACTTCCTGCATTGATTTAAAGGTAGTATGCATACACATGCATGTGCACATGCGCACATTGCCTATTTTTTTTTACATGCATGCATATATAATTCCACAATCATTCAGGTAATCATACAACCTGAAGCTAGTGAGTTAAAAAATGTGAATATGCTTATAAATACTAAGGTCAGTGTTACTTTCTTCAAATAATGTCTCCTGCAGCAGCATGGTCTATTGGAAACAGAGACATACAAACACATACACTGCAGATCCTAAGACATCTTAAAGTCTTACTCTGTTGCTTACTTCAGGGAAATGAACTTCCAAATTGTATTTTTTCTCATATGTAAAGTGGGATGGATAATACCTGCAGTACAAGATTTAATATTGCAACATACACAGGGAAGTCTTCAAGAGTCTTTCTACCTGTTAGGCACTGAACAGATGTTTTAGTGTTTATTAACTTCTTCTAGTTTCACTTTAATTGTATGTGTGTGTGTGTGTGTGTGTGTGTGTGATAGTTATCTGTTTATTTGTGTTGTGATGTGTTATATTTTATTCTCTGAAAATCAAACTTTCTCTGTGGTTTAGTACTGGAAACACAAGTTACATGTAACCAGTGGTTGAGTTTACACCAAAAAAGAAGGAAAATCTCATTAAAGGAACATCAATGGCCCTGTGGTAGAAAACTAAGCATGAATATGCTTCATATATAGAAGATACAGAGTAACAGAACATCCCAGTTGTGTCCTGAGTGGATTTCTGTCATAAAAGAGGTATCAAAGTGAACAGATCCACCTATGGCAATGTGGCCAACGTGCCGAGAGAGTGCCAGGAAGCCTCACCAGGTAACATGACTGACAACCAGTTAATCATGACCCTGTTATGAATATCATACCATCTGCATCCTGGAAACCCACTGATTACATTTCAATTACCTTGGAGAGGGAGCAAAGTCCTGTGCCTTCTGTTAGATGGTGTGTCTCACAAAACCTTTATACACTTAGGCAAAGAGGGTCCTATGTGTCCAGGGGGTTGTGAAGAAATTGCATCTACTAGTATTTGGTGACTGAAGTAGGCATGGAAGTACTTTCCAAGTTTAAGAACTCAGGCTGCTAACCAAAAAGTCCACAATTGGAACCTACCAATTGCTTGTTGGGAACCCTATGAGACAATTCACTCTGTCCTATAGGTTTGCTTTTAGTATAAATTGATTCCACAGTGATGGGCTTTTTTGAAGCCCTGATGGTGAAATGGTTGAGTTTGCTAAGCAAAATGTTGGTAGTTCGAATCTACCAACCACTCCTTGGAAACCCTATGGGGCAGCTCTACTCTGTTCTATAGGATGCTTGCAGTCAGAATCAACTCAATGGTAACAGGTTTGTTTGTTCAATTTCAAATAGTTGTGAATAATATACAAGGATGGTACTGATAACTATATTATGGACAGAGCCCTGATGGTGCAGTGGTTAAGAGCTCAGCTGCTAACCAAAAGGTCTGCAGTGTGAATCCACTAGCCACTTTTAGAAACTCTTCGGGGCAGTTCTAGATACATGCACCTGGTTGGAAGCGACCAAAATTACATTCATTTTTCTACCAATCTAAACACATGTCTGATTCTAAGCTCTCAAGGTACTCTTTCATTAAATGATTAAACTGTTTTATTTGTGTAAAATCATTCCTTTGTATTATACAAATATAATAATGTAAATCATCACACATTGTATCATGTATATGACACAAGGTATATCTGTGCACTTTTTGCTTCCATAGACCTGTCGTTATATCACACATAGACTGTTGTATCTGTCAAAGATGTATATAAATACTATGTCTGTGCCCTTCTGCTTCCATAATACTTTACAGTAATATTCTACTGTATCTGCAGGAAGATTTTGCATGGACGGCTCTTGAAATTTTAACAGATTTCAAATTATTTATCTGTCATGGATTGAACTGTGCTCCCCCCAAAAAACTGTGTGTAGCCATGTGGCTGGGCCATGAGGCTATGATTCCCAGTATTTTATAATTGTCCTCACTTTTGTGATTTTCCTATGCTGCGTGTTAGATGGCTGGTGGGGTGGGACTGTAATCCCTTCATAAGATCACCTCCCTGCTCCACTGTAAGGAAGTCCCTAGAGTGGGCTTGTTCCACCACAAGGGGATATAAGAGATAAAAGGAAAGGGAAGCAGGCAGAGAATTGGGAACCTCACACCATCAAGAAAGCAGCACCGGGAGAAGAGAACATCCTTCAGACCTGAGGTTCCTGCACCAATATTCTCCCTGAACAAATACTGATGCAATACAAGGACTTTCCTCCAGAGCTGTCAGAGGGAAAGCCTTCCCCTGGCGCAGACACCCAGAATTTGGACTTCTAGTCTTCTGGACTGTGGAAGAATAAACTTTCCTTTGTTAAAGCCATCTACTTATGGTATTTCTGTTAGAGTAGTGCTAGCTGACTAAAACAGAATGTGATACTGAGGGATTGGGATGCTACTCTAACAAATACCTAAAATGTGGAAGTTATTTTAAAAAGGAATGGGTAGAAGAGTCAGAAGGAATGGAGAACTGACTGCAGATGGGCAGAACCAGAGCAGTGCAAGACAATGCTGGAGCCAACCCACTGAGTGTGAGCAGAGTGCTTGTGCACAGAGGTTCCTTGGTGGATTGGGGTGCCTCCAGGCACTGGAATTGGTAGAACTAGGCTTGCTGACCCACAGAGTGAGAGAGCTGACTGCCTGTGTTCAAGAAGCTTTCTGGCAGAGAGGGGCGCCTCTGGGCACTTATATTTGTGGAGCTACAGAGCTCTGGATGCTTGTGCTAGCAGGGCAGATATGGGCCTGAGGCCAGGGCCATGAGACCACAGGAAGCAGAAGCTGAAGAGACAAAGAACATGAGAAGCTGAGCTGCCTCAGTCTCAAAAAGTATGGCCATGACCTCAGGGGTTTGAAAGGATGGAGCCATGGCTTCCTGTGTTTGTAAGGGTGGAATTGCCACTTAGTTGGGCTTAGGGTGTACAAAAGGACCTAGAAGGCAGAGTTGTAGCACAGGGCCAGTGATCTCCACTCCAAAACCAGAGAGTGTGGGCAATGCCTAGAGTCTGGAGGGCAAATCTATTGTGTAAAATGTCTGAGAGAAGTGAACATTATTTTCAAAGCTTTGAGGGCTGATATAATGTGTTCTGCTGATTGCTTGTTGCCTATTAGTGCCTTCTTACCCTGCAATTTCTCCCATTTGTAGTGGAAATGTCTGACTCATGCCTATTCTGCCCCTGTACCTTTAGAAGCAGCTTGTATTCTAGGTCTCACAGCTGTAGAAGAGTTTTTGTATTTTGGACTTGGAACTGATTTAAGACTTCTATCACATGGGATTGACAAGTTTTTGCTATGATATTTGCTATGATGGGATAGTTGGGTTACATATTTCAAAGATGTGATTTTGGGGGGTCCGAAGGGTAGAGTGTCATGGATTGAACTGTCTCCCCAGAAATGTGTGTAGCCATGTAGCTTGGCTGTGATCTCAATATTTTATAATTGTCCTCCATTTTGTGATTTTCCTATGTCGTATGTTAGAGGATTTGAGAGGGATTGTAAATCCCTTCATAAGATTACCTCCCTGTTCCTTTGTAAAAGAAGTTTCCCTGGAGTATGACTTCTACCCTTTATCCTTTCATCCTACAAGATATAAAAGGAAAGGAAAGCAAGCAGAGAAATGTGAACCCTTCATACCAAGAGAACAGCGACAGATGACTAAACCATTATCATATAACGTTCCAAGAAGATTTTATTTTCTTTCATTTTGTTTAAAATTCCAGAATCCATATTGATATATGAAATCTTAGTCACTGAGTTTTTAAAATATGATTCAATTTAAATAGTTTTTCTTCCTTTAATTTTAACATCACAACTTATATCTCTGAACTTTTTTTTAACTTTCCACTGCTTGTGACTGAATAGGAGGTGCTTTCAGGAGAGCATAAACAACCATTACCTTGTCATCTGTTTCAATTTTCTTTTCTTGTCAATTACCCTTTCCTTGCTATCCATGGAAATTCATAAACATAAAACTTGCTTCATTTGTATTCTTGTTTCCAAACATCAAATAAAGTCATCCATAAATTACTTTTATGAGCAATTAAGTTCTCCAAGTCAATACTTTCTAAATTGATTTTTCTTTTACAATCAAGAGACAGCTTAGTTCCACTTTATGGCACTAGTCACACGTTCAGACAGTTTTGTCATTTTCTTTTGTGTTTCCTCTTTCATTTTTTATTATAAAAATAAGGTAGAGAGAAAGACAGTTGTAGGAAGTTATAAAAGGATTAGAAAAGGAGAGATCTGAGTCTGAGAGGATCCAAATAAATAAGCTGTAAGGCAAAGGGATCATGGAAATTAAAACTACCCAGTAGCACTGTAAACTCTGATGACATAGTGATTAAGTGCTTTGTCTGCTAACCAAAATGTTGGCAGTTCACATTCACCAGGTGCTCCTTGTAAACTCTATGAAGCAGCTCAGTGTTCTCCTATAGGGTCACCATGAGCCAGAACGGACACAGTAGCAGGGATTTGGGTTTTGGTTAGCAGCACAGGAGGAAATGTCGGTGGCATAATGGTTAAGTGCTATGACTGCTAACCAAAAGTTTGGCAGTTCAAATCCACCAGGCATTCCTTGGAAATACTATAGGGTAGTTCTACTCTGTCCTACAGGGTTGCTATGAGTCAGAATCTATTCAATGCCATTCTTTTTTTAAAGCAGCACAGGAGGAGTTCCTCGCCAGTACACACTGTCACTGCTAAGAGAATGGTTCAGGGCTACACAGAGACATCTTGAAAGAAAGACCTAGTGATCTACTTCTGAAAAACCATTCATTGAAAACCTTATGAAACAGTTATACTTTGACACACATAGACTCACCATGAATAAAAATTGGTGCAAGCAAAACTGATAACTGGTAGTAACATAGGAACATGAGACAGAATGGACAGCATTTGGCACACTGTAAGGATGTGAGTCTATTGGATTTTCAAGCAAATATTTGGCCACCCAGAAGAAATTTTTTAACTCAAGGAAAGCCTATAGGCCAAAGTAGAACTGTCTCACAGAGTTTCTAAGGAAAGCCTGGTAGATTTGAACCACTAAACTTCTGGTTAGCAACCGTAGCACTTAACCACTACACCATCAGGGTTTCTTAAGAGAACATGTAAGGATTTGATTTCAAGTGTTTTTGAAGGAATACTTGAAAATAAAAAAGGAAAGTAAATGGAGTCTACTAAATTGGATGCAACTGCTGAGGAAACTAATCAGAGTTGGTCTAAGAAGTAGAATTCAAATACTATTTTAAATACTTACTATGAAGATTAAATAAAATGAGATGATATCATGTTTAGTATATTGTCTGCTATGTAGTAAGCATCTGGCACTTATTTGCTCTAATATTCATACTGTGATCGTTATTATCATCTGTATCATTATTTTTTAACTTCAGTAGCCTTTTGTTTAGTTTTAATTCCTTTCTCATTGAACTCCATCCCTGCTTCTCATCTCTCCTCATTTCAGTAAAGCAATGCATTCAAGATTACTAAAATCTTTTGGTCTGATCCTCCATGGAGAAGGACATGCAGATCCAAGGAACAGTTAAGCTGTGAGAATTACATCTGCAAGGTAATATAGAGTCCTATGATTCTTTTTTTTTTAATTTTTTTATTTTTATTTAACATAACTGAGTGAAAATGTACATTCATGTATAAATTTACATGCCCACCTATATGCAGCTTCCACTGTTCTCCCTTTCCGGTGACTGCACACTATTCCTCTCTGCTCCATACATGTCTCATCCTCCCAACAGTCTCCTTTCCCCTCTTCTCCGTTCACTCCCCTTCCTCCAGCCAGAGGTCAGCAAGATGATATCCTATAGACGTACAGAACCATAAAGTGCTTCCAATATATGGTCACTCAGCATTGCCAAGTCCAATCCATTCCAGTCAAAAGAGTGGACCTTTGTTATAATTTATGGGAAAGGGCAGCATCAGGGCAGGGGGCCATGCTCTCAGAGGAATCCCAAAACCGCTGCACCATCAACTGAGGTCTTTTAGTAGAGATCTCAGGACGCACCCCTTTTTATTCTTGTGTTGCCAGTGAGACTCCTCTCTGTGAGCTCCATCGTGGCTATCACTAGCGGTGGCCGGGCACCATCCGATTCTTACGGTCCCAAGTCGATGTAGGCACCCACTCTTGTGGGTCTCTCTGTCTTCTCAGTTATCTTTACTGCATGTCATTTTGGTCCTCGGTGAGCATCCGTTCCTGCTGAGTTGGGCCCATTTGCTGTGTCCTCGGATGGCAGCTTGGCAGCTTTTAAGACCCCAGACGCCACTCACCAATGTGGGGTGCAGAGAGCTCTCTTAGCAAAATGCTAGTTGTGCCAACTGGCCTGGAATTCGCCTAAGAGCATGGTCCCCCGCCCCCCACCCCAGCTACTCTATCCTTGCAGTATTGAGTTAAGATGGAAGGAGTACTCAAGTTATGCTGACGTCCAAGTTGTTCTTGTTTCTAATGTGTGCTATCACCGCTTTCTCCCAACTAGATTTCTAGTAACTATCTAAACTAAGCCCTTCCCCCCCACTCTCCCTGCCGCCCCTCCCTTGCAGCTGTCAAAGAGTCTTTTCTTCTATACACAAGTCTGTTTTTGAGATCTTATCGTAGAGGTCTCATACAGTAGTAGTCCCTTTGTCGCCGACTACTTTCACTTAACATAAAGTCTTCCAGTTGAAACCAGGTTAGGAGATGTTTCCTGGAATCACATTTACTCTTTATTATTGCGTAGTGCTCCATTGAGTATATGTACCATAGTTTACCTATCCATTCTTCTATTGTTGGGCATCTTTTTGCTATCGGGGATTCTGCTGCGGTAAACATTCTGGTGCATGTGTCTGTTGGTGTGAAAGGCCTTGATTCTGTAGGATATATTCCAAGTAGTGGAATTACTGGGTCAAATGGTATATTGATATGCATTTTTTAAGGAAGCGCCAGATTGCCTTCCAAAGAGGCTGGACCATTTTGCAACCCCATCAAAAGTGTAGGAGGGTTCCACTTTCTCCACAGCCTCTCCAGCATTTGTTGTTTTGTGTTTTCTGGATCATGGCCAATCTTGTTGGGGTGAGATGGTATCTCATTGTTGTCTCGATTTGAATTTCTTTAATAACTAAAGATCGTGAACATGTCCTCATGTGTTTTTTGGCTGCCTGGATATCCTCTTTAATGAAGTGTCTGTCCATCTCCTTTGCCCATCGCTTAATTGGATGGTTTATCTTCTTCTTCTTGATATTTTGTAGTATCTTATAGATTATGGAGACCAGGCATCGGTCTGACGTAGAGTTGCCAAATATTTTTTCCCATTCTGTGGGTGTTCTTTTAATTCTACTAATAAAGACTTTGGATGAGCAAAAGTGTTGGAATCTTAATAGTTCCCATTTATCTATTTTCTCTTCTGTTGATTGAGGTTTCTTTGACAGATTTTGGAGTCTGTCCTCATTGTGTATTAAAACTTCCCTTGTTGTTCCTACCTTTTCTTGGATGAGCTTTATCATTTTAGGTTTGATATTTAGGTCTTTTATCCAGTTGGAGTTGGTTTTTGTATGAGATGTAAGATATGGATCTTGACTGAGTTTATTGCAGATGGATAAGCAATTTTGCCAGCACCATTTGTCGAAGAGACTGTTTATACCCCAGTTTAATGTCTTAGGGCCTTTGTCGAATATCAACTGTTCATAGGCAGATGGTATCATCTCTGGGGTCTCAATTCTGTTCCATTGATCGATCTATCTGTTCTTCTACCAGTACCAGGCTGTTTTGACCACTGTGGCAGTGTAGTATGTTCTAAGTTCGGGTAATGAGAGGCCTCCCGGTGTCTTCTTCTTCTTTAGTAGTACCTTGCTTATCTGGGGCTTCTTCCCTTTCCAAACAAAATTGGTGATTTGTTTCTCCATCTCATTAAAAAATGATGCTGGAACTTGTATTGGGATTGCATTATATAAAGAAATTGCGTTGAGCAAAATAGATATTTTGACAATCTTAAGTCTTCCTATCCATGAGCAGGGTAGGTTTTTCCATTTATCTAAGCTTCTCTTAGGTTCTTGTAGTAAGGGCTTGTAGTTCTCTTTATAAAGGTCTGTTGTTTCTCTGGTTAGATTAATTCCTAGGTACTTTATCTTCTTAGGGGTTATCGTAAATGGTATTGATTTGATAATTTCCTCCTTAATAGTGTTGTTGGTATAAAGGAATTCTACTGATTTACTTATGTTTATCTTGTATCCTGTGACTTTGCTGAACTCTTCTATCAGTTTGAGTAGCTTACTTATAGATTCCTTGGGGTTCTCTGCATACGCAATCATACCTGTGAACAGGGAGACTTTAACTTCCTCTTTGCTGATGCAGATGCCCTTTATTTCTTTGTCTTGTCTAATTGCTCTGCCTAGAATTTCCAGCACAATGTTGAATAGGAGAGGTGAGAGTGGGTATCCATGTCTAGTTCCTGATCTCAAGGGAAAGTCTTTCAGTCTCTCTCCATTCAGGACAATGTGGGAAATTGGCTTTGTATAAATGGCCCTTATTGTGTTGAGGAATTTGCCGTCTATGCCCATTTTGCTAAGAGTTTTTAGCATGAATGGGTATCGGACTTTATCAAACGCCTTTTCGGCATCAATGGACAAAATCAGGTGATCCTTGTCTTTTGTGTTATTTATGTGGTTAATCACATTAATTGTTTTCTTGATGTTGAACCAGCCTTGCATTCGTGGTATGAATCCCATTTGGTCATGATGGATTATTTTCTTGATATGTTGTTGTATTCTGTTGGCAAGAATTTTGTTGAAGATTTTTCATCTAGGTTCATGAGTGATATCGGTCTGTACTTTTCTGTCTTTGTTGGATCTTTCCCTGGCTTAGGTATCAGGGTTATGCTGGCTTCATAGAATTAGTCTGGGAGTACTCTATCACTTTCTATACTGTGAAATAGTCTCAGTAGTATTGGGGATAACTGTTCTCTAAATACTTGGGAAGAATTCTGTCGTGAAACCATCTGTGCCGGGACTTTTTTTGGTTGGCAGTGTTTTGATGACCTTTTCAGTTTCTTCCTTTGTGATAGGTTTATTAAGTTGTTCTGCTTCACGTTGTGATAATTTGGGTATGTGGTATGAGTCAAGGAATTGGTCCATTTACCCTAGGTTTTCAAATTTGTTAGAGTACAGTCTTTCATAGTATTCTGTTATGATATTGTTGATTTCTGTTGCATCTGTGGTGACAACTGCCATCTCATTTTTAATTTGGGTTATTTGTTTCCTTTCCTGCTTTTCTTTAGAAAGTTTAGCCAGTGGTTTATCAATTTTTTTGATCTTTTAAAAAAACTAGATTTTAGTCTTTTCAATTTTTTCAACTGTTTTTCTATTCTCTAATTCATTTAGCTCTGCTCTAATCTTTATGATCTCGTTTCTTCTGGTGCTCCAGGGGTTCCTCTGTTGTTCTCTTTCTACTTGTTCAAGCTGTAGAGTTAGTTCCTTGATTTGGTTTCTTTCTTTCTTGCAGATGTGTGCATTTATGGAAATAAACAGACTTCTGAGCACTGCTTAGGCTGTATCCCATAGGTTCTGGTAGGAAGTGTTTTCATTCTCATTGGAATCCATGAATTTCTTTAATTCATCCTTGATTTCCTTATAACCCATGTGTTTTTGAGCAAGATGTTGTTCAGTTTTCAAGAGTTCCACTTTCTATCTATGTTTTTACTACTATTGATTTCGACTTTGATGGCTTTATGATCTGAGAAGATGCTTTGCAGTAATTCAGAGGTATGGATTTTGCTGAGCATTGCCTTATGGCCTATCATGTGGTCAATTCTGGAGAATGTTCCATGTGCACTGGAGAAGAAGGTGTAGTTGTCTACTGATGGGTGGAAAGTTCTGTATATATCAATGAGGTTTAGTTGGTTAATTGTGGCAGTGAGGTCTTCTGTATATTTACTGATCTTTTTTCTAGATGATCCGTCTAGTAATGAGAATGGAGTGTTAAAGTCTTCCATTATTATTGTGGAGTCATCTTACTCTCTTTTGAGCATAGTCAGTGTTTCTTCGACATATTTAGGTGGTTTGACATTAGGTGCATAAATATTTAATATAGTTAAGTCTTGCTTGTGTACTGAACCTTTCAGCAATAAATAGTGTCTGTCTTTGTCCACGATGCTGGATTTGACATTAAAATTGATTTTGTCTGAGATTAGAATTGCCACCCCTGCTCTTCTTTGTTCATTGTTAGCTTGATATATATTCTTCCATCCTTTAATTTTCAGTTTATTCCTGTGTTTACGTCTCAAGTGAGTTTCTTGTACGCAACATATGTATCGATCGTGTCTTTTGATCCAAGATGACACTTGGTGTCTCTTTTCTGGAGCATTCAGTCCATTGACATTCAATGTAATTATTGATAGGTATGTGTTCACTGCTGCCATTGTAATATGTTTTTTCTTTTTTATGTTGATGTTTTCTCTGTTGTTCTTATTAGTCTGTTCTGGGACACTCTTTTTGGGGAGTTGATTTTTCACCTTTTTCAGAGCTGATTTTATAGCTGTTGAGACTCATGTGTTAGATTTCTTGAAATGGTATGATACATCTTTATTGTGCTTACAGCTGCCCCTATGAACCCCCTTAATAAACTATTTATGAACCCAATTTTAATTACTACCAGTCTTGTCATCTTCCTCTCCATCTGGAAGGACTATAACGACTGAAGTACATCCCTCTTTTTATTATGATGACACCATAGTTTTCATGGTGATCACTGGATTGCTTCTTTCCATATCAAAGCTGTGATTTACTTTGGAGCCTTCCCTAAATGAGTAGAATATTGAGTAGTGTGTCATTCTAAAAGATAAAGTTAGTGGTTTTGTTCTTCTAAGCCAAAGCCAAGAACTTCTTTTAGTATTTCTTGTAGTTTGTGTTTGGTTTTTACAAAGTCTCTGAGTTTCTGTTTATCTGGGAATGTCTTAATTTCATTTTCATATTTGAAAGATAGTTTTTCAGGATATATAATTCTTGGTTGGAAGTTCTTCAAGACTTTGAATGTGTCATGCCTCTGTCTCCGTGCCAGCATGGTTTCTGCTGAGATATCTGACGAGAGCTTACGGGGTTTCCCTCTGAATGTTACCTTTGCTTGAGTCTTGCTGCCTTTAAGAGTTGCTGCTTATGTTTCATTTTGTTAAGCTTGATCATAATATGTCTTGGAGTCTTTCTTTTGAGATCTATATTGGGTGGCATACGATATGCATCTGAGGTGTCAATATTCTCTTCCTTCACGATTTCTGGGAAGTTTTCTGTCAGCAGCTCAGCAGCAATACTCTCTGTGTTCTTAGATGTCTCACCCTGTTGAGGGACTCCAATTAATTTAAGGTTGTTCCTCTTAATAGAGTCCCACATGCTTCTTACTGTTTCTTCATTTTTCTTGTTTCTTTTTTCTGATTTCTGCTCATAGACTCTGGCAACAGTAGCTCTGTCTTCTAAGTCAGAAATTCTTTTTTCCATTTGTTCCGTCCTGTTTTCTTCGCTTTGTATGGAAGTTTCTATGTCTTTGATTTTCTTCTTGATCTGTCGGATTTCAGAGTACTGGTGTTCCATCAGATTGAACTACTTGCTTAATTTTTCATTTTGTTCTGCTGTATTTTGTATAAGGTCTAGAAGGGCTCTGTATATAATTATTTTGTATTCACTTCCTGATGCTTTCATAAAAGTTTCTTCATCTGGAAAACTCCTTGGTTGCTTTGTTTGGGAGCCTTCTGAAGCCATGAGTGATTGCTTGTATGCCACAATTGTCTGTTGCTTTTTGGGTCCCATGTGAGTATATAGAGGCTGGAAGAGGTACTGTGAGGATGGATTGCAAATGTTTCTCTAGGCTGTCTTCAAATATAAAGCAAAAGGTATCTGACCAGTTCACAAGTCAGTTAGGTTTTCAGGTGTAGAGGTCCCTCTTCTCATCTGACAAAGTAAGCACCACTATATCCAACCCCAGATGATAACAAACTAGTTCAGTATACAGCAATGCTACTGCCTTGGTGGCCTCTGCTGACAGGGCCTAGCCTTAGCCAACACTGCGTCGAGTACTGGTTTTGTGATAGAAAAGCGCTCTCCTGTGTGGAGGCTCTGGCTCCCAAGCTAAGAATTAGGTCCAGCTGCAGCCACCGTATCCAAGATGGCGTCCTCCACACAGGCAGCAGACAGAGGGCCTAAAGGTGCCAAGAGGTAGTGATTCCTCTGCTTCTGTTGCAGGGCCCCCAATGCAGGGAGGACTGTGCAAAATCACTACTTTTCTGTCAGAGAAGAGCTGTCCTGTTTGCAGGCGCTGGCTCCCAGGCTAAAAACAAGGTCCCGCTAAAATCTCGGTACCAACATGGCGTCCCGCACCCTCACCGCGGAACTCCGCACAAACCCCACTGAGGCAGCTACAAAACGAAAGGCTCAAAGTGTCTAGATTAACAGAGTCCCGAGCCTGGCTCTCAGAATATGGGAATTTTGCCTGCCTATCCCCCAGCAGCACATCTGAGTCCAGCCGCTAGACAAGACCCAGCTCCACCCGCCAGCCGAGACGGAGGAAAAAAAAGTCAAACTGGTGCGTTTACTTTCCGTCCATAAGACCCGGGGCTATCCGGGAGTGGGAGTCAGTGAAAGAGAGGAGGTTTTTCGCTGAGTGGTATGAAGTCCCAATTAACAGCTCTGTGCCGTGTCCTGAGGCTGATTAGGTGATCAGAAGGCTCTGTTTGATTGTCAATTCAGGTCTTGATTTCCAGAGGGATATAAGGAGGCATGTGCTTAGTCCGTCTTCTTGACTCCGCCCCCTCAGTCCTATGATTCTTGACTAAAATTAGGAAACTATGCAGATCAGAGCATCTGAGAGAGCTTGAGATCAATTTGCTGTAGAGATGAAAGCTGAATTCATTGTCAAAAAGAAGTTACAACAGCATATATTATTGCTGAGACTAAAAAACAAAAAGCAACAAATCAGATATACAGGAAGAAAAAAATGACATACAGATGGGCTCATAGGTATCACTGAAGTTAAAGTTATTGTTATTAATTACTGTTATACATCTCCGAAAATACACATTGTAAATCCTACTCTCATACCTATGATTGTAATTCTACTTAGGAATGTGTTATCTTTGTTACGTTAATGAGGAAGGGTTAGTGTAGGTTGCGTTGTCTTGTAAGACATGTGTTTTAGTCTACTCATGCTGCCGTAGTGCTGCAGTAACAGAAATACCATGAGTAACAGAAATACCACGAGAGGAAAGTTTATTCTTACACAGTCTGGTAGGCTACAAGTCCAAATTCAGGATGTCTGCTCCAGGGGAAGGCTTTTCCCCTTGTCAGCTCTGGAAGAAAGTCTGGTATTGCATCAGTCTTTGTCCAGGGAGCATCTTGGTACAGGAACCTCAGGTCTGAAGGATGCACTCTTCTCTCAGTGCTGCTTTCTTGGTGTTGTGAGGTTCCCAATTCTCTGCTTGCTTCCTATTCCTTTTATCCCTGCTAAGACGAAAGGATTAATGGTGGTATAAGCAATACTCCAGGGATACTCCCTTTCAAGTGGAGCAGGGAGGTGATCTTATGAAGGGATTTAGAGTCCCACCCTAATCCTTTAACACATAGCATAGGAAAATCACAAAATGAAGGACAATCACAAAATAATGGGAATCACCCAGCCCTGCCACACGGCTACACATATTTTTGGGGGGACACAATTGGATCCACGACAACATGCAAGGAACAAATTAAGTAAGCAGAGATGAAGAAAGATAGATGCCACGTCACTTGGAGCTCTCCAAGGAACCAGGAACAGAAGCTGAAGAGATAAATACCTTCCCAAGAGCCTGCAGAGAGACTAGACCTTCATGTAGAGCTAGTATCTTGAATTCAGACTTAAGTCTCCTAAACTGAAGAAATTCATGTCTGTTTTTAATACTAGCATGTGTGGTATTTCTGTTATGGTATAAAAGTTAAGTGTTATGGCTGGTAACCAAAAGGTGACAGTCCAAATATGCCAGGCACTCCTTGGAAAATCTGTGGGACAGTACTACTCTATCTATAGGGTCACTATGATTTGGAATTGACTCAACAGCAGTCGGTTTCTGTTACAGCAGCACTAAATAACTAAGACAGTTACACTGGAGATGGCTCCAACTCATAGCAACCTTGTAGATAACAATAAAATATTGCCTGGTCCTGTGCCATCTTTATGATCATTGGTATGTTTGAGTCCGTTGTTGCATCCATTGTGTCAACCCATTTCATTGGAGTTTCCTTTGCCTTAATGGGTCCTTTACTTTACTAAGCATAAAATCCTTCTCTATGATTGATCCCTACTGGGGATAGGTCCAAAGTAAATGAGCTGATGTCTTGGACAATATTCTACGATCCAGCAGTTTTCAGAAGTAGATTGCTGGCCTTTCTTTTTGATCTGTCCCAGTCTAGAAGCTTCTCTGAAACCTGTCTACTATGGGTGATCTGCTAATAACATAGCAACATGCAAATCACAACAGTATGACAAACTGAAGAGAGAAGATTAACAGAGTGTTAAAGGGCTTGTGAAAGCCATGGGCTAGAAAATGACAGTAAGGAGATACACGGTTGAATTGCTTTTATATGTAAACAAGGGCATGGTATTTGACCAGGACACTGGTACATAAGCACTAGGGGTGAAGAAGACAGTTTCTTCCCTTTCTCATGCCCTTTACTCTAGATTTAGCTTGGCCGGTGATCCTGAGTTCACCCATTAGAGTTTCCCTGTCCAATTTCATTGCCATTAGAGGCATGTGTTTGTTGAACACTTGAAATACAGAAACAAAAGATATGATGTAATTTAAAATAGGAATCTCAGGGTATGAAAACGGTCAGTGCACTGAACAACTGATGTAAGTTTGAAGATTCATGTTCACTCAAGGATGCCTCACAAGAAAGGCCTAGTAATATATGTCTGAAAAAATTAGCCATTCAGTACAGTTCTACTATGACACACATGAATCAGAGTTGACTTGACAGCAAAGGGTTACTGGTAGCTGTAAAACACACTTTATATTTTAAAGACAGCATACACACAGAGATATAAAATATCCCTTTACCAAGTTTTATAATTTGTACATGTTGAAATAATATTTTAGACCTATGTAATGTAACAAAAATATATTATTGAAATAGATGACAGCAACCTTGTTTCATTATGTAAATATCCCTATTAGCATAAAAGGTCATCTGTGGTTTGTATTATATGTCTAATGAGCAGCCCTGTTCTCTGATGTATTCTTAGATAAATGAAAAATCATCACCACTTTCCCAGGCCTGATTTTTAAAACGTGGGAATTACTATGGGGTTATAAGGACAACATTGTTTATTTTAACAAATCTGTGCTCAGATGGTGTGCCTCATGTTGATAGGTATGTTATTCAGTGTAGGCCTGGGTAAGACTGTGAAACAGTCATATAGAAAGAAGATATTTACCAAAAGTTAAACAAGCCATAGAATTCCAGCTCTGGAATTTTCATCTTCAGCTTAGAAACATATCCTTTCCAATTATATCCTTGTATTTAATCATTACAACCTTCCAGTGAGGCTGATACTGTGATTATCATAATTTTATATAAAAGCAAATGTTGACTTGCAGAAGTTCAATAACTTGCTCTAAATTTCAACTTTGGCAATGGAGCTAGAATTTTGACAGAGTTCAATTCTAACCTCAGCACCAGAAGTCTCTGTAGGTGTTTACCTCACCTGCTCCATAATGCAAAAGAGAGTATCTAGAAATTGAAAGGATTTTAAATTTCTCCTTAAAAGGATGAAAACAAGGACTCAATACATGTCCAAATCTGTAAGTATCTTTATCTGTATTTGAAAAAGTCTCATGATACTAAATGAAAGGATTAAGAATCTCCAGAACCTTCTGATTTTAAAGAAAACAAATTATACAAAATCTAAGAAATTGTTTTAAAAAGATTCAATCCAAGTAAAATTCAATGTCTAACCATGTTTTAGATGTTTTAATGTGAATATTGTTAGATGTTAAAAAATAATCATCATATCATCATCTTTACAGCACTTCCACAAGCACAAAGTTGTTTATGCTTAGTTAATATCTTAGTTCCTTAGTGCCACTGTAATGGAAACACTACAAGCTGGTGTCTTCAAAGAATGAAACGTGTTCTCTTACAGTTCTGGAGGCTTAAAGTCCAGTCAACATGCCTTCTGTGTCAGTTCCTTCCTTGTAGGCTGTCCTGAGTGTTCCTTGGTTTCTAAACTATCCTCGTGTATTATCTTTCTCCGTGTGTTCACGACATATGTGTCTATTCTTTTTATAGCTGTGATGTGATTAGATTTATAAGATACCCTACTAGGGCATGATGTAATTAACATAATAGAGAAAATCTTATTTCCTGAAGGATTACATTCAGAGGTATAGGGTATAGGAATCTAACATATGTTTTTTGCAGAGGTGGCACAATTTAATTCATAACAGTTAGTAAGGAAAGAAAGATGATTAAGAAATAGTTTCCATTATCCTGAAGTAGAGTTTATAAGAGGGAGAGATGAAAGAAGAAACAATTTCAGTAAATTTTGGAAGAGACTATATCATGTGTATAAAGTAGAAAACTGACACAAAGTTTGGGTATTAACGTCAGTTTGTGAAGCGTAGGAAAGGCTTCACAATAGGTTATTTCTTCTGGGATTAGAAAGAATAAACAACACGTGTAAAAAAACACAGAGATGTAAAACAACAGTGTGTAGTATGGAAACCTTAAAATCCTGTTTTTACCTTTTTGCTCCCTCTCCCAATAACACTTGACAGAGAAGCACAGTTTGGTATTACAGTGAGGGATTTTAGAGAATGTAGAATATTTCTAACCAGAAGTATGAGGAAAATGACACTACGGATAGACTCAACCTTGGATGAATGGATAGCTGAGTGTCTTACAGTATCTGATCATCTTAATTGTGGACTTGCATCTCCTTCTGCAACAGCCAAAAAGATGGCTGCGTGTTTGATACTACTATAGCAATTGTCCAATGGTAACTGCTCTCACAGGAGAGCAGTAGACAACAAGGAAGTCAGATCTTAATGGTTTCAGCTGAGTAGTTGAAATGGCATTGCTGTAACTTGATAAGGAGTCAAAACAAGAAACAGTTGAAGACATAGAAACAATAGATGAAGTCAAGAGTTTGAAAATCCCAAAATCTACCCAGAGTTAGTTAAATAAAGGACACAAAAAGAATAAGTAGGTCAGTTTAAAAACTTGTTGTTAAAACTAATACTTCAGCAGTTTATTGGTTTTTAAGTTGCTTCCCTAAAAATCCATAAAATGGCATTATCTAAGTAGCAGTATTGGCAAAGAATATTAAAAGTACCATAGACTGCCAGAAAAAAATGAATACATTACTCTTGGAAGAGATACAACTAGGATGTTCATTGGAAGCAAGAATGATAAGACATCATCTTGTTTATTTTGGTCAAGTCATCAGGAAAGGCCAATTGTTAGAAAAGGACACGGTGTTTGGTAAATAGAGGATCTGTGGGAAAAAAAAGAAAAAAATTGCCTTTGTTATCTAGTGCTACTGTAACAGAAATTCTAGAAGTGGATGTCTTTAACAAAAAGAAAATTTTTTTTCACAGTTAAGTGAATGTGACAGTTCTAATTTCTCTAGGATCTGTCTCAAGGAGTGGAATTTTTGAATTTTATGGCAATTCTAACTTGTTTAGTAAGCACAAAATCAGTTTCCAAGGTGGTTGTAGCATTTTACACTCCCACCAGCAGTGTAGAAGAGTTCCAGTCTACGCACAACTAATTTAATATTTTGTTTTTAGTATCTTGTTGTTTTTTGGGGGGGGGATTAAAGTCAGCCTTTTGGGAACAAGATGGTATCTCATAGTTTTATAGGAGTTTTGGATTAAAGTCAGCCTTGTTGGAATAAGATGGTATCCCATCATAGTTTTCATTTGGATTTCTCTAATGTCTAATGATCATGAGCATTTCCTTGTGTATCTTTAGCTTCCTGAATGTCTTCTTTGGTGAAGTGCCTATTTATACCCTTAGCCCACTTTTTAATTGAATAATTTATCTTTATTGTTGAGGTTTTATAGTGTCTTACAGATTTAGAGATTAGATCTTAATTGAATACGTTACAGCCAAAAAATTTTTCTTACTCTGTAGCTTGTCTTTTTATTCTTTTGGTGAAGTCACTGGATGAACAAAAGTGTTTGATTATTAAGAGCTCCCAGTTATGTCATTTTTCTTCAGGTATTGGTGCATTATTAGTTACATTTTGTATTCTGTTTAGGCCAAGTGTTATGGCTCCTAGTGTTGCCTCTATTTTTCTATGATCTTTATCATTTTACATTTTATATTAAGTTTTTAGTCCATTTTCAACTAGTTTTTGTGCATGGTGTGAGATATATTTTATTTCATTTATTTGAAAATGAATATCCACTTTTGCCAAGACCATTTGTAGAAGAGATTGTTTATTCCCTAGTTCATGTACTTTGGGCTTTTGTCAAGTATCAGCTGCTCACAGGCGGATGGTGTCAACATCTGGAGTCTCTATTCTGTTCCACTGGTCTATGTGTCTGTTGCTGTGCCAATACCAGGCTGTTTTGACTACTGTGAAGGTATACTATGTTTTAAAATCAGGTAGTGTGAGCCTTCCAACTTTGTTGTTCTTCTTCTGTAGCACTTTACTTATCTAATGCCTCTTCTAATTTCTCTAGAATCTATCTCAATGAGTGGAATTTTGGAAATTTATGGAAATTTTAACTTCTTAAGTAACAACAAAATCAATTTCCTTTTCATATGAAGTAGATGATTTTTTCTCCATCTTCTGAAAAAATATTATTGGACTTTGGATCAGAAGTACACTGTATCTGTAGATCACTGTGGGTAAAATCATTTTTTTCACCATGTTGAGTCTGTGTATCTATGAGCAAAGGATGTTCTTCCCCTTATGTAGGTCTGTTTCAGTTTCTTGCAGTAGTAGTGTCTTGTAGTTTTCTTTCTATAGATGTTTTACATCTCTGGTCAGATTTATCACTAAATATTTTGTCTTCTTAGAAGCTGTTGTAAATGGCATTGGTTTAATAGTGATTTTCTCTTCAAATGTTGATACTTGACCGAAATCCGCCATTAGCTCCAGTACTTCCCTTGTGAATTCCTTGGAGTGTTTTGTGTAATAAGATCATATGTTCTGCAAATAAAAATACTTTTACTTCTTCTTAATAATGTGGCTGCGCTCTATTTCTTTTTCTTGTCTGAATGTTCTGGCTAGGATGCCCGGAGCAATGTCAAATAAGAATGGTAACAAAAGGCATTCTTTTCTGGTTCCCATTCTCAGGTAGAATGTGTTTAGTCTCTGTACATTTAGGATGATGTTGATTGTTGGCTTTGTATTAGTGTACTTTATTATAGTGAGAAATATCTCTTCAATTCTTATTTTACCAAGAGTTTTTATCATCAGTGGATGATGGATCTTGGCAAATGGCCTTTCTGCATCGATTTATAAAAACATGAGGTTCTTATCATTTGTTTTATTTATGTGATGAATTACATGGATTGTTTTTCTAATGTTGAATTATCTCTGCATAACTGTTGTGAATCTCACTAGGTAATGGTAATTTTATTTTATTTATTTATTTTTGGTATGTTATTGAATTATATTGTTAGAATTTTGTTGACCATTGTTGCTTCTAATCTCATGAGGGATATTGGTCTGTAATTTTTGTGTTTCATGGTATCTTCACTGATTTGGATATCACAGTTTTGCACTGGGTTCAGAGACTATGTTTGAGAGTAATATTGTTTTCTTTGCTTTGAAATACCTTTAGGGGTAGTGGTGTTAGTTTTTCTCTGAAAGCTTGGTAGAATTCTCCGGTGAGGCCATCAGAGTCAATATTTTTTTTGGTGGGAGATTTTAAGTTACTTGTTCAATGTCTTCTTTTCTTGTAAGTCTATTTAGTTTTAACTTGGTTTCTGCTCGTTTAAGTAAATACTGTACTTGCAGAAATTTATCCATTTCCACTAGGTTTTTAAATTTGTTGTAGTCTAATTTTTAGCAGTACTATATTATGATTCTTTTAATTCCAATTGTTGGTGTTATGATATAGCTCATTTATTTCTTACTTGGGTTATTTGTTTCCTCAACTCTTTTTCTTTTGTCACCTTGGCCAAATGGTTTAACAATTTTGTGGATTTTTTCAAGGAATCACATTTCAGTCATGCTAACTCTCTCCCTTGTTTTTCTGTTATTTATTTCAGGGATACTTTTGTGGCTCTCTTTCTACTGCTTGGAGTTGTAGGATTAGCTAGTGTTTTGACTTTGGCTTTTCTTTTTTGTATGTGTGTGTTTATTGCTGTATATTGACCTATGAGCACTGCTTTTGCTGTGTCCCAAAGTTTCTGATAAGATGTATTTTCATTTTCATTTGATTCTGTGGATTTGTTTATTCCATCCTTAATTTCTTCTATAATCCAGTAGTAAAAACAAGGTGTAATTCAGTTTGTATTTGATTTTTTTTTTCCTTGCTGTTTCTGTTATTGATGTCTACTTTATGGCCAGAAAAGATACTTTGTAATATTTTGATATTTTGGATTCCCTGGAGTCATGCTTTGTGGCTTAATGTGTGGTTTATTTTGTTCCATGAGCATTGGAAAAGAAAGTACACTTGGCTACTGTTCAGTGGAGTGTTCTGTATATGAGATTGAATTGGTTGATTATGGCCTTTAGATCTTCCATGACTTCACTGAACTTTTTTGGGATGCTCTGTCCTTCACTGGAAGTGGTATGTTGAAGTCTATACTATTATCGTGGGGCTCTCTGTTTCTATTTTCAAAGCTGATTGAGTTTGCTTTATGTATTTTGAAGCCCTCTTGTTGAGTGCCTAAAATTTTAATATGATTATGCCCTTTTTGTGTATTAAACTTTAATTATGACACTGTTCTTGTTTACCCTGTGTGGTGGATTTTACTTTAAAGTCTATTTTGTCAGAGGTTAATATTACCGTTATTGCTCTTTTTATTTTTTTTTTAACTTTTATTTGCTTGATAGTATTTTTTTTCATCTTTTGAGTTTCAATTTGTTGGTGTCTTTGAGTCTAAGTGGTATCTCTTATAGGCAATATGTAGACTGATCAAGTTTTTTAACCCATTTTTATCCATTTTACGACACTATGTCTCTTAATGGTCCATTTAATCCATTTATATTTAATGCAATTATTGATAAGTATGAATTTAGTGCTGTTATTTTGATGCTGGAAACCCTAGTGGCATAGTGGTTAAGTGCTACAGCTGCTAACCAAAAGGTCAGCCTTTCAAATCTGCCAGACTCTGCTTGGAATCTCTATGGAGCAGTTCTACTCTGAGCTATAAGTTCACCATGAGCTGAAATTGACTCAATGGCAGTGGGTAGCAGTAGTAGTAGTAGCAGTGTTTTGATGTTATTTTTCGTGTGTTTTAGTCACAGTTTCCTTGTTCCACTTGATTTTCTGTGCTGACTTGATTTTATTGATATATTTTCTTTTGACTTTTTGTTGTTGATTTCGTATTTGTTGAGTCTTTTTTCCCCTTTTTTTTTATCTGGATAGGTAGGAATTTTAATTTCCTTTGTGGTTAACTTACCATTTGCTTCGATTTTTATAAGTTTAAATCTTTCTTGCATTTCTTTATATCACTTTAACTTCCTTTCCATAGGAAAGATCTATGAAAGCATTATTTAGTCCCTTTTTAATTGTTTTAATGTTGTCACCTTTTACATAGTGATGTCTTTGTTTCCCTGTTTTCAGTGGTTTAGGTTTGATTTATTTTGTGACTCTCTTATGCGGGTTGATAACCAGTTGTTCTGTCCTGCATTCTAGTCATGATTATTGTCTAAAGTTCTTGGTTTTGTAACTAGAGAACTCCTTTCAGTGTTTCTAGTATTTTTAGTGTGGCTTTTACAAATTCTCTAAACTTCAGTTCATCTGAAAATGCCCACTTTAAACCATCGTATTTCAGATGCTATGTTGCTGAATATGGAATTACTGACTGGCAATGTTTTTCCTCCAAGAATTCATATATATCAGCCTATTACTTTCTTATATGCATGATTTCTGCAGAATAGTCAGAGCTTAGTGTTATCAACTCTCCTTTTCAGGTGACTTTTTTTTTTTTTTTTAATCCTTAGCTGATCTTAAAGTTCTCTTTTTCATTGACTTTGGTAATTTTGATGGTTATATGTCTTGGTGACTTTCTTTTGGGAGCTACCCTGTGTGGTATTGATTGATTTCACGGATAGACATTTTTTCTTATTTCACAATAACATAAGAGCTTTCAGGCAGTAGATCTTTAACAATTCTCTGTATTTTCTGTTAACCCCTATGTTTTAGGACTCCAATCACTAGTAGGTTATTTCTCTTGATAGAATCCCATAAAATTGTCAGGTTTTTTTTTTTTTTTAATTCTTCTGTGTGATTTTTCTTCAAATAAATTGGTGTCAGTGATTTATCTTCAGTTTCACTAATTCTAACTTCCATTGCCTCACTTCTGCTAATGCTGACTCTTTTGTTGAGTTATCTAGTTCTGGAATTTAATTGTTAAGCATTTGGAATTCCGTTTGTTGTCTCTTTATGAAAACTTGAAATTTGTTAAATTTGCATTGCACTAGAGTTTCTAGCCAGAGCATTTAGACAAGACAAAGAAATACAGGGCATTCACATCAGCAAATAAGAAGTAAAAATATACTTATTTGCAGATGGCATGATTGCATACACATAGAAAACTAAAGAATCAATAAACAAATTATAGGAACTAGTAGAAGAGCTCAGCAAAGCAGCAGGATACAAGACAAATGTAAGCAAATCAGTAGGATTCCCTTATACCAACAAAGAGATCATCAAAGATGAAATCATCAGATGAAGACCGTTTACTATAGCCCCCAAGAAGATAAAATAACCAGAGAAATGAAAGACCTATACAGAGAGAATTATAAAACCTTGCTATCGGAAACCAAGAGAGACTGACGTAAATAGAAAAACCTATGCTGCGCATGGGTAGGAAGACTTAATGCTGTGAAAATGTCTACTTTATTCAAAGCAATCTACATATATAATGCAATCCCAATACAAATTCCAGTGTCATTTTTTAATCAGATGGAGAAACAAATCACCAACTGTTTGGAAAGGGAAGAAACCCCAGATAGTAAACCACTACTGAAGAAAAGGAACACAGTGGCAGACTCACACTTCCGAATCTTAGAACCTATTACACTGCCATGGTAGTCAAATTAGCCTGGTACTGGCACAGAAAGAGACTTACAGACCAATGGAACAGAATTGAAAGTCCAGAAATATAACCATCCTCTTATGAACAGTTGATATCTGACAAAGACCCAAAAGTCATAAATTGGGATAAAAAAGTCTCTTTAACAAATTTTCACAAAATTGTATATCCATTGGCAAAAAACTGAAACCAGGTGTAGTCAAGATGGCAAACTATACACATTTCCTAAATTCTCTCTGAAAACTAAGGCTGGATTGATAATTAAAGGGAGCTTTCTGAAGACCCAGTGAGCCCTATGACATGGCATATGGCTGTCAGTTTGGACTACATGCCACTGAACAGGAAACTTCTTCTCTTTTGCTGACCCCACTGTCCTAGCAACCTGGTACTGCTGCAACAGAAAATACTACAGGTGGAAGGTTTCATGAAAAGAAGCTTTAATGAGACAGTCTGGTAAGCTGCAAATCCATTTATAAATTGTAAGTCCATTCAGTAGGAGAATTTTTCACAGTCCGGTAGGCTGAGTCCAAATCCAGTGAGAGCATCTCGGCACAGGAACCTCAGGTCCAAAGGAAGTGCTCTGCTCTTGATGCTTCTCTCTTGGTGGTATGAGGTTCCCAACTTCCTTGCCTCACTTCTCTCCCTTATAACCCACAAGCTTGTAGCTTGAGACCTTCCTCACCAACACAACTGTTGCCCATTCTCCATCATCAATCTCACAGAGACAGGATTCACAACACATGGGAGGAAGGGTAACATGTTGGGACTCAGCCAAATCAAATCAACACGTGCATTTTGGAGGGGACACAATTTAATCCACGACACTCCAAAAATCATGTTATTAGAACATACAAAATACAGTCATTCGTAGCACAGTCAGCTAGGACTGCTTTAACAGAAATACCACAGAGTGGATGGCTTTAACAAAGGAACGTTTATTCTTACTCAGTCCGGTAGGCTACAAGTCCATATTCAGGATGTCCGCTCCAGGGGAAGGCTTTCCCCTCGTTGGCTCCACAGGGAAGTCCACCATTCCATCAGTCTTTGTTCAGGGAGCATCTTGGAGCAGGAACCTCAGGTCTGAAGGACACGCTCTTCTCCAGGTGCTGCTTTCTTGATGGTATGAAGTCCCCAATTCTCTGCCTGTTTCTCTTTCCTTTTATCTCTCACAGGATGAAAGGATTAAGGGTGGGGCAAGCCATACTCCAGGGAAACTATCTTTACAGTGGAGCAGGGAGGTGATCTTATAAAGAGATCTACAGTCCCACCATAATCCTTTAACATATACCATAGGAAAAAAACACAAAATGGAGGACAGTCACAAGATACTGGGAATCATGGCCAAGCCACATGGCTACACATATTTTGGGGGGGATACAATTCAATCCATGACACATAGCAACAGTTTTCATTCATAACACAGCAACAGTTTTCATTCATAACAGGGCAACAGTTTTCATTCACAGTATACACCAAGAAGATTATCAGAACACATTATATTAGCCCTTATAGCTTCAAAAACATTATTGCATACTCTGAGACATTTCATAACCATTATCTTCAAACTTTAGGTATTGGCCACAATCTACAGATTCTGAGTGGAGGCCCCAGGACTTCAGCTTGGCCTTCTAGGCCCACTTGGGCATACTCTCTTTAGGTGCACCCTAAGCCCAACTGAGTGGCAATCCCACTCCCATAAACACAGAAAGCCCTGGCTCCACCCTTTCACAGCCATACTTTCTGAGACTGAGGCAGCTCAGCCTCTCATCAACCTTGGGCTGCAACTCTACATCTTCATCAACTTGTCTCAGCTTCTACTTCCAATGACCTCATGGCCTGGGCCTCAAGCCCACATCTGCACTACAGGGGCAAGTGTTCCAACACTCCATAGCTCTGTAGCTCCACTGATTCAAGTGCCTGGATGCACCCCACTCCATCAAGTAGCTTCCTGCACACAGGCACTCAGCCCTCTTATTCTGTGGGTCAGCAAGCCTAACTCCACCTATTCAAGTGCCTGGAGGCACCCCACTCCACCAGGAAACCTTCTGCACACAGGCATTCAGCATTCTAACTCCATGGGTTGGCTCCTGATTCTGCTGCTGCCAGTTCACTGCTGCTGTTACTTTCCTCATCATCTGCTGCCTTCAGGTGCTAGAAGTTCTTTTGAGAGCCTTCTTTCATCAGCTCACAGTTTCAAAAAAACTTCCACATTTTAGGTATTTGTTAGAGCAGTACCCCACTCTTGGTACCAAATTCTGTCTTCATCACCTGGTACTGCTCTAACAGAAAATACTGAGTGGAAGACTTCACAAACTATGATACCTGCCCTTGTTGAATGGCCGATTCCCACGTACTGAAGGTAACTGGAGTTTTTAACTTTTTTCCTTTTTATTAGCTAGCACAGAAGGATGGGCTTAACTGGCAACAAAACTGAGCCACACTGCTGAAATGATCAGTGGGTGGAATAGCCATATTTTGAGAGCCCGGTTCCAGACTCAGAGCACTACAGCCCCTTCACCCTCTCTTTTAGGACCTCTGCCATAGATTTGTCACTCTCAGTAGGAGGGACAGCTTGTCTGAGGTGCCTTTTTGTTTGACTGGGAGATGAAGTTACCCAAACGGAAGCCTCAGCAGGGGCTAATTCCCAGGCTGGAAGATAATGCCAGCCTGGAATATACTTTTCCAGCAGAAAAGCTGTGTTACTCACAGTGTAGCCTTGTGGGTGTGGCCTGGAAAGGGATGACAGCAGGGCAGTAGCCTGTCTATACTTTGATCTATATCACAGCATCTGGAGATGGCTGAAGAGTTGCCTCTATTGTCAGACAGAAGGGCTTGCACACCTGACAGCCTGACTGATTTTGGAAGCAGTCAGACAGTTTTTACCTTTTAAAATAAGACTACCTAGAGAAATAACTGCAGTACACAGTGATGGCACATCTTCCAGCCTTTACTGATCCACATCATAGTGTTGGCTGACACCCCCTCAGTGACTTCATAAGTAGGGCCATGTCTTTCCCAGCCAGAAGGTGGAACCTGCTACCCTAGAGATTCCACTGGGCCCAGTCACTGTGGTACATAGAAGTGGCAGGTGATCAATTTCCTTATCAGAACTGTGCCTCAACTTCTGTTAAGGCAACACCAGAGAAACAAAATAGCCTCTAGATGTCCCCAAAGTAACAAAACCCAGATAGGCATTTAAAGAAAAATACACCCATGGCTGTAGAAAACTCCCAAAGTTAAGAGAATCTTGAATACTCTGGCGGTCAGTTCTACCCTGGCCATGGGTTGCCATGAGTTGGATCCAACTCGACAGCACTTGGCAAGATCATTCTGCCAGAAACCAAAAGAGACATATAAGTAGAGAAACCTACCCTGTGCATTGATAGGAAGACTTAATATTGGAAAACGTCTATTTTACCCAAAGTGATCTATATACACAATGAGATCCCAGTACAAATGCCTGTGTCATTTTTTAATCAGATGGAGAAAAAAAAATCACCAACTTTTTTAGAAACCCCATAGCCCTCCTGAAGATAAAGAAAACAATGGGAGGTCTCACACTACCTAACCATAGGGAATAACTTCCAAGACAAGAAATCTTTCTGAAATAACAGGAGGTCACATACAAGAGAATTATATGAAAAGACCTCCTAAACGTTATACAAAATGCAGCAGAAGAAAATGAAACATTAAGCAAGCTTTTCAAACTGATGGAACATGAGCATTCTGAGATCTGACAGATCAGTAACAAAATTACAGAATTAGTTAATTCAATTCAAAGCCAAGAGAACATAATTGAACAACTTAAAATGGACTCTGATTTGGAAGACAAAGCTACTAACAGCAGTGTTTATGAGAAGAAATCAGATAAAAGAAACAAGAAAAATGAAGAAGCATTCAGAAACTTGTGGACTCTGTCAAGAGGAGCACTTTAAGATTAACTGGAGTTCCTGAACAAGGAGGGATATCTGAAAACACAGAGTATCACTGTTGTGTTGCTGACAGGAGACTTCCCTGAAATTATGAAAGAAGAAAACATAGATATTCAAGATATCAAATGCCACAGAATTAGACTTTAAAAGAAAAACACCAAGACATTATAATCAAGCTTAACAAAACAAAAGTAGATACTGTTAAAGACAATGAAACTCAAAGTAAAGCTTTCATTTGAAGGAAGCCTTGTAGTCTGTCTGACTTCTCAGCAGACACAATGCGACACACAGGCAGTGGGATGACACATTCAAAGCCTTGAAGGAGAAAAACTTCCAACCACACATTATATATCCTTCAAAACTGTCTTTCAAATATGAAGATGCAATTAAGACATTCACAGATAAACAGAAACTTAGAGACTTTGCAAACAACAAACCACAGCTATAAGAAATACTGAAAGAAGCTCTTTGCTTAGAAAAACAAACCTATTACATATATATCTAAGGAGACATTGCAAGACAAAACATCCAGAAACCTACTCAGTTAGGGAAGGGACAAAACTCACTGAAAGTTATCATATTAAAGGAAGAGACAACTATGATACCATCAATTTAAAAAGAGGGATATACCACAGTAGTTACATTCCCTCCAGATGGAGAGGAAGGTAATAAGATATGTAGATGTTAAAATTGGGTTTAAACCTAGATTATTAAAAGGATTATATGGGTAAACACAAAGCACAATAAAGATGCAACATATTAAAAGAGGAAACATAACACAGTTGTCTCAACAAACACAAAACCAACACTGAAAAGGGTGAAAAATCAACCCATAAGGAAGAATGACCCAGAACAGAATATTAAGAGCAACAGATAAAACACCAATATCAAAATTGATACATCAAAATGACAGCACTAAACGTCTACCTTTCAATAGTTACACTGAACGTAAACAGACAGAATGCTCCAGTAAAAGACAAGTGACATCTTGGATCAAAGGACATGATCTGTCAGTATGTTGCTTACAACAAATTCAGCTTAGATATGAACAAACAGAAAATTAAAGGATGGAAGAATATATGTCAAGCTAACAATATACAAAGAGCAGGTGTGGCAATACTGATATAAAATAGATTTTAATCTAAAATTGTACCATCATGGACAAGGATGGTCACTATTCATTGCAGGAAGGTTCAATCAACAAACAGGACTTGACAATATTAAATATTTATGCACCCAGTAATAAAGCATCTAAATACATTGAAGAAACGCTGACTACTTTGAAAAATGAGATTGATCATAGACGCTGCCCTTGCCTATAAATCACAACGAAGGTCCACTCTTCGGACACAAATGGATTGGACTTGGTGATGCAGCGTGATCATATATTGGATACACTTTATGGTTCTATGCATCTATAGGATATCATCCTGCTGACCTCTGGCTGGAGGAAGGAGAGTGGGTGGAGAGGAGGGGAAAGGAGACTGTTGGGAGGATGAGACATGTATGGAGCAGAGAGGAATAGTGTGTTGTCACCGGACAGGGAGAGCAGTGGAAGCTGCATATAGGTGTCCATGTAAATTTATACGGGAGTGTACATTTTCACTCAATCATAATAAAAATAAAAAATAATAGTGGGAGACCTCAACACTGCACTTTCAGTATTGGATGCATCTTCTAGAAAAAAGCTCAGTAAAGACACAGAAGGTATTATTGCCACTATTAAACAACTAGACCTCATCAACATATACAGAACTTTGTATCTGTCAACAGAAAACTACAGCTTCTTTTCCACTGCACATGGAACATTTTCCAGAATAGAACATGTGTTAGGACATAAAGTAAATCTCAACAAAATTCAAACCACTGAATTATTGCAAAGCTTCGTCTCAGACCATAAAGCCATAAAAGTAGTAATCAAAAGCAGAAAAATCACAGGTAGAAATTGGAACTCATGCAAACTGAACAACACCTTCCTCAAAAAGCCTCTGGTTATAGAGTTCATGGATTAAATTAAAAAAAAAAATTACAGAGACAAACGAGAATGAAAACACTTCCTACCAGAAGCTATGGGATACAGCCAAAGCAGGGCTCAGAGACCAGTTTATCTCTATAAGCGCGCACATCTGGAAGGAAGAAATGACCCAAACCAAAGAATTAACTCTACAGTTTGAATAAGTAGAAACAGAGCAACAGAAGAACCTCTTAGGCACCAGAAGAAAACAGATAATTAAGATTAGAGCAGAACTAAATGATTTAAAGAATAGAAAAACAATTGAAAAAAATTGATAAGACCCAAAGCTGTTTTTTTGGAAACATCAACAGCATTGACAAACTGTTGGCTAAACTTACTAAAAGAAGACAAGAAACAAATAACCTGAATAAGGAATGAGATGGGAGATTCACAACAGACCCGAAAGAAATCAAAAGTATCGTAACAGAATACTATGAGAGTACTCTAACAGATTTGAAAACCTAGGGAAATGGACAAATTCCTAAATTCTTATCACCTATTGAAATTATCACAAGGAGAAGTAGAATACCTTAATACATCCATCACAAAGGGTGCAAAAGTCATCGAAAAACTACCAACCAAAAAATGCCCTGGCCAGGATGTCTTCACTGCAGAATTCTACCAAGCTTTTTGAGAAGAGTTAACTCTAGTACTACTGAGACTGTAGAAAGGGATGAAACACTCCCAGTTTCATTCTATGAAGCCAGTGTAACTCTGATACCAAAGCCAGGGAAAGATCCAACAAACAAGGAGAACTACACACTCATATCACTCATGAACCTAGAAACAAAAATCTTCAACAAAATCCTTGCCAATAGAATTCAACAGCATATCAAAAAAGTACTTCATCACAACCAAGTTGGATTCATACCTGGGATGTAAGTCTGGTTCAACTTCAGAAAAATAAGTAATGCAATCTTTTGCATAAATAACGCAAAAGATAAGAATCACCTGATTTTGTCAATTGACACAGAAAAGGCATTTGACAAAGTTCAACACCTGTTTATGGTAAAAACTCTCAGCAAAATAGGAATAGAAGGTAAATTCCTCAATGCAATAAGAGCCATCTAAGTAAGGCCAACCACCTACATCATCCTGAATGAAGAGAGACTGAAAGAACTCCCGTTCAGAACAGGAAGTAGACAAGGATACCCACTTTTGCCTCTCCTGTTTAATATTGTACTAGAAGTTCTGGCTGGAGCAATTAAACAAGACAAAGAAATAAACGGCAACTGCATGGGCAAAGAATAAGCAATCACCTCCTTCTTTACAGATAGTATGGTTGTATACATGCAGAATCCTGAAGATTCCATAAGTAAACTACTAGAACTAATAGGAGAGTTCAGCAAAGTATCAGGATACAAGATAAGCATAAGTAAATCAATAGGATTCCTTTATACCAACAAAGAGATCATTCAAGAAGAAATCACCAAATCAATACCGTCTACTATAGCCCCCAAGTAGATAAAATACCTAACAATAAATCAAACCAAAGAAATGAAAGAACTGTATAAAGAGAACTGCAAAACCTTACTAGAAGAAACTAAGAGAAAATTATATAAATGGAGAAAGCTACCCTGTTCATGGATAGGAAGACTTAACATTGTGAAAACATATATTTTATCCAAAGCAATCTACATAGACAATGCAATCCCAATACAAATTCCAGTGACATTTTTCAATGAGATGGAGAAACAAATCACCAACTGTGTTTGAGAGACCTCAGATAAGCAAAGCACTGCTAAAGAAGAACACACTAGGAGGCCTTTCACAACCCAACTTTAGAAACTATTACACTGCCACAGTAGTCAAAACAGTCTGGTACTGGTACAAAAAAGACATACAGACCAATGTTAACAGAGTTGAGACCCCAGAGATGCCATCATCCTCTTATGAATAGCTGATATTCGACAAAGGCCCTAGACAAAGGCCTAACTGAGGTGAAAACACTCTGTTTAACAAATAGTGCTGGCAATATTGGATATCCATCTGCAAAAAAATTGCTTTTATGCCAACCTGTCTCTTAGCTTTTTGGTTAGTACACTAATGCTGAATTCTGTTTTACTGTGTATAGTCCCTCCTTTCACTTAACTTAATTCTTACCTGCAATCCAATGAGTGTATACTCCTTTCCCACCCTCCTCATCTTTGTAAACATCAAAGACTGTTTTCTTCTGTGTTTAAACCATTTATGGAGTCTTTATAATGGTGGTCACAGACAGTATTTGTCATTTTGCAGCTGACTAATTTTGTTCAGCATAATGCCTTCTACATTACTCCATGTTATGTTTCCCAAATTCATCATTATTCTTTATCATTGTGCAGTATTCCACTGCACAAATGTACCATAGTTTATATATCCATTCATCTGCTAATGAGCACCTAGATTGGTTTCATATTTTTGCTAATGTGGACAGTGCTGCAAAAACTTTGTTGTATATATATCTATTCATGTGATAGCCCTTATTTCTGTAGGATGTATTTCTAGAAGTTGCATTGCCAGATAACACTCTATTTCTATTTCTAGTTTTTTTGAGAAAGTATCAAAATTATTTCCAAAGTGATTGTGTCATTATTCATTCCCACCAGCAGTGTATAAGTGTTCCAGTCTCTCTACAGCCATTCCAACATTTATTATTTTCTGTGTTTTGGATTAATGCTAGCCTTGTTGGATTCAGATTGTATCTCATTGAAGTCTCGATTTGAATTTCTCTAATGGCTAATAATGGTAAGCATTTTCTCATTTAGCTGTAAGCCACCTGAATGTCCTCTTTGAGAATTGCCTGTTCCTATCCTTTGCCTACTTTTTTTAACTGTGTTGTCTTCTTGTTGTGGAGGTTTTGCAGTATCTTGTATGTTTAGAGATTAAATGATGATCAGATTTGTCAAAACCAATTTTTTTCTTCCCATTCTGTAGGCTGTCTTTTTATTTTTTCAGTAAAGTCTTTGGATGAGCATACATGTTTGATTTTTAGAACTTCCTTCCCGGTTATCTGTTTTCTTTTCTGGCACACTTGCAGGGGTCTTGGGACCATGGTTTCATAGGATATGAAGGTCAATTGTAATAATTTTTTTTAAGAAAATATTCTGCATTTTGCTTTGGTGAGTGGCATCTGGGGTCTTAAAGGCTAGCAAGAGGCCATCTAGGCAGCATCAGTTGGTCCCAACACACCTGAAGCAATGAAGAAAAGACATCAAAGACATAAGGAAAATATGAGTCCAAGAGACAGAACGTATCACATAATCCAGAGACTATATCAGTATGAAGTCAGAAGGACTAGATGATGCCCAGCTACCTTTAATGTCCGTCCCAACAGGGAACACAACAGAGTCACTGACAGAATGAAAGAAAAACGGGTCCAGAACTCAAACTCTATTAAGACCAGACTTTATAGTCAGACAGACTAGAGGGTTCTCAGAAGACATAGTCACTATACTCTCTGTCAGCCTGGAACAGACCTCATTCCCCAAGCCAACTGCTCAGACAGACTGGACTAGATGATAACATATTAAGGAAACCCTGGGTTAATGGTCAAGTACTACATCTGCTTACCATAATATTAGCACTAACTTCTCCTTGGAAACTGTATGGAGCAGTTCTGTTCTGTCCTATAGGGTTGCTATGAGTTGGAATCAACTTAATGGTAGTGCTATACATACAGCATAAACCAATTAAATGATACTGGTGCAGAGTGTGTTTCTTGGCTGGAGTACATACATGAGACTAACTGACCATGGTTAGATGAGAGGGCGGATGGGACAGGAACTAGTGGAACAGACACAGGAAATGCAGGTTTGGAAGGAGGAGTACACTCTCACAATCTGGGCAGAATAGCTAGAGGGATGTAAAAATTTGTGTAAGTTTTTGTGTGGCAAAATTGATGAATTGTAAACTTTCATTGAAAGCACTATATAATTTTTAAACTCGCATATGAAAGAGGTAATGTTAGCCTCATCATAGAGATAAATAGATGAGTACTACGGCATCAAATAATTTCCCAATAACAAATAACTTCCCAATAACAAACTTAGGCCCTGAGAACCAGACAACTATTAAGAAGATCTATCTCCAAAGCGCTTGCTATAAATTTCCATATCCTTCTCTATGTAATTTCAGTCAAGAGAACCCTATACTATATACATATCTGTTAAATTAAGTGCCACATCAATTCAGATACTCCTGGGGAAAAAACGCTGTCTTCTACTTTCAAAAAATCAGCCATTGTAAGCCCCGTGTGACACAGTTCTATTCTGGCACATTTGGGATTATTATGAGTCAGAGCTGACTCCATGGCCAGTGTTTTGGTCAAATTAAGTAGTAGATGTATTTCTGCACTATTGTATCTTGCAGGAAGTTTTAGTTAGTTAAAATCGTATAGCAAAGTTAGGAATCATAAAATGTTACAAATGAATAAACAATACCCACAATCCCTTCCTTAAACATGTTCATACACAAATATCATATATGCTTTTACCCTCCACACATACAAACAATATATTTTCCCACATTCAACATATATGATCATAAATTACAGCTCATCAGAGGTCTGAGTACAGACTTTTTTGAAGTGAGAGGACATTTTAATTCTACTTATAATGGATCTTTGTATCTAACTTTGCACCAAAGCTCCTGTTTAGATCCTTGTTGTGATTTTTACGTTTAATCTTGCTTTGTTTGTTAAGGTTAAAGATTTGGTTGAATGTTGATGTAAATTATCCATGGGTATCAAGAATTTTCTTCTTGGTATAGTAGAATTTTGAACAACATGTATTTTTTTTCCTTCTAAAAAGGTTCACACGTGAAGAAGCAGTTCTATTGAAATATTATTCTTTCAGATTGTCAAATAACAAGAGTTAATTTATATTTCCCTTTCACACAGATCTTTTACTCTATGATTGGCAAATAATAATGACAATAAATAAAAATCAATTTTTATTTTAGTATTTCATCATCATTGCATGCATAATCAAATATTAAAATTGTTATTGCAATGAGTGCACTTTGTTCTCTCTGAAACTCCATGGTTGTTTTTTCATTTTCTGTGCCTTAATGGCAACCACCAAGACCCACCTCCTCTGTCATTCCTTCCCAAAGAGTCTCCAGGGTTAAGGATCAATTTCTCTCAGTTCTTGTAACATTTATAAGTGCTATTGCCATTATATATTGCCATATAAGTGTTCATTGCCATTTTAGTAAAAGAGTCAGCACAAGTTCTGTATACGTGTCTTTTGTATCCTAATAAAGTTGGTACTTATTCCTACCAACAAATGCTTGGTTTGGTAAACCAAAAGTTTCCTGGTTTATGTCTTAATGTGGAATGATGTCTTTCTAGTATTATATCATTTTGCTTGGAAGCATTTTTGAAAGAGTTTTTGTTTTGGTCTGATAATAGCAGCAAGCAATGCTTAATGGATAATAGCAGCAAACAATGGTTAACGTTGCGGAGGAGCTATAGTATAACTCTACTTAATAAAACTAGAATAGCTAACCCTGGGTCCAGGTTCTGACTGCATATGCCTTCTATGCTAAAATATACATCTCTTTAACCTAAATTTCTGCCTGTAACTGAATGTCTTAGCCACTGCTATAATAGCCCAAATACTACAGGTGGATGGCTTTAAAAAAGAACTTTTATTTTGTCACAGTCCAGTAGACTAAAAGTTGAAATTCAGACTGTCAGCTCCAAAGGAGAGCTTTCTCTGTTGACTCTGGAGGAAGGTCCTTGTCAATCTTTCTGTGGACTGTGAGCTTCTGATGGTCAGAGACCCTAAATTCTTTTCCAAGGATGTACTCTGTTGCCAGTACTGCTTCTTTCTGGTATGAAATCCCCAACTCCCTCCTTGCTTCTCTTTTGTTTATATCTCAAGAGACTCAGGCACAGTCTTATACACTGAGACCTGTCCCACAAACATAACTGCTTGCCATCATCCCTTGTTAACATCATAGAGACAAGCTTACAGCATATAAGAACATCACACAATACTGACAATCACAGCCCCCACACATTTGGGGTGTGAGGGAGTACATTTCAATCCATGACACTGAGTATAAATACAGAAGTGCTTTGTCCTGTAGTCAGGACTACACTCTTCCTGCATACGTGTTCCCAGAGGAGATCAGGACATAAAAGATTATCTGAACCCCCCTATTGCAGTATGTTCTCAGAGACCATGTGGTCACAAACAAGTTATTTAAGACTTATCTTGTCTACCATGTTAAAACAGTACATTTTGATTCATGTGTAATGCTCTCAAGAGATACTTGCACTATCCAATTGTTGCCTGATTTGGGTCCATGCCCTGGAGCAGTCAAGGAAATAAAACATATTCCAAGTTAGAAAGAGGAAGAAGATTTATTAGGAGGTGTGATACCACTGGAGACTCAACAGCAACACAGGCTGTTCTCCATGGATTCTCAAAAAACAATTTTTACATCAGAGCCTATAAATCATTTCCACAAGAAATACTTTTCTGTTTTTAAGCATGTAGCCCACATACAACTGTATACATCACAAAAATAGTCACAAGAAATCCTCTCAATTGTCAGTTTGTTTATAGCAGGCAAAGACAAAACTTATGAAAAAATTCCTCAGCTAGTTAAAATAGCCTGTTGAGTTTACTCTGAGATAAGGCACAAGAAAGAAAGTTGTGGATACATGAAATGTCAGACAGTCTTCCTAGCTGCTGTTTTCCAGGCTGAAGGTCATTTCTCAGGAGAGCAAAGAAGAGGAGGGAGACCAAGGTCACAAGAGCTGAGGGGGCTCTGCATTCCTTCGGAAAGAGGCCAGAGTAGCTGGTACAGTAAAAAAAACACTTACAGATTATTTAGAGTATCATTATGGCATTAGTTAAGTGAAGCTCTCAATCATATATTCTGAAAAGGAGAAATACATGTTGCAAGGTATTAGGGTTACACAATCTCAGAAAACCTGTGTCAAAATAATTAATACCTAGCAAACTTGTTTTTAGTCTGATCACGGGTACAGGCCCTTGGTTCTTCTTTTCTCATGGAACCTGCTTTAATAGCAGCCATCAGGACCTATCTCCTGAGCCTCCTCTGACATCCCTTACCTAAGAGGCTTCAGGATCAGGACTAATTTATCTCAGTTCTACCCTATCACTGTCTGGTGACCACTCTGAAAAAATAGCTATAAAACTGATTCTTTGCCTGAACCCTGCAAACTGTCTTGGTAATTACCATGCCTTGGATTTCTTGGATTCATTTCCATAAGCTCCAAGATTCCCAGGTCGAACTGTCTTTAACCCTTAATAGACCTCTTTGTTTTACTTTCAAATAGAGTATAAATTTTCTCTTCTACACAGTGTCACTAATAATACCTAGTTAGGAAGTGGTGTCACCTTAAAATGTTAAATATTCTGCCTATTAAAAAGCATTTAGCAAAATTCTCAGATCTCATGTCATAGTCTGTAAAGAGTATATTCCACAAATGTCTTATTAAATCAATACTTACCAAAATACCAATAAATTAAAAAAATCACTTTTAAGAAAAATATACACTTGCTTATATAATAAGACTGTTCACATTCAGTGTTTATTTTGGTATTTTGGAAAATTTTTTCTGACATTGCATTGACAAGTAGGTTTTTAACATGCCATTTTAATTCCCATAACATTTTAAGTGTCTTACTGATTTCATTAAAAACCTGACATTTTATGAACTATACCCATTATCTGCTGACATCCAATCAGTTCTGACTTACAGCGAGCTTTTAGGACAGAGTAAAACTGCTCCATAATGTTTCCAAGAAATGCCTCGTGGATTTGAACTGCTGACCTATTGGTTAGCAGTTGTAGCACTTAACCACTACACCACCAGAGTTTCCTTTTATTAACTATAGGACTTTCTTAAAAAGTGTCAGTAATAATAGTGAATATATATTTTAAATTATTATATCTGGATACTTTTTAGAATTTGTTTCATGTGAATTTAATCTTTTAACATTTCAAAAATATCACACCAGTGAACTATACACTGATCTCAAAAGTTATGGATTCCTTCCTTTAAATTGATGTTTTCTAACACAGTCTTATAAATATTAGGATAGGGAGAAAATTTGGGAGCCATCCAATTTTTTCTTTTCTGTGATGGATGGTAATCTGAGATAAAGAGTAAAAAGTGTTTTATGGGTTGCAGTGATTTAGATGCAGCACAGAGTGAACCTGGGTCTATTCTAGCGCTCCACCTCTAGGAAATGCAAACTACATTCACATTATAATTTAATCTATAATCTAAAATTTAAAAAATAAGTAGAATTTTAACTCTATCATATATATTTGTTATTTATATATGTAGAGATATGTGTATATATGTATATGTGTGTGGTTAACAACCAAAAAATTCTTATCAGTTGCTGTCAAGTGGATTTCAATTCATAGCAACATCATTATCAGTTTCTGTCGAGTGGATTTCAACTCATAGCAACATCGTATATGTGTGATATATATATAAGTATACTCATATGTACACGTGCACATGAGTTCATATACATGTGTGAATACATGAATACACAGTCCTCAATTTACAACCGGGTTCTGTATCATTGCTCAGGTGTCAGCTGGTTCTAAGTCCAACAAATTTTTTCTGTTTCATTATTTCTTTTTATTAACAGCATCTTCTAGTTTGATGTTATTTTGTCTTTGAGATTTGAAAACATTACATATAAACTTGAAGATATGTTTTAATACACACATACATAGATAAGAAATATACAACTCATAAAAATTTACTCAGACAATGAAGAATGGTTGGACAACATTGGCATTTTGTCAGCTGCGGTAATAACTCCAGTTGTGGAAGATTCTGGATTATCCTTAGGAATCGGGGAGTGATTTTTAATCAGAAAATTGAAAGTTGTGCAAGTCATCTGTGTGGTCCTTTTCTTTGTTACTTCATATATTCCGCCATAACCTCTTATTGCTTCTCAGAATTGCCTATTGACTTCAGCAAAGCAATGAGTTCTTGGGTCCATATTTTCAAGCATCTGAAGTGTCTGGTTTAGTTAAGAAAAAAAGTTTCAGCTAGTCCTTTCACAGTATATGTTTTTTTAAAATACAACTTTGTTTATTATTGTTGAGAACATACATAGTAAAACATGCACAAGCTCAACAGTTTCTATATGTAAGTTTAGTGACATTTACTGCAGTCTTTGAATTGCGTAACCATTACTACAGTCTTTGAATTGTGTAATCGTTCTCTCTTTTCCTTATTGGTTTCTCCTCTTCTAGCATAAATTCACTGAATCCTAAGGTTCCTGTCTAATCTTTCAAGTTGCTGTGGTCAAAATTTTTTAAATGTTTTATTGTCCTTTAAGTGAAAGCTTACAATCCAAGTCAATTTGCCATGTAAAACCCTGCACATACACCATTATGCAGCTCTAGTTGCTCTCCCACGTCTGTGACAGCACACTCCCCCTTTCTACTCTGTACTTCTCATGTTTATTCAACCAACTCCTGTCCCTCTCCTCATTTTGCCTCCAGACAGGAGCTGCTCTGACAGCCTCATGCATATTATTTAATCCAAGAAGCACACTCTTTACCAGCATCACTCTATGCTTTAAATTCTAGTTCAATCTTTGTATGAAGAGTTGAATTCCATACTGGTTTCAACTCTGGGCTGGCAGAGAGTCTGGGGCCATGTCCTGAGGGAACCCATCAGGCTGTTGGGCCATCAAATCCAGTCTTTTAATACAGTTCTTGTTCTGCACCCCTTTTTTCCTCCCCCTATGTCAGAAATTCTGCATTGTGTTCCCACTCAGGGCAGTCGTCAGTTCTTCTGATCCCAAGCTTATATAGTCTTGGATCACAAGGCACCTTCTGCGTCCTGAGCTCACATTTTTCTGATGTCTTTGATGTCCTTCATTCTCCTGTGCTGCAGGTTGTTTGGGACAAATTGATGCTAACTTAGATGTCAGCTTGCTGGCTTTTAAGAATCCAGAGGACACTCACCGAAGTGGTACGCAGAAGACTTTCTTAAACAACAACAACAAAAAAGAAACACCCCTGGGAGCATAGCCCCTGGCCCTGATGCTGCTCTTGCCCATAAATCATAATGAAAATCCACTCTTTGGACATGAATGGATTGGACTTGGCGATGCAGAGTGACCATATATTGTATGCACTTTATAGTTCTATACATCTATAGGATATCAGCCTGCTGACCTCTGGTTGGAGGAAGGAGAGTGGTTGGAGAGGAGGGGAAAGGAGGCTGTTGGGAGGATGAGACATGTATGGAGCAGAGAGGAATAGTGTGCTGTCACCAGACAGGGAGAGCAGTGGAAGCTGCATATAGGTGGGCATGTAAATTTATACGGGAATGTACATTTTCACCCAGTCATATCAAAAAAAAAAAAAAAAAAAGAAACAAAAATAAACTAATTATACCTATTGACCTTGATGTCCCTTGAAACAATAGTCACTAGAACCCTGCCCCTGGTATTCTGTCTTTCAAAACGTTGGGTTGTATTTAGGAACTCTCTTACCTTCTGATATATTCTAGCAATGTTAATCTCCCTTTCACTGCATGCTGTCCCTCCCTTCACCTAACCCAAATTCTGTCTGCTATCATCTATGAATACTTCTCTTCCTCTCTCCCCACTCTTCTAACCACTAAAGACTGTTTTCTTCAGTGGTTAAACCTTCTCTTGAATCCTTATAATAGTTTTCTCATACAATATTTGTTCTTTTGCAACTAATTTCACTCAGCATGATGCCTTCCAGGTGACACCATGTTATCAGATGTTTCCCAAAATCATCATTGATCTTTATTATTGCATAATATTCTATTGTGTGAATATACCATAGTTTGTTTATCCATTCATCTGTTGATGGGCACCTAGGTTGATTCCATCTTTTTGTTATTGTGGACAGTGCTATAGCAAACATTGTTATACATGTTTCTATTTGTGTGACAGTTCTTATCTTTCTAGGATATATTCCAAGTGGGATTCCTGGATCCTATGGTGTTACTATTTCTAGCTATTAAATAAAATCTTACATTAAATCAATTTCCAAATTAGTTGTACCATTTTACATTTCCACAAGCAGTATAGAAGAGTTCCAGTTTTCCCACAACCTCTCTAACATTTATTATTTTGTTTCTCTCTTTTTTTTGTTGCTTGTTTGTTTTTTGGATTAATGCTAGTCTTGTTGGTGTGAGATGGTATCTCATTGTAATTTTTATTTGGATTTCTCTAATGGCTAATGATTGTGAGCATTTCCTCACATATCTGTTAGATACCTGGGTGTGTTCTTTGTGAAGTGGCTGTTTCTATCTTTTGGATATTTTTTAATTAAATTATTTGTCTTTTTCTTGTTGAAGTTTTGCAATACCTTGATTTTGGAGATTATGCAATACCTAGATTATGGAGAGTAGATGCCAATCAGATTTATGGTCAACAATTTTCTTTTTCCAATCTGTAGGTAGTCTTTTCCTCTTTCAGTGAGGTCATTAGATAAGTCTAAATACTTGCTTTTTAGGAGTTCTCATGGATGTATTTTCTCTTCTGTTTTTTATGCATGGTTAGTAATACTTTGTAGTCTGCTTCTGCTGCGTGACTGCCAGCATTGTCCTTATTCTTTTCTTCCATGATTTTTATTGTTTTAGATTTTATGTTTTGGTCTTTGATCCATTTTGAGTTATTTTTGGTGCATGGTGTGACATATGAGTCTTGATTCTTTTTTTTTTTTTTCAAATGGATATACAGTTTTACCAGCACCATTTATTGAAGAGACTATTTTTTTCTTTTTTTGCTCCAGTTAACGGACTTAAGGCCTTTGTCAAATGTCAGCTGCTCGTAGTTGTATGGTGTTATATATGGATTCTCTATTTTGTTTCATTGATCTTTGGATCTGTTTTTGTACCAGTACCAGTTTTTAACTGTTGTGGCAGTTTAATAGTTTCTTATGACAGGCATTGTGAGACCTTCCACTTTCTTCTTCTTCTTAACTAATGCTTTACTTATCTGGACCTTCTCCCCTTTCTATTATGAAGTTGGTGAACTATTTCTCCATGTTATTACAAAATGTCATTGAAATTTATTTTGGAACTGCATTGCGTCTATTAATTGATTCAGGTTGAATAGACATTTTCAGGATTTTAAGTCTTTCTAAATGCAAGCAAGGTACTTTTCTTAACTTATGTAGGTCTCTTTTGGTTTCTTGCTCTAGAGTCTTACAATTTTCTTTGTATAGGTTTTTCACATTTGTGGCTAGATGCACCTCAGTATTTTATCTTCTTAGGGGCTATAGTGGAAACCCTGATGGTTTAGTGGTTAAGTGCTACACCTGCTAACTAAAAGGTCAGCTGTTCAAATCCATCAGTTGATCCTTGGAAACCCTACAGAGCAGTTCTAATGTGTTATGCAGCGTTGCTATGAGTTGGAACTGACTTGATGGCACTGGGTTTGGTTTTGGTATCTCTCCGGTTGGAAATCCTGGTGGCGTAGTGCTTAAGTGCTACAGCTATTAATGTAAAGTTCAATAGTTTGAAACCACCAGGCACTCCTTGAAAACTCTGTGGGGTAGTTCTACTCTGTCCTACAGAATCCCTAGGAGTCAGAATAAATTTGATGGCAGTGCACTGATTTATTCCTGTTGTTATAACCTCATCGAAGAATGTATTTTTTGTTATGTTCAAGAGACAGTGTTAGAGTAGGGTGTTTCTTAAATCTCTTGAGGTGGTACAGCAGATCAAGCAAGCAAGCATGATATCATAAGTGAGGGAAAGATACATGATTGTTAGGAATAGAAATTGAAGTTAAAGATCTACCAGAGTGTACAGAAAAATTCTTCCCCTAAAGCTGGCACTCTGAATTCAGACTTCTAATCTCCTAAACTGTGAGAAAATAAATTTCTGTTAATTAAATTTACCCACTTGTGATATTTCTGACATAGCAGCACTAAATAACAAAGATTTTACATGTATGATATATATACATATGATTATATGTAACGAAGACTATACATATATATGTACATATGATTTGAATGTTTTTCCTTATTTGTGTATTGTGATTTGTTGTTGTTAAGTGTGGTCAATTCCTACTCACAGTTATCCTGTGCACAACAGGACGAAACACTACTCATTCCTGTACCATGCCCACAATCTTTTTCATGCTTAAACTCATTGTTGCAGCCACTGTGTCAGGCGACCTTGTTGAAAATGTATGGCAAAAGAATATAAACTTGCCACCCATCTTTCCTGATTTGAAACATGCAGTGTCCCCCACATGACTGCTTCTTGATCCGTATACAGATTCCTCAAAAGAACATTTAAGTAAGTGTTCTGGAATCCCCATCTTCTGCACTATTATCTATAATTTGTTATGATTCACAGAGTCGAATGCCTTTGCATAGTCAAGGAGACATAAGTAGACATCTGTCTGATATTCTATGCTTTTAGCCAAGATCCATCTGACATCAGCAGTGATATCCCTTGCTCCACATCTTTTTTGAAATCCAGCTTGGATTTCTGGTTTTTCTCTGTCCTTATACAGTTGCAGTCACTTTTGGATAATCTCTAGCAAAACTTTACCTGAGTGTGATATTAATGATATTGTTCAATAATTTCCACAGTCAGTTGGAACACTTTTTGTGGGAAAAGGCATAAAGATCAATCTTTTCTAGTCAGTTAACCAGGTAGTTGTCCTCCAAATTTCTCGGTATAGACAAGTGAGCACTTCAGTGCTGCATCCATTTGCTGAAACTTCTCAGTTGATATTCCATCAGTTCCTGGAGCCTTGTTTTTTAACAGTGCCTGCAATGTAGCTTCAACTTCTTCCTTCAGTACCATTGGTTCCTGATCATATGTTACCTCCTGAAATGACTGTCAATGAGTTCTTTCTGGTATAATGACTCTGTGTATAGCTTCCATCTTCTTTCGATGCTTCCTAAGTCATTTAACATTTTCCCTTTAAAATCCTTCTCTATTGTAATTCGAGACTTGAATTTTTCTTCAGTTCTTTCAGTTTGAGAAATGCCGAGTATGCTCTTCCCTTTTTGTTTTCTATTTCCAGCTATGTGTACATGTCATTATACTACCTTATTTTGTCTTCTCCAGCTGCCCTTTGAAACCTTCTATTTAGTTCTTCTACTTTGTCATTGCTTCCTTTTACTTTAGCTACTTGACATTTGAGACAAAGTTTCAGGGTCTCTTCTGACACCCAATTTGGTCTTATCTATATTTCCTGTCTTTTTAATAACCTTTTGCTTTCTTCATGGATGATGTGTTTGATGTCAAGTACAACCAGTGCCTCTTTCTAATAAGCAACTCTTTTTTTCTTACAGTATCTAACATTTACTTTCAATGTTAGCATTCACAATCACTAAGAAACATGTTTTATTTTTCTAAATAACAGAGAACTTTGCACTTCAAAACAAATGATCACTGGTTACATTGCTTTATCTGTTTCCCTACATTCTTTTTATTATTACTTTATTGTGGTTAAGTGAAAGTTTACAAATGAAGTCAATTTTCCATATTCAGGCCTACACAGAGACCTCATGTAACCCCATATAGTATCCAGCCCTGTGACAGAATATTCCTCCTTTCCACTCTGTTCTTTCCGTATTCATTCAACCTAGTCCTGTCCCTTCTTCTCTACTCTCCCATCTCATTACTATAGTTGAGCTGTTCCAACAGCCTCATGGCTTGCAATCCAGTCCAATTTTGCATAAAGAGTTGGTTTGGGTGTTGGTTTTGGCTCCAAGTAGAAGAAAGACCAGGGGCTGCACTTTTGCGGGAACCTTCAAGTTGTTAGACCATCAAGTCTGATCTTTCAGTATAATTCTGGATCTGAATCTCTATCCTTCTCCTGCGATGTTAGGGAGTCTGACATTGTATTGCTTCTAAAGTTAGACACTGGAGATGGCCAGGCACAATCTAGTTCTTCTGGTCTCACGCTGGTACAGATTCTGAATCATCCGGCCCCACATGTCTCCTATGTTCACATTGTCCTGTCTTTGATGACCTTAATACTCTTGTGTTACAGCTGGATTGAGACCAATTGGTGCACCTCAGATGGAAGACCCCAGATGCCACTCACTGAATTGGGATGCAGACAATTTTCTTAAGAAGAAAAAGCTTAGTTGTGCCAGTTGACCTAGATGTCCCCTAAAAGCGTAGTCCCCAGACCCCTGACCCAGGTACTCTGAACTTCAAAGTGTTAGGCTGTAAATAGCACATCTTTTAGCACTTGGTATAGTCCAGCAGTGTTGCTCTCCCTTCTAGTGTGTGCTGTCACTTTCTTCACTTAAGCTGGTTCCAATCTAACATCTAATCTCTGAATATCCATCCCCCTCTCCTCCCTCACTGGTGACCAACAAAGAATATTTTCTTCTGTGCTTAGTCCATTTCCTGAGACGTCATAATAATGGTGTCATACTGAATTTGTCCTTCTGTAATTGACTGATTTCACTCAACACATCTTCCAGATAACTTCACATTGTCAGGTATTTACAAAATTTGTGATTGTTCTATATCATTGCATATTATTCCATTGTGTTACTATAATATAGTTTGTTTACCCATTCTTCTTTTGAAGGACACTTAGGTTGGTTTTATCTTTTTGCTAGTGTGGACAGTGCTGTGGTGAACACTGGTGTGTGCGTATCTGTGTCTGTGACAGCCTTTATTTCCCTAGGATATATTCCAAGCATCAGGATTGCTGGATCGTATGGTATTTCTAACTTTTGAAGAAAGCACCAGACCATACTACAGTGTGCTTGTACCATTTTGCATTCCCACCAGCAGTGTAAAAGGGTTCCAGTCTCTCCACAGCCTCTCCAGTATTTATGGGTTTTTTTTTTTTTTTGTTTTTTAGATCAATGCCAGCTTCATCGGGGCGAAATGGTGTCTCACCATATTTTTGATTTGGGTTTCTCAGATAACACAGCATTTTCTCATATATCTGTTAACTGCTTGGATATCTTTTTTGGTGAAGTGCTTGTTCATGATTTTTGCCTATTTATTTTAATTAAGTTGTTTATCTTTTTTCCGTATTGAGGTTTTGAAGTACTTTGTAGATTATGGAGATTGGATGCCAACCAGATTTTTGGTTGGCAAGATTTTTTTCCCGGTCTGTAGGTGGTCTTTTTACTCTCTTCATGAAGTCTTTGGATAAGCATAAATGTTTGGTTTTTAGATCTCATCTATTTTCTCTTATGTTGTTTGTGCATTGTTTCAGACATTTTGTACCTTTATTAGAGGTCTCAATGTTGTCCCTCTTTGTTCTTCCAAGATCCTTATTCTTTTAGATTTAATATTTAGGTCTATGATCCATTTTGACATAGTTTTTGTGCATAGTGTGAAATGTGAGTTCTGTTTCATATTTTGCAAATGGATATCCAGGTTTGCTTTCACCTTTTGATGAAGAGATTATTTTCTCCCCAGTTCACGGACCTTTGGGATGTTTTGAATACCAGCTGCTTGTAGGTGGATGGAATTATATTTGAGTTCTCTATCCTATTCCATTGATCTATATGTCTGTTTTTCTACCGGTACCTGGTAGGAGGTTCTCAAGTCAGGTTGTGTGAGGCCTCGTGTCTTCCCTTTCTGTAAGAAGTTAATGATTTGCTTTCTCATCTAGTGGGAAAAAAAGATGACATTGTAATTTGTAATGGGAATGCATTGTATCTACAGACAGCTTTCAGAAGAATAGACATATTCACGATGTTAAGTCCTCCTATCCATGAGTAAGGTAGACTTCTCCATTTACACAAGTCTCTTTTGATAGTATGGAGTAGAGTCTTTTAATTTTGTTGTACAGGTCTTTTACATCTCTGGTTAGATTTATTCCTAAGTATTTTATCTTCTTGGCAATTGTAAAAGGTGTTGGTTTGGTGATTTATTCTTTGATTCTCTCTTTGTTACTGTGAAGGAATCCAACTGATTTATCTATGTTTCTCTTATATCCTGATACTTTGCTGAACTCTTCTATTAGATCCAATAGTTGCTTTGTAGATTCCTTAGGGTTTTCTATGTACACGATCATATCATCTTCAAATAGATATGTTTTTACTTCTTTCGTGTCAGTGTGGATGCTCTTTTTTTCTTTATCTTATCTAATTTCTCTGGCTACAACTTACAGTACATATTGAACAAAAGCAGTGACAGTGGGCACCCTTGTCTAGTTCTTGTTCTCAGTGGGAATATTTTCAGTTTTTCTCTGTATACGGTGATGCTGGCTGTTGGTTTTTGTTGTTAGGTGCCGTCAAGTCACTTCTCACTCATAGCAGCCCTATGAGCAACAGAGTGAAACATTGCCTGGTCTTACGCTACATCCTCAATAGTTTTATGCTTAAGCCCATTGCTGTGGCCACTGTGTAAATCCATCTCATCAAGAGTTTTCCTCTTTTTTGCTGACTCTCCACTCTACCAAGTAAGATGTCCTTCTCCAGGACTGAAACTTCCTGACAACATGTCCAAAGTATGGAAGACACAGTCTTGCCATCTTTGCTTCCAAGGGGCAATCTGATTGTACCTCTTCCAGAGAAGATCTGTTTGTTCTTTTGGCAGTCCATGGTATATTCGATATTCTTGTCCAGCACCACAATTCAAAGGCATCAATTCCTCTTCTGTCTTCTTTGTTCATGGTCCAGCATTTATATGCATATAATGTGACTGAAAATACCATGGCTTGGGTTAGGCACATTTTAGTCTTCAAGGTGACATCTTTATTTTTGAATATTTTGAAGAGGTCCTTTGCAGCAGATTTTCCCAGTGCAATGTATTTTTTGATTTCTTGCCTGTTGCTTCCAGGGGCATTGATTGTGGACCTAAGTAAAATGAAATCTTTGACAACCTCAATCTTTTCTCCATTTATGACAGTGTTGCTTGCTGGTCCAACTCTGAGGATTTTGTTTTCTTGATGTTGAGGTGCAATCCATACTGAAGGCTGTGGTCCTTGATCTTCATCAGTAAGTGTCTCAAATCTTCTTCATTTCCAGCAAGTAAGGTGGTGTCATCTGCAGTTGAAATCCTCCAGGAACTCCTTAAAAACTCTGTGGGGCAGTTCTACTCACTCTATAGGGTCACTATAAGTCAGAATCGACTTGAAGTCAGTGGATAGAGTTATACTAGTCGTCCTTTTGGAAACATGATCAAAATGCCATTAAGTTTTTTAAAAAATGTGTGAATATTTGGCAACTTGAAAAATTTAAGACATTCCCTGAATAATCATTGATCATTCTTCGTTTGGTTTTTATTTATATTTTTTGATTTTCAAAAATATTCCCAAAATACTGTTTTTTGGGGGGTTGGATATCCATACACACACACACACACACACACACACACACACGTGTGTGTGTTTAGTATAATTGAACAAAAGAGAAAAAAAGCAGAAACCCACTGCTGTCTAGTTGATTACAACTCATAGTAGCCCTTTTAGGACAGAAACAACTGAGCTATAGAGCTTACAAAGCTACAAATCTTTACAGACTGGGACTGTCACATCTTTCTTCAGTGTACAAAGTTTTATATATATCTATATACACACACACATACATATATATGTAGATACTGTATATGTATATATGGCACATATGGATAAAGTAATATACATAATTTGCATACATAAAATATTTGAACTTATTAGAGTTAGGGGACTACTTCAGAGAAAGTCTTAAACCCAAAGCTGCCATCTTTAGTATATCAAGAAAGATATTTTAAAAATATGTCATAAAAAGTAATGATATAATTTAAAGTAATTGTACATAGATGACATAGAATTCATACACATATAGCTTTTTAAAATTCTCATTACTTAAAAATTATATGTCTTCTGAGTGTAGTTACTTTAATTTTTTTACTTTCTTGTGACCATTTCATCTTTGGGTTTAGTGTGTTTTTAGGCCACTACAAGGTTAGGGATAATGACTCTCTCTCTCCAGGTTGACTTTTGCCAGCTTTAAGTTTTAAAGAAGTTCCTTAGTTTATTAATTTCCTCTCCACACAGGTCATAAATTTATACACTAATTTAACGTACAACACCACAGATTAGAGTTCCTATTTAAACCTTATTATTTTTATTATTTAACTCTTTGGAAGAAAGAATCTTCACTATTGTTTTCAGTGGGCAGCCTAACTTTTATCTACAGCAGAGACAATGTATTGCCATTGAGTTGCTTTCAACTAGTAGCAACCATGTAAGACAGAGTAGAATTACCACACACACTTTCCAAATCTATAAGTCTTTATGAAAAGAAACTGCCAAATCTTTCTTCCACAGTGTGAACTAGAACCACTGAACTTTCAGTTAGCAGCCAGGTGCTTAACCACTACATGGCCAGGGCTTCTTAGCTCTAATGCTCCTAGCTTTACACTAATCTTTCTCCATTATTCCCCATTTGTGAAAATAACACCCTGGTGTCATAGTGGTTAAGCACTGTATCCGCTAACCCAAAGTTTGACTTTCAAATCCACCAGGATCTCCTTGGAAACTCTATGGGGCAGTTCAGCTCTGTCCTATAGGGTCACTGTGAGTCAGAATGAACTCAACAGCAATGGGTTTTTTGGTTTGGTTCTTGGTTAGGATATCTAGTTTACATGTAGATATCTCAGCTTTATATTCCAGCCATGTATTTCCTTTCATTGATCATAAACTCAAGTTTATAGCCATAGAGCTTAAATATACATGGTACTCTATTCCCAGTGATTTTAAATTATCTTCTATTCCTGAGAGCTAAGAATGTATTTTTATTTGTTACAAGCTTAAATATACATAAAATAATCCAAAACAACAGGCTTAAAATCACTCAGCATTTCTAGGTCCAGATACAGTTTAAAAAAAAAAAAAAAAAAAAAAGCTGCAATAATAACTTTCCATTTTGCTTAAATCTGAAAGATCCTCATTCACTCTTCAGTCTATTCCTATCCCTAGCATTCCCCTGGAGATGTTGCATTTATGTGTGAATCCAGTCACCAGATTCCAAATTATGATACCCTAAAACAACTTTCATGCTCTCATATTACTTGATCTTTCAGCAACAAACGATTTTCTCTGTTTTAAGTATGTCTTTTCTTTTCTGCCATTATATCCGATTTTTCTTTTCGTTTCTGATTCCGTTTTTTTATTATGACAGTGAAAATGTACATTCCCATATAATTTTACATGTCCACCTATATGCAGCTTCCACTGCTGTCACTGCCCAGTAACAGCACACTATTCCTCTCTGCTCCATACATGTCTCCTCCTCCCAACAGTCTCCTTTCCCATCTTCTCCACCCGCTCTCCTTTCTCCAGCCAGAGATCAGCAGGATGATATCCTATAGATGCATAGAACCATAAAGTGTATCCAATATATGGTCACTCTGCATCGCCAAGTCCAATCTATTTGTGTCTGAAAAGTGGACCTTCGTTATGATTTATGGGCAAGAGCAGCATCAGGGCCAGGGGCTATGCTCCCAGGGGAACCCCAAAGCCACTTGACCGTCAATTGAAGTCTTTTAGTGGATATCTCAGGGTGTACCCCCTTTTTATTCTTGTGTTGCCAGTGAGACTCAACTTAGTGAGCTCTATCGTGGCTATCACTGGTGGTGGCCGGGTACCATCTGGTTTTTCTGGTCCCAAGAGACCCACTCATGTGGGTCTCTCTATCTTCTGGGTTGTCTTTACCCCAAATTATTTTGGTCCTTGGTGAGCATCCGTTCCTGCTAAGTTGAGACCATTTGCTGTGCCCTCAGATGGCAGCTTGGCAGCTTTTAAGACACCAGATGCCACTCACCAATGTGGGGTGCAGAGAGCCCTCTTAGCAAAATACTAGTTGTGCCAACTGGCCTCAATTTTGCCTAAGAGCATGGTCTCCTACCCCCTGCCCCAGCTACCCTGTCCTTGCAATATTGGGTTAAGATGGAAGGAGTATTCAAGTTATGTGGAAGTCCACTTAATATTGTTCTTGTTTCTAATCTGTGCTATCACCGATTTCACTCAACCAAATGTCTACCAACAGCCCCTCGCCCTCCCTCCATCCCCTCCCTTGCAGCTGTCAAAGAGTCTTTTCTTCTATACATAAATCTGTTTTTGAAATCTTATCTAAGGGGTCTCACAATATCTGTCTTTTTCTTGCTGACTACTTTCACTCAACATAATGTCCTCCAGTTGAAACCAAGTTATGAGATGTTTCTGGAATCATCATTATTCTTTATCATTGCATAGTGCTCCCTTCAATGTATATACCATAGTTTACCTATCCATTCCTCTGTCGTGGGGCATCTGGGTTGATTCCATCTTTTTGCTATCGTGGACTGTTCTGCGATAAACATTCTTGTGCATGTGTCCATTGGTGTGAAAGGCCTAGATTCTGTAGGATATATTCCAAGTAGTGGAATTACTGGGTCATGTGGTGTATCTATATCCAGTTTTTAAGGGAAGTTCCAGATTGCTTTCCAAAGAGGCTGGACTATTTTTCTACTCCAAGAGCAGTGTGAGAGAGTTCCACTTTCTCCACAGCCTCTCCAGCATTTGATGTTTTGTGTCTTTTGGATCATGGCCAACTCTGTTGGGGTGAGATGGTATCCTGTTGTCGTCTTGATCTGAAGTTCTTTAAAGATCGTGAACATGACCACATGTGTTTTTTGGCTGCCTGGATCTCCTCTTTAGAGAAACGTCTGTCCATCTCCTTTGCCTATTGCTTAATTGGATGATTTATCTTCTTCTTATTGATATTTTGTAGTATCTTATAGATTATGGAGATCAGGCGTTAATCTGACATAGAGTTGCCAAATGTTTTTTCCCATTCTGTAGGTGGCCTTTTAATTCTGTTAATAAAGTCTTTGGATGAGCAAAAGTGTTTGATTCTTAATAGTTTCCATTTATCTATTTTCTCTTCTGTTTGTGGTTTGTTTGACAGATTTTGAAGTCTGTCTACGTTGTGTGTTAAAACTTCCATTGTTGTTCCTACCTTTTCTTGGATGCACTTTAGCATTTTAGGTTTGATATTTAGGTTTTTGTATAGGGTGTAAGATATAGATCTTGCTTCAATCTATTGCACATGGATATCCAATTTTGCCAGCACCATTTGTGGAAGATACTGTTTTACCATAGTTTAATGTCTTAGGACATTTGTCGAATATCAACTGTTCATAGGCAGATGGTGTAATCTCTGAGATCTCAGTTCTGTTCCACTGATCAATCTGTCTGTTCTTGTACCAGTACCAGGCTGTTTTGACCACTGTGGCAGTATAGTATGTTCTAAGGTTGAGTAATGAGAGGCCACCCAGTGTGTTCTTCTTTTTCAGTAGTACCTTACTTATCCGGGGCTTCTTCCCTTTCCAAACAAAACTGGTGATTTGCTTCTCCATCTGATTAAAAAATGACACTGGAACTTGTATTGGGATTCCATTATATAAGTAGATTGCTTTGGGTATAATAGACATTTTCACAATGTTACGTCTTCCTATCCATGAGCAGGGTAGGTTTCTCCATTTATCTAAGTCTCTCAGTTTCTTGTAGTAAGGGCTTGTAGTTCTCTTTGAAAAGGTCTGTTATTTCTCTGGTTAGATTAATTCCTATGTACTTTATCTTCTTAGGGGCTATAGTAAATGGTATTGTTTATATGATTTCTTCATTAATAGTCTGATTGTTAGTATAAAGGAATCCTACTGATTTACTTATGTTTCTCTTGTATCCTGAGATTTGCTGAACTCTTCTATCAGTTTGAGTAGTTTACTTATAGATTCTTCGGGATTCTCTGCATATACAATTATATAATCTGCAAACTGGGAGATTTTGACTTCTTCTTTGCCCATGCAAATGCCCTTTATTTCTTGGTTTTGTCTAATTGCTCTGGCTAGAACTTCTAGTTCAATGTTGAATAGGAGAGGTGAGAGTGGGCATCACTGTCTACTTCCTGTTCTGAAGGGAAGCTCTTCGAGTCTCTCTCCACTTGGTATGATGTAGGCAGTTTGCATTGTATAAATGACCCTTATTGCGTTGCAGAATTTTCCATCTTTTTCTAAGAGTTTTTAGCATAATAAGGTGTTGGATTTTATCAAATGCCTTCTCTGCGTCAATGGACAAAATCAGGTGATTCTTGTCTTTTGTGATGTTTATGTGGTTAATCATATTAATTGTTTTTCTGATGTTGAACCAGCCTTACATTCCTGGTATGAATCCAACTTGGTCATGATGGATTATTTTTTGGTATGTTGTTGTATTCTGTTTGCAAGAATTTTGCTGAAGAGTTTTGCATCTAGATTCATGAGTGATTTGGGTCTGTAGTTCTCCTATTTTTGTTGGGTCTTTCCCTGGCTTTGATATCAGGGTTATGCTGGCTTCATAGAATGAGTTTGGGAGTACTCCATCCCTTTCTATACTGTGAAATAGTCTCAGTAGTAATTGAGATAACTGTTCTCTAAAAGCTTGGTAGAACTCTGCAGTGAAGCCGTCTGAGCCCAGGTTTTTTAGGGTTGACAGTTTTTTGATGACTTTTTCAATCTCTTCCTTTGTGATGGGTTTATCAAGTTGTCCTGCATCAATTTGTGATAATTTTGGTAGGTATGAATCAAGGAATTTGTGCATTTCCTCTAAGTTTTCAAATTTGTGAGAGTAGTCTTTCATAGTTGTGTGTTATGATATTTTTGATTTCTGTTGGATCTGTTGTGACAACTCCCCTCTCATTTCTAATTTGGGTTATTTCTTTCCTTTCCTGTTTTTCTTTAGTAAGTTTAGCCAATAGTTTGTCAATTTAGTTGATCTTTCCAAAAAAAAAAAAAACAGCTTTTTTCAATTGTTTTTCTATTCTCTAATTCTTTTAGCTCTTCTCTAATCTTTATTATTATAAAAGATGTTGCCTGAGTGGTTCTTCTGTTGTTCTCTCTCTACTTGTTCAAGCTGTAGGATTAATTCTTTGATTTGGTTTCTTTCTTCCTTCCAGGTGTGTGCATTTTTGGAGACAAACTGATATCTGAGCAGTGCTTTGGCTGTATCCCATGCTTTCTAAACCTCATCGATATATACAGAACTTTCTACACATCAGCGGACAATTACACCTTCTTCTCCAGTGCACGTGGTTTTTCATTCTCATTGGAACTCATAAATTTCTTTACTTCATCCTTCATTTCTTCTATGGCCCATGGCTTTTTGAGCAAGATGTTGTTCTGTTTACATGAGTTCCTGTTCCTATGTTTTTTTTCTATTATTGATTTCAACTTTTATGGCTTTATGATCTGAAAAGATGCTTTGCCTTAATTCAATGTTATGGATTTTGTTAAGAATTGCTTTGTGTCCTAACACATGGTCTATTCTGAAGAATGTTCCATGTGCACTGGAGAAGAAGGTGTAATTGTCCGCTGATGGGTAGAAAGTTCTATATATATTGATGAGGTTTAGTTGGTTAATTGTGGCATAAGTTCCTCTGTGTCTTTACTGAGCCTTTTTCTAGATGTTCTGTCCAGTACTGAGAGTGGAGTGTTGAAGTATCCCACTGTTATTGTGGAGTAAGTTAACTCTTTTTGAGTGTAGTCAGTGTTTCTTTGATGTATTTCAGTGCTCCGATATTAGGTGCATAAATATTTAATATAGTTAAGCCTTGCTTGTGTACTGAACCTTTCAGCAATAGTGTGCATCTTTGTTCATGATGGTGGATTTTACATTAAAATTGATTTTGTCTGAGATTAGAATTGCCACACCTGCTCTTCTTTGTTTATGGTTAGCTTGATACATATAATTCCATCCTTTAATTTTCAGTGTGTTCCTATCTTTAGGTCTCAAGTGACTTTCTTGTAGACGACATATGGATGGGTCACGTCTTTTGATCCAATATGTCACTTCATGTCTCTTTACTGGAGCATTCAGTCCATTCACATTCAATGTTATTATTGATAGGTATGTGTTCACTGCTGCTATTGTGATACGTTTATTTTTGCGTTGATATTTTCTCTGGTATGTTACATCTTTGTTGCGCTTTACAGCTGCCCTTATGATTCCCCTTAATAAACTATATATAAACCAAATTTTAATTACTACCAGTCTTGTCATCTTCCTCTTCTTCTGGAAGAACTATAATGACTGTAGTACATCCCTCTTTTTAGTATGATGGTACCATAGTTTTCATGATAATCACTAGTTTGCTTCTTTCAGTATTAAAGCAGTGATTGACTTTGGAGCCTTCCCTAACTCAGTAGAGTTCTGAGTAATGTGTTGTTCTAAAATATAAAGTTACTGGTTTTGTTCTTCTAAGCCAAAGCCAAGAACTTCTTTCAGTATTTCTTGTAGTTTTGGTTTGGTTTTTACAAAGTCTGAGTTTCCGTTTGTCTGGGAATGTCTTAATTTCATTTTCATGTTTGTAGGATATATAATTCTTGGTTGGAAATTCTTCTCCTTCAAGGCTTTGAATGTGTCATGCCACTGTCTCCATGCCATTTTGGTTTCTGCAGAGAAATCTGATGAAATTCTACAGGGTTTCACTCTGAATGTTAGCTTTGCTTTGAGTCTTGCTGCCTTTAAGAGTTGCTGTTTCTGTTTCATTTTGTTAAGCTTAATTATAATATATCTTGGCTTGGCTGGAGTCTTTCTCTTGAGATCTATATTGGATGGCGTATAATATGCATCTGAGATGTCTATATTCTCTTCCTTCATGATTTCTGGGAAGTTTTCTATCAGTAGCTCAGCAATGATACTCTCTGTGTTCTCAGGTGTTTCATCCTGTTCAAAGACTCCAATTAATCGAAAGTTGCTCCTCTTAACAGAGTCCCACGTGCTTCTCAACACTTCTTCATTTTTCTTCTTTCTTTTTTCTGATTTCTACTCATAGATGCTGGCATCGGTAGCTCTGTCTTCCAAGTTGGAAATTCTTTTTTCCATTTGTTGCATTCTGTTTTCTTGGCTTTAAATGGAAGTTTCTATGTCTTTGATTTTCTTCTTGATCTGTCGGATTTCAGAGTACTGGTGTTCATCAGATCAAACAACTTGCTTAATTTTTCCTTTTGTTCCGCTGCATTTTGTATAAGGTCTAGAAGGGCTCTGTATATAACCATTTTGTATTCACCTTCTGAAGATTTCAGAAAGTATCTTCATCTAGAAAACCCCTTGGTTGTTTTATTTAGGAGCCTTCTGACGCCATAGGTGATTCCTTGTACGCCACAAGTATCTGTTACTTTTTAGGTCCCATGTGGATAAGTAGAAGATGGGAGAGATACTGTGAGGATGGACCACAGATGTTTCTCTAGGCTGTCGTAAAATGTGAAGCAAAAGGTATCTGACTACTTTCCAAGTCAGCCAGGTTTTCAGGTGTAGAGGTCCCTCTTTCCGACTGCCAAGGTAAACACCTCTATATCCAACCCCAGATGATAGAAACTAGTTCAAATTACAGCAATACTACTGCCCTGTTGGCTTCTGCTGACGTGGCCCAGCCTTAGGCAACACTGTATAAACTATTGCTTTCCTGGTAGAAAAGCACTGTCCTGTGGGCAGGCTCTGGCTCCCAAACTCAGAAATAAGTCCAGCTGTGGCCACTGTATCTAAGATGGCACCCTCCACACTGTCAGCAGATAGATGGGCTAAAGGTGCCGAGAAGTAGTGAATCCTCTGCGTCTGTTGCCAGGAGCCCATCGTAGGTGACACTGTATAAAATACTGCTTTTCTGTTGGACAAGCTCTGTCTTATTTGCAGGCACTGGCTCCCAGGCTAAGCATTAGTTCTGGCTAAAATCTCTGTATCCAACATGGCATCCCGCACACTGGCAGTACAGTTCTGTACAAATCATAATGTGGCAGTGATAAAAAGACAGGCCCAAAGTGGCTAGATGAACAGAGTCCTAAGCCTGGCTCTCAGAATATGGGAATTTTGCCTGCCTATCCCCCAGCAGTACATCTGAGTCTAGCCACTAGGCAAGACCCAGCTCTACCCGCCAGCCAAGACAGAGGAAAAAAAAGTCAAAATCGTGCGTTTACCTTCAGTCCGTGAGAGTCTGAGCTAGCCAGGAAAGGGAGTCAGTGAAAGAGAGGAGGTTTTTTTGTTCAGTGGTATGAAGTCCAAATTAACAGCCCTGTGCCACGTCCTGGGGGCTCACTAGGTGACAAGAAGGCTCCGTTTGATTATCAATTCAGGTCTTGGTTTCCAAAGGGGTATAAGGAGACTTGTGTTTAGTCTGCCATCTTGACTCTACCTCCTTTTTTTTAAAATGTTTCCTCTCTCCAGATTATTGTTTAATAATTTTTAGTGACTAAGAGGGTTCTTTTTTCTTTTTCAACTGAATTCCTCTCACTTTTTACTGTATAGTGCATTCTTAGGTATTCACAAAACTTCCTATCAGTTCAGTTACCACCTACATTTAAATAATTCCTTTTCTCAAACCATGCAAACAATTTACTCTTTTTATTCCAAATATGTATGTGACATTGTTATGTAATGTCTTAAGGAACTTCAAACCAAGTATTTCCTAATATCAATAGCTGTTTTCCATATTTTGAACCATCATTTTTCCAAATTTCTTTTTTGTAAATACCACATCTTATCTACTCAGTTGTTAGTTAGAAAAACTTGGGAAGAATCATTTACATCTCCCTCTTCTTCCTTTCACTCTATCTTAAACATTACAAAACATGCTTTTTCTACCTTCAAGGTATGTATTGGTTTCCTACACTTCTCTCTGTCTTCAATGTCATCATCTAAATCCAAAACACTACTTTTCATCACTAACACAGTGCAATTTTTTGATTCTTCATGATTTTACCTTATTGCTGTTGTAAGAATCTACTAGATAAAACCACAGCACTCCTCCTAAAATGAAAACAGAATTATCACACTTGTATTATCAAAATTAATCAGTTGTTTCACACTATACAACGTGAAACAAGAAACAGAAAATATGAAACAATTGAAAAAATAATAAAATGGCAAACATAAATCTTGATATATTAGTCATTGCATTTATATTTAATATTTCAATAAATGCTCTAAGCATACAAAAATAAAGAAGAAGTAGGACAAAGTGAGTTAAAAATTTTGAAACAACTGCAGGTTATCTATAAGAAACCCACTTCTATAGTAAATAATCGTGAAATTATTCATTATAATATTAAATAAATAAATAATGGCCACTGCCATTGAGCTAATTCCAACTTATAGTGTCCTTGTAAGACAGAGCAGAAATTTATCACAGGGTTTCCAGCACTGAGTTATTTATGGAGCCAGACTAGAACACTTTTTTTCCCATGGAAGACCTACTGGGTTAACACTACTTATATTTTGGTTAGCAGACAAGGGCATAATTACTGAGCAGTGAGGGATCCTTCACATTCACATATAGGGAAAAAGAATAAACATTTACTTTTTCCTCCCACCACATACAAAATTTAAGATGTAACTATTTTTGGAGTCAAGATTGCGGACTAAGCACACGCCTCCCTAAATCCCTCTGGAAACCAAGACCTGAACTGATAATTAAATAGAGCCTTCTGATCACCTACTGAGCCCTAGGACACTCCATAGGGATGTTAATTTGGACTTCATACCACTGAATGGAAAACCTCTCTTTAGCTGACTTCTGCTCCTGGCCAGTCATGCCTTTCACAGACAGAAGGTAACTCACCGTTTTTCCTCAGTCTTGGTTGGCTAGTGGAGCTGGGTCTTGACTAGCAGCTAGTCTCAGACTCACTGCTGATGGGATCAGCAGGAGAAATTGCCATATTTTGAAAGCCTGGCTTAGGACTCTGCATCTCACCACCTTTGGCCTCTCTTTCTGCCTCTGCCATTCTGTGGTTTGTACGAAGGTGGCGAGCTTGTGCAAGACACCATCTATCATATGGAGGCCTCAGATGGAACTAATTCTTAGTGTGGGAGGTAGTGCCTTCCTGGAAAAGAGTATTTTTTCTGGCAGAAAAGCAGTAGTTTACGCAGGATCACCTACAGCTGGGACCTGGCAACAGAGGCTGTGGACTCTGTGCATCTCAGCACCTTTGGCCTCTCTGCCTCTGTCATAGTGTAGTTTGTATGGATGTGGCATGCGGCAAGCTTGTGCCGGACACCATCTTGGATATGGAGGCCTCAGTGAGACCTAATTCCTAGGCTGTGAGGCAGCACCTGCCCCAAGGAGAGTGCCTTGTCAGCAGAAAAACAGTATTTTACACAGTGTCGCCTGTGGCTGGACCCTGTCAGCAGAGGCCAACAGGGCATCAGCCTTTCTGTATTTTAAACTAGTTCCTAACATCTGGGGTTTGGTATAGAGGTGCTTACTTTGCCATTTGGGAAGCTGGCCCTGTACACCTGAAAATATGACTGACTTAAGAAGTCGTTGGATACCTTTTACCACCCATTTTAAGAAAGCTTAGAGGAACAACTATGGCCTATCCCCACAGAATCTCTCCCAAGTTTTATTGACTCACATAAAGCCCAAACAGCAACAGACTCTGGAGAAGGCCATGACTAAGAAATCATCCATGGCATCAGAGGGCCCCCAAAACACACCACCTCAGAAATTCCCAGATGAAGAAGCTTTTCTGAAACTATCAGAAGGTGAATACAAAAGGATTATATAGAAATCCCTCCTAGACCTTATACAAAATGCAGAGGAGCAAAATGAAAAATTAAGCAAGCTGGTTGATCTGATGGAACACCACTACTCTGAAATCCAGCAGATTAAAACAAAATGAAAGACATAGAAACTTCAATCCAAGCCCAAGAAAACAGAATGGAACAAATGGAAAAGAGACTTTCCAATTTGGAAGGCAGAGCTACTGACTCCAGCATCTCTGAGGAGAAATCAGAAAAAAAGAAACAAGAAAAATGAAGAAGCACTAAGAAGCATGTGGGACTCCATTAAGGGGAACAATCTACAATTAATTGCAGTTCCTGAACAGGGTGAAATATCTGAGAACACAGACAGTTTTCTTACTGTGCTACTGACAGAAAACATCCCAAAAATCATGAAGGAAGAGAATACAGATATCCAAGATGCATATCGAATGCCACTCAATGTAGATCTCAAAAGAAAAACTCCAAGACATATTCTAATCAAGCTTAACAAAATGAAACATAAGCAGCAACTCTTAAAGGCAGCAAGACTCAAAGCAAAAATAACATTCAGAGGGAAACCCTGTAGGCTGTCTTCAGATTTCTGAGCAGAAACCATGCTGGCATGGAAACAGTGGCATGACACATTCAAAGCCTTGAAGGAGAAGAACTTCCCACCAAGAATTACATATCTTCCCAAACTATCTTTCAAATATGAAAATGAAATTAAGACATTTGCAGATAAACACAAACTTAGAGGCTTTGTAAAAGCCTAACAAAAGCTACAAGAAGTACTGACAGAAGTTCTTGGCTTTGGCTTAGAAGAACAAAACCACTAACTTTATATTTTAGAACGACACATTACTCAGAACCCTACGCAGTTAGGGAAGACTCCAAAGTCAATCACTGCTTTAATACTGAAAGAAGCAATCCAGTGATTATCATGAAAACTATGGTGCCATCATATTAAAAAGAGAGATGTACTACAGTCATTATAGTCCTTCCAGACAGAGAGGAAGATGACAAGACTGGTAGTAATTAAAATTGGGTTTATATATAGTTTATTAAGGGGGATCATAAGGGCAGCTGTAAAGCACAACAAAGATGTATCATACCATTTCAAGAAATGTAACACAGGAGTGTCAACAACTACAAAACCAGCTCTGAAAAAGGTGAAAAATCAACTCACAAAAAAGAATGTCCCAGAACAGACTAATAAGAACAACAGAGAAAACATCAACACGAAAATAAACATGTCTCAAAGACAGCAATGAACACACACTTACCAATAATTACACTGAATATGAATGGACTGAAAACTCCAGTAAAGAGACATCAAGTGACATCTTGGATCAAAAGACATGACCCATCCATATGTTGCCAACAAGAAAATCATCTTAGACTTAAAGATAGGAACAAACTGAAAATTACAGGGTGGAAGAATACATATCAAGATAGCAATGAACAAAGAAGAGTAGGTGTGGCAATTCTAATCTCAGATGAAACCGATTTTAATGTAAAATACACCATAGTGGAAAAAGATGGACACTATTTGTTGCTGAAAGGTTCAATACACGAAAAGGACTTAACAATATTGAATATCTGTGCACCGAATATTAGAGCACCTAAATACGTTGAAGAAACACTGACTACACTCAAAAAGAAGATAGATCACTCCACAATAATAGTAGGAGACTTCAACACCGCACTCTCATTATTGGATAAATTGTCTAGAAAAAAGCTGAATAAAGTCAGAGAAGACCTTATTGCCACAATTAACCAACTAGACCTTATCGACATGTACAGAACTTTCAGTCCATCAGCAGACAACTAAACCTTCTACTCCGGGGCACGTGGAACATTCTCCAGATGAGCCTATGTGTTAGGACATAAAGCAATTCTCGACAAAATTCATACCACTGAATTAATGGAAAGTATCTTCTCAGATCATAAAGCCATAAAAGTAAAAATCAGTAGCAGAAAAAAAACAGAGATAGCACATGGAACTCATGGAAGCAGAACAACATCTTGCTCAAAAAACCCATGGGTTACAGAAGAAATCAAGCGTGAAAAAAAGAAATTTACGGATTCCAACGAGAATGAAAACACTTCCTATCAAAACCTCTGGGATAGAGCCGAAGTAATGCTCAGAGGACAGTTTATCTCCATAAATTCACACTTCTGGAAGGAAGAAAGAACCCAAATCAAAGAACTAGCCCAACAGCTTGAACAAGTAGAGAGAGAACAATAGAGGAACCCCTCAGGCACCAGAAGAAGACAGATCATAAAGATTAGAGCAGAACTAAACTAGAGAATAAGAGAAAAATTGAAGAACTTAAAAACACCAAGCTGTTTTTTTGAAAAGATCAACAGAATTCAAAAACCATTGGCTAAACTTACTAAAGAGAAAGAGGAAAGGAAACAAATAACCCAAATAAGAAATGAGAGGGGAGTTGTCACAACAGATTCAACATAAATCAAAAATATCATAATAGAATACTATGAAAGACTGTACTCTAGCAAATTTGAAAACCTAGAGGAAATGGACAGATTCCTTGATTCATATCACCTACCAAAATTATCACAAGGTGAAGCAGAACAACTTAATAAACCATCACAAAGGAAGAGATTGAAAAGCTCATCCTAAAACTGCCAACCAAAAACAACTTGGGCCCAGATGGCTTCACTGAAGAATGCTACCAAGCTTTTAGAGAAGAGTGAACCCCAGTACTACTGACACTATTTCACAGCATAGAAAGGGATGGAATATTCCCCAGTTCATTTGATGAAGCCAGCATAAACCTGATTCCAAAGCCAGGGAACGACCCAACCAGAAAGGAGAACTACAGACAGATATCACTCATGAATCTAGATGCAAAACACTTCAACAAAATTCTTGCCAATAGAGTACAACAACATGTCAAAAAAATAATCCATCATGACCAAGACGGATTAATACCAGGGATGCAAGGCTGTTTCAACATCAGAAAACAATGTGATCAACCACATAAATAACACAAAAGTCAGAAATCACCTGATTTTGTCTATTGATGCATAAAAGGCATTTGATAAAGTCCAACACCGATTCATGTTAAAAATTCTCAGCAAAATAGGAATAGACAACAAATTCCTCAATCCAATAAGAGACATTTATACATAGCCAACTGCCGACATCATCACGAATGTGGAAAGACTGAAACAGTTTCACTTGAGAACAGGAACAAGACAATGATGTCCACTCTCACCTCTCCTATTCAACATTGTACTAGAAGTTCTAGCCAGAGCAATTAGACAAGACTAAGAAACAAAGGGCATGTGCATGAGCAAATGAGAAGTAAAAATCTCACTATTTGCAGATGATATGATTGTATATACAGAGAATCCTAAAGAATCCATAAGTAAACTACAACAGACAGATGAGTTCGGCAAACTCTCAGGATGCAAGGTAAACATAAGTAAATCAGTAGGATTCCTTTATACCAACAATGAGATTATTAAGGAAGAAATCGCCAAGTCAATACCACTTACTATAGCCCCTAAGAAGATAAAGAAGATAGTACCTAGGAAGAAATCTAACCAGAGAAACAACAGACCTTTTCAAAGAGAACTACAAGCCCTTACTACTAGAAACTAACAGAGACTCATACAAATGGAAAAAGCTATCTGCTCATGGATAGGAAGACTTAACATTGTCAAAATGTCCATTTTACCCAAAACAATCTACTTATGTAATGCAATGCCAATACAAATTCCAGTGGCATTTTTTTTAATTAGATGGAGTAGCAAATTACCAACTTTGTCTGGAATGGCAAGAAGTCCAGGATAAGTAAAGCACTACTAAAGAAGAAGAATGCACTGGAAGGCCTCTCATTACCTGACTTTAGAACCTATCACACTGCCACAGTAGTCAAAACAGCCTGGTACTGGCACAAAAAGAGACAGATATATCAATGTAACAGAATTGAGACCCCAGGGATGACACCATCTTCCCATTAACAGTTGATACTCGACAAAGGCTCTAAGATATTAAACTGTGTTATATACAATCTCTTCAACAAATGGTACTGGCAAAATTGGATATCCATCTACAATAAATTGAAACAAGACTTATATCTTACACCTTATACAAAAACCAACTCAAACTGGATATAAGACCTAAATATGAAATCTAAAACATTACAGCTCATCCAAGAAAAGGTAGGAATGACAATGGAAGTTTTAATACACAATGTAGACAGACTTCAAAATCTGTCAAACAAACCACAAGCAACAGAAAACAGATAAATGGGAAGTATTAATAATCAAACACTTTTGCTCATCCAAAGATGTTATTAATGGAGTTGAAAGGGCACCATAGGATGGGAAAACATATTTTACAACTCTATGTCAGACCAATGTCTGATCTCTATAATCTATAAGATACTTCAAAATATAAATAAGAAAAAGATAAATCATCCAATGAAGAGATGGGCAAGCAGATGAACAGATACTTCTCTAAAGAGGGGATGTAGGCAGCTAAAAAACACATGTAGACATGCTCATGATCATTTGCTATTCAATAAATTCCAATCAAAACTACAATGAGATACCATCTCACCTGAACAAGTTTGACCATGATCTAAGAAATACAAAACTACAAATGCTACAGAGGATATGGAGAAATTGGAGCTCTCCTGCACTGCTGGTGGGATTGCAGAATGGTGCAACCTCTTTGGAAAGCAATCTGGTACTCCTTTAAAAGACTGGATATAGATGTACCATTTGACCCAGTAATTCCACTGCTTGGAATATATCCTACAGAATCAAGGCCATTCATACCAACTGATACGTGCACGTGAATGCTCATCACAGCACAGTCCACAACTGCAAAAAGATGGAACCAACCCAGATGCCCAACAACAGAAGAATGGATAGGAAAACTATGGTATATATACTCAGTGGAACACTATGAAATGATAACGAACAATGATGATTTCAGGAAACATCTCACAACCTGGCTTCAACTGGAGGACATTATGTCGAGTGAAAGTAGTCAGCAACAAATGAACAAATATTGTATGAGACCCCGACAATAAGAACTTAAAAGCAGACTCATAAATAGAAGTAAAGACACTTTGACAGTTGCAAGGGTGGGCAAGGAGAGGGGATGAGGGAGGGAGGATTTAGATTAGACAGTTGATAGAAATTTTGTTCGGTGAAATCAGCAACATCACATATTAGAAAGAAGATCAATATGAACTGGACTGCAGCACAACTTGAGTACTCCTCCCGTCTTAACTCAGTATTGCAAGGACAGAGTAGCTGGGGTGTGGGGACGGGGATCATGCTCTCAGGCAAAATCGAAGCCAGTTGGCATAACTTACAGTTTGCTAAAGTGGGATCTCTGTACCCCACATTGGCGAGTGGTATCTGGGATCTTAAAAGCTACCAAGCTGCCATCTGAGGGTGCCGCAAACAGCCCCAACTCAGCAGGAAGAGATGATCACCAAGGACCATAACAACATGGGGGAAAGAGAACCCAGAATACAGAGAAACCCACGGGACTGGGTGTCTACATTGACTCGTGACTGGAAGAACTGGATGGTGCCCAGCCACCAACAATGATAGGTGCAATGGAGCTCACAAAGTTGAGTCTCACTGGCAACACAAGAATAAAAAGAGGTGCACCTTGAGATCTCCACTGAAAGACCACATTTGATGGTCCAGGAGATTTGGGGGTCCCCTGGGAGCATGGCCCCTGGTCCTGATACAGCCTCTGTCCATAAATCATAATGAAGGTCAACTCTTCAGACAGCAATGGATTGGACTTGGAGATGCAGAGTCACCATATATTGTGGGCACTTTATGTTTGTAGGCATCTATAGGATATCATCCTCCTGACCTCTTACTGAGTAAGGGGAGTGGGTGGAGAGGAGGGAATAGGAGACTGTTGGGAGGATGAGACATGCACGGAGCAGAGAGGAAGAGTGTGCTGTTCCTGTGCAGGGAAAGCAGTGGGAGCTGCGTATAGGTAAGCATGCAAATTTTAATGGAAATATAAATTTTGAATCATCATCATCATAATAAAAAGATGTAAATATTTTTAATGTAAAAAATTAAGCTATAACGTTTTTTAAAAAATCACAGGATAACATGGCTAAAATTTGGTGAATACATAGTATATTAAGAACACAAAGAACCTTAAAGCAAAAGAGAACACAAATGAAATGGACTTCATCAAAATGAACACTTTTGGGGGCAGAGCTAAGATGGCAGAAGAGACACAAATCTCCTTGATTCTCTCTGAGATCTAAGGCCTGGAATGATAATTGAGTGAAATAATGCAGTGAGCCTTGGAACCCTAGGATTTGGAGAATGATCACCAGATTAGACTAAGCACCAGTAAGTGGCAAACTACCTCTCAAAGACGAGGCAGCAGCACACTGAGTCCTTCTGCTGACTTTTCATTTGGGAGGACTGCAGGTATAGATGCCTTCTTTGTTATCTGGGAGGTGGGGCCTGGGCTTAAGTCAGCTAATAGGCTGAACTGCAATACTTAAGTAAACCATGTATAGTGCAGCTGAGAGACTGTGCTTGGGGTGCCCACATCTTGAAAGCGTGCTGACTCTGCTAGTTGCTGACTGAGGGCACTAGTGCCCCTCCACCCTCTCTTCTCTGAGCTACGCCATGGATTTGCTGACTCATGGCAGGTAGGAAAGCTAGGGTGGAATGCCATCTTGATCAGCTGGTAGTGGGAGTCAGCCAAGCTAGAGGTCTCAGCTGGTGCTAATTCACTGCAGTTCCTGTCCGGATTGAGCTGTAGTTTTTGTCTGGATAGTGCTTCTCCAGCAGGAAAGCTGTGTTTAGGACAGTCTTGCCTAGAGTTACAGGTGGGACCTTGCAGATGTAGGCATCAAGGCCCTAACCCCTCCCTTCTTTGAACTACATCATAGCATCCGGGGACAGTCACTTAGGTACTTCATTGTTATCTGGGAGGCAGAGGGTCTGAGTGATTTTGACAGCTGATGGACAGTTGCTTTGCTTAGCAGTAAAGCACCTTTTTGATAAAAGATCACCTGGAGAACTGAGAGAGCTGAGCAGGGTGGCAACATCTCCACTGCCCTTTACTGAATCATGTCATAGCATCAGCTGATGGGCACCCAGTGACTCCTTAAGTAGGACACCATCTTTGACAGTCACGAGGCAGAGTCCTCCAACCCTGAGGGCCCAACTGCTTTCAGTGAATGCTGCACAGTGACTGTCTCAGAAAATAAGTGGTTTTTAAGCTAAACACATCTACAAAGAACAGTGGTCCTGGGCAACTGAGTGGGGTGGCATCCTTCTCTCCTCCCTTCCCTGAGCTATAACATAGGCTTGAATGGCATAATGGAGAAGAGTCACCACAAGGAACTCCCACCTTTAGAAGACAGTGGTGGATCATACCACCCCAGAGAGTCCACCTGGGGCCAGTCACTAGGGAACACAGAGACAGCTGGTGACTAAATCCAGTAGTGTCCTTATTACCCTCTTAGAACTACACCTCAGCTCCTGTTGGGGTAACACCAGAAGAACCAAATGGCTTCTTGATGGCACAAAGACAACAATCATTAACTAACCACTTAAAGAAGCAGTCCACAATGGCTCCAGAAAATGCCCCAAGAATCAAAAACATCCCAGATCAAGGTCTTTCTGAAGTTATCAGAGGTTGAATACAAAACAATTATGTATACAGAACTCCTAGATATTAAACAAACTGCAGCAGAACAAAATGAAGAATTAAGTAGACTATTTGAACTTAAGGAAAATTTTGATTCAGCAGATCAATAATAAAATTAAAATATTAGACAATTCAATCCAAAACCGAAAGAGCAGAATTGAGATGGAAGCCTGAGTGAGTGAGCCTCAGCAAAGAGCAACTAACACCAGCACTTCTGAGAAGAAATCAGAGAAAAGATGCAAGAAAAATGAAGAAGCATTAAGAAACATGTGGGACTCTTTATCAAAAGGAATAATCTGGCTCTTCTGGTCACATGTTGATGTAGTCACCCTTTCACATGGGTCTTTCTGTCTTCTGGGATCTGTTTCCCTCATGTCATTTTTGTCATTAGTGATAATCTGTTCCTGCTGTGTTAGGGCCATTTGGTGTACCTCAGATAGCAGTTTGATAGCTTTTAAGATCCCAGATGCCACCCTTCAATATGGGGTGTAGAAGACTCTCTTACAATAGGCTAGTTATGCCAATTGGCCTCATTGTCCCCTGAGAAAATGGTCCCCAGACCCCTGCCCATGCTACTCTGTCCTTGTAATATTGGGTTAAAATTGGAAGAGTTTTCAGGTTATGTTGAAGTCTGGTTAAATTGATTGTCTTTCTAATGTGTGCTGTCACTCATTGCCAAAGAACCAGATGGTGCCCAGCCACTGCCAGTGACAGCCATGATGGGGCTCACAACATTGAGTCCCAGTGGTGATATAAGAATAAAAGAGAGTGTACCCAGAGAACTCCGCTAAAAGACTGCAAAAGATGATCTGAAGGCCTCAGGGTTCCCCTGGGACCATGGCCCCTAGATATGATGCTGCCCCTGTTTGTAAGTCATTACTGAAGTCAACTCCTTGCACAGGAATGGATTGGACTCAGCAACACAGAGTGACCATATCATGTGTCTAATTTATGATTCTATGCATCTATAGGTTGTCGTCCTACTGGCCTCTTACTAGAGGGGAGTAGAGAGGGCAGAAAAGAGGGGACATGAGATTTTTAAGAGGATCTGACATGAATGGAACAGAAAAGAAGAGGGTGCTGTCAGCAGCCAAGGAGAGCAATAAGAGCTGCACATAGGCAGGCATGTGAATTTAAGCTGGATTGTACACTTTCACCCAATCACAATAAATAAATTAAATAATATGAATAATCTATGAATAATGGAAATTCCTGATCATGGAGGGATAGATAAAAATACAGAGAGTATTGTTGTAGAGTTGCTGACATATAACCTTCCTGAAATTATGAAAGATGAGAACATAGATATTCAACATGATTATCAAATGCCAAGAGAAATGAGACCCCCAAAGAAAGATGCCAATATATATTATAAACAAGTTAAAAAAAAATGAAACGTGAAGAGAGGATCTTAAAGGCAGCAAGGCTCAAAGCAAAGCTAAGTATAAAGGGAAGCACTGTATGCTTTCATCTGACTTCTCAGCAGAAATAATTTTGGCAAGAAGACAGTGAGATGACACGTTCAAAGCCTTGAAGGAGAAAAACTTCCAAACAAAAATTATATAGCCTGCAAAATTGGCTCTCAAATACGAGGGTGAAGTTAAGACATTTGCAGGTACACAGAAGCTTAGACACTTTGTAAAACCCAAACCAAAACTAAAAGAAATGCTGAAACAACCTCTTTGTTTAGAAAAACAAAAACATCAAGTGCATACATAAGAAGGCAATGCAGGACACAGCATCCAGAATCCTACTCAGTTAGGGAAGTCACAAAATTCAATCAAAGCTACAGTATTAAAGGAAGGAAACCAGAGATCTTAGCATGAAAACTATGACATCATCACACTAAAAAGAGGGATATATTATACTAGATATAACCCATTGAGATGGAAAGGAAATTAAAAAGATCTTCGGAAGTTAAAATCTGGTTTAAATGTAGAATATTAAGGGGAATACTCAGGGTAGCTGGAAAGCAAAATAACAATGAAACATATCAAGACAAGAAGCACAGTATAGGAGTCTCAACAAACACGAAACCAACACTGAAAAAGATGAAAAGTTAACTCATAAAGAAGAATGACAGAACAGAATATTAAGAGCAACATAGAAACTATCAATGATCAAAAATAAATGCATCAGAATGACAGCACTAAACACGTAAAAACCCATTGTCATTAAGTCAGGTCTGACTCATAGTGACCCTAGAGGTCAGAGTAAAACTGGCTTATAGAGTTCCCAAGGAATGGCTGGCAGATTTGAACTGCCCAATTTTTGGCTAGCAGAAGTAGCAATAGACTGACTATGCCACCAGGGTTTCCACTAAACACATGCCTATCAATAATTACACTGAATGTAAACAGACTAAACAGTCCAATAAAGAGGACAGTGGCAATCTGGATGAAAAGACACAATCTGTGTATATGTTGTTTACAAGAAAGACACCTTAGACTCAAAGACATAAAAAAACTGAAAGTCAAAAGATGGAATAATATATACCAAGCCAATAACATACAAAGAAGAGCAGCGGTGAAAATACTAATTGAAGATAAAATAGATTCTAATGTAAAATCCACCATTGTGGACAAATATGGTCTTATTTATTGCTGAAATGCTCAATATATAAGCAGGACTTAACAATACTAAATATTTATGCATCCAATACCACAATTCTAAAAACATCAAACAAACACAGACAACAGTGAAAAATGAGATGGATCACTCCACAATAATAGTAGGAAACGTCAATACTCGACTTTCAGTAATGGGCATATCATCCAGAAACAAAACTCAGTAAAGATACAGAAGATTTTATCGCAACAGTTAACCAAATAGACCTCATTGACATATACAGAACTTTTTATACATCAACAGATAAGTACACCTTCTTCTTCAATGCACAAGGAACACTTTCAAGAATAGACCATGTGTTAGGACATAAAGCAAGCCTCAGGGAAATGAAAACCACTGAATTACTGCAAAGTATCATCTCAGACACTAAAGCCAAAAAACTTGAAGTCAATAGCAGAAAAAAATGTAGGTAGAAATTTGAACTCATGGAAACTGAACAACACCTAGCTCAAAGATTCATGGGTTATACAAGAAATCAAAGATTAAATAAAATAAATACAAAATCAAATGAGAATGAAAACACATCCTACCAAAACCTAGCAGATACAGCCAAGGCAGTACTCAGAGGTCAGTTTATCTCCATAAGTGCACACAGCTGGAATGAAGAAAGAGCCCAATCCAGAGAATTAACCCTACAATTTGAACAAGCAGAAAGAGAGTAACAAAGAAACCCCTCAGGGAATAGAATAAAACAGATAATAGAGACTAGAGCAGAACTAAGTGAAATAGAGAATAGAAGAACAACTGAAAAAATTAACAAAACCAAAAGCTGATTCTTTGAAAAGCTCAACAACATTGGTAAACCACTGGCTAAAATTATAAAGGAAAAACGGGAGAGGAAACAAACAACTGAATAAGAAATGAGATGGGAGATGTCACAAGAGACCCAAATGAAATCCAAAGTATCATAACAGAATACTACAGAAGACTGTATTTTAACAGATTTGAAAACCTAGACAAAATGGAAAAACTTTTAGATTCATATTACCTACATCACAAGGAGAACAACTTAAGAAACTCATAACAAAGAAGAGATCGAAAAAGTAACCAAAAAAAACCTATCAATCAAAAAAGTCTTGGCCCAGATGGCTTCACCAGAGAATTTTACAAAACTTTTAGAGACAAATTAATTCCAGTACTACTGAAGCTATTTCACAGAATAGCAACAGATAGAATACTTCCCAGTTGATTCTATGAAGCCAGTATAACCCTGATACCAAAACCATGGAAAGAACACACACGAAAAAAAAAAAGAAAGAAAGAAAGAAAAAATTACAGACCAATAGCACTTAAGAACATAGATACAAAATTATTCAACAAAATCCTAGCCAATAAAACTCAACAATATACCCAAAAGATAATCCATCATGACCAACATGGATTTATACCAGAGATGCAAGATGTGTTCAGCATCAGAAAAACAACTAACGTGATCAACCTCATATATAACACAAAAGATAAGGATCCCTTGATTTTTGTCAACTGATGCAGAAAAGCATTTGACAAAGTCTAACACACATTCATGTTAAAAACGTTTACCAAAATTAGAGAGGAAATTCCTGAATGTTATAATTGGCACCTATGCAAAGGCAACTACCTACATCATGCTTAAAGGAGAGAGACTGATAGAATTCCCCTTGAGAAGGGCAACTAGACAAGGTTGCCCACTCTTACCACTTGTATTAGACATTGTACTAGAGGTTCTGGACAGAGCAGTCAGACAAAACTAAGAAATAAAGGACATCTATATTGGCAAAGAAGTAAAAATCTCCCTATTTGATGATGATATGGTTGTATATGCAGAGAATCCTAAAGAATTCATAAGTAGTCTACTGGAACTAATAGAAAAGTTCAGGCAAGTATCAGGACATAACATAAACATAAGTAAATCAGTAGGATTCCTTTATATCAACAAAGAGGTCATCAAAGAAGAAATCACCAAATCCATACCATTTATTATAGCCCCCCTTTATAGAAGACAAAATACCAGGGAATAAATCTATTCAGAGAAATAAGAGACCTATACAGAGATTTACAAGCCCCTACTGCAAGAAACCAAAACAGATTTATGTAAGTGGAGAAATCTACCCTGCTCATGGATAGGAAGACTTAACATTGTGAAAACATCTATTTTATCCTAAGGGATCTACATATACAATGCAATTCCAACGCAAATTCCAGTGTCATTTTTTTTAATGAGGTGGAGAAACAAATCACCAGCTTTGTTTGAAAAAGGAAGAAATCCTGGATATGTAAAACACTACTGAAGAAGAGGAACATGCTGAGAGACCTCATCCTACCTGATCTAAAACCTACTACTCTACCACAGCAGTCAAAACAGCCTAGTACTGGTACAAAAAAGAGACATATAGACCAATGGAACAGAGTAGAGATCTCAGAGATGCTACCATCCTCTTATGAACAATTAATATTCCACAGAGGCCCTAAAACTGTAAACTGAGGTGAAAACAATGTCTTTTACAAGTGGTGTTGACAAAAGTGGATATCCATCTGCAACAAAGTAAAATAAGACCCATATCTCACACTTTACAAAAAAACTGATGCGAATTGGATAAAAGACCTAAATAGCAAACCTAAAACGATAAAGATCATGCAAGAAAAATTAGGATCAACAATGGAAGTTCTAATATACAACTTAGAGGGACTTCAAAATCTGAAAAACAAAGCAGGAATCACAGAAGTGAAAATAGATAAATGAGAACTACTAAGAATCAAGCACTTTTGCTCATCAAAAGAACTTATGAAAAGAGTTAAAAGAGCATCTACAAAATGACAAAAAATAATCGGCAGCTACATGTCAGATGAAATTTGATCTCCATAATCTACAAGGTACTGCAAAATGAAGGCAAATAACCCAATTAAGTGTTGGGCAAAGGAGATGGGCAGACACCTCACCAAAGAGAACATGCAGGCAGCCAAAAGACACATGCAGGAATTCTCACAATTTTTAGCTATTAGAGAAATCCAGATCAAAACTATAATGAGTTAATATCTCATACAAATAATGTTGGCAATAATCCAAAAATCACAAATCAGCAAATTCTGGAGAGGCTGTGGAGAGACTGGAACTCTCCTACACTGTTGGTGGGACTACAAAATGGTACAACTGCTTCGGAAAGCAGTCTGGCACTTCCTTAAAAAGGTAGAAATAGATACACCATTTGATTCAGTAATTTCACTGCTCAGAATTTATCCTATAGAAACAAAGATTGTCACACTAACAGACACATACACACAAATATTCATTGCAGCACTGTCCGCAATAGCAAAAAGATGGAATCAACCTAGGTGCCCATCGACAGATAAATGGATACATAACCAATTGTACATACCCTCAACGGAACACTATGCAATAATAAAGGACAATGACAACTTTGGGAAGCATCTCATAACCTGGTTTCAGTTGGAAGACATGCAGAGTGTAATAAGTCAGCAATAGAAGGACAAATATTGTATGAGACCCTTGCTATAAGGACTTAAAAATATACTTATGTACAGAAGAAAAGACTCTTTGTTGGCCACAGTGATGGGGAGGAAGGTAGAAAATTGGTAATAGATTACATAGTTGATAGAAATTTGTTTAGGTGACAACAGTGAGAGCACAAAGTAGAAAGTAGATCAACTTAACTGGACTTCTCCATAAACTGAAAGCTACTCTAATCTTAACCCAAAATTTCAAGGATAGAGTAGCAGGGGTAGGAGTCTAGGGACTATGCTCATGGAGGACATTGAGGCCAATTGACATAACTAGCCTATTGCTAAGAGAGTCTTCTGCACTGCATATTGGTGAGTGGTGTCTAGGGTCTTAAAATCTAGACAGCTGCCATCTGAGGTATATCGACTGGTCCCTTCTCATCCAGAACTGATGACCACTGAGAACAACAAAGACATGAGGAAAAATGAATCCAGGAGACAGAAGAACCCATGTGAATGGGAGACTGTATCAACATATGACCAGAGGAACCAGATGGTTCCCAGCCATGACAAGGCACACAACATAGAGTCACTGAGGCAACATGAGAAAAAAATTGGTTCAGATCAAGAACTCTACTAAAAGACCAGAATTGGTGGTCTGACAGCCTGGAGGATCCTGTGGGAGAATGGACTCTAGAAATGCTGCTGTACCTGACCAGAAAACACTACGAAGGACAACTCTTTGTACAAGAATAGACTGGAACTGGGGATACAGTGTGACCATATGACATGTATACTTTATGGTTCTATGCATCTGTAGGAGGCTGTCCTGCTAGTCTCTTTCTAGATGGGTGAGAAGAGAGTGGAGAGGAGGGGACAGCAGTTTGTTAGGAGGATACTGGAGTTATAGAATGAAAATCAGCAGTGTGCTGGCACCAGGCAAGGAGAGCAAAAAGAGTTGAATATAGAAAGGCATGCAAAATTGTTTTGAATTGTATACTGTCAATTAATTGCAATAAAAAGAAAAAGAATACTTTGTGCCTAGCAGTATATAGAAACTTTTCTGCTTCTGGGGTTAATTGGGAAGCTGCTTTAGCACTGACAATGCATGTTGCTACAAGGTAGGGAAATTTATGATTGCTTGAATCTAAATAGGCATGTGCCATCAATTACTGTTTTGATAGGGTATTGTACCATGTATCTGAATTTGGGGTAGTAAAAACAGAAATTTTAAATATTTCTATTTGTTACACATATATACCAACAGATTCCAGTGGGGACTCTGAAGTGTAAACAGTGGCATTTAAGATGTACTGCTAAATATTTGGAAACTACTACATCTGGTGATGTAGTAGTTAAGTGCTACAGTGACTAACGAAAGGTCAACAGTTTTTATCTGTCAGATGCCCCACTCTGTGGGGCAGTTCTGCTCTGTTTGAAGGGTCATTATGAGTCACAATTGACTCAAGAACAATGGATTTTTGTTTGGGTTCCAAATGCTTAAGGCAGGCTGTTGCAAGGTGCAAGGAAAAAAAAATATCTGTACTGTATACCAACAATTCACATTTATTGATCGATGGCACTTGGCTTGGCTATGCTGCCATTAATGAAAACACATGGCATAGATAAAAGCCTCAAAGGAGAAAATAATTGGAGTCACTAAAGTGTTAAAAATGTTTGTGAATGAAAACTACTGAAAAAGGAAGACAAGCTGCATACTCAGTGTATAGGTACTATTTCTCTAAAGATTTGTATTATAGATATAAATATTAAGTGACTTTTGTCGATATTTACAGAAACTTCTTCAACTAAGAAACAAGGAATCTACCAAAAAGAACAAACATCTTGAAAAGCATTTCACAAAGACGGATATAAGTGATCAATAAATCCATGAAAATGTACTAAATATCATTATTCATCAACAGAAGTCCAAATAAAACCACATCAATATATCACAAAAACCACCTCAGGTAGATAAAATCACAAATTTTGAGAAGTCCAAATTTCAGTGAGGTGAAACAGTCAACTTGCATCCATTACTGTAGGGCCTTTAAAATAAAACAGTAAATGTAAAAAAAAATTAAAATCTTTATGCTGATAAACATATGCTACAAATTATTACTAGATGCAATCTAGGCAATTATGACTCATAATAGCCTTCTGTAAAACAGAAGAAAACACTGTCCTGTTTTGGACCATCCTCACAATTGTTATTATGCTTGAGCCCATTGTTGTAGCTACTGTGTCAACCTATTTGGTCAAGCATCTTTTTTTTTAATTGCTGACACTCTCCTTTATCAAGCTTTATATCCTTCTCCAAGGAATGGTTTCTCCTGATAACATCTTCAAAGTACATCAGACAAAATCTCACCATTCTTGCTTCTAAGGAGCATTCCAGCTATATTTCTGACAACGCAGATTAGTTCATTCCTCTGGCAGTCCATGGTACCATCAATATTCTTCTGTCACACCATAATTCAAAGGCATCAATTCTTCACTGGTGTTCTTTATTCATCATATGGCTTTAGGACACTTACGAGGCAACTGAAAATATCATAGTTTGGGTCAAACACAACTTAGTCCTCAAGGTGACATCTTTTCTTTACAATGCTTTCAAGAGATCTTAACAGCAGATTTTCCCAATGCTGTACATCATTTGTGTTTGTGACTGTTGCTTCTACAGGCATTGGAGGTGGATCCAAGTAAAATGAAATTCTTGGCAACATCCATACTTTCTCCATTTAACAAGAGGTTGCTTGTTGGTCTAGCTCTAAGAAATTTCATTTTCTTGATGTAGAAGTGTAACCTAAACTGAAGGCTATCACCTTTGATCTTCATCAATAATTAGCTCAAATTCTCTTTGCTTTCAGCAAGCAAACTGGTCATTTGCATAATGTAGATTCTTAATGAGTCTTCTCCCAAGTCCAGCCTGTTGCTGTAGTCTAGTATCTCAGATTACTGACTCAGCAAACACACTAAGTAAATATGGTGAAAAGAAACAACTCTGACACACAGTTTTCTTGATTTTAAACCAAGTACTATGCTGTTGTTTTGTGGGAGTAACTTTCTCCTCACCTATGGGCAGGTTTGTCATGAGCACTGTTAAGTGTTCTGGTATTTCAGTTCTTCACAAAGTTATCCACAGTTTGTTAAGTTCCATAACAGTAGATGGTTTTGCATACTCAACAAAATATGGTGAGACATCTTCCTGGTATTCCCTACTTTCACTCAAGAGCTGTCTGACATGAACAGTGATATTCCTCATTCTACATCCTGTTCTGAATCCTGCATAAACTTCTTGGAGTTCTCTGTTGATTACTTTTGAATGATGTTCAGCAAAATTTTGCTTGTATATGATATCAATTAAATTGTTCTATAATTTCTGTATTCTGTTAGATCACCTTTCTTTTAAATTGGCATAAATACAGATCTTTTCTATGCAATGGGCCAGGTAACAGTATTCCAATTATCTTGGCATAGACAAGCAAGCACCTCTGGCACTGCGTCTGTTTGTTAAAAATTGATTTGTGTTCCTGACTTGAGAACCATGCTGTAGCCCCTTGTTCTGTTTGAAAGACTGCCTCTTAGTTAATATACACATTCCCAATGAACCTAATTATGTGTTCTGTAATTCCCATTTTTCTCAATTGTGTGTTGAACGTGAGCAATTTCTATGCATAGTGACCCCTAAAGGACAGTGAAACTGCATCGTAAGTTTCCAAGCAGTGTATGGTTGATTCAAATGGCTAAGTCATGCTGTTGACCACTGTTCCACTAGGAGTCTATGGTGTACACATGGCTCTCTTATTCTTCTCATAAATAGTAGTCTCCTAGATACCCGGTGGCTTAGTGATTAAGTGCTATGTCTGCTAACCAAAAAGTTGGCAATTCCAATGCTCCAGGCACTGCTTGGAAACTCTATGGAGCAGTTCGACTCTGTTTATAAGGTCGTTATGTGTCTGAATCGAATTGACAGTAATGAGATTTTTTTTTGGTTTTAAATACTTAAATGAATGATTTATATGTCAGAACAATGATTTGTAAATGGATGGTTGTACAAGCTTTTAATTACAATAGCCATAATACACAAAAGGTAGAAATAACCTAAATGTCAAATTAAGAGAAGAATGGGTAAATGACTTATGTTTTATTCATACAATGGAGTATCACTTAGCACTGAACAGAAAAACAAACTATTGATACACACAACGACATTGTTAAATCTTAAAGCCAGTATTTTATTTGTGAAAGGACACAATACGATTTTAGTTTATTAATCTATTTATGTGAAAACCGGTAAGTAGAAAATGTAATCTATGCTGTTAGAAATTAGAGCAGCAGTCTTGAAAAATAAACCAGAAACGAGCATAAAGGAACATTGTGAATGGTAATAATAATCTGTATCACATCTGAGTATAGTGGTTACACATGGATACACATTCATCAAAAACTCTGCTTACCTGAGATCTATGTACTTCTCTGTGTGTAAATGATTGTTAAATATATAAACATTGCTATTGTTTTTTCATGATATATCGTGAAGTTTGAAGGTAAGCAGCTCAAAGCTGTTATGACAGTTCATGATATTTTGCTTATCCCAGAGATTTAGTTAAGCTCTTCATCCTTAATATTAATTTCTAACATTCCTAATAACAATTTCTTCTGTCAAGTTACCTAATTGCTGCTTGATGGCACTGGAAGTTAGGTTTTCACACTTTTTTTTGCTTAAAATACCCAGTAAAAGTCATCATGGTAACTTCCATATATGCACAATTTCAAGAGCTCTCTCAAGTCTCTTACAACAATGCTTATTTGTATGTAATAGCTACTCTTACTGCAAGAAACATGAGAAAATGCAATTTTTAAAAATCTTGGCATAGTGCTACTCCCAACAATATTAGAATTCTTTCACTAAGGAAAAAATAAACAGACATTGCAGAATGACTACAAGTGTACTAGCACTCCCCGTGGAGGCTACCAAATGTCTATACACAACCTTTCTTCATAAATACGTGTTCCAGTTACCACATCCCCAAAGATAATAGTCTCAGAACCTCGTTTGATTACTCTTTGTACCTTTGAGAAATAAAAGATCTGTCTGATATAATGAGCTCTCTTTCAGATTTTACGTTTTAGTAGTCAATATGTTTACAACATTTTTTTCTGCCCCCAATTCAACCAATATAAAATTGTTGAGAATAAGTAATATAAATGCTATAAAAACATCATTATAAAAAATAGAAGAACATAAAGCTCAGTGCAGTTACTGGCTCATAGTAAGTGATATCCTTTTGGAAGAAATAGCAGAGATTTTTTTGTTCACTACATTTCAATTATGATTCACATTTGAGCAGAACCAACCAGTGGCTAGAGAATATTATGAGCAAGACAAATTGTGACCTTGGCAGTGTGAGTTTTATCTAAACTTCCCATTGCATCTTGTGTGCCTTCTGCTCTAGTAGCATGTTTTTTTCTTCCCTTTTTGGAATTTCCTTCCTTGATGTGTGATCTACAAGTCCCTCTACTTTCTGTATGGAAATATGGTGATTATTATCATCTTCCCTCTTTCATGCTATTTTATCTTTGCCTGTCAGTAATAATTAATAAGAAGTGGACACTGCACTTACTTTGCATTCTACCTACCTTTTATTTATTATGTACATCTTCTGTTTTACATTTGGTAGAACCATATACTTATATTGTGTCAATTAACAAATCATTTGATAGGTCTTTAAAATGGAGACACTATTTTTAGGAAGGTCAGTACTTTTCTTAAGATTCAAGATTGTGTGTAATGAATCAATGATCCTCCTAGGCATGGGTCCAAGTTAATCATTATTTTCCTGACAGTTCTTTACAATTTTCAGTGTGATACATTTTTTCCACATAATTTTATTTTTTATTTTTAATTCTATTGATACGTTGTGTTAGATTTGAAGGAAGGCAGAAAAATGCTTTTGTTATATCAGCTTTAACTGGAAAACATGAAATGAATCTTAACTACTCAAACTTTTGGATGGATGGGCTTTCTACTTCAGAAACAATGAGTCACTTGTTGATCCAAGGCATGCCCATCAATTTCTGACAGGCTGAGATGCATCTCAGTTGTATTATGCTTGTGGTGAGGGCAGCATGTAAAGTAGGCCATGAGAAAAGTATTCAGAAATGGATTCAGTTAAAAATTTGAAAGCACAGTATTTCTTCCAAAAATCTGAAGTAAAACAAGTCTCAGAGGGAGTTTCTGGACTTATATATTAAGGTCATTAATAAATATAGATTCTAGGACAGAGTTATCTTGTAGCTACAGTGTAAGTGATTGAGAATCCACAAATTCCCAGTGACATGCCCTTGACATAATTTTCCTAATTTTATAGAAATGGGTAACAGAATTAAATTTTCAGGAGCTATGTATCTCTGTGGGATATACTTCAAGTATAATGATTTTTTCCCCTGTAAATCTATCCCTCTGGGGGAAAAATACAAAACAACACTTTTTAAAAATTCCTGTTTATAAAATGTATATAAATTTGACATTTATGTTTTCAGCTGATTCAAATTTTTAATCCATAACCCTGAAAGAGTGTGAACAAGAACGGCAGGACATTAAAGCACCAAAGAAGAGGTTTGCATCCAAATCATGTTAGATTCAGAGATGGAGTGAATTTTTTAGCTCCCATTTTGTAGAAGCATGAAGGTCATGACTAAAAACTTGTCTTGACAGGGTCAGGAATGTAACAGCATCACAGTTCCAAGGAGCTCTATTTATTGCAATGGTAAAAATGCTATCTGAGCAATGAATTAAGATAAACTATAGAATAGTTCAGATTTGTAAAGCAGACTATTGTTCGTGGTTCAAATAGACATCTAAGAGCCAACTTCAAATCAGCTTGTCCCATATTTTAGAATCTTTACCCACAAAATCTCACTGCAGGCTCAGAACTCTACATCACTCAGAACACTTTCAGTTGTAAGTGACAGAAATCAGTCTTGAAATAGCACAAGTTTACAAATAGAAGGGACAGACTATTAGAGGGTCATACAACAGAATTGATGTATTTCTTGTAAGAATTATCATAACTTTCAAGAACCTCAAAAACAGGTCCAGGGACTCAAGGTTGTGATTCACTGATATCAGAATCACAAGGATAAAATTATAAAAATGGTAATTTTCAAAAAGAAATGAGAGTATTAACTTTTCTGTCAAAGATGGGACTGATAAGCAGATATGAAAGAGGTATTCAAAATTCTATTACTGTGTTATCAAGTACCTATCAAAAGTATGTGTGTTGACATTATTATGTAATTTTTATGACTATCATGTTAAATTTTGACTAATAAGTCTTTCCTAAATGTATTACAGTTCTTGTCTACTTGGAAGACTGTAATATAGTCACACTTATAGATCTCTGTGTTCCACTTGAGATATTCACATGCGATTATGCTGACATTCATAAATAGCGATTTTAAAATTAATAACAAAGTCTTTTTTTCTCATTTTTGTGTCTTATGTCTCTGTGAAACTACGGTAAGCTAGTCTATGAGCTTATGTGTGGGATAAAATTTCACATCCTTCACAACTATTGATAGTCACCACTCCTTGAAATGGTAGTAAATAATAAAGAGAAGGGAAGACATTTATGAAGGTACAGTATGAACACTTTACAGAAGGGAATTCTGAAGAGCACATAGCATGATATGCAGTCTATAGGATAACATAAGATACTTTAAAAAAGAGAAGAGACAATAGTATTATGCAATATATAAAAAATACACCATTACAAAGTGAGATTCATAGAAAATCAACCAATTTAATTCACCACATAAACTGAACAAAAGAAAATAATTACATGATCATATCAATAAATGCATAAAGACATTTGATAAGGTACAATACCAATTCCCGATTTAAAAAATAAAACTCTTCAACAAAATTGTCATAGAATGTAATTTATTCAACATAATAAAAGACATTTCTACAAAACCAATACCAGACATCATTCTCCATGAAGAAAAGCTCTTTAAAAAGTTAATGAGAAAAGCCAAGCCAAGTGCCATCGAGTCAGATCCGAAAAGATCCCCTTTATCACCACACATACTTGACATTGTGCGAAAAGTATTATACATCTATTTTTTCCATCCTGTTCAGCACATAGGAGAATGAGAAACAACAAATACACAAGGATAATACTATTCCAAAAGACTAATATACCCTGTGAAATAAACCCTCCACTTGTGTGGGCCCAGAAGAAGTAGATGGTGTCTGGCTAACACTACCAATCTCCCTAATAGAGATAAAAATATAGAATACCAGACAAAATAGAGAAGAATGTAAAATACATTTCAATTTCACACATACACTCACTCTCACACACTCACACACTTACACACTCACACAAAGAGACCAGACTTACTGGTATGACAAAGACTGGAGAACATCTAAGACTATGATCTCTTGACATTCTGCTAAACTTAGAGCTGAAGTCACCCCCTAAAGTCCTCTTGAAACCAAAGATTAGATAACCTATAAAACAAACAATAACATATCCGAGGAACTTGCTTCTTTGTTCAATCAAGTGTATGAGACCGTATGAGCAACAATGGCCCAAAAGCAAAAAAAAGAAAGCAGAAAGAAATAGAAAAAACTGGACAAATAGACAGTGGGAACCAAGGGTGGAAATGAGGAGGTAGTGACAGTTTGTAGTGACGGTAACCAATGTCTCAAAACAATTGTTTATATACATTTTGGAATGAAATATCAATTTGCACTGTAAACTTTTGCCTAAAGCACAACGAGATTTTAGAAAAGAGAGAGAAAACAGGAAAAAATGAGTCAGAAATTGTAAAGGAGGGTTTTTATTCATGGAAAATCAAGGGTGTGTGTAGTTGGACTATTGCACCATTTAGAGGGAGTAAACTATTAAGTGGCATGTGGAACAATAGAGTTTCTGGCTCCATATATTGCAAATCAGATTAGGGCCTTCAAACAAAGACCTCATGACATATTATTGCTTTTGGTTAACACATCACATCACATCAAGGATTTCATTCTACTTGAATCCACAGTCAATGCTTATATAAGCAGCAACCAAGAAATCAAAAGATACATTGCAGGAAATTTGCTCCAACAGATCTCTTTAAAGTGCTAAAAAGAAAAATGTCACTTGAATTACTGAAACGTGCTGTGATATTTTCAATCACCTCACTTCCACGTATAAGCTGACAATGAATAAGAAAGATCGAGATGAATCAATGACTTTGAATTATGACTAGAAAAGAACAAGCAAAACTATCTTAAAAGAACAGCCAGTACACTTGTCAGAAGCAACTAGGCTACTATTTCACCTGCTTTGGAGATGTTTTCAGGAGGAATCAATCCCTGGAGAAATACTGATAGAGGGTCAAGGAAAGTGAGGAAGACACTTAGTGAGATGGATTGACATGGTGGCTGCAACAATAGGCTCAAAAAGAGCAACCATTTTGAAGATGATACAGGACTAACCAGTGCTTTATTCTGTTGTACATAGGTCAGTATGAGTTGGAAACAATCCAGTGCTCCCAACAGCAACAACATCCTTTGGAAATGAAGTTTGAGAATAGTGGAGAATATTCCTTAATCAGGGAACACATTCCAAATAAGATGTAAAAATGCAGATGAAACATACACTTAATACTTCATAACTATGAAGAAGTAAGATCATTTTCTTCTGTTTGGTTTATTTTTGAGACACATTCAAATACTGATAAAGATTGGTCACTGAATATGAATTTGACTAACAATAGCAGGAGATATCTGATATGCAGTAAGTATGACAAACATACACACACACTACTATCAAGTCAACTCCAACTCATAGCAACACTGTAGGAGAGAATGGATCTTCCTTGTAGGGTAAGGCTGTAAATCTTTAGAGAATCAGACTACCACATCTTTCTCCTATGGAATAGCTGTCAAGTTTTAACTGCTGCCCTTTGGTTAGCACTGGAGTTTTTTCACTTTTGTACCACCACAGCTGAGTATTGTAGACACATCTTGTATGTGTGCCACATAATAATAAAGCATAAGTATGCCACATGTTACAAAATATTACAGATGTAATTTTGAAATATATAAGTAAAATAGGTTAAAAGTGGTAAGTAAAAACTACCACTGATTTTTCTTTGTACATTACTTAAAAAACTCTACTATACAAGTTGACATACATAAAGCCCTAAAATAAAAAATTAAAAAAAAATGCTAACTGAGAATAATATATCCTGTAAAACTCTGCTTCAAATATGATAGTGCAATTAGAACATTTCCAGATAAACATAAGTTAAGGGGATATGTAAAAACTAAACAAGATTTACAATAATTATTAAAAAGGAGTTATTTGGCTTGAGAACAAATAACATCAGATAACCCAAACAGAGGTGTAAATTTATACCACCCAGATGCCAACCTGGAAAATGAACTCTTAAGGAGTATTCAAAACCCAAACGCTTGCCACATGAAACAAGAGAGGTTAATCTGTAAATGATAATGTAAGAACAATACAAAGGGGAATAAATAGTGTAGTTATAGAACTTTCTAACAGAGAGGAAAGCAAGACAACACCAAGTCTGACTGGTTGAAACCTAGAAAAATAGGATTAATTTCTAGGTAACCACAAAGAAAGTTAGCAAACCTACTCATCAAAATGAAGAAGAAAGGATCAGGGCCAAGACAGCAGTGTAGTCATGTGTCCTTACTGATCCCTCTAAAAACAAAGAATTAGAAAATCAATAAAATGGACTAAATTGAACATTCCAGGAAGCCTGAACACCGGGTGGAAAACTGAAAGAATAGATTGGGCAATAGGAAAGGGAGTACAACTAGCAAATATCTGGACCAGCAAACAAAAGAGGGAATTAAAAAAGAAAACACCACACCAGGCATAGGAATGCTGAGCTGATTCTGGTAAAACAACACAGCATGGGGCAGACACTCCACATGGCCCAGAGGTAAGCTGAGCATAAGGGAACTTCCAGGGAAAAGCCAAGCCACAGCATGGGGCTTAGGGACACCACACAGGTGGGAGCTGTGTTATAGCTAGCAAAGGAGACTGTCCCCAAGCTAACAATGCCATGAGGGGCTGAGGGAATTGGTGTGGGCTGGAGGGGCTTAGGAATGAGCGAGCCACAGTGATGGCAGAGGGATGTGTAAGCTAGAGTGGTGGCCTGGGAGCTTGTGGGAAGGAGTAGAGGCACAGGGATGTAGGGACCAAATCAGAAATGTGAGGACATTAGGGCCTGAATAGTGTGGGACCAGGTAGACAAGCCTGTGCCAGGCTGGGCTGAGGACAGCTATACCAGATAGTTGACCACATCAAGAGGCAGTAAGGTCACAGAGCAGAAGGGCTTCATACTACAAGGAGAAATAACAGCCCAGGCCCAAAAGATCCATGCCAGACAGGTCATCTGAATTATTAAGGCTCCAAAAATTAAGTCAGCTCAGATGTCTTGAATATCTATAGGTACAGTTTAAAGCACAATAACCATACAAATAAATTGCAATGAATTTCTGAAGGCTTGGAGACATAAGGTTTTAAACATCTAAAGAAGCAGACTACCATGACTTTCAAAAAAAACAAAATAAAGAATCAAAAAATTGCCCAGACAAAGAAGACTTCCTGCAATTACTGGAGGTAGAATACAAAAAAATAATGTACAAAACTGTGTAAGAAATCAGGACGGGGATCAGGCAAAGTGCAGCATAACATACTGAAAAATTAAACAAGCTACAAGAAAAGCTTGAGCAGCAGTGACCCAAATTTCCAACAGATAAAAATAAATTTATAGAACTAGATAACTCAATGAAAAGTCAAACGAGCAGGACTGAGGAAATGGAATGCAGAATTACAGATTGAAGACAAAGTAAATGACAGCAGCATACATGAGAAAATAATATAAAAGATTCAATAAAAATGAAGACTCAGTATGAGTTATGTGGAATTCTATCAAGAGGAATAATTAAAGACTGATTGGAATACCAGAATAGCGGAGGAGTAACTCAAAATACAGAGAAAATTGTTGAAGACTTGCTCACAGAAAATTTCCCTGATATCGTGAAAGATTATGAAAAGATATCCATTCAAGATGTTTACTACATCCCACTCAAGATAGATCCCAAAAGAAAGATACCAAGGTACATTATAATTCAATTTAATGGAATTAAGACAAGGAGATTCTTTTAAGGGCAGCTAGGCTTAAACAAAATTAACCTATAAAGGAAAACCATTAAGACTAAGTCCAGATTACTCAGCAGAAACTGTGTGGACAAGGCAATGTGATGACACGTACAAGATCTCAAAGGAAAAACTGACAACCAAAAATTATATACCCTACAAAGTTGTCTTTCAAATATGAAGGTGAAATTATGAATTTTACAGATAAACAGAAGTTTAGAGAATTTGCAAAAATCAAACCAAAGTCATAGGAGACATTGAAGGAAATTATTTGATTAGAAAATCAGCAACATTAGATATACACTCAAAGATGCAATGCTTCACAGCACCCAGATACCAACAGGATAGGAAATACACACAAGTTATTAAAAGCCAACTGTTTAAAAATAGAGAAAAAATTTTAGGATTTGAATGACAACATTATATGAAAAACAGTGACAAATTAATGTACTCAAAGATCTTTCAGATGAAGAGGAAGTTACAGGGATACAAAGACATTAAAGACTGGTTTAAATTTAGATTAGTAGAGGAGATTTTGTAATTGTAAGAAAAATCTACAATTCCACACATCAAAGCAACAAACAAAATAAAACACAAAACATGAAGTGTCAGCAATTAGAAAAAAACAGACACTGAAAGATATGAAAAGAAAACAAAAAGAACTCTGCACAGAAGACTGAATGCAACAGAGGAATTGTCCACAACACAAACAGAACAGATATCAAGAGAGAGGCAGGGCCAAGATGACAGATCATCACATGTCTCCTCAATTCCCTCTATTAGAGTGTCACTAGTGGACTAAAAGGTATGGCCATGACCTCAGGGGTTTGAAAAGGTGGATCCAGGGCTCCCTGTGTTTGTAAGGGTGGAATTGCCACTCAGCTGGGCTTAGGGTGCACCTAAATCCAAAGGGGGAGAGTTTTTGTCAAGTACACTTGGAAGGCAGAGTTGCAGCACAAGGCCAGGGGTCTCTACTTAAGATCCAGAGAGTCTGGATAATACTTACAGTCTGGAGGGCAGGACCACTGTGTAGAATGTCTCAGAAAATGTAAGAGTATTTCTAAAGCTTTGAGGGCTAATGAACTTTGTTCTGCTGACTCACTTGTTGCCTGTTAATGCCTTCATTCCCTACAGTTTCTTCCATTTCAAATGGAATGTCTAACCTGTTCCTGTTCTGCCACTGTACCTTTGGAATTTGATAGCTTGTATTCCTGGTTTCACATATGTAAAGCAATTTTTGAATTTTGGACTTGGAACTGATTTAAAATTTCTACCATACGGGATGGACACGATTTTGCTATGATGGGATGAATGTGTTACATGTTTCAAAGATGATTTTTGGGGTGCCAGTGGGTGAGATGTCATGGATTGAATTGTGTCACCCCCAAATATGTGTAGCCATGTGGCTGGGCCATGATTCCCAGTATTTTGTGATTGTCCTTCGTTTAGTGATTTTCCTGTGTTATATGTTAAAGGATTAGGGTGGGGCTGTAAATTTTGTCATAGGATCACATCCCTGTTCCACTGTAAAGGGATTGCCCATAGAGTATGGCTTGCACCACCCTTAAGAGATACAAGAGATAAAAGAAAAGGGAATGAAGCAGAGAAATGAGGACCTCACACCATCAAAAAGCTTCAGTGAGAGAAGAGCACATCCTTCACACCTGAGGTTCCTGGGCCAAGATGTTCCCTGGACAAAGATTGATGCAATATCAGACTTTCCTTGAGAGGCAACACGGGGGAAAGTCTTCCACTGGAATGGATATCCTTCAGAAGAACATCTCAACAAATATACAGAGGATCTTATTGTGACAATTAATCAACTAGACCTCATCAACATATACAGAACATGTTACCCAACAGAAAAGTACACCATCTTCTCCAATATACTTGGAACATTCTCCAAAATACACTATGCATTAGGTCATAAAGCTAGTAGCAACAAAACACAAGCCATTGAATTCTTGCAAAATGTCTTTTCAAGCATGAAACCATAAAAGTTTAAATCAATAGCAGAAAAAACCTGAGTAGAAATTTGAACTCATGGAAACTGTACAACACCTTGCTCAAAAATTTATGGGTTATAGAAGAAATCACAGACGCAATGAAGAAACTTATAGAGTCAAATGAGAATGAGAACACATCCAACCAGAAGTTAGGCAATACAGCAAAAGTAGTGCTGAGAGGTCAATTTCTGTCTATAAATGTCAGCATTTATAGAGAAATGAATAAAGGGTCTAACCAAAGAACTAACCTTCAACTTGAACATATAGAAAGAGAACAACAAAAAATCCCTTCAGGCACTAGGGGAAAAAAAAAAAGATGATAAAAATTAGAGCAGAACTAAATGAATTTGGAATAGAAAAACAATTGGAAAAATGAATAAAACCGAAAGCTGGTTTTTTGAGAAGGTCAACAAAATTGATAAGCCCTTGACTAAACTTAGAAAAGTAAAACAGGAGTGGAAACAAAAACACAAATAAGAACTGAGGCTGTAGATTTCTAAACATTCATTCAAAATCAAAAGTATCATAATAGAATATTATGGAAAATAGTACTCTTATCAGATTTGAAAACCTAGAAGAAATGGACACATTTCTAGATTCATATCACCTACCAAAATTATCATAAGGAAAAGTAGAACAAATCAACAAAACCATCATAAAAGTAATTGAAAAGATAATCAAAGAAATACTAATCAAAAGTCCTGGCCTAGGATGGCTTCACTGGAGAATTCTATCAGCTTTTAGAGTTAATTCCAATATTATTAGGATATTTCATAGCATAGAGAAAGACATAATATTTCAAAATATATTCTATGAAGCCATCATAACCCAGATACACCAAAACCAGGGAAAGATTCCCATCCCACACAAAAAAAGAAAAGAAACAAAGAAAATTACAGAACAATATCACTCATGAACCTAGATGAAAAATCTTCAACAAAATCTACCAGAATTCAACAACAAATCAAAAAAAAAAATTCACCATGAACAAGTTGCATTCATACAAGAAATGGAAATCTGGTTCAGCATCAGAAAAGCAATTAATGTGATCAACCGTATAAATAGGAGAAAGGATAAGAATCACCTGATTATGTCAATTGATGCAGAAAAGGCATTTGACAAAATCCAACACCCATTCATGCTAAAACTCTCAGCAAAATAGGAATAGACAAGAAATTCTTCAGTGCTATAAGGGGCATCTACTCAAAGCCAACCACCTACATCCTCCTGAATAGAGACTGAAAGAATTTTTCTGAGAACTCAAGGATGCCCACTGTCATCACTTCTATTCAATATTGTGCTAGAGTTTCTGGCCAGAGCAAGCAGGAGAAACAAAGAAATACAAGGCATTAGCACTGGTAAAGAAGAGGTAAAAATATCCCTGTTTACACATGATATTATCATATACACAAAGACAAAGAATCTGTAAGTAAATACTAGAACTAATAGAAGAGTTCAGCGAAGTACCCAGATAAAAGACAAACATAAGCAAGTCAGTAGGGTTCCTTCACAACAACAAAGAGACCATCAAAGATGAAATCACCAAGTCAGCACCATTTACTATAGCCCTCAAGAAGATAAAATGCCTAAGAATAAATCTAACCTGAGAATTAAGAGTCTTACGCAGAGAAAATTACAAGACCCTACTGCAAGAAAGTAAAAGAGACTTACGTGAGCAGAGAAACCTAACTTGCTCATTGATAGGAAGACTTAGCGTGAAAATTTCTATTCTACCCAAAGCAATCTACATATACAATACAATCCCAATATAAATTCCAGTGCTCTATTTAATGAGATTAAGAAAAAACTCACCAACTATGTTTGGAAAGGAAGAAACCCCAGATACATAAAGCACTACTGAAGAGGAGGAACACAGTGGGAGACCTCATACTACCCAACCTTAGAACCTATTACACTGCCACAGTTGTCAAAACAGCCTGGTGCTGGTGCACAAAGAGACATATAGATCAATGGAACAATTGAAACCTTGGAGATCTCATCCTCCTATGAGTAGCTGATAGTTGACAAAGGCCCTAAGACTGTAAACTGGGGTAAAAACAGTCTCTTTAACAAATGGTGCTGGCAAAACTGGATATCCATCTGCGAAAAATTGAAACAAGACCTCTATCTCACACCTTTTACAACAACCAACTCACAATGGATAAAAGACCTAAATATAAAATCTAAAACGATAAAGCTCATCCAAGATAAAACAGGATCAACAATGGAAGATTTAATTCACAATGTAGACAGACTTCAAAATCTGACAAACAAAGCATATTAAACAGAAGAGAAAATAGGTAAACGGTAATAACTGAGAATCAAACACTTTTGCTCATGCAAAGCCTTCATCAAAAGAATTAAAAGACCACCAACAGAATGCGAAAAAAAAAAAAGTTTGGCAACTCTATGTCAGAATGACGCCTGATCTCAATAATTGATAAGGTACTACAGGATATCAATAAGAAAAATATAATCCCAATACAAGTTCCAGCATCATTTTTTTAATGAGATGGAGAAACAAATCACCAATTTTGTTTGGAAAGGGAAGAAGCCCCGGATAAGTAAGGTACTACTAAAGAAGAATAACACACTGAGAGGCCTCTCATTACCCTACCTTAGAACATACTACACTGCCACAGTGGTCAAAACAGCCTGGTACTGGTACAAAAACAGACAGATTGATCAATGGAACAGAATTGAGACCCCAGAGATGACACCATCTGCCTATGAACAGTTGATATTCGACAAAGGCCTGAAGACATTAAACTGGGGTAAAAACAGTATCTTCAACAAATGGTGCTGGCAAAATTGGTTATCCACCTGCAATAAACTGAATCAAGATCCATATCTTACACCTTATACAAAAACCAACTCCAACTGGATAAAAGACCTAAATATCAAACCTAAAACGATAAAGCTCATCCAAGAAAAGGTAGGAACAACAATGGAAGTTTTAATACACAATGAGGACAGACTCCAAAATCTGTCAAAGAAACCTCAATCAACAGAAGAGAAAGCAGATAAATGGGAACTATTAAGAATCCAACACTTTTGCTCATCCAAAGACTTTATTAATAGAATTAAAAGAACACCCACAGAGTGGGAAAAAATATTTGGCAACTCTATGTCAGATCGACGCCTGATCTCCATAATCTATAAGATACTACAAAATATCAATAAGAAGAAGATAAACCATCCAATTAAGCGATGGGCAAAGGAGATGGACAGATACTTCACTAAAGAGGAGATCCAGGCAGCCAAAAAACAAATGCGGACATGTTCACGATCTTTAGTTATTAAAGAAATTCAAATCAAGACAACAATGAGATACCATCTCACCCCAACAAGATTGGCCATGATCCAGAAAACACAAAACAACAAATGCTGGAGAGGCTATGGAGAAAGTGGAACCCTCCTACACTGTTGGTGGGGTTGCAAAATGGTCCAGCCTCTTTGGAAGGCAATCTGGCGCTTCCTTAAAAAAATGGATATTGATATACCATTTGACCCAGTAATTTCACTACTTGGAATATATCCTACAAATTCAAGGCCTTTCACACCGACGGACATATGCACAAGAATGTTTATCACGGCACAGTCCACAATAGCAAAAAGGTGGAATCAACCCAGATGCCCAACAATAGAAGAATGGATAGGTAAACTGTGCTACATATACTCAGTGGAGCACTACGCAATGATAAAGAATAACGATAATTCCAGGAAACATCTAACCTGGTTTCAACTGGAAGACATTATGTTGAGTGAGAGTAATCAGCGACAAAAGGACAAATACTGTATGAGACATCTACGATAAGATCTCAAAAACAGACTTGTGTATAGAAGAAAAGACTCTTTGACAGCTGCAAGGGAGGGGAGGGAGGGAGGGCAAGGGGGGGAGGGTTTAGTTTAGGTAGTTACTAGAAATCTAGTTGGGAGAAAGCGATGACAGCACACATTAGGAACAAGAACAACATTAAGTGGACTTCAGCATAACTTGAGTACTCCTTCCATCTTAACTCAATACTGCAAGGATAGAGTAGCTGAGGCGGGGGAGGGGACCATGCTCTTAGGCGAATTCCAGGCCAATTGGCTCAATTAGCGTTTTGCTAAGAGAGCTCTCTGCACCCCACATTGGTGAGCGGCGTCTGGGGTCTTAAAAGCTGCCAAGCTGCCATCCGAGGACACAGCAAATGGTCCCAACTCAGCAGGAACGGATGCTCACCGAGGGCCAAAATGGCATGCGGTAAAGACAACCGAGAAGACAGAGAGACCCACAGAGTGAGTGCCTACATCGATCTGGGACCGGAAGAACCGGATGGTGCCCACCAGTGATAGCCATGACGGAGCTCACAGAGAGGAGCCTCACTGGCAACACAAGAATAAAAAGAGGTGCATCATGAGATCTCCACTAAAAGACCTCAATTGATGGCCCAGCGGTTTGGGGATTCCTCTGAGAGCATGGACCCTGGCCCTGATGCTGCCCGTTCCCATAAATTATAACAAAGGTCCACTCTTTGGACAGGAATGGATTGGACTTGGCAATGCAGAGTAACCATATATTGGAAACACGTTATGATTCTATACATCTATAGGATATCATCTTGCTGACCTCTGGCTAGAGGAAGGGGAGTGGACGGAGAGGAGAGGAAAGGAGACTGTTGGGAGGATGAGACATGTATGGAACAGAGAGGAATAGTGTGCAGTCACCGGACAGGGAGAGCAGTGGAAGCTGCATATAGGGGGGCATGTAAATTTACATGTGAATGTACATTTTCACTCAGTTATGTCAAATAAAAATAAAAAAAAGAAAAATATAAATCATTCAGTTAAGTGATGGGCAAAGCAGATGGACAAACAATTCTCTAAAGACAAGATCCAGGCAGCCAAAAAACACATAAGGACATGTTCACCATCATTAACTATTAAAGAAATTCAAATCAAAATGACAATGGGAAACCATCTCACCCCAACAAGTTTGGCCAGGATCCAAAAAATGCAAAACACTAAATGCTGGAGAGACTGTGGTGAGACTGGAAATCTCCTACACTGTTGGTGGGATTGCAGAATGGTGCAACCTCTTTGGAAAGCAATCTGGTGCTACCTTAAAATAACGGATGTAGATATATCATTTGACTCAGTAATTCCACTGCTTGGAATATATCCTACAGAATCAAGGCCATTCACACTAACTGATACATACATACACACAAATGTTCATCACAGCACAGTCCACAATAGTAAAAAGATGGAATCAACCCATATGCCAAACAACAGAAGAATGGACAGGCAAGCTATGGTATGTGTACTCAATGGAGCAGTATACAATGATAAAGAACAATGATGATAGCAGGAAACATCTCTTAACCTGGTTTCAACTGGAGGACATTATGTTGAGTAAAAGTAGTCAGTGACAGAAGGGCAAATATTCTATGAGACTCCTATGATAAGAACTTAAAAGTAGACTCATGCATAACAGAAAAGACTCTTTGATGGCTGCAAGGGTGAGGAGGGTGGGAGGGTGAGGGGCGAGGGTTTAGATTAGACAGTTGCTAGAAATTTGGTTGGGTGAAACTGGTGACAGCACACATTAGTAAGATCAATATTAACGGGATTTTAACACAACTTGTATACTCTTACCATCTTAACCTAATATTGCAAGGACAGAGTATGTACACTTTCATTTTTTATTTAATAAAAAAAGTATACTGTTAAAAAAATCTTTTTATGATAGATAATTTTAACTATAAGTGTGAAATGTTGTAGTACCCTATTGTGTCTTACTTCTACCACACAGGGTAAACACACATAAGTAACCACAAAAAGACTGATATAAATAAATTATGATTAAGAAAGAAAAATTTTGAATGTTACCTTCATTTTTAATTTAATTAATTATTTTTTTCTTTGAATTTCAATAATAATGTTTAAAATACAGCTCATGACTTTCCCAAATTTAACTGTTTCTCCTGGGAGTCTATGTGAATCAGTCACAGTGTGTTGCTGATTCCATATGTATCCTGACAGCTCAGTTAACCAAAGCACACACTATGCAGTGGTATATTACATAACGTTCTGGGACATGAATAATGTGATTATGTTAACAAAGTACTTCACAACAATAACTACTTTCTTTTGCATTTATAAAGGAAGCTTGCTAAACTAAGTTTTCAATGGGACACATTCAAGGAATAATGACAATAAATATATACCATCAAATAATGATAATAAACCTATACCATTAAACAGTCCTTTTTATCCACCTTCTTCCTATCTTTCTTCTTATCCTTCTCCTTTTTCTCTTCGTCTCTCCTTCTTCTTTTCCATCTTCTCACTCTTCCTTCTTTTCCTGCTCTATCTGCTACTTCTTCATTCTTTTCTTCTTTTCAGGTCATAGCTAGTTTGCCAGTGAAGTTAGTGCACTTATCCTAGAAAAGTGCTGTATATCTCATTACTGAATATCACTATGGTCAATTTTGGAATTCTTTTTCTGGAATAGCCATCAGAGTTCTTATTGTATTACCCTTGATGTCCTGAATGTCATCCAAATGTCTTCCTCTCAATGTTTCCTTATCTTTAGATGAAGAAAAAGTCATTGGGAGCCAGATCAAGTGACTACAGAGGGTGTTCCAAAACAGCTGTTTGTTTACTGGCTAAAGACTCCTTCACAGACAACTATACAATTAAGTTTGTGAACTTACCACCTTGCCACCATGCTCAGTGGTCATTCCAGAAAGAGTTCCAAAATTACTTTGAAGGGTGGACTAGGCACTGGCATCAGTGTATAGCTTCCCAAGGGGAGTACTTTGAAGGTGATCGTAGTGATAGTCAGCAATAAAGTATGTAGTACTTAGAACAATTAAGTTTGTGGGCTTATATGTTGGACCTTGTAATTTGAAATCTGAAATATACATTATAGCCAAATAAATAATTAGTACTGTTTTCACATAAGCAGGTCAGCTCTTAAAATAACAAACATGGCAAGTCCTCTTTCACAAAGTTGAATGAATAAGAGTTAAACAGGAGCAAAGTTGTGTATCTCAGCCCAGTCAGCTAAAATCATACATAAAATGAAGTACCTTTCAACTATAAAGGGAAATGGAATCTTGATACATGCTAAAACATACATGAACCTTGAAAATATTCTGCTGAGGGCAAGTCTATCAGAAAAAGACAAGTATTTTATGGTCTCACTAACATGAAATATCCAGAACAGTCAAATGTATAGACAGCAGAGTTTAATAGCAATTACCATGACAAGGAAGGAGGAGAAAGGTAAATGTTGTTCAGGAATCACTGAGTTTCTGTTTATCGTGATAGAAAATTTGACAAAAGATTTAGTGAATGAGTTAAATAAATTTCAATATAGGTAAATTTCTTTAAATAGAGCTTAATTTGCCATCTTATCTGTGAATTAGTTAATTATGTTTTGTAATGTGTGTTTGATGTCAGCATACAAATATTTCCCCCACCCTCCCATCCCCCTTTTCTTGCTTTTCAAAGATTTACTTGACATAATTTCTCTATTAAGAAAGACGTGCATTCATACATGCTCTCATTAACCAAAAGGAATCCAAGGAGGATTTTAATTGTTGTGAAAAATAGCAGAAACCAGAAATAGTATTCAGTGCTTGTTTTGCAGTGAGTTGTTAAAAGGGCAGTGTATACTCCCAGCAATTACAGTGTGTTGCCAAACTTCTTAACAGGAAACTACACTTGGTATCTCAATATAAAACTCATATAACTTCTATAGGGTACTGGTGGTACCATTCTCATCATCACTCCACATTCTTTGAGTTTGCTTGCTGTTTTCCCAGTTCTGTTAAGTGAAGCTACAGCATACATACATTATTTCTACTTTATATAGGCTATGTATATTTATCATATCACTCCTGCTTTTACAATGTTATTGTTAATTTTGGTTTTATGGTTTATTTGTTATTGCTTAGTAAGTTATTTCTTGAGTCTGAGACTCTCAGTTTTTCCTATATAAACTCACAGTAATTACTCTTTTGTTTTACTACATTTCAGTTTAGGGAAGTTTTCATAGGAACACTCTGCTTTTGGATTGCACGGAATTCCTTTTTATATGTTTAATACAACCAATAAAACAGCATTCTGTTTTCTTATATATAACCACATTGATTTTGGAAAACTATAAATTTGGAATCATAAGATACATTTGGAGGTTTGTCTATCTTGCCCTAGATTAAAATTTAATTTTAAACTACTGACTCAGAAAGATCTCTACTAAATTAAAATTGTGCTAAAATGTGTACACTTTTAATATGTCCTACCTAAAGAGACATTGTTGTTAGTTTTTATTTTTACTTTTGACTAATTTTTTTCTTTTTAAAACAGAATCATTCTCCTACTCTATAACTAAAATCACAGACAAACTGAACTGTCAGTGAGGGAATTGCTTATACCTTCACTTCCTTATTAGAGATACATGTTTTACATCTATTATACAAACTGCATCATGTACTCCACAAATCATTTCTTTTCTGTTATAGGAAAATAAAATGTTATTTGGAAGAAAATATTTCCCACTAAATTTCTACTGTATCTTCCAATACCATATTTCTCATATGAAATCTTTCAAATATTTAAATTATTAATTTGTTCTTATAGCTCAGGGGTAGAGTTTAAATTTATATGCAAATGTCACAATTTCTGAAGGTCTGAATTCATCTAGTTTGTTGAAGTGTGACTTTGCATCATAGGTAGTATATATAATCCCCAGGAATACAAATGACATCCTCCAGTTATCTTTATTATGATAACTAAACAACAACATTTGATTGTTTATGAATGTGTAAGATCTACTTTATATTTCCATAAATATAACTACACAGAGTCTTACAATATGTGTTATCATTCACTTTCAAGTTGATATCATTAAATGTCTAGAATAAGCCAACTAAATACTTTTTGATTATATTTTCAAGCACATAATTAAAATAATTATGAAATATGCATAAATAATGTGCAACTGAAAAGAGTACTGCCACACAATCCCAGGGAAGAAAAAAAACACACACAGAGTGAAGTCATTCTTATTTTCAAAGAGCACCAGACGTAATAATTCTATACCCTCTGTTAACCTGCTTTCTAAATTTGTTTTAATAACAACTATTTATAGAAATTTCTTCATCATAAAAAGCTTAATAGTGTCTGTTTAGGTCTTCAGAAAGATAGAGAGCTGTTTAATTCATCTCCTTTTTTAATTTAATATGACCACACTCTTATTAAATCATCCTTAATGGTTCTGTTTTTCAGGGTAAAAGCCTCCATATCTTTTTTTACAATATTTTTTTCCTCCAGGTCAAGCAGCCACAACCACTGGGTTATAGAACTACTCTGGGACAGAAGCTACATCTATTTATCATCATTTTGTGTCTCATAACTTACAACATATGCTTCATTTTTAGTAGAAACTCAGTAAGTGTGTGTAGGATGGAAGATTTCTAATTCAAAATTATTCTTCTGTAACTATCCTTGAGTCATTCCTGCTCAAGGTGACTCCATGTGTCAGAGTATTACACTGATCCATAAGGTTTTCAATGGCTAGATTTTCAGAAGTAAATTTCTAGACTTTTCTTCAGAGGGTCCTCTGAGTGAAAAAGAATCATCAACCTTTTAATTAGCAAACTATCAAGTTAACTGCTTTCACTGCCTAAGAAGCCCAATTCAAAGTAAGTACACGTAGCCCCTATGATGCATTGTACAAGGTGGTCAGGAAAACAACACAGAACAGTCTTTGTACCCAAAGGAATTCTAGATATGGACAGAGAATGTTTATAAAACAAAAAATAAATAATAGAGTGGAAAAATAAAACCACAATGCAAGGACATTGGAAATGACTTCAAAGTGGAAGTGTCAACAAAACACAGTGAATTTATATTAGGGAATTTTAAGCAAAAGAACTAGAATAGTTAATGTCCTGGATAGCAGCTTAGGCAGTGGTTTTCTGAGACTCACAGTATGCTACATTCCCAGAGATGTAAATTCAAATGGGGTTACCTGAGTATAAACATGAATGTGATACGGAAACATCTAGCTAGTTAGGTGTTCTCAAACCATGTGCTGTATAATCAACCTATGCATACACTGTTATAAACTGACACATTCTTTACTTAAATTTGTATGTAGTTGGTTGTTTTTAACTTCATGTTAAACTCATTAATCTGTCTACACCTAACTATTGTACACATTTTTAACTCCCATAGTTTTATAACTAACTTGGATAAATTTTAGGGACAAACTTTTCTATTTAATTTTGGTTTTTGATGACTTGGTGAGCAGAAAAGTGTGGGAACGGATTTGGATACATTGATAGCGGGAAGATGTGAATAATATCATCAGGGAGACAGAGTTTCTAGACGAGCTTTAAAAATAGTATTTCTAGTCAGGATGACAAATATAACTAAGATGCTATGTCATAAATTTGAAAATGAATTGTCTCCGAAATTTGATGTATTCTCTTTAAACTCTTACATTCCACATTACAGAACTTAAAAAATCAGAGGGTCACCTCTATCCAAGTTTGGTTTATAGAAGATAAGAAAGTGGCTGAACTATTTATTGGGCTACTGGGTTAAGAATTCCATGATGTGAAATTGAAGTTGCAATTGGGATTTTACTCTTGGTGAATAAAAGGAAACATTTATCTTAAAATATGAAATTTAGAAGAGAGTGGTAAAGAGAGAGGACAAGGCTAAGAGAATTAGATACTTCACAATTGGTTTAAAGGTTCAAGAAATTTCTAATAAGAAAGAGATCAGGGGGCAGAGTCAAGATGGCAGACTAAACACATGTCTCCCTAAATTCCTCTGGAAACCAAGGCCTGAAATGATAACTAAATGGATCCTTCTGGACACCTAGTGAACCCGAGGACACGCCATAGGGCTGTCTATTTGATCTACATACCACTAAGCAAAAAGCTTCTCTTTCACTGACCCCCACACTTGTTGAATCCTGGCTTCCTCAGACTGAAGAAAATTGCCATTTTGACTTTTTTTTTTCTCTGTCTTGGCCAGAGGGAGGGGATGAGGTGACTGGCGGCAAGGCTCAGATGTGCTGCTGATGACATCAGTGAGTAAGTTGCCACAGCCTGAGATCCTGGCCTTGGAGTCTGTGCAGCTCAGCACCTCTGACCTCTCTCTCTGTCAGAATCTCTGGACCTCTGCCACTGAATACCCTTTTCTGAGGTGGGTAGGAAAGTTTATGTGGGGCTTCATCTTGATTCACTGGGATGCAGAGTTTCCTATAAGGAGGACTCAGTTGGATCTAATTCCCAGGCTGGGAGGCAGTGCCTGACCCAAAATCGCTTTTTTGTCAGTAAAGCAGTCTTTGATATAGAGGTGTACTTTGCTAGTTGGGATGAAGGACTTACACACCTGAAAGCCTGACTAATTTTGGAAGCTGTCAGATACCTTTTACCTTACAATAGAGAAATCACTGCAGTGCATCCAGATGGCTTCTCTACCAGTCTTTACTATCTCACATTATATGGACAGCTGATGGATCCCCAGTGACTCTGTAAGTGGGGCTGTGTCTTAGCCAATCAGGAGGTGGAGCCTGCTACCCCATAGATTCCATTGAGCCAAGTCACTAGAGCACACAGAGGTGTCTGGTGATCAACTTACTTTTCAGATTGAGATTTAGACACCGTTAAGGTAACACCAGAGGAGTCAAACAACCTCCAGATGCCTAAAAAGCAACAAACTTAGGACTGGAACATCAGAAAGAATTCACCTATGGCTTCAGAATGCCCACAAGAGAAAGATCCAAAGAACTTTCCAGATGAAGAAGTCTTTCTGAAACTATGAGGAGGTGAGTACAAAAGGATTATTTATACGGCCCTCCTAGACTTTATGCAAAATGCAGCAGAACAAAATGAAAAAGTAAGCAAGCTGTTTGATCTTATAGAACATCAGTACTATGGAATCCAACAGATCAATAACAAAATCAAAAACACACAAACTTCAATTCAAAGCCAAGAAAACACAATGGAACAAATGGAAAATAGACATTCTGACTTGGAAGGCAGAGTTACTGATCCAAGCATATATGACAAGAAATTAGAAAAAAGAAACAAGAAAGATGAATAAGCATTAAGAAGCACGTGGGACTCTATTAAGAGGAACTATCTACAATTAATTGGAGTTCCTGAACAGAGTGGCACACCTGAGAACACAGAAATGATTGTGGCTGAGCTGCTGACAGAAAACTTCCTTGAAATTATGAAAGAGAATACAGATATCCAAGACGCATATTGAATGCCACTCAATATAGATCTCAAAAGAAAGACTCGAAGCTTAACAAAATGAAACACAAGCAGAAACCCTTAAAAGCACAAAGACTCAAAGCAAAGCTAACATTCAGTGGGAAATCCTGTAGGCTTTCCTCTGAGTTCTCTGAAGAAATGAAGCTGGCATGGAAACAACAGGATGACACTTTCAAAGCCTTGAAGGAGAAGAACTTCCCACAAAGAATTATATATCCTGTAAAACTAACTTTCAAATAAGAAAATGAAATCAAGACATTTGCAAATAAACAGAAACTGAGAGACTTTCTAAAAACCAAACCAAATCTACAAGAGATACTGAAAGAAGCTCTTGGCTTAGAAGAAAAAAAACATTAATCTTATGTTTTAGGAGAAAATGCAGGACATACCACCCAGAAACCTACTCAGTTAGGGAAGGTTCCAAACTCAATCAAAGCTATAATACTAAAAAAAGTGATCCAGTGATATATCATGAAAACTATGATGTCATCACATTGAAAAGAGGGATGTACTACACTCATTATAGTCCTTCCAGATGGAGAAGAAGTTAATAAAACTTGTGGTAGTCAAAACTGGTTTTAAACATAGACTTTTTACGGACATTACAGGGGCAGCAGTAAAGCACAATAAAGATGCAGCATATGAAATCAATAAACATAATACAGAAGTCTCAACCACAAAAACAACCCTGGAAAAGGTGAAAAATCATCTCAAAAAGAAGACTGTTCCAAAACAGAATAATAAGAACAACAGAGAAAACATCAAAACAAAAGTAAACATATCACAATGACAGCACTAAACACATACCTATCAATAATTACATTGAATGTGAATGGACTGAACACTCCAGTAAAGAGACATTGAGCAACATCGTGGATCAAAAGACGTGACCCGTCCATATGTGGCTTGCAAGAAACTCGCCTTAGACTTAAAGATATGAACAAACTGAAAATTAAAGGATGGAAGAATATATATCACGCCAACAATACACAAAGAAGAGCAGGTGTGGAAATTCAGGTAAAATATATTTTAATGTAAAATCCACCATCATGGACAAGGATGGATACTACTGCTGAAAGGTTCAATACATAAGCAACATTAAATATTTATGCACCCAATACGAGAGCACCTAAATACATCGAAGAAATACTGACTAGACTCTGAAAGGAGATAGATCACTCCACAATAATAATGGATAACTTCAACACTCCACTCTAAGTATCGGACAGACCACCTAGAAAAAAGCTCAGTAAAGACAGAGAAGATCTTATTGCCACAATTAACCAACTAGACCTCATCAACATATACAGAGCTTTTTATCTATCAGTGCATAACTACAGCTATGTTCTCCAGTACACATGGAACTTTTCCCAGAATAAACCATGTGTTAGGACATAATGCAAATCTCAACAAAATTCATAGCATTGAATTCTTTCAAAGCATCTCCTCAGACCACAAAGCCATCAAAGTTGAAACTGATAGCAGAAAAAACATAGATAGAAAGTGGAACTCATGGAAACAGAACAATATCTTGCCCCAAAACCCATGGGTTATAGAAGAAATCAAGGATGAAATAAAGAAATTCATGGAGTCCAATGAGAATGAAAACACTTCCTACCAGAACCTCTGGGATACAGCCAAAGCAGTGCTCAGAGGACAGTTTATCTCTATAAATACACACATTTGGAAGCAAGAAAGAACCTAAACCAAAGATCAAACCCTACAGGTTGAACAAGTAGAGAGAGAAACAGAGGAACCCATCAGGCACCAGAAGAAAATAGATCATAAAGATTAGAGCAGAACTAAACAAATTAGAGAATGGGTTGGACTTGGAGATGCAGAGTGACCATATTGGATGCATTTTATGGTTCTATGCATCTACAGGATATCATCCTGCTGATCTTTGGCTGGAGGAAGGAAAGTGGGTGGAGAAGAGGGGAAAGGAGACTGTTGGGAGGATGAGACGTGTATGGAGCAGAGAGGAATAGTGTGCTGTCACTGGGCAGGGAGAGCAGTGGAAGCTGCATATAGGTGGGCATGTAAATTTATATCGGAATATACATTTTCACTCAGTCATAATAAAAAAAATAACTGACTAAATAAATAAAAGAAGAATAATTGATAAAATTGAAAAGACCAAAAGCTGACTTTTTGAAAAGGACAAGCCATTGGCTAAACTTATTAAGTAAAAACCAGAAAGGAAATAAATAACCCAAATCAGAAATGAGAGGGGCGTTGGCACAACATATCCATCAGAAATGCAAAATAGCATAACAGAATACTGCAGAAGACTGTACTAACAAATTTGAAAACCTGTAGGAAATGAACACATTCGTAGATGCATTATTACCCACAAAAATTATCAGAAGGTGAAGCAGAACAATCTAGTAAATCTGTAGCAAAGGAAGAGATTGAAAAAGTCATTTCCAAATGGCCAAACAAAAAAGCCTGGACCCAGATGGCTTCACTCAGAATTCTATCAAGCTTTTAGAGAAGAGTTATCTCCAACAGTACCGAGATATTTCACAGCATAGAAAGGAATAGCATACTCCCAAATTAATTCTACGAAGCCAGTGTAATTCTGATAACAAAGCCAGGGAACGCCAAGCCAAGTGCCTTCAAGTCGGGGAACAACCCAACAAAAAAGGAGAACTTCAGACCAATATCACTCATGAATCTAGATGCAAGAATCTTGAACAAAATTCTTACCAATAGAATACAACAACATATCAATAAAACAATTCATCATGACCAAGTTGGATTCATACCAGGAACGCAAGGCTGGTTCAACATCAGAAAAACTATCAATGGGATCAAGCACATCAAAAATGCAAGAGACAAGAATCACCTGATTTTGTCTACTGATGCAGAAAAGTCATTTGACAAAGTCCAACCATTCATGCTAAAAACTGTCAGCAAAATAGGATTAGATGGCCAATTCCTCAAGGCAATAAGGGCCATTTATACAAAGCCAACTGTCTACATCATCCTGAATGGAGAGAGACTAAAACAATTTCCCAAAAGAGGAACTAGACAAAGATGTCCCCTCTCACCTCTCCTATTCAATATTGTACTAGAATTTCTAGCTAGAGCAATTAAACAAGACCAAGAAATAAAGTGCGTCTGCATCTACAAAAAGGAAGTAAAAATCTCCCTATTTGTAGATGATACAATTGTATACACAGACAATCCTAAAGAATCCATTAGCAATTGACTCAAATTGATAGAAGAGTTCAGCAAATTGTCAGGATACAAGACAAATATAAGTAAATCAGTAGGATTCTTTTATACCAACAATGAGATTATTAAAGGAGAAATCACCAAATCAATATGATATACTGTAGCCCCCAACATGATAAAATATCTAGGAATAATTCTAACCAGAGAAATAACATACTTTTACAAAGAGAACTACAACACCTTACAACAAGAAACTAAGAGAGACTTACATAAGTGAAGAAACCTACCATGCTCATGGATAGGAAGACTTAACATTGTGAAAATGTCTATTTTGCCCAAAGCAATTTACTTATTGTCATGGATCGAATTGTGTCCCCTCAAAAATATGTGCAGCCATGTGGCTGGGCCATGATTCCCAGTGTCTTGTGATTGTCCTCCATTTTGTGGTTTTCTTGTGCTGTATGTTAAAGTATTAGGGTGGGGCTGTAAATCCCTTCATAGGATTACCTCCCTGCTCCACTGTAAAGAGAGTTTCCCTGGAGTATATCTTGCCCCACTCTTAATCCTTTCATCCTAGGAGAGATAAAAAGACATAGAAGCATGCAGAGAATTGGGAACCTTGTACCATCAAGAAAGCAGCATCGGGAGAAGAGTGCTTCCTTCAGACCTGAGGTTCCTGTGCCAAGATGTTCCCTGGACAAAGACTGATGCAATATCATGCTTTCCTCCAGAGCCAATATGGAATTGTAGCTAACCAGACTGTGTAAAAATAAACCTTCCTTTGTTAAAGACATCTACTTTGTGGTATTTCTGTTAGAGCAGCCCTAGCTGACTAAAACACTTATATAATACAATCCCAACACGAATTCCAGTGACATTTCTTAATGAGATGGAGAAACAAATAGCCAACTTTGTTTGTAAAGGGAAGACGCCACAGAGAAATGAAACACTTCTCAAGAAGAAGAACACACTGAGAGGCCTTTCACTACCTGACTTTAGAACCTATTACTCTGCCACTGTGGTCAAAACAGCCTGGTACTGGTAGAAAAAAAAGACAGACCAATGGAACAGAATTGAGACCCTGGAGACTCCATCCTCCTATGAACAGTTCATATTTGACAAAGACCCTAAGACAGTAAACGGGGGTAAAAATTATCTCTTCAACAACTGAAGCTGGCAAAAGTGGATATCCATCTGCAAGAAACTGAAACAAGGCCCGTATCTCACACCTTATACAAAAACAACTCAAACTGGATGAAAGACCTAAATATCAAATGTAAAACGGTAAAACTCATTCGAGAAGAATTAGGATCAACAATAGAAGTTTTAATACACAGCATAGACAGACTTCAAAATCCAACAAACCACAATCAACAGAAGAAAAAATAAATGAATGCAAACTACTAAGAATCAAACATTTTTGCTTATCCAAAGACTTTATCAAGAATTAAAAGACTACCTACAGAATGGAAAAAAATATTTGGCAAGTACATGTCAGACCGACTCCTGATCTCTATAATCTATAAGGTACTACAAAATATCAATAAGAAAAATATAAATAATCCAGTTAAGTGTTGGGCAAAGGAGATGGATAGACATGTCTTTGAAGAGGAGATCCAGGCAGCCAAAAAACATATGCAGACATGCTCACAATCATTAGCTATTAGAGAAATTTGAATCAAAAGTACAATGAGATACCATCTCACCCCAACAAGGTTGGCCATGATCCAAAAAACCCAAAATGACAAATGCTGGAGGGGCTGTGGAGAAGTTGGAACTCTTCTACACTGTTGATGAGATTGCAAAATGGTACAGCCTCTTTGGAAAGCAATCTGGGACTTTCTTAAACATCTGGAAATAGATATACTATTTGACCCAGTAATTCCACTGCTTGGAGTATAGTCTACTGAATCAAGGCCATTCACATCAACTGATACATGCACATGATTGTTCATTGCAGCATAGCCCACAATAGCTAAAAGATGGAACCAACCTAGATGCCCAACAACAGAGGAATGGATAGGTATACTATGGTATATATGCTCAACAGAACACTACGCGATGATAAAGAACCATGATGATTTTAGGAAACATCTTATCACCTGGTTTCAATTGGAGGACATTATGTTGAGTGAAAGTAGTCAGCAACAAAGGGAGAAATACTGTATGAGACCCCTACGATAAGAAGTAGAAACAGGCACATGCATTGAAAAAAAAAAAAAAGACTCTTTGCTGCCATGGTGGGTGGGACGGAGAAAGAAAGTGGGGTATAGATTAGACAGTTGTTAGAAATTTGGTTGGGTAAAATCTGTGACAGCACACATTGGAAAGAAGATCAATTTTAACTGGACTTCAACATAACATGATTACTCCTCTTATCTTAACCCAATATTGCAAGGGTGGAGTAGCTGGGGTAGGGGGCCAGGGACCATGCTCTGAGGGGAAATCAAGGCCAACTGGCACAAATAGAATTTCACTAAGAGAATATTCTGCCAATCTTCCAAATTGGCAGGTTGTGTCTGGGGCCTTAAAATCTGCTAATCTGTCATCTGTAGTACACAAAATGGTCCCAACTCAGCAGGAACAGATGATCTCCAAGTACCAAAATGACAGTGTGGAAAGAGAACCCAGAAGACAGAGACACCTATGTGAGCAAGTGACTACATTGACATGTGACCAGAGGAACCAGATGGTACCTAGTCATCACCAGTAATAAGTGTGGCTCACAAAATTGAGTCTCACAGGCAACATGAATATATAAAGGAGTGTCCATAAGTCATAATGGATGTCAACTCTTCAGGCAGAGTTGGATTCGACTTGGTGACACAGAGAAACCATGTCATGTGTGCACTTCATGGTCCTTGTGCCTTTATAGGATGCCATCCATCTCACTTCTTTCTGGATCCAGGGGAGAGGGTGGAGAGGAGGGGAAAGGAGATGGTTAGGAGGATATGACATGGGCAGAACAGAGAAGAAGAGTGTGCTGTCACCGGGCAGGGAGAACAGTGGGAGCCAGTCATTGGTGGGCATGCAATTTTATATGGGATTGTATATTCAAACTCATTCATAAAAAAAAAAAAAAAAAGAAAAAAGAGAGAGAGATCAAAGTTGTGGTCCTGACATCAGCAATGAAGTAAGTTAAAACTGTTGGCTATTTGAATTAAACAGCTAAAATAAATCAAAGGTGGGGTTGGGCCAGGATGGCACAGTAGTCAGATGCTTACTGTGATTCCTCTCATAAAAAGACCCAAAAGAACAAATGAATCAACTACATATGACATCTTAGGAGCCTTGAACATCAAAGGAAAAGTTAAGAAATCTGAAGGAACAAAGAAGAAGGGAAAGTAGTTCCAGAAGTAATTAGAACAGCCCTCTGGGTGATCCACCAGGAATTTGATAAAACCAGTATGGTGAGTGGAACTGTGGTGTTTGGAAAACATACTCCTCAGTGGCAAAGAACAGTTTAATTTACAATTGAGCCTCCAGATTCAACAAAAAGCAGCACTTGACCTTCAAAACTAACTGGCAGGTGCCAACATATCATGTACAGATCCAAGCGCTTCTTTTGGGATAAAGCTCTCACATTTCTCAGTGCTTTCCCCTCTGTTCTCTGCACTGCATGCAAGTTAAGAATCTGACACAATTAACTGAGCTGGAAGCAGGAATCCTTAAGCTGGTCCTGAGCCATTCTCCTAGACTTGGAAAGGGATCATTTAGCAAACTGAGAGAAGATGGAGAAAAACAAATCTGCCGACTCAGCCAAGCCATAAATTCCGGGCAGAAATAGTGCCTTCACTGAGAATCAGACATCATCTTCACAGACACTCAGAGATGGCTGTTAGCCTTCTGTCTTTCTCAGCACCTGTAGCCAGGTACCTGTGCCTATATGAGTAACCCCTACCCATTTGGATAGTAAGGGAGACCTTACAGCATACACCTGGTGACTGACTACCTGGACTGAATTCATGCAAGGAAGGTAAACAAACTTCTGGGCTCACATGTCTCCTAACAAGCTCTAGCCACCAGGAGACAGGATACTAGACCTTCAAAGGCACAAATAACAAAATTAGTGCACACTGCCAGCCTATTTTGACATTTCAAATCAAAACAAAGCAAGAAACTAGGACATGATAGACAAACATAAAATAAATAAATTCAACAACTTGGAAACCATGGTGGCATAGTGATTCAATCCTTTATCTGCTAACCAAAACATCGGCTGTTCGAACCTACTAGATGCTCCTTGGGAACTGTGAAAGAGTGCTGTTCTGTTCTACAGGGTCGCTATGAATCAGAGTCTACCAGATGGCAGTGTTTTTTTTTTTTTTTTACTGAAGTCTTTGAGATAATAGTCTATGTCAAATCATTTCAATAGGCAGACCATCATGACTTCAGAAAGCTCCTGTATCAAAGACTCAAGAAATTTGCTAGACAAAGAGAACTTCCTGGAATTTTCAGAGGTAGAATACAAAAATTTAATACTTAGAATCTTCAAGAGATCAGGAAGAAGATGAGGAAAAGTAAAATAGAGCATAATAACAAACTGAGCTGTCTGAAAGAAAGCATACAGTGATAAGAATTAGAAATTCAGAAAATTAAAATAAAATGACAGAATTAGACAACTCACTAGAAATTCAAAAGGGCAGAATTTAGGCAATGGAAAGCAGAATTATTGGGACCGACAATAATGTACATTACACAAATGTATTTGAGGAAACATCTGATAAAAAAATTTTAAAAAATCAAGAATCACTAAGAATTATGTGGAACTCTGTCAAGAAGAAAATAATAGAGTGACTGGAGAACCAGAAGAGGGAACATAACAGAAAATACAGGAAGAATTGCTGAAGATTTGATGACAGAAAACATCTGTTACCATGAGAGATGAGAAGATATCTATCCAAGATGCTCATCAGACTCCACACTGGTAAATCCCAAAACAAAGATGCCAAAGCATATCTAAATTCAACTTCCAAAGAGTAAAGATAAAGAGAAAAATTTAAAAGTGGCTAGGGATAAATGATAAATAACCTACCAAGGAAAATCATTAAGACTAAACTGGTACTACTCAGCAGAAACTATGCAGATAAAAAGGCAAGGGAATGACATATACAGAGTCATGAAGAAAAATAAATGCCAGTCAAGAATTACATACCCCGAAAAACTGTCTCTCAAATATCATGGCAAAATTAGCACATTTCTAGGTAAGAGAAATTCAGAGAATTTTCCAACAAAAAAACTAAAAGGAATACTAAAAAGACTCTTCTGGATAGAAAATCAATAACAGTGGGTTAATAACCTAAAACTAGGACACGGAACAGAGCAATTGGATATCAAACCAAAGAAGAGAGTCCCAAAAATAAATCAAAGGCAAAACACTGAAATAGGAAAATAGAGATGCCATTATGCAAACATTATAACACAAAAGAGGGTTTTAAAAAGCAAATGTAGTCAGAGAACTTTCCTAAGGAGAGAAAGTCAAGGCAATAAAAAGAAATTAAATATTCATTCAAATTTAGAAAAATAGGAAATAAACCTCCACATTAAAAAAAGGAATAAATGAAGTTTCAACAAATTCAAAACCATAGACATTTAAAAAGATGAAAAGAAAATGCATAAAGAAAAAAGTCTCACTATAGCAAATTAAAGGGAGCAAAGGAATTGTATACAGCACACACATAAAGATATCCAAATGACAACACTACGCTCATACCTATCCAAAATCCTGTCAATGGAAATGAACTCAATGCACCAATAAAAAATCAGAGTGGTAGTCTGGACTAAGAAGCACAACCCATCTACGTCATCTACAAGAGGCACACCTTAGATTTAATCACATGAAGAAACTACAATTCAAAGGATGGAAAAAATATATCAAGCTACCAAACTGAAGAAAGAGTAGGAGTGACAATATTAATCTCTGAAAATAAAAGACTTTAAAGTAAAATCCACTATATTGGATAAGAAAGGACACTATATAATGATTAAAGGGACAATATTCTAGGATGGCATAACCACATTTAATATCTATAGTCGGATCTGACTCGACAGCCCTTGGCTTGGCTGGCCAATGACAAGGATGAAAAATACAGGAAACAATCTCTAACAGCACTGAAAACAGAAATAGACAGCTCTGCAATAATAGCAGGAGACTTCAACACACTATTTCAGTGGAGGGCAGAAGATCCAGATAAAAAGTTCAGTAAAGACATGGAAGATCTAACTGCCACAATTGACCAACTTGATCTCGTAAACATATGCAGAACACTCCACCCAATAGCAGGCTTTCTTTACCAAATCACATGGAACATTCTTCACAGTTGGCCAGACTTTAGACCACAAAGAAAGCCTTAACAAAATTCAAAGTATCTTTTCAGACCATAAAGCCATAAAAGTAGAAATCAACAACAGAAAAATAATCAAAAATATGGAAACTGAAAAACATCTTGCTCAAAAACCACTGGCTTACAGGAGAAATCAAGGATGAAATAAAGAAATTCATAGAATCAAATCAAAATAAAAACATTTCCTATCAGAGCCTTTGGGTCACACTAAAACAGTGTCTAGATGTCAGTTTATATTAATAAATACACACATCCAAAAAGAAAAAAGGGCTCAATTCAAAGAATTAACCTTGCAACTTGGACAAATAGAAAGATAGCAGCAAAAGAACCCCACAGACACCAGAAGAACACAAATAATAAAAAAACAGAGCAGAACTAAATGAATCAGAGAATAGAAAAAATGATTGAAAGAGTTAACAAGACCAAAACCTGTTTCTTTGAAAAGACCAACAAAATTGCTACACTCTTGGCTAAGAAAGGCAGAAGAGGAAGCACATAAAAATCAGAAATCAAATGGGCAATATCACAACAGACACAAATGAAATTTAAAAAAAAAATTATATTCTATCACTCAATTGGATCATTTATCTTCTTATTGATATTTTGTAGTATCTTATAGTTTATGGAGATCAGGCATCGGTATGACACAGAGTTCTCAAATATTTTTTCCCATTCTGTGGGTGTTCTTTTAATTCTATTAAAGTCTTTGGATGAGCAAAAGTGTTTGATTCTTAATAGTTTCAATTTATCTATTTTCTCTTCTGTTGCTTGTGGTTTGTTTGATAGACTTTGAAGTCTGTCTACATTGTGTATTAAAACTTCCATTGTTGTTCCTACCTTTTCTTGGATGAGTTTTATCATTTTAGGTTTGATATTTAGGTCTTTTATCCAGTTTGAGTTGGTTTTTGTATAAGGTGTAAGATACGGATCTTGTTTCAATTAACTGCAGATGGATACCCAGTTTTGCCAGCACCATTTGTTGAAGATGCTGTTTTTACCCCAGTTTAATGTCTTAGGGCCTTTGTCGAATATCAACTGTTCATAGGCAGATGGTGTCATCTCTGAGGTCTGTTCCATTGATTGATCTGTCTGTTCTTGTACTAGTACCAGGCTGTTTTGACCACTGTGGCAGTGTAGTATGTTCTTAGGTCGGGTAATGAGAGGCCTCCCAGTGTGTTCTTCTTCTTTCTTCTTACTTATCCGGGGCTTCTTCCCTTTCCAAACAAAATTGGTGATTTGTTTCTCCATCTCATTAAAAAATGATGCTGGAACTTAAGGATAAATCTAACTAGAGATGCAGAAGGCCTATATAAAGGAAGTTACAAGATACCAAAGGAGATCTACATAAGCAGAGAAACCTACCTTTCTCACACATAGGAAGACTCAAAAATTACAAAAATATATATTCTACCCAAAACAGTTTATAGATTCAATGCTGTCCCAACACAAATTTCAACGGCATTTTTTAATGAAATGTAGAAACAAATTACCAACTTCATATGGGAAAGGAAGAAACCCCAGAAAGTAAAGCATTACTGAGAAAGAAGAAAGTGGACGGTGAAATACTACCTGACATTAGAACCTATCACAGTGCCAAAGTAGTAAAAACCAGCCTGGGACTTTACAAAACCAGATATATAGACAAATGGTACAGAAATGAGTACCCAGGATATGGCGTCATCTACATACGAGCTCCTGATATTCGACAAAGGCCCAAAGTCCATAAACTGGGGTAAAGAGAGTCTCTTTAACAAATAGTGTTGGCATAATTGAATCAGACAGACCCAGTGCTGTCAATTCTGACTCATAGTGACCCTATAGGACATAGTAGAACTGCTCCATAGAGTTTCCAAGGAGTGCCTGGTGGATTTGAACTGCCAATCTTCTGGTTAGTAGACATAACAGACATAGCATTTAACCACTATGCCACCAGGGTTTCTGCATTAACTCGATATCCACTTACCAAACAAAATAAAAGACCCATATCTAATACCATGTACACAATCTAACTCAAAATGGATCAAATGCCTAAATATAAAATTGAAAACAAGAAAGAGCATAAAAAAAAAAATAGAGACAACCCCAGGAGCCCTATTGCACACCATACATGACCAAACGCTGCGCTATCAAGTCAGTTCTGACTCATAGAGACCATACACAGACTACAACATACTACTAACAATGCACAAACACCAGAAGGGAAAATCTGTAACTGAGAACTTCTAAAAAACCAAATACTTAAGCTCATCCAAAGACTTCACCCAAAGAGTAAAAAGACAGACTATAGACTGGGAAAAAATTTCAGCTACCACAGATCTGATTAGTGTCTAATCTCCATAATCTACAAGATACTACTAAACCTCTAATAGAAAAAGACAAATAATCCAATTAAAAAATGGACAAAGATATGAACATGTGCTTCCCAAAGGAAGACATCTGGATGGCTAACAAATATATGAGGAAATTATTAGCCATTAGAGAAATCCAAATGAAAACAGCAGTGAGATATCATCTCATCCCAACAAGGTTTGTATTCATCCAAAAAACCCAAAATAATAAATGCTGGAAAGGCTGTGGAGAGATGGGAACACTTCTATATTGCTGGTGGGAAAAGAAAACAGTACAACCACTTTGGAAATTCATTTATCACTTTCTCAAAAAGAGAAAAATAGAAACACCATATGATCCGGCAGTCCCCATTCTTGGACTATATTCTAAAGAAATAAGAGCGGTCACATAAATAGATACATGGATGCCATGTTTATTGCAGTACTGCCAGAAACATAGAATTAATCAAGATGCCCATTAACAGGTGAATGAATAATCAAACTATGGCATGTTCACACAATGGAATGCTATGCAATGATAGTGCACGATGGTCATGTGAAACACAATTTGGAGTAAATGAAAGACATTATGCTGAGTGAAATCAGTCATTTGTGAAAAGACAAATATTGTATGAGACCAATATAAGGACTCAGGAAAAGGTTTAAACACGAAGAAAACAGTCTTTGATGGTTACAAGTGTGAGGAGGGAGTTAGAGAGGTTTTCACAGATTAGACAGTAGAGAGGAACTGGGTTAGGTGAAGGGAGTGACAGCAAGCGGTAAAGGGTCAGTCAGCACAGGTGGACTAAACCAAAAGCTAAGAGATTTCACAATATAACCCAACTCTTTGAAGGATAGCATAGCTGTTACAAAGGTCCTGGGATCACAGTTTCAGGTGACACCAAGTCAACTGGCCTAATGTATTTTTTAAGAAAATGTTCTACTTCCACCCCTCTGGTAAGGGGCACTTAGAGTCTTTGAAGGTAGCAAGCGACCAGCTAGGTAGCGTCAGTTGGTAACAAACCACTTGGAACAGAGTAAAATGTAAGACATCAAAGACATAAGGAAATTATAAGCCAAAGGAACAGAAAGGGCCTTTTAACCCAGGCACTACATCAGCCTGAGAACAGAAGAACTAATTAGACAGCAGCAGCCACCAACAGTGACTGCTCTGACAGGCAATGCAACATAGAGTTCCTAACCTGGTGGGAGAAAGCTGAGTGCGCAGAGCTAACATTCCATTAAAAGACCAGACTCGATGGTCTGACAGACTGGAGTGTCTCCAAAGCCATGGACCCTTAACTTTCTGTTAGTCCAGAGCCAAAATCAGTCAAGAAGCTGTCTCTTCAAAGGCTGGATTAGACTATGAGACATAAAATGATACTTGCAAGAGTTTGTTTCTTAGCTTAAGTATATACATGATGCTAATTGAGTAGCTCCTGCTCAGAGGCAAGATGAGAAGGTGCAGGTTTATAGGAGCCAGTTGAATGAACACAGGAACTGTGAGGTGGAAAGAAGGAAGGTACTGTTACAGGGTCAGGAGAGCAGCTAGAGTTACACAGCAGTGTGTGTGCAGGGTTCTATAGAACAAATTGATTTGGATTGAAAACTTCCAATTAAAGCAAAATTGTTCAACTTTTTCTGACAGAAAACTTCCCTGATACTATCTAAGATGAGAGGATATCTACCCAGTACACTCAACAAACTGCATACAGTGTAGATCCGAAAAGAAAGGCATCAACTCATATTACAATCAGCTTGCTAAAACAAAGGCAAGAAGACAACATCACTCAGCAATATGGGGTGCAGGAGACTCCAAGGGAGTCAATCTTTAAGGATGTAGACTGCTACATCTTTCTCTCACAAGAGTGGCTGGTGAGTTCAAGCCACTCTTTTGGTTAGCAAATGAGCACTTTAACCACTCTGCCAACAAGACTAGTCCCACACATATACATACATACATATGTGTATTTATATATACTGGAATTGTAATATTGATATATAATAATTATTTAAAAAAATCAGCAACAGCTATAATTTTATTTATCTGTGTCACACTGTTTTTTTCTCATGCCATTCCAAGTTTGGACAATACAACCTTCTATCTGACCTCCATTTTCAGATGCATATGTTCCTACATATGGTTCAGTTCATACGTTACAAATCTGTAATTTATTTTATGAAGAGTCGTAATTGTCTTCAACGTATCCTACCAGATCCTTGCCACTGACTACTCAAAGAAGGGTCATGGTGATACTGCACAGTCTTGCTTTTCTCTCTTACAGTATTGACAGAACTCACTGATGTATATCTAAATGTCTTGACTCCTACTGTTGCTACACCACAGGAGGAGGTGTGATATTCAAATTTCATAAGTGCACAAATACATGGAAGCTATGGGTTTCATGGAAATATTGCCAAAGTCTCTCCCTGCCTCAGGTATGTGGATTTATGATCCCCATCAATCACTTGGACTGATGCTGCTCAAATTTAGCACTCGTTTCCTGAATTAGTATGACTTTTTTTTTTTTTTTTTGCGTTTTGTTGTCTCAGTTCAATCTTTGGTAGTGTTGTGGACAGTAGGCTAATCAGAGTAGTCAGGAAAAGTAAGACCACTTTGCTTTGGTTCTGTGTACTGAGGCTGGGAGAATTTCCTGGAGAAAGAAACCAAAGTTGTTTATCTCTATTTTGCTGACTTATTCTAGGCTTAGAAACAATGTAAGTTTCAATCAAAATTCCTTTTATAAAATACTTTACCATTCATTTAGCAAATTCTGTGCTTAACCCTCTTCTCTGGACTTCTAGGGACATGCTATGCCAAAGGATTTCTCTCATTTTCTGGACTTTAGATTTTGCCTACTAGGCATGATTATACTTTTTAAAAAATTGTTTATTTATGAATATATAAATTTATCCAGATTCCTGTCTTGATCATACATCAACAGACAGGTCTATTTCAGCTGGAGAATAGAGAACACTTTTGTCTTTAAGTGGTTTGAAAACTGAAAAATTGTACTGTTTTACTTGATTATGTGTTTTTTAATATGTATATTATGATTTGTAAATCATCTTTTTCTTTTTAAAACTAATTTATAGGAAATCCTTGAGAATTAAAATTCTTAATGCTTTTTGGCTTCATATTTACTGCAAATTGTTATCACATGTTTATGTATATTTAAACAGAACAATTGATAAAAAATAAATTTTCTCAGGTTTCAGTTATTCCAAAATTTCAAATTCATTTTGTAAACTTCTCCAATCAAAATCAGTACATTTCACTTCAGAGACTACAGAGTGGTCTTATTTTTCCTATTCCTCCTGCTGAATATATCTAAAACTCTTGGACAATGTGTATAAAGCAAACACAAAATTCTGAAATTTGGAGAGAAAACATAGAATGGCTAGGAGAATCCATATCTAAGGAATAGCATGGTGGAAAGTCCCCCTGAGTTGTTTTTTTTCCCCTGCATAGTGTATCTCAGACGTGAAGTGAGAAATGCCAGGAATCCCGAAATATCAACAGTAACAGACAAAAATAAAACATGATAAAAGTCTTATCTCTCTAATCAAAGGAAAGGAGAATTATTTAATAACAACTACTCTATTTCAGCCAAATACCAGAGGACACTGAACCCTGCTCCGTCAATGCTCAGCAAAAGCCAAGTGACGAGCTCAGATTTCCACTCATAACAGGCTGTAACAAGAAGCCTTAGATTCCTGCAAGGACCATGTCAGAGAAACCCTAAAAGGGAGGTGGAACTTCCGCATAAACCAAGCAGCAATGATGTCCTCTACTCTATGGTATAAGTGGAGACTGCATGGGGAGCCTGGCCTTCCGTCTTTACCTGGAAATAATGAGGCTCACTACTCCTTCCAAATGAGGTGTTTTCAAAAGATCTACAGGGGAGATTCAGAGAATTCAAAATGACTCAGCAGTGAAGAAGCCACCTACCTTCCCGATAATGTTAGAAGAGCTCAGGTGTAAAACAGTATATAGACATTCCTGCTCCTCAGTCAGCTTGTAGTGAGGAGGAAAAACTGCTACCCTTTCCTGGCAGCACCATTTTCCCCTACTAGATGTTAATCAAGGCCAAGTGAGAAACCTGGACTTCAACAGTAATGAGCTAGTGTCCAACCCCTCCTCTACTATCTCCCATATCCTACTAAAAAAGTGTTAGAGGAAGCTAGATAAAACAAAAGGTTTACATAAGACCTAGAATTTTATAATATAAACCCCAAATATCTGGGTTTCAATAGACAATTACACATCGTAACAAAATCTAGGATTACCTAAGGTAGAAAGAAGAAACCCTGTCAATTGATGCCAGTACCAAGATGACAAAAATGCTAAAATTACTTAATGAATGTTTTAAAGTGCCCTTCTAAAATCCTTTAAAGAGAAATTGTGAATATGCCTTAAAGAAGTAAAAATGGATAAAGTCTAGGAAATGAATTAGTCATCAAATAAATAGAAGACATAAAGAAGAAAAAATGGAAATGTTAATGGAAAATGGAATACCTTAAATAATAGTACAACGAATGGGCAGAGAGGAAGTGACAGAAGAATCAGTGACCCAGAAGACAGAGTAGTATAAATTAATCAATCAGAAAAACAGAGAAGAAATAGACTAAAAATCAAAGAAAGCAACCAAAACTAAAAACAAAAATTAACAATGCCTCAGAGACATACAGGGGTATTAAAAACAAAACCTAATATTTGTGTCATTGGAGTCTTGCAATGTACACAAATATAGAATGGATTTTGGACCATTATATAAACTTAAAAACATTTCAAGAATGGAAATCATACAGAACATGTTATCTAATCGTAATTAAACTGTAAATCAGGGACAATAAACCAAAGTACCCAAGTACTCAAAAGCTAAATAACAAACTTTTGAATAATCTAGTGGTTGAAGAAGTCTTAAGTGAAATTAAAAAATATGTTGTATTTGATGGAAATGAATGTATAATGTATCAAAATTTGTGAGGAATAGCTAAAACAGTCGTGAAATGAAAAAATCTACCATTAAATTCATACAGTAGAAAAAGAGAAAAAGATTGAAATTAAAAATGTAAGAAAGCAGAAAAAGAAGACACAAAATAAACTGAAGGTAAAGAAAATAATGATATGAGGAATAAAAATGAATCACTCTGAAATAGATGAACGATGAACCTCAGAGAAAAATCATAAAACAGTAAACTGGTTGTTAGATAAGATCAATAAAATGGACAACCCCCTGAAAATACTGACAGAGAATAAAATAGAAAAAAACTCAGAAATATCCAATATCTAGAATGAGATAGAAAATATTACCACCAACCATACGAACATCAAAAGAATAATGATGGAGAGTAGGGGTAAGTTTGGGTTGAGTGAATACTGGAAGTAAAGAGTGGGAAAGAAGAGTGTGCTGTCACAGGGTGACGACAGAAGACAGAGTTGCAGAGAGGCAGGTGCTAGGGATTTTATAGGGAAAACTGACTTGGATTGTAAACTTTTACTAAATCACTATAAAAAAATTAAAAGGATAAGGGAATATTACAAATTACAGACATATTTAACAAGTTGGATTAAATGCACCAGTTTTTCAAAACATACTGCCAACCACAACTCCAATAAATAGCAGGCAATTTAAATCATCCTATGAGGCACTTACAGGTGCTTCAAAAGAAATGTCTGGCAGTTGCTTCTGAAATTTCACAGCCATGAAAATCCAAAGGGTCACAGTTCTAACTCTGCACATGGGGTTGCCATGAGTTGGAAATGATAACAACTGGTTACGAATATTAAAGAATTTATAATTTTACCTTAAAAACTCTAAAAACAGGAATATCTAAGACCAGTAATACATAAGGGAAGTCTTACCTAAATGTTTGAAAAAACAGATAAGCACCAAGTCTAAATCATGTCTCTCAACATATAAAAGCAGCAGGAGCATGTGCAAATGTGTTTCCTAAAGCAACAAATATCCAGATCTCAGTGGAGATTGGAAACCAAATTAAGACTGCACAATTAAAAAAAAAAATCTACAGGCCAATATTGCTCGTGTATGTAGGTACAATAAATGTTTAATAAATTTTAGTAAACTAAGCAATATATTAAAAAATACATATAGAACATGACAAACATGGGTTTCTTACAAGGATGCAAGGTTGATTCAGTATTTTAAATCAACAAAAATTATCCCCTGTATTAACAAGTTAATGAAGAAAAGCATGTAATATGTCTCTCGACTGAACATAGAACAAGCATTTGATAAAATTCAACACTTAGTCACGATTTCAAACAGCTCAGAAAAATAGAAATAGAAGGAAGCACCCACAACTTGATATAGATTATCTACAAAACAAAAATCTATAAGTAGCTTTGTTCTTATTAGTGACTGATTGAATGCATCCCATCTCAGAATGGGAACAAAACGCAATGTATACTCTTCACTCTTATACAACACAGTGCTTGACATTCTCACCAGTGCGATAAGACACATGCAAAAGAAGCAAAAGACAAATAGGTTTGAAAGAAAGAAATAAAACTGTCCCATCTTCAGATCTCATGATTGTCAAACATCAAAATCCCAAGTAATCTACAGAAATAACTTTTTATAATTATTCAGTAAGTTCATCAAATTACAAGTTAATTGTACAAATTGTAGCAGAATACAAGTTAATTGTACAAAAATTGACCACATTTCTAAATACTAATGATAAACAAGTGAACACAGAAATTAAAAATGCAATTTCATTTATTATCATTCAAAAAATGAATTCTAGGTGTAGATCTTAAAAAACACAAATAGGTTTTGTATGCATAAAACTCTAAAACAATGATGAAAGAAATAATAGATGTCTAAATAAACAAAGGAAACCCTGGTATCATAATGGTTAAGTACTATGTTCTGCTAAACAAAATTATGTTCATAACAGCTTTTATTATAATTGCCCCAAGATGAACTAATCCAAATGGTCATCAATAGGTAAATGGTGAAACTGTTGGACACCCAAATCATAGAGTATTTTTCACCAGTAAAAGGAAATGACTGCTGATAAGTACAACCACTTTTACAAATCTCCAGAGACTTATCATGATTGAAGAAAGTCAATTCTGAAAGTCACTTGCGATTTGATTTCATATATACAACATTCCTCAAATGTCAAAATTACAGAAAAGGAGAATGTTAGTGGTTTTCAGGGGCCAGGATGTGGGTAGCAGAGAGGAGGTACATGTGGTTACAAATAAGATGTGGAATCATTGTGGTGATAGAATTGTTCTGTATCTTAACTGTATCAGAATCAAAAGAAGAAGAATCAAGAGAAGAAATATGTCTATACAAGCCCTGACCTCATCTACCCTGTCACCAGATAATATAAATGGTACCTAGCTACCACCAATTACCATTATGACCAGGTTAAGAATAGGCAGTTACAGGTAGAATGAGAACAAAATGTGGAGAAAGCTCAAAGTCTTACTTAAAAACAAAAGCAAAAATGACAACAGACTAGAACAGTAGAGAACAGAGGACTTTCTGAGACTATCACACTGAAAGACACTCTAAACCTATAACTGATCCTATCCCCTGAGATCATCTTTCAACAAAATAACAAACAGGCACACAAAATAAAGGATGTTACTTTTTAGATCAGTGCTCTACTTAAAAACCATCAACATGAGACCAAAAGGTCAACAATTACTCAAACACAATGATGAGACAATAAGCAGACAGTGAAACTATAGTACTGTAATTGGAACAAACAGAATGCAGGTAAAAAGAATGCTGACACACTGTGACAAATGTAAGTAATGTCACTAAATAACTTATGCAGAAATTGTCAAATGAGAACCTAACATGCTGTGCAAACTTTCACCAAAATATCAACCATTTTTTTTTTTTAAAGAGAAATTGGTAGATGTCATTTCAGTAGTGCAATTCATGCCTATTATCTTTTTGTCTGGTTGGAACACTCTCTGATTTCCAACCTGGGAGGTAGAAAATGTTGAAGTGGTTGTTTCAGTAGGAAGTTGGGAAAAAGGACATCAAGAAATAGTACAGATACCTTACAGTTGTTCCTACTGATTCTTTAATAAAATTGAAAATAAAGCAAAGGAAAAATTCGACATACAGAAGAATGCTTTAAATTGTTTAATATATTACCAACCTGAAAAATATTTTTAAAGAAAAAAAGATTGAACTGATTTTATATATTTATTCTACTAATTCTAAATTGAACCTACAGGTGCTTTAATTATCTATAATGTAACTAATAGCTACAATTTTTACTTCCCCAATGAATATAAATTCTTTCTTTGTCTTGTGAAAACAGTTATGACTTAATGTCATGGCTGACTATCCTTAAATAATGTAATTATTCTTTTGTTTTTATTAGTATATGGCAAACTGTTCAACTTACATAAATTAATAATTGAATTATTGTAGAGTCACAGGGAACTGAAGAGTTGGAATTTATAACCTAAATGACTGTGGGTAAAAATGTCATACTGCCTAAATATCTCATGTTACTAAGTGGTTTATTCAGCTCCATTCTATACAGGGATGAATATCACACAAATTTCTTTAATGTTCTACATGTCATTCTTCTAATGAGATACAAGGAAATACGATCATTAGCCATTAGAGAAATCCAAATCAAAACTACAATGAGATATCATCTGTCATGGACTCGGTTGTGTCCCCCAAAATGTGTGTAGTCATTTGGCTAGGCTGATTCCTGATATGGTGTGATGTTCCTCTATGTTGTCACTATGATGTTAATGAGGGAAGATGGGCAAGAATAGTGCTGCAGGACAGGATTTAATGTATAAATTTGTATTGTGCCTTGAGGCAATTTGTGGTGATACTAGGGACAGGGGAACAAGCAGAGAGTTGGGGACCTAATACCACTAAGAAGCAGTGACAATGCCAGGAGCAAAGCATGTCCTGTAGAAAGGACCTCAGGTCCCCGTGCCTCAGAAGCTCCCGGTCCAGGGAAAGATTGATGGCAAAGACCTTCTTCCAGAGTCAACAGAGAAAGCCTTCCCCTGGAGTTGATGCCCTAAATTTTGACTTACAGCCTGTTGGACTGTGACAAAATAAATTTCTCCCTTTAAAGTCACTTGTTGGTTTCTGTTAAAAAAGCAGTAGATGACCAAGACCCCTTTTCACCCCAACAAGGCTGGCATTCATCCAAAAAACACAAACTAATAAATACTGGTTGGAGATGTTGTGGAGAGCCTGGAACAGTTTGATATAGCTGGTGGGAATGTAAAATCATACAACTACTTTGTAAATCAATTTGGCACTTTTTGAAAAAATGTAGAAACAGAAATACCATATGATCCAGTGATCCAACTTCTTAGAAGATATCCTAGAGAAATAATAATTGTCATTTGGAAGATACATGCACACCAATGTTCATTGCAGCACTATCCACAACAACCAAAAGATACAATCAACCTAGGTCTCCATTAATGGATGAATGGATAAACTATGCTATATTCACATAATGGAATACTATTCAATGATAAGGAACACTGAAGAATTTGGGAAACATCTTGTAACATTAAAGAATCTGGAGGTCATTATGCTGAGTGAAATTAGTAGGTTGCAAAAGGATAAGTATGGTTTGAGACTACAATTACAAGGACTCAAGAAAAGGTTTAAATACAGAATAAAACAGTTTTTGACGGTTACAAGGGTGAGGAGGTTGAGAAAGAAGTTTTCATTAACTAGGTAGTATATAAGAATTAAGTTAGGTAAAGGTAGGGACAATACACAGTAGAGAAGTCAGCACAACTGGAATAAACCAAAATCTAAGACCTGTCTTAAATATAATCCAGTACTTTGAAGGTCAGAGTAGCAGAGGTAGAGATCTGGTAACCATGGTTTCAAGGACATCTAGGTCAATTGGCATAATAAAGCTGTGTAAGTGAAAGTTCCGCATCTCTCTTCCATAAGTGATACACGGGGTCTTAAAAATTAGCAAGCTGCCATCTAAGGAGCATCAATTGGTCCCAACCCATCTGCAGCAGAGGAAAATGAAATACATCAAAGACATAAGGAAAATATGAGGCCAAGTGCCAGAAACATCCACTTACTTCCAAGACTACATCAACATGACAGCAGAACTCTGTGGCACCTGGCCACCACCATTGAATTCCCTGACAAGGAACACAATAGAGTCCCTGCCAAATCAGGAGAAATACAGATGTGCAGAACTCAAACTCCATTAAAAAGACCAGACTTGATGGTCCAAAAGACTGGAGGGTCACTGGAAAACATGGACCCCAGTTTCCCTGATACCCCAGAACAGAAACTGTTCCAGAAACCAACTCTTCAGAGAAAAGTTAGACTAGACTATGAGACACAAAATGATACTGGCCAAGAGTGTGCTTCTTGGCTTCAGTAGACACATGAGAGAAATTGAACAGCTCTTGTCCAGGGATGAAATGAGAGGGGAGAGAGGACAAGAGCTAGCTGAATGGGTAGAAAGGAGAAGTTTGATGTCACCGTGTGGAGAGAACAGCTAGAGTTCTATAGCAATTTGTATGCAAGGTTTTGGATGACAAATTGACTTGGCTTATAAACTTTCACTTACAGTACAATAACATTGAAAAGAAAAAAAAAAAGACTCTATTGACCATCTGAGATTTGCTGGGTCCTCTGGATCCTGATCAGTGTATTCTCTAAAGGCCACATAAATTCTTTTGAGGAAAGTTGAAGGATCCTTATATTTATGCTATTTAATCACATACACTTTATTCCAGTTTAAGACCCACTGACAGACAGTTCTGATAAGGGGTGAACACCTCACACTCTACTGTGTGGTTGTGATCCCAGCAGGGGCCACAAAGGGAAAAGATATCATTGAGGCATCTCTTTTCAGGCATCGTGTCACCTCTGGGCCTCCTCTCAAGCCCTGTCTAAGTCTACCCACTTCTCCTTTGGGGAGATTAAGAGAGATTGACAGTTTGCTCATGTGGTATAATTCTCCTAGTTAATCAGATCCACTTTACTAAAGATAGCATGAACACAAAGCAGGTCCCAGTCCGTAGCTGTGGTTTGGCTCAGAGGGTACTAGCCAGAGGCTTCCCTCCCTTTGAGCTCTGTCCTAGTTGCATAGAACCCTGGGTCATATTTATCCCCTGATAAAGTGTTTTATTCCTCTTACGTGATAGTGTTAAGGTAAGGCCTTTAGTACACTCGGATATCTTTGCTTTCCTATTCAGCTTTCTACCTCTACCTCTCCCTAGGCTATAGGAAAGGATGGTTGCTGAGAAGGGAGCCTAGAATGTAATTCCTGCCCATTCATAATGGCTGAAATTCCTCTCCCTTGGGGACCTCTCCACTCCTTGATGCAGGTCTAGGGGGACAGCTGCAAGCACGTTTGGAGGGCACCACAGCAGCTGGGGCATGAGTTCGGAAAACAGGGATAAGGTGGAGGAATCTGTAGTGGCCCCAGGAGGAAAAAGACTTAATCATTTGCCACTAGCACTGGCAGTGGAGAAGTGTACTTTTTATTTTCCTTTTGTACACAGATTTTACAAACTTGGATTTCCTTATCATTATACAATAACGTGAAGTCTTCCACATGTTTTTCATCCCACTTACCATTTCTTGTACAGTATAAATCTAGATGAATGATGGTGTTGCAGTCCGGTGATCCTTTCACAAACCACTTTTCTTAATCCCCCAGATAATACTGGGGTCAAGAATTATGTTAAAAAAAAAAAAAAGAAAGAAAGAAAAAGAATAATGTTTGTTTTAGTAGAATCATAGCCAAATTTATTCCAGTGTTTCAAAGTACATCCCAAGGGTGAACATTCAGGAATGCTTTCAGTGTTACTCATGTTTGCACGGCTACACACTTGTTCAAAGACAGACAGACAGACATAGAACACTGGTTCTATGCACTCAGACAGAAGAGCATCCCCTCAACCAAGAGGGCTGCCAACCAGATGGCAAAGTCTTGCCTTGTCTACCATTGCCAACCCTATGTCCCTGCCATGACTCATATTCACCAGAAAAAGCACTTACCTGATTATTGTATATTTCTTTCTTCACTTTCTAGAATTGCCGTTAGTTTGGAGTGTGTTTGCCCAGAGCTGGAAGAAGGACACAGAGAGAACAAGTAGTTTCATTGCTGGAGTCCTCATTGGATCAAGACCAGCATGCCTCAAATATCAAGCAGTGATATTCTGGCTGATTTGCCAATATACATTTTTGGTCCTTCAAGTCTTGCTCAGCATGACACCGAGACATGAGATGGGCAAAAGCAAAAGATAAAAACTATTTGTCTGACCAACCAAAGGAGCACACCAGGACCTGCACTGATAAGCTGGCTCCTGAATCAGCAGGAACAGTAGCTTATATGGGGAAGAAGCAGAGCAAGGGTGGGCTCCTCTTTAAAGTGTATTTAGAAATGAAGTTCGTCAGGATTGGTGGACAGCTTCTGTGATGATTCTGGCACCATTGAGTGTACTCGTTTGCACTGGGAATGCAAAGAAGGGATACAAGGGGCTCGGCTCCTCCTAGCTACCTTTGAGTGGCAGCCTACCTCATATGTGCCTACACCCATATACTTGTGTTAACAAGCACCTATAGATACCTGTCTCTGATCTCTTCTATGCACACATCTATAACAATCTGTATACCAGCATGCCTATACCATTGATGTGTGTTCCAATACTCATTTTTACTTGAATTGCAGTGTGGTCACTACTTCCATATTTGGTGCAACTTTTCCCATCATCAGATATAAACAAAAAAAATAACACCTATACTATGAAACTCTTGTGGCAAAGAGGTTAAAAGCTCAGCTACTAACATAAAAGTTGGCAATTTTAATCCAGCTTCTCCTTGGGAAGTCTAGGAGGCAGTTCTACTCTCTCCTACATGGTAACTATGAGTCGGAATCAACTCTACAAGAGTGAGATTTTCCAGTCTTATTATCCCAAGTTTACTTTCCTGTCTCCTTCCCCCTGAACATTATTGTTGCAGTTGTTATTTGCCTTTCAGTCAGTTCTGACTCATATTAACCTTATCTGTGTATAATGGAACAAATATCACCTGGTCCTGTACCATCGTCATAATCATTATTACCTCTGAGCATACTGTTGAAGCCACTGTGTAAATCCATCCTGTTGAGGGTCTTATTATTTTTCACTGATTTTCTATCTTACTAAGCATGATGTCCTTCTCCAGGGATTGGCCACTCCTGATAACATGTCCAAAGAACTTGAGATTAAGTCATGCCATTCTTGCTTCTAAAGATTTCTAGCTGTACATCTTCAAAAACAAATTTAATTTTTCTGGCAGCCCATAGCATATTATTCTTTCCAACACCATAATAGAAAAGCATCATTCTTTTTTCAGTCTCCCTTATTCATTGCCCAAGTTTTACAAACATATTAACCAACTGAAAGCACCATGGCTTGAGTCAAGTACACCTTAGTCTTCAAAGTGATATCTTTGCTTTTTTGACGGTTATAAGGTGATTTTTTGCAGCATGCAATATGTCATCTGATTTCTTCACTACTGCTTTTAAAGGCACTAATCCAAGTGAAATGAAGCCCTTGACAATGTCAGTATTTTCTGTTTACCATGATGTTCAAATGTGAGGGTTTTTGTTTTCTTTACATTGAGGCACAATCCCTACTTGAGGCTGTAGGCTTTGATCTTCATCAGTAAGTGCTTCAGTTGATTTTCACTTTCAGTGACCAAGGTTGTATCACCTGTATATTACTGATTTTTAATGAGATTTCCTCCAATATTGATGTCACATTCTTCTTCATCTAGTCTAGAATCTTGGATTATTTGCTCAGCATACAAATTAAATAAGCATCTTGAAAGAATATAACCCTGATGCACACGTATCCTCACTTTAAACCACACAGCGTCCCCTTGTTCTGTTCCAGTGACTGCTTAGGTTCCACACAAACATAATTAAGTATTCTGGAATTCCTGCTCTTTGCAATATTGTAAATACATTGTTATGAGGCAGGGCCAACATGGCAGAGTAGTCAGATAATTCCTGTGGTAGCTCTTAATAAGACCCCTGAAAATAAGTGAATTGGTTATATCTGTCAATTACATCAAATAAAAAGTTGAGGAATTGGAATGAGCAGCAAGGGGAGGGAGAGACAGTTCAGAAGCAGCAGAGAGTTGCCAGACCTGACCTGGCCAAAACCAGCACACTCCAGGCTGGGTTGGCTGATGAATGGCTAAGCAAATAGTGATATATGGTTTCCACCTTAGCAGAGACCTACCAGAACACATACCTCTCAGACGAGCAAGAAATAGTGCTTGATTAGCAAAAGGTAAATACAAGCATGCAACCTACCATGCAGATTTAAAAATATGTATCTTTTGGGAAGTAACCCTCTCCCATTTACCTGCCCCCCTCACTCTACTCCAGTTTCTATTCAAATTCAGCAAACTCTGCACTCTCTGGGACAGCAGTAGTAGGACTCATCATGTGTCCTGAGCTCTCTTCTTGGCTTTAGAGCCAAGCCAAGTGCCATTGAGTCGGATCTGACTCATGGTGGGTCGCCATGAGTTGGCTTTAGAGAGGGAACAAATTAAAAAACAGAAAAAAAATAATGTGTCAGCTTTCCTAAGCTGAGTATTTAGGGCAGGCATAGCCCCCTAGCCTAGACACAGGCATAAGGAATCCACAGACTTTGAATGCCTTCCACATCTGCATGGACAAATGCAGGCCTGTTTCAACAATGTAGACCCTCATTAGCACAGTATAACAGAATATATACTAGAAGCCTAATTTCATTTGTATGTCCTATAAGGGGGAGTGGCAGATATCTGATATTTGACATCACCCTGCCCATTATGCAGGGTTCACGACTACCCACATCGGGAACCTGGAAGCTCGTGGCTCCACTTACTTCACAGGGCCACTAATAATAAGGTGTCACTCCCTTTGCTTATACTCTACAGAATTGGGTGCCCATAGTCTAGCAGCAAAACACACTTACCTACATGCTTTAGGGAACAAGAACACATATTCTACCCAGACACTCAAGGGAAGCAGTCTTCCCCATGCTTTGGGCAGTGCATGGTCCCATGCATCCTACTCCAATCATGCTGGCCTGTCTAAGACTGCAGGTAAGAATGTGCAACATACGCTTGGGAAACAACTACTTGGATAACTGAGTTTAATCCTCACAAGTAAAACAAACTGACACCTGGGTTCAAATACATAATAACAGCTGTAGCAACCTGCAGATAATATGTGAAAGCTCCAAAGACACAAGTAATCAAACCAGCTCACAACACCAGCCTATTTGGGTATATGAAAACAAAGAAGTAAAGACACAGTAAGAAAACACACAAAGAAGAATATAATAACAACAGCTTTTAGTCAACAATCAATAAACAAATCACATAAAGAGGCAGACCATCATGGTTTCAGCAAGCCACTGGACGGAAAAAAATTTGAGAAAACTTCTTGAGGAAAAGAATTTGGAATTACCAGAGGTAGAATTCAAAAGTCTAACATACAGAATTTTCAAGAGATCAGGAAGGAGATCATGCAAACTGCAAAACAAGCCACAGAGCACAGAGACAAAGCAACAGAGGAACTTAAGAAAATTGCAAAAGAGCATAATAACAAATTTAACAGGCTGTAAGAATCTACAGAGAGACAGAAAACAGAAATCCAAACAATTAATGACAAAATTTCAGAATTAGAAACAACTTAATAGAAAGTTGTAAAAGGCATGGATGTCAGAGACAATGAAGATAAAACACTTGACACCAATTTATTTCAGGAAAATCTGATGGAATAATTTACAAAATGAGGACATTCTAAGAATTATGGGAGACTCTATTAAGACGAATAACCTATAACTGAAGCATCAGCACAGAGAAGGGGGCATAACAGAAAATATAATTGTTGAAAAACATAAACAATGGAAGAAAATTTCCTGATACCGTGAAAGATAAGAAAATATCTACCCAAGAAGCTCAATGAACCCCCTATAAGTTAGATCCTAAAAGAAAGTCATTAAGACATATTATCATCAAACTTACCCAAACAAATCATTACAGACAAGAAGGCAAAGGTGTGACAAATATAAACCCTTTAAGGGAAAAGAAAAAAAATTACAGCCAAGAATTATGTATCCAGCAAACTGTATCTCAAATGTGATGGCAAAATAAGGGCATTTGTAGATAAACAATAGTTTAGAGAATGTGTAAAAATCAAACCAAAGTACCTAAAAATACTAAAGGGAGTCCTCCAGTTAGAAAATAAATAACATAACATTCCAAGACTAGAATATAGGAAAGAATGAGCAGATATCAACCCAGATACAGAAGGCTCAACCACATAAATCAAGATAAAACATTGAAAACATGGAAAAATATTTCAATGGATAAAAGATGACAACAGTAAAACAAAAAAGATGGATTAAAGAACTTAGTCATAAATCATATAGAGAGTAAGTCAAAGAACTATAAGTAAATAAAAGTTCGATTTTAACCTCAAAATAAATTTAAGTATTAAGGTAGCTACAAAGAAAACTAACAATCCTACATATCAAAAGAAAAAAAGAAAAATGTCAGAACTCAGCAAATACAAAATCAACAACAATAAAGATCAAAATAAATAAATAAATAAAGGAAAAGGACAGAAAAGAAAATTCAGTGAGAAAAAGAAACTGTCAATAACACACTCGCACAAAATTCATCAAAATGAAAGCAATAAACTCTTGCAGTCTTGTCTGTCACCTTGGGATTTTTGCAAAGCTTCACAGCCTGGGAGTGGGAACCCTTCTTACTGACTTGTCAGACTTCAACTCATCTGCTTCCACGGCTGCATGATCCAGGAACTAGAACTTTTCAGTCACTACAATTACGTGAGCTTTTTCCTTTACATAAACCAATCTCTCTCTCTACATATGTACATACATATGTGATTTATTAGGTTTGCTTCTCTTGGAAAGCCTGGTGGTGTAGCTCTACACCTGGTTAAGCTCTACACCTGCTAACCAAAAGATCAGCAGTTCAAATATGCTGCCATTCCTTGGAAATTTTGTAGGACAGTTCTGCTCTGACCCATAGAGTCTCTATGAGTCAGAATCAACTTGACAGCAACTGGCATTCTGTCAGCTCCTGGGCTTTGTTCTTCACCAGTGGAATCGGGGCAACTAGGAATTTTTCATTCAGTACCATTGGTTCAAATGCTGCTTCCTGAAATGAGTGAACGTTGACCAATTCTTTTTGATGTAGACTCTCAGCATTCCTTTTTTTTTTTTTGGTATTTTTTGAATTGTTCAGTATTTTTCCCGTAGCGTCTTTCGCAATTGCAATGGGAGGCGTAAAGTTTTTCTTCAGTTCTTTTACCTTGTGAAATGCTGAGCCTGTTCTTCCTTTTTGGTTTTCTAACTCCAGGTCTTCATGCATTTCATTGTAATACTTTTCTTTGTCTTCTTGACTCCTTTGACATCTGCTGTTCAACTCTTTTATTTCATAATTTCTTCCTTTGCTTTAGCTATTCTACATTCAAGAGCAAGTTTCACTATCCTTTCTTACATCAATTTGTTCTTCTCTCATGTGATGTCCTTGTTGTCATTCTACAACTCATTTCATCTTTGGTTGTTAGTGTTTAATGTGTCAGATTTTTTTCTTAAGATGGTCTCTAAATTTAGGTGGGATACATTCAAGATCCTACTTTGGTTCTTATGGATACGTTCTAATTTTCTTCAGTTTCAAGTTGAACTTGCATATGAGCAACTGATGATCTGCTCCACAGTCAGTTCCTGGCCTTGTTTTGGCTGGTGGTATTGAGGTTCTTCATTGTGTCTTTCTGCATATGCAGTCAATTTGATTCTTGTGTATCCCATTTGGTGAAGTCTAGCTGTACGGTTAGCATTTATGTTGTTGAGAAAAGGTATTTGCAGTGAAGAAGTCATAGGTCTTGCAAAATACCAATCTGTTTTCTTTCCTATTCCAATCAACAGTAATCATCAATGCAACTTGATTGCATATATGATCTATTTCAGACTAACAAATGTTGGTAAAAACCTCATTTTCTTCACTTTTGAATTTACTGGTTAGTGTGTAAATCGGACTAAAAGTCATGTTATCTGGTCTTTCTGGTAGGTTAAAGGATATTTTCCCATTACTAACAGTCCTGTATTTCAGGATAAATCTCAAAATGTTCTTTTGACAACATATGCATCACCATGCCTCCTCAAGTCTTCATTCCTGGTATAACAGGTCATTTGATTGTCTGATTCAAAATGTCCAATACCAGTCCATTTCAGCAAACTAGTGCTTAGGATATTGATGTTTATCTGTTCCATTTCAGTTTTTGGTGATTTCCAGTTTTCTTAGATTTATACTTTAGTACATTTCATGTTCTGTTTATTAATGGATATTTTCAGTCTTTTCTTCCCAATTTGAGTCACTTTTCTTCAGCAAATGAAAGTCCCTAAATCTGGACTCCATCCACCACATTAAGATTGACTCTAGTTTGAGAAGGCTGCTCTTCCCCACCATCTGTTGATTCCAACCGGAGGGGCTCATCTTTCAGCACTATATCAAAGTTACACTGCTATTCATGAGGTTTCCACTGGTTAATTCTTTTTCAGAAGTAGATCACTATGTCCTTCCCAGTTGTCATAGGTTGAGTTGTTTTCCACACAAAACGTGTATCAATTTGGCTCAGCCATGATTCCTTGTATTTTGCTCTTTTCCCCTGTGTTGTAAATCATGCTTCTATGATGTTAATGGGGGAGAATGATGGCAGTTGTGTTACTGAGGTGGGACTCAATCTCAAGGGTGGATTATGTCTTGAGGCAATCTCTTGGGATATAAAAGAAAGAAATAAACAGAGATATAAGAGGACTTCATACCACCAGGAAAGAAACATTGGCAGCAGATGACATCTTTTGGACTCAGGGTAACTGCACATCAGAAGTTCCTAGAACAGGGACTGCTGTCAAGGACCCTTTCTTCCATAGCCAACAGAGAAAGCCTTCCCCTGGAACTGATGCTCTGGATTTGAAATTTTAGCCTAGTTTTCTGTGAGAAAATAAGTGTGTATTTGTCAAAGCCATCCAGTTTTGGTATTTCTGTTATAGCGGTGCTAGGTGACTAAGGCACTATTGTATCTTAGCCTAGAAGCTTGGCTGAAACCTGTCTGCCATGGGTGACTTGACTAGTATTTTAACACTAGTAACACAGCTTCAAGCATCACAGTAACATGCAAGCCCCCACAGTATGGCAAATTGACAGATTCACAGGGGAAACATATAATATTTTTTCATAATATCTGCTTTCTGTTGGATCACCTTTCTTTTGACTGGCTGCAAACATAGACCTCTTCCAGTTGGTTGACCATGTAACTGTCTTCCAAATTTCTTACCATAGACAAGTAAGTACTTCCAAATTTGCACTCTTTGTTAAAACATCTCAATTGGTATTGTGTCAGTTCCTAGATCCCTGTTTTCTGCTAGTGGCTCAGTGAAGCCTGAACTTATTCCTTCAGTTTTACTAGTTCTTGATCATACACTACTCCCTGATACTGTTGAACATTGACCAGTTTGTTTTGGTACAGCTATTCTGTGTATTTCTTACATCTTCTTTTGATGCCTCTTGTGTCATTCAAATCAGAAATAACATTTCAAGATCTAGCCTTAAGTACACTGCTGTCAGTGATAAGATAATATCTATATACCTATAAGGAAAGCAAGTTAATAGAACAATTATTAAAATTTACATACCAACTATGCATGTCAAAGATTAGGAGAATTAAAATTTTTACTAACATCTCCAGTCTGAAATGGGTTACATATTCCATCAAGATGCTTTGATAATTACTAGTGATTGAAACATGAAAACTGGAAACAAAGAAGAAGGATTGGTAGTTGAAAAATATGGACTTACTGATAATAGAAATGTTGCCAGAGACCCCATAGTAGAATTTTGAAAGAATAAGGAATATTCTCAATGTTAATAGAATGAGTTTTCCCAGTTTCTGTGCTTCTTTGTTACTTCTCTCCCCTGCTGCTAGACTCACCCTCATTTTAATACCTCAAGGGCCAAATGGAGTTCTGAGATCTCCATCTGTGTTCATTGTTCATGAATTGTTGTTGGGAGAGTACATTGGAGCCTATACTTGCTCTACCTCTTTCTACCCACTGTTATATAACACTTACATTGTCCTTTTATTTGCAAAATTAAAACCCTCTTAAGACAAAGGTGTGGGAAATATTTTTCCAAAATTAACCATAAGGGGATCATGGAGAAAAAGGATTCTCATATGGATTTGTTGGGAATGCCTGTCTTGAATTGCTTCAAAGTTTTAGAGATAAGTACATGTCTACATGAGGTAGACATGATTAATGTGAAGCTCCATGTATCAGCTCCATAAGACGTTTAATAGAGGTGTTAGTGTCTCAAAATTAAGTTGGATGTTTATAATCACCCTTATCCCTACCGTTTACATCAGTCAGTGAAATACTTCTAACACAAAAGCAGAGAGGTATCTGCTCCTCTATTTGCACACTTCTGTGAAAGTGATGAAGACTTGAAAATAATAACAACTACCTAAAATAGACAAAACATGAAATCAAGTAAAGATTTAACTAACATTGGTGGAAAACAGGAATTAGCATTGTAAGGAGCCCCTAATGGGGCAACTAGTTTATATGCTAAGTTTCTAATCAAAATGCTAGAGGTTCAAATTCAACAGTGGCACTTCAGAAGCATCAGGCATAAAACCAGTCATTGAATATCTAACTTAGCACAGCTCTGCTCTGACACACACAGGATCACTAGGAGTTCAAATCCACTCCATAACAACTGGCTCAGTGGTTTAACATCATAAAGAGGGGGGAAAAAAAAAAAAACAAGGCAGATGATTTGAAGAACATTTTGATGATGGGATGCACTTGAGAAAAAGGCTAATAATCTTGATGAGCCTAAGATTTACACAGGAAAAATGATAAAAGCTTCCGTAATAGATACTTACTCTGACTTATACTCAGAACAAAGCATGCAAGGAAAGTATGTCATGGGAATGGCAGTTGGGATGGAATGGAAGGCAAAGCAAAGTAGCTAAGAAATATTGCTCTTCTGAAATGTGTTTAATAAGTGAACACATCATAAAAAAATATTTCTATTCTTTAAATGTTTTCAGGGCATGGATTAAAACAAACAACCTCAGTATACTGAAGTTACTTAAAAAAAGCCAAGTAACTTGAAAGAAAAATTTCTTAGTATGAATGACAATTTTTGTCAAGACACAAAACAAAAATCACAGAATATTAAAACTTTAATTAAGTTAAAATAAAAAGTAAAGGTAATAACTGTCACTTACAACTTTTATTATTACTCATTTTTGTTGATGAAATAAGAAAAGAAAAATAATTGCTTACTAAATATTAGAAATTACAATAAAATTGATCAAAATATGCAGAAGTTAAACTTCTCTACCTTAAAATTATAAGAGATAACATTGAAGAATTCTAATGAGTAAGTTAGTAAAGTTGTCCTATACAAGATTGCAAAGTGTATTTTTTCATGAAAAAAATTAACAACTACAATGCAAAAAATCTAAATCACTGCTTATATATAAATAAATGTGTAACTACATGAGTTTTGTTCACAGCTGTGTATATAAACACATATATAAGGAAATATAAAATGCATATGATGAAGCAATATAGCTTGTTGAAGAATTATCACAAAGCATGAATGTAGTTTTCAAAATTGTTTGAAATGAAGAAATTACCATAAAAAAAATCTTCCTATAAAATATTAGTTCATGCTTTGATTTTATTCCATTATGGAATTTCTGTTTCATGAAATTAAGCAAAAATAATAAGAATTTCTGTCATTAAAAAAATCTTTCAACCATGATCCAGTAAGATGCGATGTCCAGATTCAGTGTAAATATTAGGCTCTTCGAAACCACTTAAGTAATTTCATGAACTCATAAATCTCAATTACCTTAGAAAATAAAGACCGTTCATATCTTTAAACTACTGATTATTGAATGGGTAAATGATTTTGTGATAAGCACTTTTTCCACCTCCCTGTCTGCTCCTTACCACCACACTCACTTTTTGTCGTCGGTCTTTGATATTTGATTGAAAATCCTATACATTCCGAGTGTTTACAAAGTAATTTCTTGTTACCTGTGACTTAAGAGGGTGATCCTAACACTCGTGAATTTAAGCACAATTTTTTTTCCTTATCTTAAGGAAAATAAGGACAAAATATGAAAAAGCCAAAGTTTTTTGTGTGTATTATACGCATAATATGCACATACGTATAATAGGTGCATTAGAGAGGGGGGGAAAATAAATGTATTTTATTGCAGCCACATACTACAAGCAGAATTAGAGACCACTAAAATACCCTACAGTGAGTGGATAGTCACATAGTGTACCTATCAACAATGATACCGTCAAAATACAGAACATTTCCACCATCAAAACGACCTCACATCACTTATTTATAATCACATCCTCCACCTTCACCGACCCCATTCCTGACCCCTAGTAACCTCTAGATGTTTTCTGCTTCTATAATTTTAAGGCAGGTATACGTAGGAAATCATGCAGTGTGGAACCTTTTGAGATTTTTTTTTTTTTCCACTCAGCATAATTCTTTGGAGAGTCTTCGAAACGGTTATGTAAATAGCTATTTTCATTTTGTTGCTAAAAAGCATTCTACTGTATGTGTGTTATCACAGTTCATTCAACCACTCATTTGAGGAAAAACTAAGTTTTCTTTCAGCTTTTGGTTGTTACAAAAAATGTTTGCTGAACACCCATATACAGGCTTTTTAGCGATTATTAATTTTTATTTCTAGAAAATATTTGTGGCTTTTCTAAGAACAATTTGTCTAGCCATAAGTCCTAAAAATTTATCTCTTATATGTTCTCATTCTTTGTTCCACAATTTTCTATTTTTTTTATAAATTTTATTCTGTTGTTGAAAATTCAACAGGTTCTACATATGTTCTATTGACGTTGATTATATTTAGATCATACAACCATTCTCACCCTTCTTTTCTGAACTGTTGCTCCCTCACTAACACAAACTCACTGTCTCATAATCTGTCTAGTTGTCGTTATAAATGTAATCTTATATAGATGACTCTTAAAAGAATGTAATGCTGAATGCAGACATTTTCATTTTTTAGTTTTTATTTTTATTTTGCTTTAGACAAAACTAGTTTCTTACTAAACAGTTAGTACACATGCTGTTTCACAACAATGGTTAATAACTGCCTGGCACCTTCTACTTTCTAATTCTTGACCCTGGACTGGCATACTCCTTTAGTCTGATTTCGTTTTATAGGCCAGGATAATCTTTGGCTGAATGATTAACCTCAGCAGTTATTTCATTATTGAGCTGAAAGTGTGTCTGGAGGCCATACTCTCAAGGTTCTCTAGTCTGTGTCAGTCCAGCAGGTCTGATCTTTCCTTTTGCGTTAGAATTGTGTTCTGTATCTTTTTCCAACTCTATCTACTGGGGGCTGGGAGCTACTGGGTTCCCGGAGCTACTCGGTCCCAGCTCCTTTGCCCCCTCCTTCCTCTCCCTACGTTTTGTACCTCTGCTTGGCCTTGAAACTATTCACAGAATAATAAGAACTATTCCTTGAAGCTATTTGCCCAGACTAAGCTATCTGTAGTATAATAGGCCCAAAGCTAGAACTACTTCCTTGAAACTGTTGCAGGATAATAGCTCAGGTTAAAACTATTTGCATGTTCCTGCCCTTTGTTCTGAAACAAAGATCATGACCATTTTTGGCTGTTTACCTCCCTGTTGACTTCCTACCTGTTAAGTCTATACATAAAGCTTGTATAAGTGGACCTGTGTCTGTGATTCTCCATCAGAGGCCATGGTCCCACAAGGCCCCAATTTTATCTTGTGTAATGTGTTAATTTGTTCTTGTGTGAGTGACGTGTTTCATGTGAAAGTGACACGTTTTCACGCGTGAGTGAGATTTCTCATCCTTTCACCTGTCTGCATTCAGCCTTCAGACTTCATCCAGCACTGGCCCCTGGAATGGCAGGTGTGACATCTGTCTGGGAACCTCTGTTGTGATTTCTGTCAGAGTAGCCAGTGGTGGTAGCTGGGTATAAGCTAGTTTTACTGGACTGAGTGTGGCAGAGTCTATTGCACATGTGATTATAAAATAAGTTTAAGACTTACTATCTTGGATTGAACTGTGTGTCCCCCAAATATGTACCAACTTGATTAGGTCATGATTCCCACTATTATGTGCTTGTCCTCCATTTTGTGATTATAGTTTTATGCCAAAGAAGATTAGGATAGAATTGTAATACCTTTACTAAAGCCACAGTGAGTTTCCAATGTGAAGGTGTTTCCTTTGAGTGTGGCCTGCACCTCTTATCTTACAAGAGACAAAAGGAAAGGAAAGCTATCAGAGTTGGGAAACTCATACCACCAAGAAAGAAGCACCAGAAGCATAGTGCATCCTTTGGACCTGGATGTCTGTGCAGAAAGCTTCCCTAGAAGGATCTTCCTCTAAAGCTGACAGAAGGAGCAAGTCCTATCCTGGAGATAACACCCTCAAGGTGAACTTCTAGCCTACTAGACTGTGGGAAATAAATTTCTGCTTGTTACAGCCATCTACTTGTGATTATTTTGCTTACAATTATAATATCTCTATTCAGATAATTTTTGGTATATGTTGGATAAATTTTGGCATAAAACACAGACACATAGGCAGACACACACACACACACACACAAATATTTATATACACCCACACATAATTTTTGGCATAAAACACCCACACATATACATATAAACATAAAATTGGAAACTATCCCTACATCTCCGTGTCTTAGTTACCTACATCAGAAATTTTTTTAATTGTAGTCCTATACTTCCATAAAAATATTACTTACTGCTTGTGTAAGTCAATGCTCAACCATTTTTTAAAGCTATTAACAATGTATTTATGCTCACATCAACGAATAGATGATCATAAGAAGAGGTTTATTTTTGTTGTGTTATACAATGTTTTGGATTACTTCTGAGTGAGATGCCAAAAACTACACAGTGGTCTGTTGTCAATCATTACTCTTAGTGATACAACAACTAACATCTTGACTGGTTCCTTCAATTTTTTCGAAAGAAAAAAATGAATGACAAAGGAAAGTATATTTTAACACAGTAAGTTATAATTCTTTTGAAAATTAGAAGAAGGGAGGCTGAATAAGAACACCTGGACTTTAACCAACAATTTATCCTCAGCTGGATTAGTTTTGGGAAAGGCAACATAATAATGACATTGATTGCCTAGAAATTTATTTCTTAAAAAATATCTAAATTTATTTCTTCAAAAATATCAAAATTAATATTTTGAAGATTATTGCTACAGAACTTCTAAAAATAAAAGAATTATGACTACAAAACATCATAGATAAATTCAAAAATATATTTTTGTCAAGCTATAATTTTATAAAGGAATGTGCTGTTTCATACCATTTAAACAAATTTTAACAAAAACATAAAATACACACAAGAATCTCACACAGACGCATACATGCAGACATAAAGTTCTATTGCATATAGGGTAAAATTGTAAAAAGTGTAAAAATGAAAGACACCATTTCAGAATTTTAGTTACTTTGTTTAAAAAGCCTCCATGGTTTATAAAAGGAAATAAGGTTTGAAGCAAGAAAGAGGAAGGAGGAAGGAAAAACAGAAGCAGAAAACAAGGATTAAGCCCTAAAACAGAGGTTGATTTTAAAATACTCAGCAATAAAGATTTAAAGATGATAGCCAAGCCTTAGCCTATGAAAAAATGCACTTGGCATTTCTCAAGATAGAAGAATTAGAAACCGATTCACACCTTGAGTTTCAATACTAAGGCATTCTGTGAGGAAAATATGGAAAGCCACAGGAAGCATCAACAAAGACGGAAGGAATACATGGAATCACTGTAACAAAGATAATTGATCGCTATTCAACCACTTTAGGAGGTAACATATTATTAAGAACTGATGGTAGTGAAAGGAGAAGTTCGGGTTGCTTTGAAGGCATTGACTAAAATCAAGACTTAAAGAACTGATGAAATAAAAATTGACATGTTTTAACAACTGGATGCAACAGTGGAAGGGCTCACAGGTCTATGCCAAGAAATTTGGAAAACAGCTACCTGGCTAACCAACTGCAGGAGACATGTGCTTGTTCCCATCACAACAACAACAACAAAAAAAAAAATAGTGATCCAGCAGAATATGGAAATTATTTAAAAAAAAAAAACCTCATTAATGTCACAGGAAAGTATAATTTTGCTGAAGATAACTAAAAATGGTTGCAGCAATATATCTAGAGAGAATTTTGAAAAATTCATTCTGTATTCAGAAAAGGATACAGAACTAGGGATATTGCTGCTAATGTAAGATGGATCTTCGTTGATAGCAGTGACTACTAGAAAGATGTTTACTTATGTTTCATTAACAATGCAAAGACAGTCAACTGTATGGTTTGTAACAAATTATGAATAACACTGTAAAGAATGAGAATTCTAGAACACTTAGTTTTGTTCATGTGGAACCTACACACAGAACATGAGGTAGTCCCTGGAAGAGAACAAGGGGATATTCGGTGGTTAAAAGTCAGAATAAATGCATGTAAGGATTGCATCCTGCTGGGAGCCAGCCCCGACACTTTTCAGGGTCCAGCACGGAAGGAGGGAGAGGTGCGGCGGGAAATGAATAAAGGAGACAGGAACGACTTTTCTGGTTTATGGCAGCCCGACCCGGAGAGCAAGAGAGAAGGGTCGTCTTAGTTTATTGTTATCTTTTTATAGTTGGTAAGGCAGTAGTACTTTGACCACGTCGATGATTGGCTAGGCAAGAAGCAGGTACCTCGTGATCTCTTCATGTGAATCACTGGAGTTTTCTAAATAATGGCCCGAGACTAGAGACTAGTGTCTCTTTTCATGTTAACCATTAAGATCTTTTAAACAATCTTTTAGACAATGGTCTTCTTCTTTTGTTGACTATTAGGGTCTTCTCTGTTAGTTAGTAAAAAGCAAACACTTTGTTATTCCTTTTTATGTTAACCATTAGGGTCCTCTAAAGAATGGTCTGAGACAGGCATATTTGTGATTTATAATTAACAGCTGGAGCAAAACTAATCGTAGACTTCTATTAACTTTACCTAAGCAGGAAAAGAGGACAAACCCATCTTAAAGGTTATACAGTCTCTATTTGTTCCTTCTCTGCTCTTCCTTATCTCTTCCTGTAAGGACAATGGGTGTCCACCGTTCCTTATTCTAAGTTTCTCTTAAACTACTCTAAGAAAGGCAATTCTTTAGTATTTGTCTGTTTGCCGATACCAAATGTAATAAACTTGGGAATCTAGTTATTTTCCTGAAGTAAGATGTTTGCTATCTAAGAGCTGAGAAAGAGAGTAAGAGGAGTTGTCTCCGGAAAGCCCTTCAGGGCCTTCTTGCAAGCTTGCTTATCTCATGTGAAGGGAGGGGTGAGCAGCTGGGAGAAGTCAGCAGGGGTTGGGCCGGCCTCACTGCTCTCAAGCTGGCTGTGTTAGAAATCATTCCTCTGAGCTCTTTTCCCTAGAAATTCCTGTACAGGTTTTCCCAATATTATTTTATAAACCAAGGGGGTAGTAAAGGGCCCCTCTCAGAAGGCATCTCCCCTGATCCTTGTGCCAGGAGAGGAGGGGGTATCTTTTTGAAGAAAATTTAATTAGGAAGCCAATTAACATCAAGGGCAGTAGGCTAGAAAACATGTCACAGGTGAGATGCTTCAGCACGTCATTTACAGGGGCTCGTGACTTTGTCTACAAGGCTGATGGCGGACCTCCGCAGCATCCTTTCACTATACTTACTCAAGTTGCATGCTGAACTAATGATTCAAGAAGCATGACTATATGAATAACATGGCATTAAGATTGGAAGACTCATTAACAATTTGCAATAGGTGATGACACGGCCTAGCTTGCTGAAATTGAAGATAACTTAAATCATTTACTAATAAAAATCAAAAACTGTAACCTTCAATATGGATTACACCTCAACATAAAGAAAACAAAAATCCTCACAACTAGATCAATAAGGAACACCACGATAAACAGAGAAAATATTCAAGTTCTCAGAGATTTCCTGTTATTTGGATCCAAAATCAATGCCCATAGTAGCAGCAGTGAAGAAATCAAGCAATTCATTTCACTGGACAAATCTGCTCAAGTTCTACTTAAGATGTTAAAAATCATAGACATCACTTTAAGAACTAAGATGAATCTGATCTAAGGCATGATATTTTCAGTTGCCCCACATGCATGTACAAGCTGGACAGTGAACAAGGAAGACTGAAGTAGAATTTTTAAATCTGAAATAGGATGTTGGTAAAGAATGCTGAATATACTGTGGACTGAATGACAAAATCTATCTTGAAAGAGATACAGTCAGAATCCTCCTTACAAATAAGGAGGGCAAGACTACATCTCAGATACTTTTGATATGTTGTCAGAAAGGACCAGTCCCTAGAGATTGACATCATTCTTGGTAAAGTGGAGGGTTAGCAAAAAACAGAAAAACCCCTCATGAGATGGATTGACACAGTGGGCTACAACACTGCCCTCATATATTGCAACAGTTGTGATTATGACACAGGACTGGGCACTATGTCCTTCTATTGTAAATAGGGTTGATTTGTTGTATACTACTAAATGACATCTATTAACAACAACAGAAGGGTTGGGGGAAGAATAGGAGACATGCTATGCAGAAAACACAGTGGGTGTATCCAAAAAGTGGGAAGTGAAAAAAAAGACTGTTATCCTAGACCTAATGATGAGGGCTAATATTGAGGCATAACATACTATTTCCTCATGAAAATGTAGGGAGTGCAAAGATGATAGAATGGAAAGAACATGTTTAGTTTGTTCACGTGTTTTACCACCTGCAGACTTACAGATGACCAAACAAAAAGGGGCTTTTCCATATAAACAAGAAATTAGAATTATCCCACAAAATGATTATATTAGCACACACCACCTGAGTACATTTTACTTACTCTAAATGTTGCAGCAGCATTAATCTTCATATTTCAAAGCATTATGTGGAATGTTATACATGCAAAATATTTCATTGATTGTGTTAAAGTCAAAACTTACATGATAATTCAGTAGAAGTATTTTAATGAAAGAAATACAGCAGGAAAGCTGTATTACTATCCATGGAGATACTTGAAAACTCATTCCCTCATGGGCTTCTGAGAAGATAGGTTTTTCTGACTAATCCTTGTTCCCTACTTTGTGTGCTATTAGCTATATTTCCCAGGATAAAAACAATCACTGAGGTTATTGGTTATGCTAGACTGGAGAAAATAAGACCATTAAAGATAACCAACTGTTTCTTTATATTTCTGCGAATATGAGGGGGTGGATGTCCAGCTTCAGCTTTTGGGTGAATTAAATGCTTTAAGCCTCATTAAATAAACAGGGCAGATTAACCATCTTCATAAAGGCTGAAATAAAATTCATAAACAAAAATAAATACCTGGTTTATAAATTTTCACACACTCATCACTCGCCAATTTCACTAAATAAAGGAATTACTGTAACCTCAGAGTTTTTACACAAATGAAATCTGCTTTGGGAGGCTCTGAGGAGGCTCATGTGACAGAGACACAGGGGCACACTCTTATTTTTGGACTAGATATTGTATATAATGTTGCAAATGCTTTATATTCTCACAGCCATTAACTAGTTTCTAATATTACAAAACAGTACAAAAAAAGTCTGGAAACTTTGGAAAACAGCTGAGTCTACCTAAAAAGACAGAAAACAACTTTAATGTTAAATCTTTTTCTAATCTAGATGTTTTCAATGACCAGAACTTCTCTTTCTGTTTCTGACATTTTATATCATACAAGAAGCTCCAAAGACATAGTTATATGATTGATACAGTGCCTTCTACTGCAACATTGGGTTTCAAGTCCATGCAAGATCAAGGTAGGTACCTAACACACAAAAAAATGACCTCAAATATATTACTCCATTACCACTTGCCTATGCTATAACTACCAACAACTGAATTTCTAGGATTATAATTGTATCCCAATGTTATTTCTTTAAGAAAAACTCAATAAAAATGTTAATTTTGATAACACCATACTCTGAGTTCTTTTATACTCATTTTATCTGCAGTAATTTATATCTCATAGAAAGATGTCTGAAATAAACTTATCACAGTTCTATTACATTATAATGTATGGGGGATTGAATGTGAGTAATATTTAGAAAATAAATTAATGTTAGTGTGTTTTTAACTTATTTATTATTTTTGTTTGGAGTCATATTGTTTGGGTAGAAAGATGAATATTGATGGCATACACACCTGAAGTACCATTTCAATTTTTAAAGCAGTTTGTTCAGGACGGCTGAGTTTAGACCGAGGTGAGTGAAAGGAGCATTTTTGACTTCTAGGTATATTGATTGAAGTTCTAATTGACGATTCCATTGGTGCATCTGGCTCAGAAATAATAAAACATATTGTTCAATGAGAAATGTAGGCTCAGGGGAAAAACTGAATAGGCTAATAAATAAGTAATCTGTTAGAATAGTGGAATTTGGTCCAAGAAAAGAATAAACCATAAATTTCAGAATTTCCTACGCAATTGAGCAATCTATAGAGACGGTTTGCATAATTAAGTATATCATCAAGAAATACAGAAGAGATTAATGGGAAATTGAACATGAATTTGTTAATTTGGGTTAAATGAGTTCCTATCTCTGGTGATGGCAGAATGAGTTACAATGAATTAATGTTTTCTCCCACAAGGAATAACTATACATTGCTGAAAACAATTATCTGAAGGAAATAGAGAACTAGTAATAGTATGAAGAGATCGAAGAGGAGTAGAACCTTACAGAGATGCACTGAATGAGAATTGTATTTACGGGGTGTTTCATTAGGTTATACACCCCAGTTCCTCAACTGGATTAATAGTCAATTACATAAAGAAGCTGTGTGTTTGTTTCTGGGCCGAGAATTTGGAGAACAGCAATCAGAGTTGACAGGAAAATGAAAGCACAAATTCCAGAGACGACAGAGGTCAAACCACAATAAAAGATTTTAAAAAACTCTAGTGTTTTAGATGCTTACCACCATAGAAGAGGCAGAGTTGGTGTTAACAGTTGAGCCAAATTAATTCTCAGCTACAGCAAACACAACTTTCAGATAAAAAATATGGAATCTGTAATCTCTACAATATAATAATAGAAATCTTAGAACTGAAAAATAATACATTTGAAATGATAAGTTAAATGATGCCAAGTCAGGTGCTGCTGAGTCGTATCTGACTCATACCCTTACCATTATACGAAGTAGACAGTGAAATTACAGAAATATTAATAGAAATTACAAAATCTGAATATCAGAAAGAAAAATTGTTAAATTGTTAAACATTCATGTAATTGTAAACAGAGCCTTAGTAGGAAAAGAAAGACAAAATTCATCAGAAAAAGGAAATAAGGCAGGGTCAAGATGATGGACTAGTCACAAATTCTCAATTATTTTCAAAAACTAAAGTCTAGAAAAATTACTGAATGGGTCAGAGTGGACTTTTTAAGGGCCCCAAGATCAGGTAGAAATTTGTGAGATCAGTCTGGGAGAAAGGAAGATGAAAACTACCTTTGTCAGAGGCAAGACGGCAGTGCAAAGTGTCCCGCTTCTGATAGTGCAAGGGCAGACAGGCTTAAAAGAACGGACTCCATCTTTGTCAAATGGGAGACTAGGATTGGGGCTGTTGTGGCTGACAGCCTGGCTGGGACCAGCTGCCATTCTGGGCAGAAGTGCCTGAATGGACAGCATCTCTTGCAGCAGAGCACTGTGCTTAAGACAGTCACATCTAGGGAACTCAGTGGTGGTTGGTAGCCAAGTCCAGTGGTGCACTTCTCCCTGTATTCTATGAGCTACACCATAGATTCCGAAGGGCAAAGCACAGGAGAGGTAGCACAGGTAGAATGCCATCTTAGTCAGCTGAGAGGTGGAGTCAGCCACAGCTGAGCACCCACCTGGGGCTGGCCACCATGATGAGCAACAGAGCCTAACTGGACAGTGCCTCTTTCAGCAGAAAAGCTGTTTATCAAGAGAACCACACCTAGTAAATGCAGGAGTGGCTAGTGGCCAAATGTGGTGGTGCCCTTTATCCCTTCCTTTTCTGAGCCATGCCATAGCATCTGCTGGCATGGCTTCAGAGAGAATTCACAAGCAGGTTGTCATCTTTGTCAACTGGGGGTGGAGTCGGCCAAGTTTGAGAACCCAACTGAGACTGGCTGCTGCTGGACAGTGTCCCTCTCAGCAGAGAAGCTGTTTCTAATACAGCTGTACTCAGAGAAGGCAGTTGCAGCTGAGTTCAGCAGTGCCCTCTCTTGTCCTTTCTCTGAGCTATGCCATAGATTCTGCTGGCATGACTCTGGAGAGTCTGCACAAGTAGGTTGACATCTTCATCAATGAGGAGAGGGGTCAGCCACCCTTGCGGGCTTGGCTGCGGGTGGCTGTCTTACTGGACAGCATCTCTCTAAGTAGAGAAGCTGTACTTAAGACAGTTGCACCTGGAGAACACAGTGGAAGCTGGTGGCCAAGTAAAGCAGTGTCCTTCACTTTCCCTTCTCTGAGCTACACCAGAGCTTCTGCTTGTGCAACACCAGAGAAGCTGAACAGTTTTCTAATGGTGTGAAGACAACAATCAATATCTAGCCATTTAAAGAAGTAGCCCACCATGGTTCTGGAAAACTCCTGAAATAAGGAAACATAACACTTGCCAGATGTAAGAGTCTTCCAGAAATTATTGGAGGTAGAACACAAAAGAATTATGAATAGAGCCTTTCATGATCTTATGATATGATGGAGATTAGACAAAGTACAACATAACAAAATGAAAAATTAGACTAGTTGTATGAACTGCTGGAACAATGATCTGAAATTCAGCAGATAAATAATAAAATTACAGAATTAGACAAGTCAGTTGAAAGTCAATGGAGCTGGACTGAGGAAATGGAATGCAAAATTAGTGAAACTGAAGATAAAGCAACTGACACTAGCATTTATGAGGAGAAATCACATAAAAGAGTCTAGAAAATTGAAGAATCGTTAAGAATCATGTTGGACTCTATCAGGAGAAACTATTTACAAGTAACTGAAGTTCCAGAACAGGGAGGGATAGCAGAAAATACAGAGAAATTCTCTGAACAGCTGATGACAGAAAATTTTACTGACATCATGAAAGAACAGAAGACAGCCATTCAACAAGCTCATCAAACTCTACAAAAGGTAGACCCAAAAGACAGACATCAAGACATATAATCAAGTTTAGTGAAACGAAACATAAGAGAAGGTTCTTTAAAGGCAGCTAGGCTTGAACAAAAACTGAAGTACAAACGGAAGTCTTTTAGACTGACCTCCAACTTTTCAGCCAGAACCATGTTGACTAAAAGGCAATGGGATGGCACATGCGAAGCCTTGAAGGAAAAAACTTCTAACCAAGAATTATATATCCTGCAAAATTGTCTCTCAAATTTGGCAGTGAAATTGGGACATTCTCAGATAAACAGAAGCTTAGAGACTTTGCAAAACCCAAACCAAAATTATAAGAAATGCTGAAGGAGGTTCTTCAATTAGAAAATCAACATCAGATGTACACTCAAGGACGCAATGCAGGACACAGTCTCCAGAGTCCCACTTAGTCAAGGAAGTCACAAAGCACAATCAAAGCTAAAATATTAAAATAGGGAAACAGAAAACTCAACATATAAATTATGACAATATTACACTATAAAGAGAAATATATTGCAGTATCCATAGACCTCTCAGATGGAGAAGAAGTTAAGTAGATATAAGTCAGTTAAAGACTGGTTTAAATTTGAAACTTTAGTGAGGAACAAAGGCATAGTCACAAAGCAAACTAACAATACTGCATACCAAAAGAAGAAACACAATATGGAAGTCTCAACAGACACAAAGTCAACATTGAAAAAGATGAAAACAAAATCCATAAAGAAAACAACCCAAAAGAGAATACTAAGTAGAACAAAGAAAATGTCAATAACACTACAAAAGAAAGGGTTCACTTTATGGTTTCATGCATGTACATACAGGATGTCATCCTGCTGACCTCTTACTGGAGAGGGTGGAGAGGAGAGGATAGGAAATTGTTAGGGGGATATCACATGTATGAAACAGAAAGGAAGAGTCTGCTGTCAAGAGAGAGAAGGTGGTGCTGCATGTAGGTGGGCATGCAAATTTATATGGGATTGTACATTTTCACTCAACTATAATACAAAAATTAAGTCACCAAAATAACATCTAATCATATCTGTCATTAATTACACTGAATATAAAAGGACTGAATGCTCAAATAAAAAAGACAGTAACAAGTTGGATCAAAAACCACAATCTGTTGATATGTTGCTTATAGGAAACACACTTTAGACTCAAAGATATGAATAAACTGAAAGCCCATGGATTGGAAAATATGTACCAAGCTAACAACATGTGAAGAAGAGAAGTACTGGCAATATTTACCTCATATAAAAAAAAATCAAAAGTAAAATCCACCATTGTGGACAAGGGTGGTTACTATTTATTGCTTAAAGATTCAATACGTAAGGAGGCTATAACATTATTTATGCACCCAGTATCAGAGCATCTAAATATATCAAACAAATGCTGACAACACTGAAAATTGAGATAAATCACTCATTGATTGTGGACCCAAGTAAAATGAAATCTTTGACAACCTCAATCCTTTCTCCATTTATGACAAAGTTGCTTACTAGTTCAGCTGAATGTCAAAAGAGACTCTGAAACTTGCTCTTGAATATTGAGCAGCTAAAGCAAAAGGAAGGAATGGCAAAGGAAAAGACCTAAATGGAAGATTTCAGAGAGCAGCTCGAGAAGACAAAAGAAAGTATAATGACATGTGCGAAGAGCTGTAAATGGAAAACCAGAAGGGAAGAACACATTCTGCATTTCTAAAGCTGGAGAACTGAAGAAAAAAATTCAAGCATCGAGTTGCAGTAGTGAAGGATTCTACAGAGAAACTATTAAACAACTCAGAGAACATCTAAAGAAAATGGAAGGAGTATAACAGAGTCATTATACCAGAAAGAACTGGTCAATGTTCAGGAATAAAAAACTGGTCGATATTCACTATGATTAAGGACCAATGATACTGAAGGAAGAAATCAAAGCTGCCTTGAAGGCATTGGTGAAAAACAAGACTCCAGGAATTGATGGAATGTCAACTGAGATATTTCAACCAACAGATGCAGCACTGGAAGTACTAACTCTTCTATGCCAAGAAATTTGGAGGACAGCTACCTGGCCAACTCACTAGAAGAGATCCATATTTATACCCATTTGAAAGAAAGGTGATCCAACTGAATGTGGAAATTACTGAACAATATTGTTGATACCACACTCAAGTAAAATTCTGCTCAAGATCATTCAAAAGCGACTACAAGAAGATACTGACAGGGAGCAGCCAGAAATTCAAGCTGGGTTCAGAAGAGGATGTGGAACCAGGGATATCGTTGCTGATGTCAGATGGATCTTGGCTGAGAGCCAAGAATACCAGCAAAATGTTTACTTGTGTTTCCTCGACTATGCAAAAGTATTCAGCTATGTGGATCATACCAAGTTATGGCTAATTTTCTAGAGAATGGGAATTCCAGAACACCTAATTGTGCTCTTAAGGAATTTGTATATGGATCAAGAGGCAGTCATACGAACAGAATAAGGGGACACTGCATGGTTTAAAGTCAGGAAATGCTGGCGTCAGGAATATATCCTTTCACCATATCCTTTTAATCTGTACGCTGAGCAAATAATCCAAGAAGCTGGATTATACAAAGAATGAGGCATCAGGATTGGCGGATGACTCATTAACAACCTGCATTATGCAGACAACACCACCTTACTTGATGGAATTGAAGAAGATTTGAGACACCTACTGATGAAGATCAAGGACCACAACCTTCAGTCTGAATTGCATCTCAACATCAGGAAAACAAAAATCCTCACATCTGGACCAAGTAAAGATAGCACACATGAAAAAGGAAAACTACAGACCAATATCACTCATGAAATTAGATGCAAAAATCCTCAACAAAATTCTAGCCAGTAGAATTCAACAAGATACCAAAAAATAATAAAAATAATAAAAATAATAATAATTTGCCATGGCCAAGCTGGATTCAAACTAGGGATGCAGAGACAGGTTGACATTAGAAAAGCAACTGACATAAAACAACCATGTAAATGAAACAAAAGACAAAAATGATTTGATTTTACCAATTGATGCAGACAAGTCGTTTGACAAAGTCCAACATGTATTCATGTTAAAAAACTTTCAGCATAATAGGAATAGAAGAGAAATTATTTAAATTGATAAAGGATGTTTACAGAAAGCAAGCAGCCAATGTCATCCTAAATGGAAAAAAGTCTAAAAATGTTCCCCTGGAGAACAAAAGCCAGATATGCGTGCCCTTGGTTATTACTTTTATTTAGTAGTGTGCTAGAAGGTCTAGTCTGAGCAATCAGTCAAGATTATAAATAAAGAGCATCTAAATTGGTAAGAAAGGAGTACAAGTATCTTTGTTTGCAGATTATATGATCTTATACACAGAAAACCTTCAGGTATCTACAAAAAAATACTGGAACTAAGAAGAATTCAGCAAAGAATCTGGATACACAATAAGTATAACAAACATTAATTGGTCTCCTTTACACTATCAAAGAGAACATCAAAGAGAAAATTACCAAATCAGTACCATTTACAATACCCCCCAAGAACATAAAATAGTAATAAATCCAACTGGAGACACAAAATACCTGTACAAAAAAAATTTAAAAAATTACAAGACATTACTTCAAGAAACCAAAGGAGACATTCATAAGTGGAAAAGCCTACCATGTTCACAGATAAGAAAATTTAACATTTTGAAAATGTTTATTCTTCCCAAAGAGATCTGTAGATACAATGCATCCCATACAATTTCCAATGTCATTTTTTAATGAGATGGAGAAACAAATCACCAACAAGTTCTGGAGAGACTGGAAGACTTAACACACTGTTGATGGGAATGTAAAATGGTACAACCACTTCGAAAATTGATTTGGAACTTTCTCAAAAAGCTAGAAATAGAAATACCATAGGATCTGACAATCTTATGTCTTGGGATGTATTCTAGAAAAATAAGAGCTGCCACACAAATAGATGTATGCACAACAATGTTTATTGCAGTAGTGTCAACAATATCAAAAAGATACAGTAAACCTAGGTACCCATCAAAGGATTAATGGATAAACAAGCTGTGTTATATTCACACAATCAAAAACTATGCAATGATAAAGAAAAACAGTGACATTGAGCAACATCTCATAACATGGAGCAATCTGGACAGCAGTACACTGAGTAACATTAGGTAGATGCAAAAGGAGAAATATTGGATGAGACCACCATCATAAGGACTGAAGAAAATGCTTAAACATAGAAAACAACAGGCTTTGATGGTTACAACAGTGCAGAGGAACTCAGAAGAGCTTTATTTGAACAAATAGTAGATAGGAATAGGGTTAGGTGAAGGGAGGGACAGCACAGAGTAGGGGTAGTACAGCACAGCTGTGAAGTTACCTAAACATTACCTAACACTTCAAAGGACAGAAAAGCAGGGACAGGGTTCTGGGAAACCAGGGGACAACTACATCAACTGACATGACAATGTTCATTTTTTTTTAAGAAACTGTTCTGCATTCCATTTCAGTGAATGGTGTCTAGGGTCTGAAAAGTTAGCAAGCAGCTACCTGAGTGGCACTAATTTGTCCCAATCTACCTGGAGCAGAGGAGAATAAAGGGTATCAAAGAAATTGAGGAAAATATGAGTCCAGGAGACAGAAAGGACCACATAATCTGGAGACTTCATCAGCATGAGGTTAGAACTAGATGGTGCCCAGCCATCATCAGTGACTCCCCTGTCAGGGAATATAACATGGAATCCCTGAGTCAGCAAGAGAAAAATGGGTGTGCAGAACCCAAACTCTATTAAAAAGACCAAACTTGATGGTCTAACAGACTGGAGGTCCCTGGAATTCATGGTCCCTGGACTTTCAAAAAGGAAACTATTCCTGAAGCCGGTTCTTCAGACAAAATCATCTTGGAATACAAGACATAAATTGATACTGGCAAAGCATGTGCTTCTTGTTGTAAGTGGATATTTGGGGCTAATTGGGTAGCTCCTGTCCATATGTAGATGTAAGGGCAGAGGAGGACATCTGCTATTGAATAGACATGGGAAATACAGGGTAGAAAGGAGGAATGTGCTGTTACAGGGAAGGGAGAGCAGTCAGAGTAACAGTGTGTGTGCATGTGCAAGTTTTTGTATGACAAATTAACTTGGATTGCAAACCTTGACTTAAAGTACAATGAAATATTTAAATAAGGAAAAAGGATTGCAAAAGATGAGTTGTATAAATTAAATTCTATGTTTTCAATATTCCAGGTATGTGTAGTATTAAGAGTAAGGTGACTCTGACAGACGAAGAATATCTGTTGTAGTCACAAAAGCAACCACTCAAGTATCTAAGAGGTATAGCAAAAGCAGATGTATGGGAAGAAACTGATCTGAGAAGAAGGAAAGAGTCAGTCTAACAAGTTAGTGGGAACAGTGACTAGTTTTCAAATGGCCTCAGGAATAGCCTACTGACAGTAGCCACACAAGTAAAACTGATAGTTCATGTAGTTTGGGCATTATTATTAGATATACAAAGACAAGAAAACATTGCACATAAATGAAAAGAATAATCAGTCTAATTCAACCCAGAAATGACATGTTAGAATTAGCAAAGAAAATCTTAAATTGGCTATTATAACTGTTCTTTATATTAACAAAGTTAAGTAGAGTGATGAAGGATATAAATAAAGACCTAAATTGAAGCCTTAGAGATAAACATTACAGTGCTTGAAATGAAAAATTCACTGGATCGAATTAGCAGTAGAAGAAAAGGTTGGTGAAGAGGGACGAGGGAAAAAGTGTTTGAAAAATAATGGTTTAAAATTTTCCACAGTCAAAGCTATAAACCCATATGTACAGGAATCTCAATTAATATTAAGTGTAAGAAATATAAAGAAACTACACCAAGGCATATCGTAACAAAATTACAAAATCAAAATCAAACTGAAACTAAAGAGAACACTAGTAAGGACAAAATCTTAGAAGCACACCAAATAAAAGAGTGTACTGTATAAAAAGGTACAAATATAATCATGTTATCAGATTGGCTATGAGAATAAAAACTCGTAAGAAGACATTTCACTGGTGGAACAGCAAGTTTAAAGAAAGAGAAAAAAATGGAGTGAGTGTGTCTTAAACATCTACTGACACTATAAAAGAAACATTACAAGTGGATGGCTTTAAAAAGAGATCTGATTCTGTCACAGTCTTAAAAAAAAAAAAAGAAATCATTTCCGTTGAGTTGATTTCAACTCATAGTGACCCTATAGGACACAATCGAACTGTCTATAGAGTTCCTAAGGAGCACTTGGTGGGTTTAAACTACCAGTCTTTTGGTTAGCAGCTGTAGCACTTAACCACTATCCCATCAGGATTTCCTGTCACAGCTCAGTGGGCTACAAGTCCAAATTCAGGGTATTAACTCCAGAAGATGGCTTTCTCTGTTGGCTCTGGAGGAAGGTCCTAGTTATCAATCTTACCCTAGATTGGTTGCTTCTGAAGTTCAGAGAACTTGGGTTCATTTCAAAGGACAGGCTCTGCTCCATGCACTGTTTTTGGTGGTATGAGGTCCCCAGTTCTGTTTGTTTTCCTTTCCTTTATGTTCCAAGAGAGTGTCTCAAGGCACAATACAATCTTACACACTGAATCCTGCCCCACCTACACAATTGCTGCCCATTCTACCTCATTAACATGACTGAGTCAAGATTTACAACATAGAGGAACATCACGCAATACCAGGAATCATGGCCTAGTCAAATTGCTATACACATTTTTTGGAAGATGCACATAATTCATTCCATGACAGAGGGCAAAAAACAAAACAACAACAACAAAAAACACCTAAAATTCCACACCAGATACAAATATTTTCAAAAACAAAATTCAAATAAAAACATGTTCAGCCATAAACTAGTTTGAAAGAATTTATCAGCATCATACTCTTACTTCAGGGAATACTGCAGAGTGTTCAGGCAGAATGAAACATAATACTGCATGTAAACCTGGAACTCAAAAAAGTAATGAATAGCATCAGAAATTGTAACTACGTAAGTAGAGCATTGCTTTTCTTGCTACTGTGTTTGTTTCCATTTGCTGCTGTAACTAATTACCAAAAATTGGTGGTTTAAGACAGCAAACTTAATTATCATGAAGGTTTCAAAGTCAGAAATCAGAAACAGACCTTCAGAATTTCATTCTTTCTTAGGGCTCTGTAGTAGATTTTGTTTGCCTTGTCCAGCTTGTAGAGGCAATTTACAGAGCTTTGGTTTGTGGTCCCTTACTCCAACTTCAAATCCAAAAATGTAGCATCTTCTGTTTTGTGTTATTCGACTTCTGCTTCTGTTCTTGCACTGTCTATTGCGCTGGTTCTTCTGAGCCTTCTTATCAGGACCCTTGTAATTAAAGTAGAAGTACCTGTATAATTTAGGATAATTTCCCTAACTCAAGATCAACTTTAAATTCGTATGAAAAGTCTACTTTACTATGTAAGGCAACATATTCATAGCTCTGAGGATTGTCGCTATTGTTGCTAGGTGCTGTGACTTGGTTCTGACTCCTAGTGACACCATGTAACACTTCCAAGTCCTGTGCCATGCCCACAATCATTGTTATGACAAAGCTTATTTTTGCAGGCTCTATGTCAATCCACCTAGCTGATGGTCTTCCTCTTTCTCACAGGTAATGTACTTTACCAAATACGATGTGCTTCTTCAGCGACTAGTTCCTTGTTATAACATGCCCAAAATATGTGAGATGTAGTGTTGTCATTCTTGCTTCCAAAGAGCACTCTAGCTGCAGATCTTTTTCTTTTCTTTTCTTTTTTTTTTTTTTTTGTAGCCTGTAGTATATTCAATATTCTTCTCTAATACCACAATTCCACAATTCAAAGGCATCATTTCTTTGGTCTCTCTTCATTGTTCAGCTTTCACGTGCCTATTATGTAATGGAAAACACTATGCATTGGGTCAGGTACAAGTTGTCTTCATGTTGACATCCTAACTTTTCAGAATTTTAGAGGTCTTTTATAGCCAATTTGACCAATGCTGTATGTCTTTTGATTTCTTGACTGTTGCTTCCATGGGTACTGATTGTGGATCCAAGTAAAATGAAATCCTTGACAATTTCAATCTTTTCTCCTTTAATCATGATGATGATTACTGGTTCAGTCATAAAGATTTTTATTTTCTTTATGCTGAGGTATAATCCACACCGAACCCTGTGGTCACCGATCTTCATCAGTAAGTATTTCAAGTCTTCTTCCCTTTCAGGAGAAAAGCTGTAGCATCTATATAAAGCAAGTTGTTAATGAGTCTTCTTCTAATCCTGATGCCCTGTTCTTATTCATATAGTCCAATTTTTCTGATCACTTGCTCAGAGCTCTGAGGAGTAGCATATTGAAATGTGGAAATTTTTGGATGGTCCTTATTCAGCCAATAATATTATTTAAGACTCCTTAAAAGATAATTGTTTAAACAAAAGGAGTAACCATGTGTTCTGAGATTTAATACATATGTAAGGGCAAAGCTGATAGTGATAACATAAAGCCAAGAAGGAAGAAATAAAATTGTACCATTAGGTTCATTCTATATTTGATGGTACCAGACATTTGAAGATAAACTGTAATAAAGATGTAAATATCATACCAATAAAATAAGAAAAAAAGTAGTACTAAGCCAATAAAGAAATAGAATTAAATCATTAAAAAATAACTAATACAAAGTAAGTCAGAAAAATTTTATAAACAGAAAATATATTGAAAAAAGTGGTTAGATGAAAGAGTATGCTCAACTGTATCTATAACTCCATAAAATGAAAATGGGACAAATACCTCAATCAAAAGCCAGAGATTGTCAGTTGAATGCTTACAAGAAATATATGTAAAATGTGTAAACTCAAATGTGAACCACCCTCCAAAGAAACTGTTGCCTCAAGTTGATACCAACTCATAGTGACCCTATAGGAAAGAGCCGAACTAAACCTATAAAGTTTTTCAGGGGGCACCTCATAGATTCAAACTACCAACACCTTGATTAGCAGTTGTAACTCTTAACCATTTTCCTCAAACATGTAAGGTTAGAAAAAAGCATACTATGTTGAAAATGGTCAAAAGAAATGTAGAATACTTATAAATAAGAGAAAAAGTGAATTTCAGAGCGGACGATATTGCCAGAGATAAAGAAGTTTATTTTGTAACAATAAATGGAAATAAATTAATCAATTGCAAATAATATTTGTGACTGTTATAACAATGTTTTCAAACGCAAGATACAAACTGGTAATACTGCACAGATAAATCAATTATAGTTGTACTTTTGTCAAAAGGATTCAAGTTACATGCTGTGTTTTCACTGGCCACTTCAAAGTAAAAATGTTGATAGTTAACATATTTATATATTTATAAATTTTGATCTCTAGAGTCATTATGAGTCAGACCCGACTGGATAGCAGTGGTTTGGTGGGAGTTTTATTTATAAATACTTCGTATATTAAAGCAAAAAAAGATCTGAAATAATTTTGAAATTAATGACAATAAAAACTAATAGAAAAATTCCTGAGATGCAATTGAAGCCTTTCTTGGAGTGAAATTTATAGCAGTAAAGGCTCCGATTAGAAAAAGGAAAATATAGGGACTCAAATCTATGATCATAGCTTCTACCACCTGCATAAATGAATGAACTAAAAAAAAAAAAATAAATTCAAAATAAATAGAAGAATAGCAATAATGATTAGAGTGGAAATCAGTAAGATAGGAAACAATAAATAGGGAAAATTAATTAAACCAATTATTGGTTCTTTGTAAAAGGTCAACAAAGTTGACAAAACTATCAGTAGACTGACAAGGAAAGGAATCGAACATACAGATAACCAAAATTAAGAATTTTGATCTTACATAAATTTAGAGGCTTATAAGGGAATATCATTAAGATCACATTAAGAAAAATTATGCTGAAGATAATTCCAAACAAATTATAATACATTGAAAAGTGGCAGCCAGAAATTCAAGTCAGATTCAGAAGATGACTGCTGATATTACATGAATGTTGGCTGAAAGCAAAGACTCTAATGTGAATCATAACAAATTTTGAATAACACTGCAGAGCAGAAATTCCAGAACACCTAATTGTGCTCATGTGGAAACTACACATAGAATAGGAGTCATTTATTCAAACAGAACAAGTGGACACTGTGTGGTTTAAGATTAGGAAATGTATCGGGGTTGTATACTTTTCACCATACTTAGACAATCTTTACACTGAGCAAATAATCCTAGAACCTGGATTATTTGAATAAAAACATGGCATCAGTTTTGGAGAAAGTCTCATTAACAAACCACAATATGTAGGTGACACAGCATTGCTTGCTGAAGGTGAAGAAGAAGACTTGCAGCACTTACTGAAGAAGATGAAAGATTACAACCTTCAGTACGGATTGCGCCTCAACAAAAAGAAAACCAAAATTGTTGCAAACAGTACAGTAAACAACATCATGATAAATGGAGAAAATGTCCAAGTTGTCTAGAATTTCATTTCACTTGGATCCACAATCAACACCCATAAAAATATTAGTGAAGAAATCAAAGGACATATTGCATGGACAAGCTGTCTGCAAATGACCTTCTTAAGGTGTTAGAAAGCAAAAATACCACCTTGAGGATGAAGGTTATCTGAACTAAACCATGATATTTTCGGTAGCCTCAAATGCACATGAAAGCTGGATAATGAATACAGAAGTCCAAAGAAAAACTGGTGTATCTGAATTATGGCAATGGCAAAGGATATAGAATGTACCATGGATTTCCAGGATAATGAACAAATTTGTCTTAGAGGAAGTGTAGCCAGGATACTTAGAAGTGAAGTTAACTGAGCTTTATTCCTCATATTTTGGACGTGTATTCAGGGGAGGGGAGTCCCCAGAAATGGAAATCACGTTTGGTAGTGAAAAGTAGGAAGAACTTTAACAAGATAGACTGACATAGTGGCTGCAAAAATGGGTTCAATCATAGTAACAATGGTGAAGATGGCACATGGCCAGGTAGTGTTTTGCTCTGGTGCAAGAAGAGTAGTTATGAATCAGAAATGACTTACTGATACATAATAACAAAAGTAACCCTATGAAGAGCATTTAGTCAACAGAGTGGATTACGTATGCAAATGTGACAAATTACCTGAAAAGGATTAATTACCAAAATGTTTTCAAATAGAAACATAAAATCTGAATAGATCTACAATAATGTTAAACTATTGCTTACAGTCTTACACCAAAGAAAACACTGAGTCCATATAGTTTCAACAGTGAGTTCTTTCAATTATTTTCTTACAGCTTATATGATACCATCTTTCCCAAACTTTTCTGGAAATAGAGAATGAAGAAATATTTCCCAATTCATCTCTGAAAACAGTACTGTCACAAATTCCAAAGCCAAGACAAAGACTACACATGGAAAGAAAATGTAGGCAAAATGTATTGTGGATACAGACATGAAAATACTTAACATAGTATAGAAAATAAGTCCAGTAATATACAAAAAATACTGTAAATCATGACAAATTTAGATTTTGCCCCCAGGAAAACAATGTAGGTTAAATACTGAAAATGAATTGAAATAACATACTACATTAATAAATAAATAATCATAACCACATTATCATCTAATTAGATGCAAAGAAAGCATTTGATAACATTCAGAACCCACTCATGAGAAAACCTCTCAAGATAAAAAATATGTATATAAAAAAGGAGGAAAAACACTTCTGGCCAACATGACATCACAGACAGAAGAAAGTACCACATCATCCCTCTATCCCTCCTGAAAAACTAAATAAAACAGAGATAAATGCCAGTGCTGCAACCTGAAGTGTCAAACGAAGAGACAACTATCTCAGTCAAACACCTAATGTAGTAAGAATCTACATAGTCTTAGAGGAAGTAAAATATCCTGAAAGAAAACAAGAATGAAAACACATCATACCAAAACCTTTGGAACACAGCAAAGGCAGCCCTAAGAGGTCAACTTACACCAAAAGATAGCCAGCCAGGCCAAGTGCCGTCATCAAAATAGGTGTCATAATAAGAACAGAGAGTGAGAGGAGAAACAAGAGGAAGCCACCTATCAGCTAACCCAGCAGGGATTCACCATCTTTGACACTTGTCTGAGATAAGCAGACAGGGACTGTGTAAAAGTAGATTAATAGAATCTTAGCAGAAAGTAAAATACCTAGTATTCAGCAATACACACTTTCCTATCCCCCATCATATCCCTGCTGCTCTGCCTATAACACTTCCTAGCTAGCTGAAGTGGTTCAGTCAGTGAGCAAGTGCAGCATCCATGCTACTTGGATTCACCCCACCCACATCAGAGGTTCATAGATGGAGAATAAATGAAAGCACTTTTAGAAGCCCCCATCAGGACACATATCAGCTAGTAGCTAGCAATATGTGCTTTCCAACTCTATGAAAGGACTACATAGAGTCATTATACAAAAGATAATTGGTTGATACTGTATCAATTCTAGAGGCAGTATGTGATCAAGAGCCAATGATGTTGAAGGAAACAGTCAAAGCTGCATTGAAGGAACTGATGAAAGCAAAGCTCTAGGAATTCATGGAATATCAACTGAGATATTTTAACAAACAGATGTAACACTGGAAGTGCTCACTAATCTATGTCAAAAAATTTGGAAGACAGCTACTTGGCCAATTTACTTGAAGAGATTATATTTATACTTATTTCCATGAAAGTTAATCCAAGCAAATGTGGAAATTATTGAACAATGTCATTACTATCACAAGCAAGTTAAGATTTTGCTGAAGATCATGAAAAAGCAGCTGCAGCAGTATATTGACTGTGAACAAAAGAGTTAAAGGGCATGATCAGCCACCTTGACATCACAGACGTATATAGGTCACTCCACTGAATAGCTGCAAACTACACATTATTTTCCACAGAACAAAGAATGTTCTCCAGACCAGAAAACACCTTAGGCCACAGAGCAACAACAACAAAATCCAAAACACTGAGGTCACAGAAAGCATCTTCCCTGACTGCAAAACCATCAAAGTGGACATTAACAATGAAAAGAACAAGGAAAATAATTCACTTACATGAAAATTGACTACACCCTGCTTAATAACCACTGGATAACAGAATGAAAGAAAAGAAGAGTGAAAAAAAAAATCCTAAAATAAAACAAGAATGAAAACACATCATACCAAAACATTTGGAACATAGTGAAGGCAGCCCTAAGAGGTCAGTTTACACCAAAAGACGGCTGGCCAGGCCAAGTGCCATCATCAAAATAGGTGGGAAAAAATTGAAAGTTTAGCCTCACAACTCAAATAGATACAGCCAAAACAACAACAACAAAAAATTCTACCAGAAGAAAGGAAATAATAAAGATTAGAGATGAAATAGATAATAGAAAAACAGCATAAAGAATCAACAAAACCAAAAGTTGGTTCTTTGAAAAGATCAGCAAAATCAACAAACTACTGGCCAAACTGACCAAAGAAAATCAGAAGAGAAATGAAATAACCCAAATGGGAAATAACACAAGGGACATTAAAACAAACCAAATTTAAATAAAAAGAATCATAACAGAATAATGTAAAAAGCTGTAGTCCACAGTATGTAAATTATAGCATTATACTAAAAAGAGTGGCTAATTAATGAATTCACATATCTTTCAGATGGAAGTACAGTTAAGGTAATACAAAGAAGTCAAAGTGTGGCTTAAACTGAGAACATTAAGGGAGAATAGTGGAATAGCCACAAAGGAAACTGACAGTACTACACAACAAAACAATAAATGGAATCTCAAAGTCTCAGAGGATATAAAACCAACATTGAAAAATATTAAAAGAAGAAAATATTACTGAGGTTAACACTTTGGACAGGAATGGATTGGACTTGGGGACATAATGTGACCATATGATGTGTGTACTTTACGGTTCTATGAATCCATAGGATGCTGTCCTACTGACCTCCTACTAGAAGGGAGAGGCGAGAGTGAAGAGGAGGGGACAGGAGATTTTTAAGAGGATATGACATGTAGATAATGGAAAGAAAGAGTGTGCTGCCACCAGATAAGGATAGCAGACAGAGCTGCAGATAGGCAGGCATGCAAATTTAATTTGGATTGTATACTTTCACTCAATCACAATAAAAAAAAGAAAAGGATAAAAAGGAAACTTTTAAAGCAAAACAACTCACAACAGAGTATTAAGTGGAACAAAGAAACTGTTAGCAACACACAAAAACAGGCACCAAAATGACAGCACTGAATTCGCACTTGTAAATAAATACAACAAATGCAAATAAGTTAAATGAACCAATAAAGAGACAAAGAGTAACAGGTTGGATTAAAAAGCAATACCTGTCTATATACTGTTTACAAGAAACACATCTTAGACTCAAAGATATGAACAAATCAAAACTCAAAGAATAGAAAAGCAAATACTCCTACCAAGCTACCAAAATGCAAAGTAGAACAGGCAGGGCAATATCAATCTCAGATAAATAAATTTTTAAGTAAAATCCACCATTGTGGACAAGGATAGCCACTATTTATTGCTTAAAGGGTTAATGCATAAGAAGTATGTAACAATATTAAATATTAACACATCCAACAACAGAGCTTCTAAATGCTGACAACACTGAAAAGAGAGATACATTGTTGCACAATAATACAGAAGACTTCAACACCCCACTGTACATAATGGACAGAATGTCTGGAAAGAAGCTCAATAAAGATACAGAAGATTGTATTGCAGCAATCAACCAGCTCAAACTCATGGTCATCTGAGGTCTGACAGTTAAGTGCATGAAGTTGCCACCATGAGTTTATGTTGGCAGCACTGTGCAAACAACTCGGTAAGGTTTCATAACCTTGGTATGTCAGTGTCTCACAGCTGTGGTTGTGTTGATATGTGGTACTGTCTTGCTGAGTGGTGTTCCTTATTGTTGTTGAGTGTTTTTGTGTGCCATTGAGAGAATGTCAAAACTTGAATTAAAGCAGTGGACAAACATTTGATTTCTTTTTAAACTTGGCAGAAGTAGAAATGAAATCAGGGACATGTTAGTCTAAATTTATGGTGATAATGCCATGAGTAGACAGCAGTGAACAAATAGATTAAACATTTTTCTGAGGGGAGAGAAAGCATCATGGATGACGAGCATTCAGGGTGGCCAATGACAAGCAGAAATGACAAAAACATTGCAAAAATTCATCATATTGCACATCAAAATTGCTGGCTGACTGAGAGAAGCATAGCAGATCAAGTAAATGTTGATAGAGAAATGATTAGGATAATCCTAATTGAAAATCTTGGCAGGAGAAAAGTGTACGCAAAAGGGTACTGAAGTAATTCACTAATGAACAAAAGCAAAGGAGAGTGAAAGTTAACCAAGACTTTTTGGAAAGACAAGATGATGTTTTGGGCTGTGTTATCAGTGATAAAAAAAAATGTGGTTGTACCAACATGACCCTGAAACAAAGTACTAAAGTGTACAATGGAAGTCAGCCAATTCCCCATGACCAAAATGTTCTGTCAGTCCAAATCAAGAGTCAAAACAATGCTGCTAACCTTTTTTTGATATCAGAGGGATGACTCATTATGAATCTGTACCAAACGGACAAACAGTTAAGCAAGCTTACTATTTGGAAGTGCTGAAAATGCTGTGTGAAAAAGTTAGATGAAAACATCCTGAACTTTCTGCCAACAACTCATGGCTGTCACGTCACAACAATGCACTATCTCACACAGCACTGTCTGTGAGGGAGTTTTCAGCCAGCAAATAAATAACTGTATTGGAACACCCTCCCTGCTCAACTGTTCTGGCCCCCAATGACTTTTTTCTGTACCCAAAGATAAAGGAAATATTGAAAGGAAGACATTTTGTTGATACTGAGGACATCAAGGTAATGCAAAGACAGCTCTGATGGCCAATTCAGAAAAAAAGAATTCCAAATTTAGTTTGAAGGTTTGAAGTCTCCAGTGTTGAAGCATGGCTTCCCAAGGGTTGTACACCAAAGGTGGTTGTAGTGATATTCAGCAATGAGGTATGTAGCACTTCTTCTAGGATGAGTTCACAAACTTAATTGACAGCCCTTCTATACAAAAATTAGTTGGACTACTTTACATCAACAAAGAGACTGTCAAAGAAGAAATCACCAAATCAATACTATTTATAATAGACCACAAGAAGGTAAAATACCTAGAAATACATCTAACCAGAGATGTATGAAAATTCTGCAATAAACCAAAAGAGACTCATGTAAGTGGAGAAACCTACCTTACTCATGGATAGGAAGACTTAACATTTTGAGAATATCTATTCTACTCAAAGTGAACTATATATGCAATGTAATCCCAATACAAATTCCAGTTATCATTTTTTAAAGATTTGGAAAAAAAAATCACCAACTTCAGAAAGGAGAGAAGTAAAGCAGATAAGTAAAGCATTACTGAAGAAAAAAGACAATGTGGGAGGCCTCATTATCTGACCTTAGATCCTATTACATTGTCATGGTAATCAAAATAGCCTGGCAGTGTCAAAAAATAAAAAAGAAAGAAAACCCGGACACATAGACTGACAAAACAGAATAGAGAATTCAGAAGGGACACCATCCAGGGCAGAGTCAAGATGGCAGACTAAACACACGTCTACCTAAATCCCTCTGGCAACAAAGATCTGATATGATAGTTAAACGGAGCCTTATGCACATCTAGTGAGCCCTGGGATGCGGCATAGGGCTGTTAATTGAACATAAAACCTCCTCTTTTTCACTGACCCCACTCTCAGTGAGCACAGGCTTGCCCAGACCAAAGGTAACTCACCATTTTGACTTTTTTTTCCTCTGTCTTGGTAGGTGGGCAGAACTGGGACATGACCAGCTGCTGGTCTCGGACGCACTGTTAATGGGATCAGTGAGTGTAATTGCCAGGTGCCTGGCTTTGGACTCCATACACCTCAGGTCCTCTGGCCTATCGGAAAACAGAGAAGCCCAGGCAGAGGCCCCAGCAGGACGTGGTTCCCAGGCTGGGAGGTGGCTCCTGCCAGGGGGAGAGTGCTTTTATAGTAAGGAGGCAGTGTTTTGCAGTGTCACCTCAGGTGGAGGCAGTGGACTCTGGGCATTTTGGCACTCTTGGCCTCTCTTTCTGCCAGGAGCCTGGTCATGGCTGGCTGGGAGCTTGTATGAGAAGGAGACGTCATTTTGTTTTGCTGGGAGGCAGGGTCATCCATACAGAAACTCCAGCTAGACCTAATTCCTGGGCTGAGAGGCAGTTCCTACCTAGAAGAGACTGCTTTTGTAACAGAAAAACATAGATCTACACAATATTGGCTACAGCTGGGGCATGACAGCAGAGGGCAGCAGGCCAGTAGCCTTTCTGTATTTTGAGCTAGTTTACAACATTGGGTGTTCAATATAGAGGTGCTTACTTTGTCAGTTGGAAAGAGGGACCTCTACAACTGAAAACCTGACTGATTTTGGAAGATGCCAAATACTTTTTACTTCTCATCTTAAGACAGCCTAGAGAAACAACCGTGGTACATCTTCACAGAATCTCTCCAACTTCTACTGACCCACGTGATGCCCCAAAAGCAGCAGACACTTGAGAGAACAGTAACCTGGAAGTCACCAATGGCATCAGAAGGCCCCCAAAAGAAACCACCTCAGAACTTCCCAGACAAAGAAGCTTTTCTGAAACTATCAGATGGTGAATACAAAAGAATTATATAGAGAGCCTTCCTAGACCTTATACAAAATGCAGAAGAGCAAAACAAAAAATTAAGCAAGCTGTTCAATCTGATGGAACATCAATACTCAGAAATCCAACAGATCAAGAAAAAAATCAAAGACATACAAACTTCAATTCAAAGCCAAGAAAACAGAATGGAACAAATGGAAAACAGAATTTCTGATTTGGAAGACAGGGCCACTGATTCCAGCATCTATGAGGAGAAATCAGAAAAAAGAAACAAGAAAAATGAAGAAGCATTAAGAAGCATATAGGACTCCATTAAGAAGGACAATTGACAATTAATTGGAGTTTCTGAACAGGGAGAGACAGCTGAGAACACAGAGAGTATTGTGGCTGAGCCTCTGACAGAAAACTTCCCAGAAATCATGAAAGAAGAGAATCTAGATATCCAAGATATGTATCGAACACCACTCAATATAGATCTCAATAGGAAGACTCCAAGACATATTATAATTAAGCTCAACAAAATGAAACATAAGCATAAACTCTTAAAGGCAGCAAGACTCAAAGTAAAGCTGACATTCAGAGGGAAACTCTGGAGGATTTTGTCAGATTTCTGAGGAGAAATGATGCTGGCACCGAGACAGTGGCATGACAAATTCAAAGCCTTGAAGGAGAAGAACTTCCACCTAAGAATTACATATCCTCCAAAACTATCTTTCAAATATGAAAATGAAATTAAGACATTTGCAGATCAACAGAAACTCAGAGATTTTGTAAAAACCAAACCAAAGCTACAAGAAATATTGAAAGAATCTCTTGGCTTGGAAGAACAAAACCACTAACTTTGTATTTTAGAAGGACACGTTATCCAGAACCCTACTCAGTTAGAGAAGGCTCCAAACACAATCAAAGTCATAGTAGTGATAGAAACAATCTAGTAATTGTATCATGTAAACTATGATGTTATCATATTAAAAATAGGGGTGTACTGCCATTGTTATAGTCCTTCCAGATGGAGAGGAAGTTGACAAGAATGGTAGTAATAAAAATTGGGGTTCTATATAGTTTACAAAGTGGAATCATAGGGGCAGCCGTAAAACACAATGAAGAAACAACATATCATATCAAGAAATGTAATACAGGAGTCTAAACAACCCTTAAAAAGGTGAAAAACCAACTCACAAAGAAGGTCACAGAACAGATTAATAAGAACAACACAGAAAATATAAACACTAAAATAAACATATCACAATGGCAGAACTGAACATACAACTATCAATAATTACATTGAATGTGAATGGACTGAGTGCTCCAGTAAAGAGACAATGAGTGACATCTTGGATCAAAAGATACAACCCATCTATATGTTGCCTACAAGAAACTCACTTTAGACCTAAAGATATGAACAAACTAAAAATCAAAGGATGGAAGAATATATATCAAGCTAACAATGAACAAATAAGAGCAGGTGTGGCAATTCTAATGTCAGATAAAATTGATTTTAGTGTAAAATCCACCGTCATTGACAACGATGGACAGTATTTATTACTGAAAGTTTGAATACACAAGCAGGACTTAACAATATTAAATATTTATGTACCTAATATTAGGGCACCTAAATATGTCAAAGAAACACTGACTACATTCAAAAAGGAGATAGATCACACCACAATAACAGTAGGAGACTTCAGCACTCCACTCGCAATATTGGACAGATCATCTAGAAAAAAGGTCAGTAAAGACACAGAAGATCTTATTGCCAGAATTAACCATCTAGACCTCACTGACATATACAGAACTTTTTATCCATCAGCGGACAACTGTACCTTCTTCTCCAGCACACATGAAACATTCTCCAGAATAGACAATGTGTTAGGACATAAAGCAATTCTCAAAAAAATCCATACCATTGAATTAATATAAAGCGTCTTCTCAGAGCATAAAGCCATAAAAGTCAGAGTCAATAGCAGAAAAAACATAAATAGAAAACAGAACTCATGGAAACTGAACAACACTTTGCTCAAAAAGCCATGGGTTATAGAAGAAATCAAGGATGAAATAAAAAAATTCACGGATTCCAATGAGAAGGAAAACACTTCCTACCAGAGCCTATGGAACACAGCCAAAGCAGTGCTCAGAGGTCAGATTATCTCCATAAATGCACACATTTGGAAGGAAGAAAGAAACCAAACCAAAGAACTGACTCTACAGCTTGAACAAGTAGAGAGAGAACAGAAGAACCCCTCAGGCACCAGGAAAAAAAAAAAAAAAAACAGATCATAAAGATCAGAGCAGAATTAAATGAATTAGAGAATAGAAGAACAATTGAAAAAATTGAAAAGATCAAAAGCTGTTTTTGAAAAGATCAACCAAATTGACAAACCATTGGCTAAACTTACTAAAGAAAAACAGGAAAGGAAACAAACAATCCAAACAAGAAATGAGAGGGGAGTTGTCACAACAGATGCAGCAGAAATAAAAAATATCACAGCTGAATACTATCAAAGACTGTATTCTAACAAATTGAAACTCCTAGAGGAAATGGACAAATTCCTTGATTCGTGATATGAATTATCACAAGGTGAAGCAGAACAACTTAATAAACCCATCACAAAAGAAGAGATTGAAAAAGTCATCAAAAAACTTCCAACCAAAAAAAATCCCAGGCCTGGATGGCTTCACCACAGAAGTCTACCAAGCTTTTGGAGCAAACTTATCTCCAATACTACTGAGACTATTTCACAGTATAGAAAGGGATGGAACACTCCCAAGTTCATTCTATGAAGCCAGCATAACCCTGATACCAAACTCAGGGAAAGACCCAGCCAAAAAGAAGAACTACAGACCAATATCGCTCATGAGTCTAGATGCAAAAGTCTTCAACCTAATTCTTGCCAGTAGAATACAACCACATAGCCAAACAATAATCCAACATGACCAAGTTAGATTCATACCAGGGATACAAGGTTGGTTCAGCATCAGAAAAACAATTAATGTGATCAACCACATAAATACTACAAAAGACAAAAATCACCTGATCTTGTCTAATGATGCCGAAAAGGCATTTGATAAAGTCCAACACCCATTCAAGCCAAAAACTGTCAGCAAAATAGGATTAGATGGCTGGAAAGGCTGTGGAGAGATTGGAACACTCCTATACTGTTGGTGGGATTTCAAAATGGTGCAATCACTTTGGAAAGCAATGTGGTGCTACCTTAAAATAATGGATATAGGTATACCATTTGAACCAGTAATTCCACTGCTTGGAATATATCCTACAGAATCAAGACCGTTCACTCCAATGGATACATGCACATGAATGTTCATCACAGCACAGTCCACAATAGCAAAAAGACGGAATCAACGCAGATGCCCAACAACAGAACGGACAGGTAAACTACAGTGTATATACTTAGTGGAACACTATGCAATGTAAAAGGACAACGATGATAGCAGGAAATGTCTCTTAACCTGGTTTCAACTGGAGGACATTATGTTGAGTGAAAGCAGTCAGCAACAGAAGGACAAACATTGCATGAGACCCCTACAGTAACAACTTAAAAGCAAACTCATGCATAACAGAAAAGACTCTTTTATGGCTGCAAGGGTGGGGAGGGCGGGAGGGTAGGGGGGAAGGCTTAGATTAGATAGTTGTTAGAAATTTGGCTGGGTGAAATTGGTGACAGCACACATTAGTAAGATCAATATTAACGGGACTTCAATACAACTTGCGTACTCCTCCCATCTTAACTCAATATTGCAAGGAAAGAGTAGCTGGAGTGGCGGGTGGGGTCAGGGACCTTGCTCTCAGGGGAAATAGAGTCCAGTTGGGACAACTAGTGTTTTGCTAACACGGTCTCTCCGCACCCCACATTGGTGAGTGGCGTCTGGGGTCTTAAAAGCTGCCAAGCTGCCATCTGAGGATACAGCAAATGGTCCCAACTCAGCAGGAACAGATGATCACCAAGGTCCATAACAACATGGGGGAAAGAGAATCCAGAAGACAGAGAGACCCACGTGAGTGGATGTCTACATCGGCTTGTGACCGGAAGAACCAGACGGTACCCAGCTACCACAGTGATAAACGCGATGGAGCTCACAAAGTTGAGTCTCACTGCAACACAAGTATAAATAGGGGTACACCCTGAGATCTCCACTAAAAGACCGCAGTTGACGGTCCAGGGGCCTCAGAGTTCTCCTAGGAGTGGGGACCCCGGCCTTGATGCTGCCCCTGTCAATAAATCATAATGAAGGTCAACTTTTCAGATAGCAATGGATTGGACTTGGTGATGCAGTGTGACCATATTGTGTGGGCACCTTATGGTTGTAGGCATCCATAGGAGGTCATCCTGTTGACCTCATACTGGAGGAAGGGGAATGGGTGGAGAGGAGAAGATAAGAGACTGTTGGGAAGATAAGACCTGCATGGAGCAGAGAGGAGGAGTGTGCTGTCGCCGTTCAGGTGGAGCAGTGGAGGCTGCATGTAGGTCAGCATGCAAATTTATATGGGAATGTGCATTTTCATTCAATCATAAGAAAGAAAAAAAAAGAAAAACAAAGGATGCCATCCACTTGTGAATAGCTGATAACTGACAAATGTCCAAAGTCTCTAATGGGGGTGTGAGGGGAAGTCTCTTTAACAAATAATTTTGTCAAAACTGGATAACCATCTGCAAAAAAAGCTGAAAAAAGATCTATCTCACACCTTACATGAAATACTAACTCAAAATGGATCAAGGACCTAAATGTCAAATCTAAAATGATAAAGATTATGGAAGAAAAAAATGATACAGATAAGCTATATTGTTCTTGTTATTTACTGCTGTTTTCTGGGTCCCAACTCATAGAGGCCTATGGACAACAGAATGAAATACTGCCCATTCTTACCCCATGTCCACAATCATTTTTATGTTTAAGCACAGTTTTGCTGCCACCACGCTGACACATCAACATTTGTGTCAGTTCATCTCATTGAGGGTCTTCCTCGTTTTTGCTGACCCTCTACTCTACCAAGCATAATGTCCTTCTCCGGGGACTAATCTTTCCAGACAACATGTCCAAAATATGTAAGGCTCCGTCTCCCTATCTTTGCTTCCAAGGAGCACTCCCACTGTACTTCTTTTGGAACAGATCTGTTTGTTCTTTTGGAAGTACGTGATACATTCAATATTCTTCTATAACACAACACAAAGATGTCAGTTCTTCTTTCTTCCTTATTCACTGTCCAACTTTCATATGCATATGATGCAATTAAAAATAGCATGGCTTGAGTCAGGTGCACCTTTGTCTTCAAGGTGACATATTTACTTTTCAGTACTATAAAGGGATCCTTTGTGGCTGATTTTCCCAGTGCAGTGCATCATTTGATTTCTTGATTGCTGCTTTATGGGCATTGATTGTGGAATAAAATAAAATGGAATCCTTGATAACTTAAATTCTTTCTCCATTTGTCACAGTGCTGCCTTCTGATACAGCTGTGAATGTCTTTGTTTTCTTGATGTTGAGGTGCAATCCATACTGAAGGCTGTGGTCTTTGATCTTCATCAATATATATTTCAAGTCCTCTTCAGTTCCAGCATGCAAGGTTGTATCATTGGAGTAATACAGGTTGCTCATGAGCCTTCCTCTAGTCCTGTTGCTTCCTTCTTCTTCTTATATTCCAATTTCTTGGATTATTTGTTTGCATACTGATTGAAAAGGTGTGGTGAAAGGACACAACCTTGACACACACCTTCCTAACTTAAAACTATGCACTGTCCCCTTGTTCTCTCAAAGTGACTGCATCTTGATCCATGTACAGATCTCCTAAGAGCAAAATCAAGTGAAAGCTCTAACACACAGCATAAACAGACTATAAAATATTACTAGCAATGCACAAACAGCAGAAGAGAAAATAGGTAAATGGGAACTATTAAAAATTAAACACTTACACTCATCCAAAGACTTTACCAAAAGATTAAAAAGACTGCCTACAGCCTGGGAAAGAGTATTTGTCAAACAGAAATCTGATCACCATCTAGTCTCCATAATGTACAAAGTAGTGCAAAATATTAACAAGATAAAGACAAATAACCCAATTAAACAATGAGCAAAGGACATGGAAAGATATTTCTCCAAAGAAGACATCCAGGAAGCCAAAAGACATACGAGGAAATGTTCATGGTCATTAGCTATTACAGAAAGCTAAATCAAAACTACAGTGAAATAATATCTTACCCCAACAAGGTGTTAATCCAAAAAACACAAAATAACAAATGTCAGGAAGGCTGTAGAGAGATTGGAATTCTTCTGTACTGCCAGTGGAAATAAAAAATGGTACAACCTCTTTGGAAAGAAATATGTTGTTTTCTCAAAAAACTAGAAATAGGAGTGCCTTATGATCCAGTAGTCCCACAGCTTGGAATACATGCTATAGAAATAAGGAGTATCATATGAATAGATACATGCACATGTATCTGTGCACAATAGCAAAATCAAGGAATCCATCAGGTGTCTATCTCACATGAACAGATAGACAAACTGGTATATTTACACAACGGAACACTATGCAATGATAAAGAACAAATATGATTTCAGGAAGCATCTCATTACCTTGAATCACTGGGAAGACATGCTGAATGAAATCACTCAGCTGCAAAAGGACAAATATTGTATGAGACCACTATTAAAGGAACTTCAGTAAAAGCTTATACACAGAAGAAAACAATCTTTGACAATCACAAGGGTGGGAAAGGAGGAAAAGGGATACTTTAGTTTGGATAGTCAGTAGGAATTCAGCTAGATGAAGGGAGTGACAGCACTCAGTCAAAGGGAAGTCAGAAAAAGTGGACTGCATCATAAGCTAAAAACTTTTCCAAATACAACACTACGTTTCAAAGGACAGAGTATCAGCATCAGGGGTCTAGGTACCATGGTTTCAGGGGACATCAAGATCGATGGACGTAACTATTTTTTTACCTAAGAAATTGTTCTGCATCCCATATTGGTGAGTGATGCTTGGGGCCTTAAAAGTCAGCAAGCTACTGTCTAAGGAACATCCATTGGTCTCTGGAGCAGATGAAAACAAAGAACGTCAAAGACATGAGGAAAATATGAGCCCGGGAACAGAAGGGCCCATATAATTGGGAGATTATATCGGCATGAGACAGAAGACCTAGATGGTGCACTACCACCCACAAAGACTGCTCTGACAGGGAATACAATGTAGAGTCCCTAGTGAAGCAGGAGAAAAAGGGGTGTGCAGATCTAGAACTCTGTTAATGGCCTGACATCCTGGAGGGCCCCCTGAGAATATGGCCCCCGGACTTGCTGCTGGCCCAGAGCTGAAACTAGCAAACAAACTAATTCTTCAGACAAAGATGAGATTGGACTGTGGGACACAGAGTGATGCAGGTTGTGTGTGTACATCTTAGCTTAATATATACTTGTATATGTGGCTGTCTAACTAGTTTTTCTCTAGAGGAAAGAGGAGAATGGAGAGGATGGGACAAGTGTTGGTTGAGTGGATACTGGAATTACAAAGTAGAAAAGAGGAGTGTGCTGTCACAAGGTGAGATAGAGTTGCATAGAGCATAGAGGTGTGTGTTCTTGGTTTTATATGGCAAATTGATTTGGATTATAAACTGTCACTCAATCACAATAAAAATAAAATTTTAAAAATTAGATAGTTGCTAGAAATCTGGTTGGGTGAAATCGGTGATAGCACACATTAGAAACAAAGACAATATTAAGGAGACTTCAGCATAACTTGAATACTCCTTCCACCTTAAGCCAATATTGCAAGGACAGAGTAGCTGAGGCAGGGGGCAGGGGACCATGCTCTTAGGCGAAACTGAGGCCAATTAGCACAACTAGCATTTTGCTAAGAGGTCTCTCTGCACCCCACATTGGTGAGTAGCATCTGAGGTCTTAAAAGCTGCCAAGCTGCCATCCGAGGGCACAGCAAATGGTCCCAACTCAACAGGAACGGATGCTCACCAAGGACCAAAATGACGTGGGGCAAAGACAACCTAGAAGATAGAAAGACCCACATGAGTGGGTGCCTACATCGACTTGGGACCAGAAGAACCGGATGGTGCCCTGTCACCACCAATGATAGCCGCGATGGAGCTCACTAAGTTGAGTCTCACCGGCAACACAAGAATAAAAAGCGTGCATCCTGAGATCCACTAGAAGACCTCAGTTGATGGTCCAGCGGTTTTGGGGTTCCCCTGGGAACATGGCCCTTGGCCCTGAGGCTGCCCTTGCCCATAAATCATAACGAAGGTCCACTCTTCGGACACGAATGGATTGGACTTGGTGATGCAGAGTGACCGTATTTTGGATGCACGTTATGGTTCTATGCATCTATAGGATATCGTCCTGCTGACCTCTGGCTGGAAGAAGGAGAGTGGGTGGAGAGGGGGGAAAGGAGGCTGTTGGGAGGATGAGACATGTATGGAGTAGTGAGGAATATTGTGCTGTCACCGGGCAGGGAGAGCAGTGGAAGCAGCATAGAGGTGGGCATGTAAATTTATACAAGAATGTACATTTTTCACTCAGTCATAATTAGAGAAAAAAGGAAAGCAAAAAAAAAAATTAGCAAAGCGTGTAGCACAGTCTCAACTCTCACTTTTGACTGCATACAATCTACATGACTTTTATACACACTTTCAAGCTAACATTGTCTCATAGAAATTTCTGGGATAATAAAAATGTGTCTGCACCAAATAATATAGCAGACACTAGAGGCACATGGCTGTTGAGCACTTGAAATGTAGGTATTGTGACTGAGAAAATAAATCTTAATTTTATCTAATTTCATTTACATTTAAATAGTCACATATGCCTGGGTGCCACCAAACTGGGCAGCATAGTTCTAATCAATATTAATTAAGTACCAAATAAATAAACAAAAATAAACAAAAGCCAAAGTGTCACAGTCTTTCTTAAATATCTATGTAATTTATTCTTTTATTCATTGATAAATCCATTAAACTTTTGTTGAACACCAACTGCATTCTGGTTTTGTTATGGCAACTGAAGGGTTAAAATAATAAAATATGGTAGAAAGAGAGAAATCCCTTTAGCTTTCGAACTTTTTTAAAAAAAATTCATTTTGTCTGATCTAAATACAATTCCATACGGAAACATTCCTGTTTAATATGTACAAAACAACACTGAGATTGGCTTTTTCATACATTCTCTACTTATCTTTTCCTTTACATTACTGAGATTTTGAGTAGCTTAACTACATGATTAAAACGCAATACAAATGTATTTGTTTGAAAATAACCTTTTAATTCCTTATCCATCATTTGTATTTGATCAGAGCCTTACTTTTAAAATATGAGCATTTCATATTTATGGCAAAAAAGAGAAATAAATAAAAGAGAAAATCATCCATAATAATTAAAGTATCAGAAAGGAAAGTAGGAAATAGTGTGAGATCATGGAAAATTTTTGGTTTGTTGCAGAGACTGTCTGATTTCCCGTGGTCTATTAAACTTTTTTTTTATTAAAAATGATTATAAACTGCTTATATCTGAACAGATTTATGGATGATAAGATCAAAATATGTAGAGGCAAGAAGTAACCTGAGCCACTGGTCAACTGGAACAGCAAACATGCAGTCCTTGATTGCAGTTTGCTTAGTGCACAAGGTAGGTATCAAATATTTTACGTTCAATTTTTAGGTGAAGCAAGGAAAACTCATAGTAGTCAAAAGAGGACACTTCGTGCATGTTGCCACTGAAAAAAAATCACTAGGCAATCATAAGTGTTCCATACCCGTGGTCAAAACTCTGTTAATGAAATATGAGGTAGACATGAAGTGGAAATAAAATTGGCAATGTAGATGGGAGAGAAATGGCAAATGATCTAGAGACACGTGCAAATTTTTTCAAGCATGCTGATTGTCTAAATCAGATTGAAGGATGTTAATTTAGAAGAATTCACAGCTGCAGAGTAGGTCACTAAATTCATCAAAGCTTTGAATTTGAACAAAAAAGGTAAGTTTGAGATTAAAGTATAACTAATACACATAAGGACTCTTTCAAAACTTATTAACATAGAAACTTCAAGATTTCAAGACTCATGGTAGGTTGCAAGACTGATGATTTTACATCCTTAAATAGTTGGTTATTCTCATGAATCAAATTGTTTCCCCCCAAAATATTTGTCGCCTTAGGTCATGATCCTCAGTATTGTATGGTTGTCTACCAGTTTGTCATCTGATTCAGTTTCCCTGTGTGTTATAAATCCTATCATTATGATGTAGTGAGGTGAATTAGTGGCAGTTATATTGACAAGATCTTCACAAGTAGATAGTGTCTTAAACCAATCTCTTTTGAATAAAAAAGAGAGAAGTGAGTGGAGACACATGCAGACCTCATACCACTGAGAAAGCAATTCAGAGTGCAGAGCTTGTCCTTTGGACATGAGTTTAGTGGGCTGAGAAGGGAAGACTGATGACAAGGACCTTCCTTCAGAGCTGACAGAGAAAGCCTGAATTTTGACTTCTAGCCTACTAGACTTTTAGTGTACTTTAACTTTTCTTTGTTAAAGTCATTCATCTGAGGTATTTCTGTTTAGGCAGTGCTAAATAACCAAGACAATTATTAAAAATGGAAAATAGTAACCCACAAAGTAAGGCAATAATTTAAACAAAAGCACAGAGTGTGATTTTTTTAGGGATTTTTTTCTTTCATAAAAATTTTAGAATCAGTTTCTCAAATTTCAAGAAGTCTTTTTTTTTTTTTTCAAATTGTGTTTTAAGGGGAAGTTTATAATTCAGGTCAGTTTCTCACATTAAAACTTACACACACTTTATTATATGACCCCTTACTGTTCTCCCCATAGTGTAACAGCACACTTCTCTGCAGCTTTCCCTGTCTATTCAATCAGCTCCTGTCCCCCTCTACATTTTCACATTGCCCACAGACAGCAGCTACCCAGTTAGTCTCTTGTATCTACTTAAGAAGCATACTCTTCACTGGTATTATTTTATGCGCTATAGACCAGTTCAATCTTTGTCTGAGAAGTTGGGTTTGAGAATGGTTCAGTTCAGAGTCCAGGGACTGTGTCTTCTGGGGACCCTTCAGTCAGTGATATCATTAAGTCTAGTCTTTTTACTAGAGTTTAAGTTCTGCAGCTCACATTTCACCCACTACATCAAAGACTCTTATTTTGAATTTCCTATAAGGGAAGTCATTGGTGGTAGCCAGGCACCATCTAGTTCTTCTAGTCTCATGCTAATATAGTCTCTGGGTTATGTCACCTTTTCTGTATCTTGGGCTCATATTTTCCTCATGTCTTTGATGTCCTTCAGTCTACTCTGCTCCAGGTTGGTTGGGATCAATTTGTGCCTCTTAGATAGCCTTTTGCTAGCTTTGAAGTCTCCAGATACCACTCACCAAAGCAGGATGCAGAAAGTTTTCTTAACAAAGAAATGTTACGTTAAATGACCCAGATGTATCCTGAAACCATGGTCCCCAGACCATGGAACTAGGTTTCTGAAAATGTTTAGTTGTATTTAAGAAAATTCCTAGCTTTTAGTTTAGTCCAATTGTGCTGGCTTCTCGTCTACCATGTACTGTCCCTCCCTTCACCTAGCTGTTGCCTATTTTATACTCCAACTCTCTCTGTCCCCATCATCATCACTATCAAAGACTGTTTTCTTCTGTGTTTAAACCTTTTAAGACCTTATAATAGTGGCCTCATACAATATTTGTCCTTTTACAACTGATTAAATTCAGTCAGTATAATTTCTTTTAGATTCCTTCATGTTATGTTTCCCAAACTCATTATTTTTTATCATTATGCTGTATTCCATTGTGTGAATATACCATAATTTGTTCATTCATCTGTTGTTGGGCACCTAATTCTACCTTTTTAGCTATTGTGGACAGTTCTTCAATGAACACTGGTGCACAAGAATCTATTAATGTGGCAAGTCCTATTTCCCTAGGATATACTTCAAGACGTGGCATTGCTGGATCCTATGCTATTTCTGCTTTTCTTAAAAAGTGCCAAATTGAGGGGGTGGGGCAAGATCACAGACTAGATCTGTATCTCCTCAATTTCCTTGAGAACTAAGGCCTAGAATGACAATCAAATGGAGCAACACGGACATAAGAGAAGCCCTAGAATCTTGCCTAGGGTTATTAGATTGGACTAGGTCTCAGGAAGTGGGAAATTATCTTTTTCAAAGATGAAATAGTGGCACACTGAGTCCTGCTTCTGCTGATGCATTGTTTGGGAGGAATGCTGTTATCTGGGAGGGGGAACTAGGTATGAGCTGGCTAATATGCTGAACTACAGAGCTTAGGTAAACAGCATATTGCACATCAGAGAGACTGTGCCTGGGACAGCTGTGTATTGACAGATCTGCTGCTGACTGAAGGCACCATTGCTCCTCCACCTTCTGTTTTCAGACCTATGCCATATATTATGCTGTTTTAATGGCGGGAAGTACAGCTTGAGTGGGACACCATCTTGGTCAGCTGGGAGGCAGGGTCAGCCACCCAAGATCTCAGCTGGGGCTAATTCTCATGTGGAGCAGCAGCCCCTGTCTGGAAAGTGTTTCTCCAGAAGAAAAGCTATGTTTAGGATGATAGTTCCTAGAGTTACAGGTGGGGCCTGGCAAAAGGGGACAACAAGGCCCTACCCTTTCCTTCTTTAAACCATGTCATAGCATAGGGGACGGCCTATAAGGTGCTTTCTTTGTCAGCTGGAAGGTGGGGCCTGCCATACCTGAGGCCCTGACTTACTTTTGCAGCTATCAGAGAGATTTTCATTCAGCAGGAAAGTATCTTTTTAAAATAAGACCACCTGGAGAAGTGACTGCTAAATGGTTCCTCAACATCTCTTCCACCCCTCACTGATCTACATCATAGCATTGACTGACAGCCCCCCAGTGCCTCCAAAAACAGAGTACTGTATTTGCCAACAAGGAGGCAGAGCCTACTACACCAGAGAGTCAGCCTGGGGCCAGTCACTACAGTATAGAGAGACAGCTGGTGACAAAAACTAGTAGTGCTCTTCCTCACCTCAGAGAACTCCCCCTTAGCTCTTGCTAACATGACAACAGAGAAACTGGACAGTTTCTAGATAGCACAAAGACAAAAATCAATAACTAACCATTTAAAGAAGCAGTCCACCATGGCTCCAGAAAACTCCCAAAATAAAGAATCAAAAAAACTTCTTAGATGGAGAAGACTTTCTGAAACTACTGGAGATTGAATACAAACAAATTGTGCATAAGGCCATCCTAGAGATTAAACAAAATGCAGCAGAACAAAAGGAAAAAATAAGTAAGCTATTTGAACTGATAAAATATCAACTATCTGAAATCCAGCAGATTGATAATAAAATTACAGAATTAGACAATTCAGTTCAAAGCCAATAGAGTAGAACTGAGGAAATAGATGCCAGAGTTAGCTATCTTGAGGATAGAGCAACTGACACCAGCATCTATGGGGAGAAATCAGAGAAAGGAATCAAGAAAAATGAAGAAGCATTAATGAACATGTGGGAATCTGTTAAGAGGAATAATCTACAAATAACTGGAGTTTATGAACAAGGGGGTATAGCTCAAAACACAGAGTATTGTTATTGAGTTGCTCACAGAAAAATTCCCCGAAATTATGAAAGAGAATATAAATATCCAAGATGCACATTGAACACCACATAATGTAGACCCCAAAAGAAAGGCACTAAGACATACTATAATCAAGTTTAATAAAATGAAATATAAACAGATGCTCTTAAAGGCAGCTAAGCTAAGAACAATGCTATCATACAGAGGAAATTCCTGTAGGCTTTTGTCTGACTTCTTTGAAGAAACCATGTTGGCAAGAAGGCAGTGAAATGACACATTCAAAGACTTGAAGGAGAAAAACTTTCAAGCAAGAATTATATATCCTGCAAAATTGCCTCTCAAATATGAAGGTGAAATTAAGACATTTACAGATAAACAGAAGCTTACAGACTTTGTAAAAAACAAAACTACAAGAAATGCTGAAAGAAACACTTTGTTTAGAGAAACAAAAACATCAAGTGTATACCTAAGGAAGCAATGCAGGACACAGAATCCAGAATCCTGCTCACTTAGGGAAGTGAATAAGCTCAAGCAAATCTAAAATATTAAAAGAAGGGAACTAGTGATCTTAACACTAAAACTATGACATCATCACACTAAAAAGGAATGTATTACAGTGGGTATAATCCTTTCAGATAGAGAGGAAATTAAAAAGATATGCAGAAATTACAGTCCAGTATAAACTTAGACTAGAAAGGGGATGATAGGGATAGCTGCAAAGCAAAACAACAGTGTGACTTATCAACACAAAAAACATAATTCAAGTATCTCAGAAAATGCAAAAGCAATACTGAAAAAATGAAAGGTCAATCCATAAAGAATGACCCAGAATAGATTAAAAGGAACATAGAAAACATCAACAATACAAAAACAAAGACACCAAAATGACAGCATTAAACATATACCTATCAAAAATTATACCAAATGTAAATGGACTGAATACTCTCATAAAGAGGCAGAGAATGACATCCTGGATCCCAAAAGACGTAACTTGTCTACATGCGGCATATAAGAAACACACCTTAGGCTCAAAGATATGGCCAAACTGAAAATCAAAGGATGGAAAAATATATACTGAGCTAACAACATACAAAGAAGAGCAGGTGTGCCAACATTAATTTCAAATAAGGTAGACTTTAAAATCCACCATTGTGGACAAGGATAACTATTTATTGCTGAATGGTTCAATGCCTAAGCATGGCATAATAATATTAAATATGCACCCAGTTCCAGAGCATATAAATACACTGAGCAAACACTGACAACATTGAAAAATGAGATAGATCATGCCACAATAATAGTTGGAGACTTCAACATTCCAATTTCAGAAAAGGACAAATCATCCAAAAAAAAAAAAAAAAACTAAGTAAAGATACAGAAGATCTTATTGTGACAATTAGCCAACTAGACTTCATCAACGTATACAGAACTTTTTACCCATAAACAGATAAGTACACCTTCTTCTCCAATGCACATGGCACATTTTCCACAGCAGACCATGTGTTAGTACATAAGGCAAGTCTCAATACAACACAAACCAATGAATTATTGCAAAGTATCTTCTTGCAACATAAAGCCATGACAACTGAAGTCAATACCAAAAAAAAAAAAAAAGGTAGGAATTTGAACCCATGGAAACTGAACAACACCTTTCTCAAAAATCCATGGGTTAAAGAAGAAATCAAGGATGAAATAAATTTATGGAACCAAATGAAAACACACACTACCAGAACCTTTAGGGCACAGTAAAAGCAGTGCTAAGAAGTCAATTTAGCTCTACAAATGCACACATCTGGAAGGAAGAAAGGATCCAAACCAAAGAGTTAACCCTACAGCTTGAACAAGTAGAAAGAGAGCAACAGAGGAACCCCTCAGACACCAGGAAAAAAAGATCATAAAGATTAGAATATAACTAAATGAATTCGTGAATAAAAGAACAATGGAAAAAAATCAACAAAACCAAAAGCTGTTTTTTTTGAAAAGATCAACAAAATTGATAAACCGCTGGCTAAATTAGAAAAGAAAAACAGGAATGGAAACAAGTAACCTGAATAAGAAATGACATGGGAGATGTCACAATGGACTCAATTGAAATAAAAAATATCATAACAGAATACTACTAAATGCTGTACTCTAACAGATTTGAAAACCTAGAGGACATGGACAAATTTTGATTCGTATCACCTACCAAAATTATCACAAGGTGAAGTAGAACAACTTAATAAACCCATCACAAAAGAAGAAATTGAAAAAGTCATCCCACAACTACCAATAAAAGAAATCCTGGTCCAAATGGCTTCCCCGGAGAATTCTACTAAACTTTAGAGAAGATATAATTCCAATAAAACTGATGCTATTTCACAGCAAAGAAAGGGATGGAATACTGCCAAATTCATTCTATGAAGCTAGCATAACCCTGACACCAAATCCAGGGAAAAAAGCCACAAAGAAAGAAATTACCGACCAATATCACTCATGAACCTTGATGCAAAACTCTTCAACAAAATTCTAGACAATAGAATTCAACAACATATCAAAAAATAATTCATGATGACCAGAGATGCAAGGCTGGTTCACCATCAGAAAAACAATTAATATGATCAGTCACATAAATAGCACAAAGGATAAGAGTCAGCTGATTTTGTCGATTGATGCAGAAAAGGCATTTGACAAAGTCCAGCACCCACTCATGCTAAAAACTCTCAGCAAAATAGGAATAGAAGACAAATTCCTCAACACAGTGAGGTGCGTCTACACAAAGCCAACTGCCTACATCATCCTTAATGGAAAAAGACTGAAAGAAATCCTCTTGGGAATGGGAACTAGACAAGAATACCCATTCTCAACTCTTCTATTCAATACTGTACTAAAGATTCTAGGCAGAGCAAATAGACAAGATAAAGAAATAAAGGACATCCACATCAGGAGAGAAGAAGCAAAAATCTCCCTATTTGCAGATGATAAGATTGTCAAGAATCCTTAATAACCCACTGGAACTAATAGAGCTCAGAAAAATATGAGGATATAAGGTAAACATAAGTCAATAAGTAGAATTCCTTTACATCACCAAAAAGATCATCGAAGAAGAAATCAGCAAATCAGTGCCATTTACTACACCCCCCAAGAACATAAAATACCTAGGAATAAATCTAACTGGAGAAGTAAGAGACCTATACAGAGAGAATTACAAGACGTCACTGCAAGAAACCAAAAGAGACTTTCATAAGTGCAGAAAGCTACCCTGCTCATACATAGGAAGAGTACATTGGTAGACTTAACACTGAAAACAGCTATTTTACCCCAAGTGATCTATGTATGCAATGTAATCCATATACAAATTCCAGTGTCAGTTTTTAATGAGATGGAGAAACAAAGCAGCAACATTTTTTGCAAAGGGAAGAAATCCCAGATATATAAAGCACCATTGAAGAAGACTCATGGCACCCTTGGCTACTGAAGAAGAGGAACACAGTGGGAGGCTTCACACTGCTTGAACTTAGAACCTATTACACTGCTGTAATAGTCAAAAAAAAAAAAAAAAAAAAAAAAACCCTGGTAATGATACAAAAAGAGACATACAGACGAGTGGAGAATAGAGATTTCAGAAATACCACCATCCTCCTATGATCAGTTGATATGTGACAAAGTCCCAAAGGTTGTAAACTGGGGTAAAAACATTCTCTTTTTTTAACAAACAGATTTGGGGCCTTTATCAATTTCAGCTGCCTGTAGATGGATGATTTTGTATTTGGATTCTGAAAGATCTTTTTGTTTTGACTGGCACAGCACTGCATTTATAGATCAGTAATTCTCTTTTCATTTGTTAAGAGTATTTGCTTAAAATTATAAGTAAATATTGAATTTTATCAAGTGGTATTTTTATATCCATCAAGATGTTCACTTTAATCTTTTCTCAATTAGTATACAGATTTGAGAAATTAGTATAGAATATATTAGTTAATTGCAATGGTGCATTAATTTTGTTAATCTACTGATGGAATAAAATCCCTAATTTAAGAAGAAAATATGCACTTATCTTCACACATGGGCTGAATCTATACTACGTTTATTTTATACTTGTTTTATTTTAATATCAGAGTTTTTTTTAGGATTTGTCAAATGACTTTTTCTGTACTCAGTAAACTGTTATTTCTTAGAAACTCAGTTATGCTTCTGTTAGAAGTTACTAATAAAACCATTTGCTGTTAGTTGTCATTGAGTCAGTTCTGACTCATAGTGACCTTATGAACAACACAATAAAACACTTCACAATCCAGTGCCATCCTCAGTTGATGTTATGCTTGAGACCATTGTTGTAGCCACTGTGCCAACCTAGGGTTTTATAGAAAAAGTTTTGGGGCAGTTGTTTATTTTATGGTTTATTGGTCAATTTGGATTAAGAGGTAAAAGTCTTCGGGCAATTTCAATATTTTTAAGAGACAATTCAATTTCTTTGATGATTTCAAAATGATGAGAAGATAGTATGATCTCCTATACTCATCAACAAAAGCAATTTAAAACAAAAATGCTAATAAACATTTGTTTGTTTTATAGCTATATGTTTAATTAAATGCTTTTCCTGGAAAATATCTATTTTAAAATTAAGCCAAGCCAAGTGCCGTTGAGTCGGTTAAAATTAAGGTTTTTAAAAATTACTTCTTATTTAAGTTTTAATCGTGGTAATTTTTACTAAACTTTAACTTTTTTTATTATGACTGAGTGAAAATATACATTCCCATGTAAATTTACATGCCCACCTATATGCAGCTTCCATTGCTCTCCCTGCCCAGTGACAGCACACTATTCCTCTCTGCTCCATACATGTCTAATCCTCCCAACAGTCTCCTTTCCCCTCCTCTTCACCCACTCTCTTTCCTCCAACCAGAGGTCCGCAGGATGATATCCTGAGATCTCCACTAAAAGACCTCAACTGATGGTCCAGTGGTTTCGGGGTTCCCCTGGGAGCATGACCCCTGGCCCTGATGCTGCCCTTGCCCGTAAATCATGACGAAGTTCCACTCTTCGGACACAAATGGATTGGACTTGGCCATTCAGAGTGACCATATATTGGATGCACTCTATGGTTCTATGCGTCTATAGGATATCATCCTGCTAAACTTTAACTTTTAGGTTAACTGTTTTTCTCATACACATCAAGTCTTGATGTGTATTTAGTGGTCAATAAATAGTGGTAACATTAGTAGGTGTTACCTATATTTCTTTTTACTATCATGACTCATGAAGAATATTATCAACATTTTACGATCTCTCAAATTTATTGACATTTGAGTTGTGACTCAGCCTGTGAACACTCTTGTAAATGTTCCAGTGCTACTTGTGGAAAAGGTATATTCAATTAGAAGAATGCAAATAGATTTAAAAATTATTTATAATGACACATCCATATAATTAAACTCTTTACTTTCTTCTTCTACTTTTTAATCTTATTGTAAAAACTTGAAAAATATAAAACATTCTACAACTATAATTTTCTTAAATTGCTCAGTTATGTGATATTATATAAATAACGTTTCCTGCGTTCCAATAATTTTACTACTCTTTGACTTGACAGCACTGGGCTTGTTTCCTTCATGGTTTAAAGTCAGGAAAGGTGTGTGTCAGGGTTGTACCCTTTCACCACATCTTGTTAATCTGTATACCCAGCAAATAATCTGAGAAAGTAGACTAAACAAAGGAGGCATCAGGATTGGAGGATGATTCATTAACAATCTGTGTACGCTGATGACACCACTTTACTTTCTGGAAGTAAAGAAGATTTGAAAAAGTTACTGATGAAGATCAAGGGCCACCACCTTCAGTATAGATTATACCTCAACATCAGAAAAACAAAAATCTTCACAACTGGACCAGTAAGCAACATCATGATAAATGGAGAAAAGATTTAGGTTGTCAAAGATATCATTTTACTTGGGTCCACAATCAATGCCCATGGAAGCAGCAGTCGAGAAATTAAAAGACACATTGCACTGGGAAAATCTGCTGCAAAGGATTTCTTTAAAGTATTCAAAAGTAAAGATGTCACCTTGAAAACTAAAATGCACCTGATCCAAGCTGTGGTATTTTCAACTGCATCATAAGCATGCAAAAGCTAGACAATGAACAAAGAAGACAGAAGAAGAATTGATGCATTTGAATTGTGGTGTTGGAGAATGCTGAATGTACCATGAACTGCCAAAAGAACAAACAAATCTGTTCTAGAAGAAGTGCAAACAGAGTGCTCCTTGGATACATTCTGCTGTGGAAACTCACACTGAAGGAAATTAATTGAAAACTTATATTTTGGAAGCCTCTAGGGTCGCCATGAGTCGGATCTGACTCAATGGCACTTGGCATATTTTGGAATAAATATGCATAAACATGATACTAATGCTTGCAGTGTTAAATGTTTCACATAGTATTTCCTCAATCAGACATTTGTTTCAAGTATGCCAAAAAGTGTCTTTTCAAATAACTTTAGGATCCAAATTTGCTACTAAATTATTATAGAAATCATTTCCCTTCTGACAGTCTCTATTGTAGAGCAGAACAACATTTTGTCTTATGCATAGCACCAGTTTTAAGACAGTGCTTACATAATGTGCTATCATTAACATGAGGAGATTAAGACATGAATAGAACAATGGTAAAACTTGTTTATCATTGGAAAGCAAAATGTATTAACTGTTTCATTTAAAACACATTTAATGCGAGTTAAGGAAAAGATAATACAGATACTACTACAATAACTGACCTGAAATTAAAATATTCTAGAATTTCATGATTTCCTTAGTCTCAGGCTCTCAGATGTCCTTAGGCTTAGTAGACGAGACCTGGTCGCAATGGTCTATGGAAAAACACCATAAAAAAATCAATGTGATATCGGACAGAGATTTTCTGCAAGTATTTATGCCAAGATGCTTCCAATGACTTGGTGAAATAAATTTGAAGTCAAACAGCAGAATAACATTGATGTTATAACTAGATGTTTTGGATGCACGCCACCAAGATTTCTGAGATGGACTTTTCCTTCCCTCCCCTCCCCTCCCCTTCCCTTCCCTGTGCAGCTCCCACTGCTCTCCCTAACCAGTGACAGCACACTCCCCCTGTCTGTTCTATATATGTCATATCCTCCTAACAATCTCCTGTCCTGTCCTCTCCCCCTCTCCAGTAAGAGGCCAGGAGGACGATATCCTACAAATTGTGCAGAACCACAAAGTGGATACATCATACGGTCAGTCTGTGTCACCGAGTTCAATCCGTTTTTATTTAATAAGAGTGTAGAACAGTGCCTGCTGCACAGTGGTCTGTAGTCAGGCATCACATATTTCATTTAGTTGTTCTTATTTTTAGTCTTTTTTTAAACTTGAATGTGCAAACCATTTTAGTTAACAGCAGACAAAATGTAAATCTCTCCCTTTTCAAGGCAGTTAACTGTTCACTGGTTGAACTGTCTCTTATAATTAATGAAATAGGAGTTCATGTATTCTTGACTATGCTCTTCTTTTCACCACTTCTCTGCCAGTTTGTCATACTGTTCCTTTGACGTAGGGAGCTATGCCACCAGTATGTAAATTATCAGCAGGCTAACCTATGATGGACAGGTATTAGTAGAACTTCCAGACTGACACAGACTAGAAAGAAAGTTCTAGAAATATACTTCAGAAAATTAGGCAATATAAATTCTATGGATCACAACAAAATATTGTTGAATACAGTACTGGAAGAAGAGGTGCTCTGGATTTAAAGGCACTCAAAATACACACAGTGACACAATAATGGATTCAAATACACCAACAATCTTGAAGATGGCAGAGAACCAGGCAACAATTTGTTCTGTTGGAGTTGGCATGAGTCAGAGCCAATTCTACCGCTGCCAACAAGAACAGCAAGGTCCTTCGTATCATATTCATGAAACTTCTGAAAAAGAAAGAAGTATTTATAGCTATTGAGAATTCTTAAAATGCTAGACTCAACCGAGATTTCCTGACAAGATTTGTGCTTTCAGATTTTACAGAGCAGACAAGAAAATCACCCCTCAGTGAACAGTGTCTATGTCAGGACATAGCGCCACGGGGCTTTGAGGAGCATCCAGGCTCCATTTGGCACTCTGATTTTCACGACTGTGTAAAAAAAAAAACAAAACAATGCAATGCACAAACTCTGTCAGTCAAATATTATTCTTTGTGTTGTATTTCATCACACTTAGTAAGTACTCTACAAGGCAGTAAGGGAAAGGCAGGAATGTATGAATAACAAGGCTATTCCCCTCATTCTATGGCCCTCTTGACCCATAGCCCTTAGCGGCCTTCGGAGAGTCACATGATTACATAAGAGGAAAGGGAAATTCATTGTCATTTTCCACCCAGGTCACCCACCTGTTGGAGAGCTAGTGGGATTGTTGTATTTAAAAGTCTAGAAGAATTCACTTAAGGGGCCTTGAAATTTTGCCTGATACTGCACTTGATTCCTGAATCCTTAGAAATAAAGAAACCTTACTTAAAAAGTGTAAAAGGGCTGAGGGACATATAAATAACACTCCCAAATTCAACAGCAACAAAAAAAGATTGCAGAAAACAGGAAAAAATAAGGTTTGTGTAGACTGTCTGAACCATCTGAAAAGACAATTATAAAGATAAACATTTCTTATTTTAATATTTTTTTTACTGGAATATATGTTGTGCACAAGTTGTAGGAATGGAGAGTGAAAAGTGTGCGAGCACTATGTCAGCTGAGTTCATTTATTTTGTGATACCAACATTGCTATGTTATGAGGAGAAAGTTTATGACAGCAAGGTTATTTTGAATAATTAGAATGACACATTGTAATCAGGAAAGTGTTGTAGCAAGCACTTTATTTTAAAGAAAAATTATTCTTGAAAGGGTAACATCACTGAAAGTGTTCAGTATGCTGAGGTCAATCATAGCTGCATTTGCCTAGTCATTCAATCAATCAGAAAAAGTAGCAAAGGTCTTAATGATGTGATATAAGGGTCTAAATCACAAGTGCATTTCTCTCCTGGGGCTCCCTTCTAGTCCCTAAGAAACAATCAGTAAGCATCAATCAACTGAGACTGAGTGTAGCAATAAAGGAGATGTTTCCCAGGGAATCCACGGGCAGTGCTAACTGAAAGAAACTTAGACTAAATCTAAACTCTTAAAGTCAAAGTAAGTGTAATTTCAGAAAGACAATGCTAAATATAAAAAATAAAAAATAAATATTAACTGATGCTGATTTTTTTGTAGTCTAAGGCTTGTATTTTACCTCTGCATAGGGAATAAGAAGGGAAAGTAGTTTTGTCTTAAAAATTAAACATCTAGATTATATATTAATGTGGAATTTCTGCAGTTTCATATAGCAAACTTAAAAGTCATATCAAATTTTTTGTTCCTTTGCTGCTTGGCTGATTTATTTGGTTTCAGGCCAAATTGAATTCAAGCAATAACATAAAGAGAACACAAATTGTTTATATTATAAAACACAGTCCACTGTGGGGTTATGTGCTAGAAAGTATAGCATAAAATATTTATGAGTTTGTGGCTCACTATTTTCATAAGTCCCTAAAAGCTATGGAAAGTCCTGAAAACTCTATAAACATATACAGTTGTGTACCACATAACTTCCATTCAGGTGATTTCTGTTGTCCAAAAAGGTTGTAATAGAATTTGAAATCCTAATCAGAGAACATGACATAACAAGTATAGCAGAGCATAGTGAATGTAACAGGCTCCCTCAAGCAACTCATGTATCTCATGCCCCTTGTATACAGAGATTGAGCTTCAGTCACACAATGGTATGGTATATGTAAAGCCTATAGAACGTATGTCTTGATAGTCGTAATAGTAAATGCTTCTGTCATTTTATTGTGAACTTTCTCTACTTACAAAAAAAATCTACTTTATAACAATGTATGTTTCCACTCATGCACAACAGCATCCAGTCTGATGTAGTACATGTTTTTTGAGTGTTGTAATTTTCCTGTTTAATTTTCTTTTAAAAATATTACTGTGAAGTGTATCAAGGGTGCCAAGTACAACAAAACCAGCATTAATTATAGCAACAGTAACCAGTTCAACTTTGTTAAGTGTATAATACAGTATTTGCACAATGCTCAAATCATATAATATCCTGTTTTGCAGAACAGATTGTGAACATTAAGCAATGCATAACTATACAGTGCATATAAGTACATAAAATTATTACCTGACAATAATATGATGAATTTTGAACCAGAAGAATCCAGGTTAAACATGCTACTATCTAATTTATAAATAAAAAATAATAGATGAAATTAAAATAGAAGCATTTTAATTTAATAAAATTAGAATAAAATATCAACTTCTACAAGTTTTTGAAGTCTTTCTATATCCTGGAAACTGTTTAAGCACTTAACAAGTAATAATTAATTGAGTATTCACAAAGAACTTTGAGGCAGAATAAACTGATATGTGGGAAAGTCTTAAACTATAAAAAGATACTTACCTGGGATGTAAGCATGATTATTTGCTCTAGAATTCAGTGTGTTATACATTAAATTATGTTACCTATTTGTGCAGAATTAATTAACGGTGAAAACTGTACAACTAATAACAGATTGATGGACAGGAAAGTTGTCTTCAAACAGGTTCAATTATATAAATTTGCATGTTGCATGTAAAAGGAACGTTCACAAATAAATTAGTGTTACTTTAACAGTATAAAAAAGTAATCCATTTACATAAAACCAGAATCTGTTATTCCTTAGTTCAAATCTTCTAAACCAGTGCTATTCAGTTGGGTCCGACTCACGGCGACCCTAGAGGCCAGACGGTTTTCTATTTAACTCAGTGTATAAGAAAGTTCTTACCAGGACCTACAAGAACTGGAAAGACCAGGCCTGCTGTCAGACTCCATTAGTTTTTCCCCAGTATTATGCTTCCATTTCTCTATTTTAGCAATAGAACTCATGAGGATTTTTCTAGGCATTTGGACAACCCATTGTAAGATTTTATTTCTCAGCTTCCCTGGTAGCTAACAGTGGCTGTATCATTAAGTTTCAGCCATGCAATATAAAAGAAAAGGTTATGAAAGAGTTCAGGTCATTAGCTTTAGAAAGGAGGTTACCTGCCTCTGTTTATTCCGTTTCTCCCTTCTCCTTAAGCTAAAATATTTGAATATAGACTTTAGACTCCTGAAAAGTCTCTGGGTGGCACAAAGAATTTGTGCTTAACTACTAATCAAAAGATTGGTGGTTCAAATCCATCTAGGAGCACCACAAAAGAAAAGGTTGTTAATTTACTTACAGCTATTGAAAACCCTACAAAGTGCAATTCTACTATAAAACATATGTGGGATCACTATCTGACAATGTTTTTTATCTTTACTGTTAAAAGAAAGAAAAATAAACTTCTGTCCTCCTCAAGCACCTGTGTTTTTGTTCTATTTGTTAGAATACACATTCTATTTTATACAGTTCTTTTACTAACTCCCCAATCACATCTCAAACCACTTTTATTTTTACTAATTCCAGTGACTAAAACAGAAGCTGTTGTTTCTCATAGTAGCACTTCCCTATTTCAAGAACTTTGTATATTCTTATACCTATATCTGGAATGCTTTCCAAGTATTTCCATGACTTAGGATAAGGTTAAAGACATATCCCCTCAATTCCCTTTGAGAACTAAAGCCTGTAATGATAACAGAACAAAGCAGTGTGGGCATCCAGGGAGCCCTAGGAGCTGACATAGGATTGCCAGATTCAACTAGGCTCCAGTGACATCATAATCACCTCTCTCAAAGATGAGGCAGCACCACAGTGAGTCCTGCTTCTGCTGATGTACAATTTGGGAGGACCACAGGTACTGGAGCCTTCTTTGTTACCCGGGAGGCGAGGACTGGACATGAACTGGCTAATATGCTGAACTACAGTGCTTAAGTAAACAATGTATAGCACAGCAGAGTGACAGTGTATGGAAAAGCCACGTATTGAGAATCTAGATGCTGAATGAGGGCATCACTGACCCTCAACCTTCTCTTTTCTGAGCTGTGCCATAGATTTCTGCTGTTTCATAGCAGGAAGTGCAGCTTGGGTGGGATGCCATCTTGATCAGCTGGGAAGCAGAGTCACTCACTTGGAGGCCTTAGCTGGGGCTAAAAATCACATCAAGAAGCAGGACCTGTCTGGAAAGTGATTCTCCAGAAGAAAAGCTATGACAGGGGTGACTAGAAGTATGGGTGGATCCTGGCAGAGGATGGCAGGAAGACCCCTAACCCCTCTCTACTTTGAACCACATCATAACATCTGGGGACAGTCTATGAGGTGCTTTTCTTGTCAGCCAGAAATCAAGGCCTACCACACCTGGGTGACTGACTGATTTCAGCAACTATTGGACAGCTCTTCACTTAGCAGTAAAGTGTCTTTTAAAATAACACCACCTGGAGAACTGACTGCTGAGTGACTAGGCAGCATCTCCTCTATGCTTTGCTGACCCAAATCACAGCATTGGCTGACAGCCCTGCAGTGACTCCATAAGTTGGATGCTATCTTTGCCAACCAGGAGGCAGACCCTGCTACCCCAGAGAGTCCACCTGGGGCCAGTTTACTAGAGTATAATGAGATGGCTGGTGATCAACTCCCATCTTAGAGCTATGTCTCAGTTCCTGTTGAGGTAGACCAGAGAAATCAAACAGCTTCTAGATGACATGCAGACAATGATCAGTAGCTAAATATTTAAGGAAGCAGTCCACAATGGCTCCAGAAAACTCCCAAAATAAAGAATCAGAAAACTTCCCAGATGAAAAAGCCTTTCAAATACTATCAGAAGTTAAATACAAAAGAATTATATCGAGAGCCCTATTAGAGATTAAACAAAGTGCAGCAGAACCAAATGAAAAATTAAGGAAGCTATTTAAACTGATGAAACATCAACAATCCGAAATCGAGCAGATCAATAACAAAATTACAGAATTAGGCAATTCAATCTAAAGCCAAAAGAGCAGAATTGAGGAAATGGAAACCAGAGTTAGTGAGCTTGAGGACAGACAACTGACACCAGCATTTATGAGGAGAATTCAGAGAAAAGAAATGAGAAGAATGAAGAAACATTAAGAAACATGTGGGATTCTATCAAAAGAAATAATCTATGAATAATTGGAAACCCTGAGCATGGAAGGATAGCTGAAAATACAGAGAGTATTGTTGCAGAGTTACTGGCTGAAAACTTCCCTGAAATTATGAAAGAAGAAAACATAGATTTCTAAGAAGTGTATAAAACACTACAAAACCAGACCCCAAAAGAAAGACACCAAGGCCTACTATAATTTGGCTTAATAACACAAAACATATAAAAAGGCTCTTCGAGGCAGTGAGGCTTAAACTAAAGCTTGTGTTCAGAGGCAAGGCCTGTAGGTTTTCATCTGACTTCTTGGCAGAAATGATTTTGGCTTGAAAGCCATGGGATGACACATTCAAAGCCCTGAAGGCTAAAAACTTCCAACCAAGAATTATATATCTTGCAAAATTGTCTTTCAAATACAGTGGTGAAATTAAGACCTTCACAGAGAAATGGAAGCTTACAGATTTTACAAAAACCAAACCAAAACTACAAGAAATGCTGAAAGAAACACTTTGTTTAGAGAAACAAAAACACCAAGTGTATACTTAAGCAGACAATGCAGGACACAGCTTCCAGAATCCTACTCACTTAGAGAAGTCAATCAGCTCAAACAAAGTTAAAATATTAAAAGGAGGAACTAGTGATCTTAACACTAAAACTAAGACATCATCACACTAAAAAGAGGGATGTATTATACTAGGTATAATCCTTTCAGATAGAGAGGAAATTAAAAGCATATGCAGAAGTTAAAGTCTGGTTTAAACTTAGGATAGTAAGGGAGAGCATAAAGATAGTCACAAAGCAAATATTTTCATGACTTGCCCCCTTACTTCTTCATGTTTTTTTTTTTAATTCCATATTAACCTTTCAAGTACTAAGTAAATGTAGTCTTTTCCAGACTATTTTACATATGCTACACTCCAGGTCCCTAAAATCTACTAATTATTCTATAGCTCCTGTCTTCTTATTATGTATTTTCTGTAACTTCTTACTATGAAAATAATTTCCATCAGTAAATGAACTTTTTTTTCACCTGCATCCCTAGAACCTGAAATAGGAATTAGTAGAATGTTGAGGATCAAAAAAAATTCAGAATAGATTAATACAAAGAAAACAAGTCTTTCTTCTAATCACATACACACGAAATGGGCATAAAATCAAACATGTAAGATCTTGAAGAACACCAATACATTCCATGAAATTGAATTATTGCAAACAATATCCTCTTATTAAAAATCAATAAATTAAGAGTAAAAGATGTTTCCTTTTATAGTATGAATAATTAGGGAGAAAAAACCTAATAAGGAATCCTTGGATGAAGTGTTAAATACAAACAGAAATAAGAGAATTTCTAAAATATAGTAATAACAAAATACTAACAAGCTACTTTAGGAGAGAGATTTAACACAGTGATCAGAGAAAAAGTCACAGTGTTAAAAAAACTTACCTTAGATAAATAAAAATAAATGAATTACATTTCCAATGAGAACTGTAAAATGAACAGGAGCTAATTCGCAAAAGGAAAGCCCCAAATAATAAAACAATAGAAACTAATGAGCTTGAGAGAGCTGCAGTGGAGCAGTGAACAAGAGCTATGGTTGTTAACATAGAAGTTGCCAGTTCCAATCTCACCAGCAACTCCTTGGAAATCCTATGGATCAGTTCTATTCTGTCCTATGGAGTCATTATGAATTAGGATTGACTCAATGACAAGGGTAAGGAGATGGAGAATGAAAAATATATACATATATATTAAAATAATAATTTAACAGTTTAATGAGAAAATACTAGTAAATCTTTAATAAAAAGACAGGACAAGACCCAATATAAATATTTGAAATGATAAAAAGATAATTATTAATATAGAAGAAAATTAAGTAAAATAAAAAGAGCTTATTTTGTACATTTTCATACGTTTTACAAAAATATGGCTTACCTCTAGAAGTAAACTTAAACAAAAGAATTTCTGAAAATAATCAAAAATTCAACTCCAATTAATGTCATAGGGGAGTTCTACAAAACATAGAAACAGATGTTACTCTGTTGACTAAGATGTGCCTGATAAAAGCCATGGTGCATAATATGCATGTGAAAGCGGGACTACAAATAAGCAAGAAGAAAGAAAAATTGATAACTTTGGAATATGGTGTTGGTGAAGAAATTAATATACCATGGACTGCCAGAAGAAGGAAGAAAATCTGTCTTAGAAAGTGCAGCCAGAATACTCCTTAGGAGCAAGGAATGGTAAGACTTCTCACATACCTCACACATGTGATTACGAGGGACCAATCCTTGGAGAAAGAGATTATGCTTGATAAAATAAAAAGTTAGCAAAGAAGAGGAAGATCCTCAACAAGAAGAATTGACACAGTGGCTGCCAAAAAATGAGCTCAAGCATAATAACAATTGTGAGGATTGCTGAAGACTGGGCGGATTTTTGTTGCTTTGTTTTGTTTTTGTACATTAGGGTTGTTATGAATTGGAACTAAATCGACAGCACCTAATCACTACAAAAACAGGATACCAAACAGTTTTGACGCTACATAAATTGTTTTGAAGCACAGAAAAGAACAAAAATTTTAAAGTTTTTTTAACGTCATAAAAAATTGATACCTAAAGTTCCGAAAGTTATGACTCTAAAAAGGAAATACCATTCAAATAATTCTCATGAGTATTACTACCAAAAAGATCTAGTTCTTTTTAAAATATCAGGAACACATTCTAGTTGCAGAACATTCTGATCAAGTGGAGTTTGTAAAAGTAAGTCAAGAAAGTTACGATTCTAGAAAAACCTCAAAGTGTAATGCAAAATAAATTTAAATTTCTTTAAAAAAAAATCATACGAGTCTCCTTACAGATGCTAAAAAAGCATCTTTGACTAAATTCAACAAACTTTCTTAAGAAATATTCAAGAATATATGAAAGGAAGGTATTTCCTTAACATATGAGGACTGTCAATAACGTTTACAAATTCATCCTAGAAAAAGTGCTACATACCTCATTATGAATATCACTATGGTCACCTTCTAAGTACTCCCCTTTTGGGAAGCTATGCACTGATCTTGGAGCCTAATCCACCCTTCGAAGCAATTTGGGGACTCTTTTTTCCAGAATGGCCATGAGAGCTGGCGTCATATTACTCTTGATATCCTGAATGTAATCCAAGTGTCGTTCAATATTTCCTGTATCTTCAGGTAAAGAAAAAAGTCACTGTGAGTTAAATCAGGTGAGTAGGGAGGGTGTTCCAATACAATTGTTTGTTTACTGACTGAAAACTCCCTCACAGACAACCATATGATTACAGTCAAGAACTTGCCACTGTGCACAATGGCCATTGCAGAAAGAGTTCCAAAATCGCTACAAAAGGTGGACTAGGTGCTGGCGTCTGTGTATAGCTTCCCATGCGGAGTAGTTTGAAGCTGAGTATAGTGATTTTCGGTAATGAGTTATGCAGCACGTAGAACAATTATGGTTCACAGAGTTGTTGGGCCACTTAATATCATCACTCAAGCTCAGGGCAGAGGGAGGACAGGCTATCTTTTTTCAGTACCTCAATGAGGGCCCACTACCAGAATCTAATCATGGCACATCTCAGAAAATCCCAGTTTGAGGGACATTTTACAAAATGAATGAGTTCTACTTTTTTAAAAAGATAAATATGATTTATGGACAGGGGCAGCATCAAGGCAGCCAGGAGTCATTCTCCCAGGGGAACCCCGAAGCCCCTGGACCATCAATTGCAGTCTTTTAGTGGAGATCTGAGGGTGTACCCCTATTTATTCTTGTGTTGCCAGTGAGTCTCAACTTTGTGAGCATGGAGCAGAGAGGATGAGTGTGCTGTCACCGGGCAGGGAGAGCAATGGGAGCTGCATACAGGTGAGCACGCAAATTGATATGGGAATGTACATTTTCATTCAATCATAATTAAAAAAAAAAATCAATAATACAAAAGACAATGAAAGGCTCGTAAACTGTTGCAAGTTGAAGGATCTTAAAGAAGCAGGAAAAGCAAATGTAATACATAATCCTGAACTGGATGATGTTTTAGAGGGAAATAAGCTATAAAAGATATTAGTACAGTTTCGGGAAATCAAAATTTTGACTGCATTTGCAAAATACATTGATGTTCAGTTGTTTGAATTTGAGAACTATGTTTAATAACCATGGTCATAAAAGAGAATGTTTTAGGAAACATACACTGAAATAAGAAACACGATATATGCAACATATACATTAAAAATTATAAAACATTCATATTCTATTACTTGATACATGCTATAAATACACATCTGTATGTGTATCTGTCTTGAAAGAATGTCACAGTAAAATTGGTAAAATATTAAAATTTGATGAATCTGGGTAAAGGGTATTTACACTATCCTGCAACTCTTCTGCAAGCTTAAATTTTTTCCAAATGAAACATTTTATAAACAGAGCATAAGATAAACAACTCAAAATTTCCAAAGATGTTTTGACAAAAACATGTGAATATTGTTAATGCATGGTGAACTTTCATTTTCTTTGAGTTGGGTTATACTGATGAAAATTTAAAAAAAAAAGTCATGATCTTGTCAACAAATGGTGCCAGCAAAATTGGATATCCATTGGCAATAAACTGAAACAAGATCCATATCTTACACCTTATACAAAAACCAACTCAAATTGGATAAAAGACCTAAATGTCAAATCTAAAATGATAAAGCTCATCCAAGAAAAAGTAAGAACAACAATGGAAGTTTTAATACACAACGTAGACAGACTTCAAAATCTGTCAAACAAACCACAATCAACAGAGGAGAAAATAGTTAAATGGGAACTGTTAAGAATCAAACACTTTTGCTCATCCAAAGACTTTATTAATAGAATTAAAAGGTCCCTGACAGAATGGGAAAAAAAACATTGGGCAACTCTATGTCAGACTGATGCCATAATCTATAAGGTACTACAAAATATCAATAAACAGAAGATAAGTCATCCAATTAAGTGATGAGCAAAGGAGATGGACAGATATTTCTCTAAAGAGGAGATCCAGAAAGCTAAAAGACACATGTGGACATGTTCATAACCTTTAGTTACTACAGAAATACAAATCAAAACTACAATGAGATACCATCTCACCCCAACAAGGTTGGCCATGATCCAAAAAACACAAAACAACAAGTGCTGGAGAGGCTTTGGAGGAAGTGGAACTCTCCTACACTGTTGGTGGGGTTGCAAAATGGTCCAGCCTCTTTGGAAAGCAATCTGGTGGCGCTTCCTTAAAAAAATGGATATTGATATACCCTTTGACCAGTAATTCCACTACTTGGAATATATCCTACAGAATCAAGACCATTCACACCAATGGATACATGCACAAGAATGTTTATTGCAGCACAGTCCACGATAGTAGAAAGATGGAATCAACCTAAATGCCCAGCAACAGAGGAATGGATAGGTAAACTATGGTATATATACTCAATGGAGCACTACACAATGATAAAGAATAGCTATGATTCCAGGAAGCATCTCCTAACCTGGTTTCAACTGGAAGACGTTATGTTGAGTGAAAGTAGTCAGCGACAAAAGGGCAAATATTGTATGAGACCCCTACAATAAGAACTCAAAAACAGACTTATGAATAGAAGTAAAGACTCTTTGATGGCTGCTAGAGAGGGGAGGGAGGGAGGGTGATGGGGGGAAGGTTTAGATTAGATATTTGGTAGAAATTTGGTTGGGTGAAATCGGTGACAGCACACATTAGAAACAAGAACAACATTAAGTGAACTTCAACATAACTTGAGTACTCCTCCCATCTTAACCCAATATTGCAAGTACAAAGTAGCTGGGGTGGGGGGCAGGGGACCATACTCTTAGGCAAAATTGAAGCCAATTGGCACAACTAGCATTTTGCTTAGAGGGCTTTCTACACTCCACATCGGTGAGTGGCATCTGGGGACTTAAAAGCTACCAAGCTGCCATCTGAGGGCACAGCAAATAGTCCCAACTCAGCAGGAGCAGATGCTCACTGAGGACCAAAATGACAACCCAGAAAACAGAGAGACCCACATGAATGGGTGCCTACATAGACTTGGGACCAGAAGAACCAGATGGTGCCCGGCCACCGGTGACAGCCACAATGGAGTTCACTAAATTGAGTCTCACTGGCAACACAAGAATAAAAAGGGGTGCACCCTGAGATCTCCACTAAAAGACCGCAATTGATGGTCCAGCTGCTTCAGGGTTCCCCTGGGAGCATCGCCCCTGGCCCGGGTGCTACCCTTGCCCATGGATCATAATGAAGGTCCACTATTCGGACAGCAATGGATTGGACTTGGCGACGCAGAGTGACTATATACTGGGTGCACTTCACGGTTCAATGCATCTATAGGATGTCATCCTGCTGAACTGCGACTGGAGGAAGGAGAGTGGGTGGAAAGGAGGGGAAAGGAGACTGTTGGGAGGATGAGACATATATGGAGCAGAGATGAATAGTGTGCTGTCCCCAGACAGGCAGAGCAGTGGAAACTGCATATAGGTGGTCAGGCAAATTTATATGAGAATGTACATTTTCACTCAGTCATAATTAAAAAAAAGAAAACATTTTAAACACACACACACATACACAAAAAAAGTCATGAATGTATAATTTCCCAAAGAAAAAAAGGTGTCAAAAGCAAATAAAGATCATGTTTTTAAATACAGAAATCAGATCATGAAAATCAAAATACATTTTAAGAACACAGTTACACTTGTTTCCTCTCTTTTTTAATGCAAAGTCTCACTAGCAACACAAGAATAAAAAGGGGTGCATCCTGAGATCTCCACTAAAAGACCTCAATTGATGGTCCAGCGGTTTCGGGGTTCCCCTGGGAGCATGGCCCCTGGCCGTGATGCTGCCCTCACCCATAAATCATAAAGAAGGTCCACTCTTTGGACACGAATGGACTGGACTTGGCGATGCATATATTGGATGCACTTTGTGGTTCTATGCATCTATAAGATGTCATCCTGCTGACCTCTGGCTGGAGGAAGGGGAGTGGGTCGAGAGGAGTGGAAAGGAGACTGTTGGGAGGATGAGACATGCATGGAGCAGAGAGGAATAGTGTGCTGTCACCGTGCAGGAAGAGCAGTGGAAGCTGCATATAGATGGGCATGTAAATTTATTCAGGAATGTACATTTTCACTGTCATAATGATAATAAAAAAAGAAAAGAAATAGCTGCAAGAATCCACATTGCTGCTGCTTGTGGAAACCTAATTCTCTACAAGCTTTAAGGAAGGTAATTTGTCAAAATTTATCTGAATCATTAAAAATGTTTATATACTCTAGCCCATTACTCCTGCTTCTGTACTTATTTTTTAAATAAAATGTTCTAGAAGGCAATCAAAAGTTGATATATAAAGATGCTCATTGCACTTTAACAATATGGAGAGAAATGAAAATACACTACATACTTGTTGATTAGCCCTACTTAGGCTGTTCTAAAATAATGTAATATTATAAAGTTTCCAAAATAATGAGTACTGGACATAACTCAGTAATTCTATGATCATTGTAGTTCCTTATATATAATAAACTAAACAGTAGTGGAGTGCACTATCACAAAGCACCTGCAGTTGGAACTAGGCTTGCTGACCCAGGAAAAAAGGGAGCTGAGGGCCTTTTGGCCAAAGTTTAGTGGTTGAATGGGATGCTTCCAGGTACATATCTGTGGAAAAAAGAGTTTTAGAATATTTACCCCAGCAGAGCAGGCACAGGTAGTGAGGCTTGGGGGACCAATAGATCAACAAAGCAGAAAACAAGCTGAAGAGACAGGAAACAGAGGAAGCTACCTCAGTCTCAAAGGGAAGGGCTAAGACTTCTGGGGTATCCAAGGGTGACATTGCCGCTCAGAGAGCCTAGAAGAATGCAGTTGCCCATCCGGAATCCTATTCTATTTGGTAGATGATGCTTTTCTACAAATTTATCTATTTTCTCCAATTTTTTTGAATTTATTACAGTATTATTTTTTATAGCATTCCATCATGACTCTTTTCGTTTCACATAGGTCTGTTGTGATATTGCCCATCTCATTTCTTATAGAATTATTGTTTCTTTTCCTGTTTTTCTTTTGTCACTTTGGCCAACAATTTATCAATTTTGTTGATCTTTAAAAAGAAAAACAAAACAGCTTTTGGTCTTGGTAACATTTCCAATCACTTTTCTATTCTTTATTTCACTTAGTTCCACTTCAGTATTTATCATCTGCTTTCTTCTGGTGTCTGAGGGTTTCTTTTGCTTCTCGTTTCCAACTTGTTAGAGTTGTAGAGTTAATTCTTTTATTTAAGCCCCCTATTATGGCTGTGTGCATTTACTGAGATAAATTGATCTCTGAGCACTGCTTTGGCTGTGTCCTATAGATTCTGGTAGAATGTGTTTTCATTCCTTTTGATTTTATGAATTTCCTTATTCTATCCTGGATTTCTTCTATTATCCAGTTCTTTCTGAGCAAAATGTTCAGTTTCCATATTGCTGACATTTTTCCATCTTTTTTTTGTTATTTGTTTCTACATTTATGTCTTATTTATTTATTTATTTTTTATATGACTGAGTGAAAATGTACATTACCAGTATAAGTTTACATGCCCACCTATATGCAGTTTCCACTGCTCTCCCTGTCTGGTGACAGCACACTATTCCTCTCTGCTCCAGACATGTCTCATCCTCCCAACAGACTCCTTTCCCCTCCTCTCCACACGCTCTCCTTCCTCCAGCCAGAGGTCAGCAGGATGACATCCTATAGATGTATAGAACCATAAAGTGCATCCAATATATGGTCACTCTGCATCGCCAAGTCCAGTCCATTCGTGTCCAAAGAGTGGACCTTCTTTATGATTTATGGGCAAGGGCAGCATCAGGGCCAGGGGCCATGCTCCCAGGGGAACCCCGAAACTGCTGGACCATCAATTGAGGTCTTTTAGTGGAGATCTCAGGATGCACTCCTTTTTATTCTTTTTTTTTCTCTCTCTTTTTTGTTTTTATTTAATATAACTGAGTGAAAATGTACATTCCCGTATAAATTTACGTGACCACCTATATGCAGCTTCCACTGCTCTCCTTGTCCGGTGACAGCACATTATTCCTCTCTGCTCCATACATGTCTCATCCTCCCAACAGCCTGCTTTCCCCTCCTCTCAACCCACTCTCCTTCTTCCAGCCAGAGGTCAGCAGGATGATATCCTATAGATGTGTAGAACCATAAAGTGCATTCAATATATGCTCACTCTGCATTGCTGAGTCCAATCCATTCGTTTCCAAAGAGTGGACCTTCGTTATGATTTATTGGCAAGGGCAGCATCAGGGCCAGGGGCCATGCTCTCAGGGGAACCCCAAAACCGCTGGACCATCAACTGAGGTCTTTTAGTGGAGATCTCAGGATGCACCCCTTTTTATTCTTGTGTTGCCAGTGAGACTCAACCTAGTGAGCTCCATCACGGTTATCACTGGTAGTGGCCAGGCACCATCTGGTTCTTCCAGTCCCAAGTCGATGTAGGCACCCACTGATGTGGGTCTCTCTATCTTCTAGGTTGTTTTTACCCCCTGTCATTTTGGCCCTCGGTGAGCATCCGTTCCTGCTGAGTTGGGACCATTTGCTGTGTCCTCGGGTGGCAGCTTGGCAGCTTTTAAGACCCCAGACGCCACTCACCAATGTGGAGTGCAGAGAGACCTCTTAGCAAAACACTAGTTGTGCCAATTGGCCTTGATTTCGCCTAAGAGTATGATCCCCTATCCCCTGCCCCAGCTACTCTATCCTTGCAATATTTGGTTAAGATGGGAGGAGTACCCAAGTTATGCTGAAGTCCACTTAATGTTGTTCTTGTTTCTAATGTGTGCTGTCACCGATTTCTCCCAACCAGATATCTAGCAACCATCTAATCTAAACCCCCCCCCCATCACTCTCCCTTCCTCCCCTCCCTTTCAGCTGTCAAAGAGTCTTGTCTTCTATACACAAGTCTGTTTTTGAGATCTTATCGTAGAGGTCTCATACGATATTTGTCCTTTGGTTGCTGACTACTTTCACTCAACATAATGTCTTCCAGTTGAAACCAGGTTAGGAGATGTTTCCTGGAATCATCGTTATTCTTTATCATTGTGTAGTGCTCCATTGAGTATACGTACCATAGTTTACCTATCCATTCTTCTGTTGTTGGGTATCTGGGTTGATTCCACCTTTTTGCTATCGTGGACTGTGCTGCGATAAACATTCTTGTGCATGTGTCCATTGGTGTGAAAGGCCTTGATTCTGTAGGATATATTCCAAGTAGTGGAATTACTGGGTCAAATGGTATATCAATATCCATTTTTTTTAAGGAAGCACCAGACTGCTTTCCAAAGAGGCTGGACCATTTTGCAACCCCATCAACAGTGTAGGAGGGTTCCACTTTCTCCATAGCCTCTCCAGCATTTGTTGTTTTATGTTTTTTGGATGATGGCCAATCTTGTTGGGGTGAGATGGTATCTCATTGTCATCTTGATTTGAATTTTTTTAATAACTGAAGATCGTGAACATGTCCGCATGTGTTTTTTGGCTGCCTGGATCTCCTCTTTATTATTATTTCAATGTGCTGAACTTTGTTAAAGATTGTTCTGTGGCCTAATAGGTAGTCAATTTTGGAGAACGTTCCATGTGCATTGGAAACGTTATATTTGGCTGATGTTAGGTAGAGTGTTCTGTAGCTGTTTATGAGGTTAAGTTGGTTGATTGTGGCAGTAAATCTTCAGTGTCTTTACTGAGCATTTCCCTAGATGATATGTGCATCACTGAGAGTGGTGTGTTGAGGTCTCTTCCTATTATTGTGGAACTGTCTATTTCTGTTTTCCGTTCAGATAGTGTTTGTTTTACTTATTCTGGGGCCCTGCCTTAGGGTGTGTAGATGATGAATGTGGTTATGTCCTCCTGGACTATTGAGCCTTTAACCATTATATAATATTCTCTTATGCAGTGTGGTAGATTTAACTTGCTGTTTTATCAGAGATTAAATAGCCATTCCTGCTGTGTTTTTGAATTTTGTTAGCCTGAAATATATTGCTTCTCTCCTTTGAGTTGTAGTTTCTTTGTATCTTGGATCTAAGGTGTGTCTCTTATGCAGCACGTGGACTGGTCAAATTGTATTTATTTATTTCATTTTTTTAATCCCATCTGTCACTCATCATCTCTTTATTGATACATTTAGGATATTTACATTCAATGTGATTATTGATAGATATGAGTTTAGTCTTGTCATTTTGTGTACCACAGATAATTCCTTAGTTTCATTTGATTCTCTGTGCTGAACCTTTTTTGTGTGTTTTCTTTTCATCTTTTTCAATGTTGGTTTATGTAGTTGCTGAGACTTCATGGTTCTTTTTTTTCAGTTTGATGTGTAAGATTGGTAATTTCCTTTGTGGTTACCTTAATATTTACCCTCATTTTTATGAATTTAAACCAGTCTTTAATTTCTTTATAGTTTTGACTTCCTCTCCATATAAAAGATCCACAACTGTGCTTTCTTTTGTTCCCTCTTTTTTAAATACAATTGTTACGTAATAACATCTCTGTTACCCTATTATTGATGTTTTGCCTGTGATTTATATTTGTGATTCACCTATCTGGATTGACATCCAGTTGCTCTGTTCTGTGTCCTGGCCTTGGGTTTGTTACCTGGTATTACTGGTTTTCTAACCAAAGTACTTTCTTTAGTATTTCTTGTAGTTTTGATTTGCTTTTTGCAAATTCCTTAAATTTCTCTTTATCTGGAAGTATCCTACTTTCTCCATTGTATTTGAAAGACAAGTTTGATGGCAATTATTTTCCTTCAAGCCATTGTGTATGTCTCATTTCATTACTTTATTGCCTGCATGATTTCTGCTGAAAAGTCTGAACTCAGTCTAACTGACTCTGTTTTGTGGGTTCTTTTTTGTTTATCTCTAGCCATTTTAAAAAGTGTCTCCTCATCTTTAGTTTCGGCAAGTTTGAATATACCATGCCTCAGTATCTTTCTTTTGTGATCTATCTTGTGTGAAGTTCAATGACAATCTTAGATAGGTATCTTCTTATCTTTCATAGTATCAGCAAATCTTCGACAATTCTCTCTGTGTTTTCAGTTATCCCCTCCCTTTCTAGTACTCCAGTCATTCATAAATTATTCCTCTTCATAGAGTTACACATAATTCTTAGTGTTCCTTAATGTTTTAAAATTGTTTTATCTGATTTTTCCTCAAATATTAAGATATCATGTGCTTTATCTTCAGTACCACTGATTTGGACTTTCATTGCCTCAATTCTCTTCTTTTGACTTTCTACTGAGTTGTCTAATTCTGCAATTTTACTGCTAATTTTTTGAATTGCTAATTCTATTCTTGCCATTCTAGGCTTTCTTGCAGCTTATTGCATTTGTCATTAGGCTCTGCTCCTTTTTGCCACATCTCCTTCCTTGTCTCTTAAAGAGTTGTAAATATTAATCTTTTGTATTCTTCTGGTAATTGCAAGTTCTCTTCCTCTGGAAAACAAGATTCTTTGTCTTAAGAGCTCTGTAGAGAAATCATTGTCCACCTTATTAAATGCTTTTATGTTAACTACTGTTCCTGGGTCATGAGTAAATTATAGTTATTAATATTATATTTGCCTACAGTGTTCTAGCTTTTTGTTTCAAATTGTACAGTTTACTTTTTTTACATGCATTCAGCTCAGGAGTCCTGGTGGTCAGTTTCTCTCTGGGTGGTGCAGGCTCTTGTCTTCTGTCCTAAATGGACAGGAGTGATTGATATAAGTGCAAGGATCTGACTGTAGCCACTGATTAAGACTGGGGGCAACAGTTGTCCCTGAGTGTCTGCGAAGTTGGTATTTCTTTGTGTCTGAATCTAGCCCTTACTTTCTGGCTTAGAGAAGTTAGAAAATAAAAAACTATTTTTGTTTTGTCTTTCTTTTTTCCCTTTTCCCCTTTCATCACATTTGCTAAACTGTCTTCCCCTCCAAGTCTAGAGAATGTCTCAGGGTTGCCTTAAGGAGTGCTACTTCTAACTCAGTTAATGGCGCCAGACTCCAGAGTGAGGAACAATGTGGAGAAAGGAGGTAGAGAATGGCTTGGGTGGGCTTGAAGAGTCCTACTTCCATTTCAGTCAATGCCATTAGAATCCAGTTCTAGGCACATTTCAGAAAAGGGTTCAGGGTGTGCCAGAAGGGAGACAGAGATACATTGAAGGAAAGATTGAGATCCATGTGCAGTTGGTCACATGCAACTCACTACTTACTTTTTGATGATGTGGTGCTGTTCCTCACTGGATCCAATCACTTTCATGATGCACCCACCAAGCAGCTTCTGGAATGACATGCACTGCTGTTGCTATTCTCCTTTTCCCTTTGCTAAAATTTCTTAACTTTCTTTTTGATGTTCAGCGCTCCTAGGATGTCATATGTACTAGATTCATTTGTTCTTTTGGATCTTTATCATTTTAAGGCCCACAGGAAATGTCCATCTACTCCATCATCTTGTCTGCATGTGATACACACATTTTTGAAGGAAGATAATTCAATACATATTATTCTACCTTTAGTCTCCCCAAAGTCACATCTTTGCAACTTGCAAAAATACATTCATCCTATCATATCATAACAAAAGTCTTAAAACAGTTCCACGTCCAAAATCCAAAAAATCTTCCTTGTCCCTGAAATCTTGAACACATTGTTTTCTTCTGAAGCACAATGGTGGGAGAATCAGGCACAACTTAGCTGTTTCCTTCACAAATGGAGGAATTTAGAGGAAAAAAATGCATAACATACACCAAGCAAGTAGCAGAACATACTACATTAGCACTCCAGCCTTTGAAAAGAATCCTTTGCTCTCTAGAGACCCTCCAGTCTCTAGTTATTGATCACATTCTCCAGATTCTGAGTGGAGGTCTCTTATCCCTGAGCTTTAGCTCCAACTGCCAGGCCCACCAGGATAACAGCTCTGCTCCCTTGGATTTAGGTGTACAACTCTCCTAATCAGCTGAGTGGAGATCTTATTACTTTAGCCCTGAAAGGCCCATTCTGCTGCCTTTTTTATAGCAGCTCCACCTCCATCAGTTTTGGACAATGGACACGGCCCCATCCCACTGGCACTCATGAATGGCATTCCAGAACTGAATTCTTAAGTATCTGACTTTTTGAAACCTAGGAGATAGTATCCTCTCTTTTTGAAGGTCCAGAGGCCATGGCTGTATCCTTTGAAACTCCTGAGGTCATGATCATACCTTTTGAAATGAAGAATGCTCATTTTTGTGTCTTTCAGCTTCTGTCACCTATGGCCTCTTGGCTCAGACCTCATGCCCACATCTATCCTGTTGAGGCAGTGCTCCAAATCTCAGTAGCCCCATTGGTAAGCACCTGGAAACACCCACTCCACCAAGAAGTCTTCTGCACTCAGGCACTCAGCTCTCTCACTCCATATGTAGGCAAGCCTAGCTCTACTGATAAATGCTCAGAGGCACTCTTTTCTACCAGGAAGCCTCTTGTACTCAGAGATCCAGCTCTTTGACTCTGTGGGTCAGCTCCAGTCCATCTCACACTGGTCTACCAGTTTCTGTTGCTGCTATTCCTCTCCTGCTGCTGTTTCTCTATATTGCAGTTTCAAAACTGTTTCCACATTTTAGGTATCTGTTAAAGCAGCAGCCCACTCCTAGTACCAAATTATGTCTTAGTCACCTAGCGCTACTATAACAGAAATGTCACAGTTATGGCTTTAATGAAGAGAAATCTATTCTCTCACAGTTCTGTAGGCTATAAGTGTAAATTCAAGATGTCAACTCCAGAGGAAGGCTTTCTCTCTCTCACCTGTGGAAGAAGGTCCATGTCATAAATATCATTCTTCCCTTGGTCAGGGAACTTCTCTGCATAGGATCCTGAGATCCAAAGACACTTTCTGTTCATAGTGCTGCATTCTTGGTGGTATAAAATCCCCACCTCTCTGCTTACTTCCCTTTCCTTTTATCTCCTGTAGGGGAAAAGTATAAAAGGTGATACATGATGCAAGACACACCTCAAGTAAACTCCCTTTATGTTGGATCAGGCAGGTGACTTTAGTATGGGTATTACAATCTCACCCTAATCCTTTTTAATATAATCCCATCTTGCCTTATTAATTCCAGAGAAATTAGCATTTATAACACAGGAAAATCACAAAATGGAAGACAACCACCATACATTGGGTATCATGGGTATCATGGCTGAACCAAACTGCTATACACATTTTTTGAGAGACATAATTCAATCATTAACATGCAACCTTCAGTCAACCTGGTGTGGTATGGGGAGAAATTGAACATGCTTTGTAGGATTTTGAGTGTCATGTAACTCAAAATATTGAATAATGTGAATTATTCTGTTGAAGAATCACTAGACACAATCTTTTACTCAGAAGGTTTCATGACTACAAATTGGAATTGATTCAACAACATTTGGTTTCATTTAGCTAAAGGACAAGATCCTAGATGACATAGCAGTTAAGAACTTGGCTTCTAATCAAAATGGTCAGCAATTCAAATCTACTGGTTGTTCCTTGGAAACTCTATGGCATAGTTCTACTCTACCCTATAGGGAATCTATGAGTCAGAATCAACAGCAATTGGTTGCGATAGTACAAAGAACCATGATACACAGAAGACAGGCAATATTTTAGCTAAGTTTGTTGACTAAAGGAAAAAAATAGTTCTTTTTTGCAAATAACATAGATTTCAGAAAGTAACCCTATCATAGTTTATTTTTATTAATGTTAAACTAGAACATTTAAATTTAATTTATAATTCCAATTACTGTTGATTCTGACTCTTTGGAAACTCTGTTGGCATAGTGGAGAAGTATTAAAGCTGCTAACCAAAAAGAAACCTCCATTTCTCATCTCTTCACTCCAGTGACAAGCTATTTTAGCATACTTTATTTTTCATTTGGTTGCTTTTGACTTTTCTTCTCCCACCTTCCAATACCTGCCTTAGCTCCACACATCAAAACCTCCCTACTCCTTCCTACCTACCTGCACCATATGCTAAATATCACATCCTAGAGCAGCAGGCATTGTCTACTGGAATCTGCCCAGCACTGGTTCCTGGTGCACCCTGCCAGCTCTAATATTTGCCATAAATATCCCAGCCCAGTCCATCCACTTCAGCTAGACCTGCCCTGCTGCACCCTAGCTGAGAAATTCAACCTGGCCACTGGACAAGGTGGTGGAAAGTATCATGACCACAAATGAGCAAATGACAACAAGTGCACAGCCCACCTACTGTGACATAGACAAACAAAACAGAAAAGCAAGATAAAACAAACAGATCTACAATGAATAAACAAAGATAAGGAAAAAAATAGACAAATTCATAGGAACAGCAGACAAATCCATGGAAGAGTACAGGAAAATATTACAGGGAAAAAAATGCCAAAATAAATTGATAATGAGAAATCATATAAAAATCACATTGAGAAATCTAAAAGGTAAAAAATAAGATTTCAGAAATGGACAGTGCCATAGAAACACTGAGATGCTGGTGTGAAATGATAGAAGACAGCATTAGCAAAATTAAATAAACAATTGGTTGCAAATCTGTTTGAGGAAAAATTGGCAAAGAACAAAGAAAGCCTGATAATTATATAGAATACAAGCAAAAGTAAACTTTCCAAGTAATTGGAATTTCAGAACAAGGGGAGGAAACAGAAACACTGAGAGGATCATTGAAGAATTACAGTGAACTTCCCTGATATCATGAAAAATAAAAAGCTGAACACCCAACAAGTTCAATGAACCCCACATAGAAGAGACCTTGAAAGAAAATCACCAAGGCATATCATAATCACATTTGATAAAATCAAAGAGAAATAAAAATATACTGAGACCATCTCAAGAAAAATAAAACATTGCATACCAAAGAGAAACAATAACACTAAATTCCAGTTGTTCAGCAGAAACCATGCATGCAAGAAGGTGATAGGATGATATATATTAAAAAAAACTGAAAGAAAAAAATGTCCAACCAAGAATAATATATCCTACAAAACCTACCTTCAAAGAAGATGGTGATATTAGGACACTTCCAGAAAAACAGATAATAAGGGAATATGCTAAACATAAACCAAATTCACAAGAATTATTAAAGACAGTCATTCAGATTGAGAACAGACAATTTCAGCCTGAATCTAATATGCAAAACTGTACCAACCACGTACCAACCTAGTCTCAAACACTAACCAAAATCAGAACTACATCTTGGAACCATAGAGACTAACATGTAAATGACAATAATGTCGGAACAATAAAAGAGGGAATAAACACTGTAGGCATAGAACTTACTAATGGAGAGCAAGGCAAGGTGATACCAAGTAATGATAGAATGTTTCAAACTTAGGAAGATAGGAATGAATCTTAAGGTAAACACAAAGAAAGATAACAAACCTACTCATCAAAATCTAGGAAAACAAAAGCTCACAGTGGAAACAAAATCAACAGAAACAAAAATGAAACCCACAAATCAGAGGAATTCAGCATGGGGGAGTAAGAGGAACAAAGATTGTCACCACCAGGGATGGAGTCAAGATGGTGGATGAGACACATGTCTCCTTAATTTCCTCTGAAAACTAAAGCCTGGACTGATAATTCAACGGAGACTTCTTGGCACCCAGTGAGCCCTGGGACATGGCATAAGGCTATCAATTTGGACTACATGCCACCGAACAGGAAACTTCTCTTTCACAGACCCCCGTCCTTGTTGAATGGCCATCTCTTGCGGACTGATGGTAACTGGTGTTTTTAAATTTTTTCTTTGTTTTAGTGGGCAGGCGTGGCTTTAGCTGGTAGCAAAGCTCAGCTGCAGTGCTGATGTGATTAGCAGGCAGAACAGCCACATTTTGAGAGGCCAGCTCTGGACTCTGAACATCTCAGCCTCTCCACCCTATTGTTCCAAACCTCTACAATTGACTTGGCTATTTCGCAGAGGGTGGGAGAGCTTGTGCAGGGTGCCATCTTCTATGACTGGAAGGTGGAGTTACCCAAACAGGAGCCTCAGCAAGGGCTAATTCCAAGGCTGTGAGGCAGTGCTACCCTGGGAAGTGCTTTCCCAGCAGAAAAGCTACATTTAGCACAGTGTAGCCTTAAGAGTGGGGCCTGGCAGTGGATGACAGCAAGGCAGTAACCTGTCCATACTTTGAACTAGATCACAGCATCTGGGGAAGGATATAGAGGTGTCTCCACTGAAGCTGGAAAGAGGGGTTTGCACACCTGACAGCCTGACTGATTTTGGAAACTGTCAGATAGCTTTTATCTTTGAAGATAAGAAATAGCTGTGGTGCATACTGATGGTATCTCTTCAAGCCTTTACTGACCCACATCATAGTGTCAGCTAATGGCCCTTGAGTGACTCCAGAGCAAAGACTGTGTCTTTGCCAACAAGGAGGAGGAGCCTGCTACCCCAGATAGTCCACTGGGCCCAGTCACTGGAGTACACAGAGGTAACTGGTGATCACCTTCCTTCTCAGACTGTGCCTCAGATCCTGTTAAGGCAACACCAAAGAAACTGAACAACCTCTAGATGCCCAAAAAGTAAAAAACCTTTGGCCAGACACTTAAAGAAAAATTCACCCATGGCTGCAGAAAGCTCCCTAAAGAGAGAACCAAAAAATTCTCAGATCAAGAAGCCTTTCTGAAACTATTAGAGACCTCTTAGACATTATACAAAATGCAGCAGAGCAAAATGAAAAATTGAGCAAGCTCTTTGAACTGATGGAACACCAGCATTTTGAAATCTGGCAGATCAGTAACAAAATTAAAAAATTAGACAATTCAATTGAAAGACCAGAAAACAGAAGTGAACAACTGGAGAACAAGACTTTCTGACTTGGAAGACAAAGCTACTGATACCAGCATCTATGAGGAGGAATCAGAGGGGAAAAAAAGAAAAAAGAAAAATGAGGAAGCAATAAGAAACATGTGGAACTCTATCAAGAGGAACAATCTACAGCTATTTGGAGTTCCTGCACAGGGAGGAACACCTGAAAACACAAAAAATATTGTTGTTGAATTGTTGGCAAAAAACTTTCCTGAAATTATGAACGAAAAAACAGATATCCAAGATACCTATCAAATGCCACACAATATGGACCCCAAAAGAAACACACCAAGATATATTATAATCAAGCCTAACAAAATGAAATAAAGCAGAAACTCTTAAAGGCAGTGAGACTCAAAGCAAAGCCAGCATTCAGAGGGGAGCCCTATAGGCTTTCATTTGACTTCTAGGCAGAAACCACATTGACATGGAGGCAGTTAGGTGGCAGATTCAAAGCCTTGAAGGAGAAGAACTTCCAACCAAGAATTATATATGCTGCAAAACCGTCTTTCAAATATGAAAATGAAATTAAGACCTTTACAGATAAACAGAAACTCAAAGACTTTGCAAAAACTAAACCAAAGCTACAGAAAACACTGAAAGAAGCTCTTGGCTTAGAAGAACAATATTATTAACTTTATATTTCAGGAGGCAGTACAGGACACATCATCCAATAACCTGTTCGGTTAGGGTAAGCACAAACTCCATCAATGCTATAATATTAAAAGAAGTGATCCAGTGATCATATCATGAAAATTATGAAATCATCACATTAAAAAGAGGGATGTACTACAGTAATAATAGTCCTTCTAGATGGAGAGGAAGTTAATAAGTTATGCACAAGTGAAAATTGGATTTAAACATAGATTATTAAGGGGGATCATGAGGGTGGCCACAAAGCACAATAAAGATACAGCATATCGAACCAAGAAATGTAATGTGGGACTCTCAACAAGCAAAAAAACAACACTGAAAAGGGTGAAGAATCAACCCATAAGGAAGAATGTCCCAGAACACAATATTAAGAGAAATAGAGAAAATATCAACACAAAAATAAATACATCAAAATGACAGCACTAAACACATACCTATCAATAATTAACTTGAATGTAAATCGACTGAATGCTCCAGTGAAGAGATAATGAGTGACACCTTGGATCAAAAGATAGAATCCATCCATATGTTGCTTACAAGAAACTCACCTTAGACTTAAAGATATGAACAAACTGAAAATTAAAGGATGGAAAAATATACAGCAAGTGAACAACATACAAAGAACAGTAGGGCTGGCAATAGTAATCTCAGATAACATAGATTTTATTATAAAATCCACCATTGTGAACAAGGATGGTCACTATTTATTGCTGAAATAGTCAGTGCACAAGCAGGACTTAACAATACTAAATATTTATACAACCAATACTAGAAAATCTAAGTGTATCAAAGAAACACTAACTACATTCAAAAATGAGATAGGTCACTCCACAAGAACTGTGGGAGACTTCAACACTCCATTCTCTATATTGGACAGATTGTCTAGAAAAAAGCTCAATAAAGACACAGAAGATCTTATTATCACAATTAACCAACTAGACCTTGCTGACATATACAGAGCATTCTTTCCATCAACAGATAAATAAACCATCTTCTCCAGTTCACATGGAACATCACTCAGAATAGCCAAGCCAGCCAAGGGCCGTCAAGTCGGATCCGACTCAGAGAGAGACTATGCTTTAAGGACATAAAGCAAATCTCACTAAAATCCATACCACTGAATTAGTCCAAAGAATCTTCTCATATCATGAAGCCATAATAGCAGGAAAAAAAGTAGAAATTGGAACCCATGGAAACTGAACAATGTCTTCCTCAAAAAGCCAAGGGTTATAGAAGAAATCAAGGATAAAATAAAGGAATTTATGGTTTCAAATGAGAATAAATATACATCCTACCAGAACTTATGGGATACAGCCACAGCAGTACTCAGAGGTCAGTTTATCTCTATAAATGCACACATCTGAAAGAAAGAAAGAATCCAGACAAAAGAATTAACCGTACATGTTGAACAAGTAGAAAGAGAGCAAAAAGAAACCTCTCAGGCACCAGATGAAAACACATCATAAAGATTAGAGCAGAACTAAACAAATTAAAGAATACAAGAACAATTGAAAAAAAATTGATAAGACCAAAAGCTGATTTTTTAAAAAGATAAAAAATAATGACAAACCATTGGCTAAACTTACTAAAGAAAACTAGGAAAGGAAACAAATAACTTGAATAAGAAATGAGATGGGAGATGCCACAATATATCCAACAGAAATCAAAGATATCTTAATAGAATGCTACAAAAGACTGTACTCTAACAGACTGAAACCTCAAGGAAATGGAAGAAATTCTACCATGGAAGAATGGAAGAATTATCTACCAAAATTATCACAAGGTGAAGCAGAACAACTTAATAAACCATCACAAAGGAAGAGATTGAAAATGCCATCAAAAGGCAACCAGCCAAAAACAGTCCTGCCCAGATGGCTTCGCCACAGAATTCTACCAAGGTTTTAGAGGAGAGTTGACTCCAATACTACGGAGACTATCTCACAGCATAGAAAGGGATGGAATACTCCCCAATTCATTCCATGAAGCCAGCATAAACCTGATACTAAAGCCAGGAAAAGATTAAACAAAAAAGGAGAACTACAGACCAATATCACTCATGAACCTAGATACCAAAACTTTCAACAAAATACTTGCCAGTAGAATACAACAACATATCAAAAAAATGATTCATCACAACCAAGCTGGATTCATACTAAGGATGTAAGACTTGTTCAACATAAAGAAAAACAATGTAACCAATCACATAAATGTCACAAAAGAGAAGAATCACATGATTTTTTCAACTGATACAGAAAAGGCTTTTGATGAAGTCTAATACACATTCATGCTACAAACTCTCAGCAAAATGGAATAGAAGGCAAATTCTTTAATGCAATTAAGGCCATTTATACAAAGCCAACCATCTACATCATCCTGAATGGAGACAGACTGAAGGAATGCCCCTTGAGAACAGGAACCAGACAAGGATGCCTACTCTCACCTCTCCTACTCAACATTGCACTAGAAATTCTAGTCAGAGCTATTAGACAAAGAAGTAAACAGCATTCACACTGGCAAGGAAGTAAAAATCTCCCTAGTTGCAGATGATATGATTGTATATGCAGAGAATCCTACAGAATCCATAAGTAAACTATTCAGACTCATAGAAGAGTTCAGCAAGGTGTCAGCATACAAGACAAACTTAAGTAAATCAATAGGATTCCTTTCTGCCAACAATGAGATTAGTAAAGAAGAAATCACTAAATCAATGCCATTTACTATAGCCCCCAAGAAGATAAAATATCTAAGAATAAAGCTAACTGTAGAAATAAGTGATATTTACAAAAAGAACTATAAGACCTCATTACAAGAAACTAAGAGAAACCTATCATGTTCATGGATAGGAAGACAACATTGTGAAAATGTCTATTTTACCCAAGGTAATCGAATTATATAATGCAATACCAGTACAAATTCCAGAGACATTTTTTAATGTGGTGGAGAAATAAATCACCAACTTTGTTTGGAAAAGTAAGAAGCCCAGGATAAGTAAAGCACTACAGAAGAACACACCAGGAGGCATGTCACTACCTGACCTTAGAACCTATTACACCACCATAGTTGTCAAAACAGCCTGATACTAGTACAAAATGAGACATATAGACCAATGGAACAAAGTTGAGACCCCAGAGATGCTACCATCCTCCTACTAACAATTGATATTTGACAAAGGCCCTAAGATTTTAATCCAGGGTAAAAACGTTCTCTTTAACAAATGGTGCTGGCAAAATAAGATACCCATCTGGAAAAAATTGAAACAAGATCCATATCTCACACCTTATACAAAAACCAACTGAAATTGGATGAAACGCCTAAATACAAAATCTAAAACAATAAAGTTTTCCCAAGAAAAAGTAGGATCAACAATGGAAGTTTTAACACATAGCATACACAGACTTCAAAATCTGACAAAGCACAATCGGCTGAAGAGAAAATAGATAAATCGGAACTACTAAGAATCAAACACTTTTGCTCATCCAAAGAAAGACTTTAGCAAAAGAATTAAAAGACCACCTACAGAATGGGAAAAGGTATTTGGCAATTATATGTCAGACCAAAGTCTGGTCTCCATAATCTATAAGGTACTACAAAATATCAGCAGGAAAGGATCAGTAATCCCATTAAATGATAGGTGAACGAGGTGGACAGACACGTCCTTATAGAGGATATCCAAGGAGCCAAAAGACACATGCAGAATTGCTCACAATCGTTAACTATTAAAGAAATGCAAATCAAAACTACAGTGAGATATCATCTCACCCCATCAAGGTTGGCCATGATCCAACAAGCACAAAACAACAAATGATGGAACGGCTTTGGAAAAATTGGAACTTTCCTAGACTGCTGGTGGGATTGCAAAACAGTACAACTTCTTTGGAAAGAAATTTGGCACTTTCTTGAAAATCTGGAAATATACATACCATTTGTCCCAGTAATCCCACTGCTTGGATTATACCCTACAGAAGCAAGGACATTCACTCAAGCAGAAACATGCACACGAATGTTTATTGCAGCCAGTCCACAATACCAAAAAGATGGAATCAACCCAGATACCCAACAACAGATAAATAGATAAATAAACTATGGTATATATACTCAATGGAACACTATTCAGTGATAAAGAACAATGATGATTTTAAGAAGCATCTCATAACATGGTTTCAACTGGAAGACTTTATGTTGAGTGAAATCAGTCAGCAGCACAAGGGTAAATATTGTATGAGACCCCTACTCTAAGGACTTAAAAGCAGACTTATGTATAGAAGAAAAGACTCTGGTGGCTGCAAGGGAGGGGAGGAATGGAATGAGAGGACTAGTTATAGATTAGATAGTTGATAGATTTTGGTTAGGTGAAGTCAGTGACGACAACACATTGGCAAGAAGATCAATTTAACCAGACTTCAACATAACCTGAAAACTCTTCCAATCTTAACCCAACGTGGCAAGGACAGAGTTGCAGGGGAAGGAGTCCAGGGATCATGCTGTCAGGGGACATCAAGGCCAATTGGCATAACTAGTGTATTGCTAATAGAGTCTTCTGTACCCCACATTGGTGAATAGCATCTGGGTTCTTAACAGCTAGCAAGCTGCCATCTGAGATAAACCAAATGATCCCAACTCAGCAGGAACGATGATCACCAAGTTCCAAAACGACATGGGGGAAAGTGAACCCAGACACAAAGACCCACTTGAAAGGATGATTACACCAACATATGACCAGAAGAACCAGATGGTGCCCGGCTACCACCAGTGACAGCCATGATGGAGCTCACAAAGTTGAGTCTCAGTGGTAACATGAGAATAAAAAGGAGTGCACTCTGAGAATTCCACTAAAAGACCACAAGTGTTGGTTCAAAGGCCTTGGAGTTCCCCTGGGAGCATGACTCCTAGACCTAATGCTGCACCTAATCATAAATCATTATTGAGGTGAAAGCCTCTGATAGGAATAGATTGGACTCAGCAACACAGAGTGAGCATATCATGTGTGCACTTTATTGTTCTCTGCATCTGTAGGCTTTTATTCTACTCCTCTCTTAGTAGAGGAGAGTAGACAGGGTAGAGAAGAGGGGACAAGAGATTGTTAAGAGGATCTGACAGGTGTAGATCAGAAAGGAGCGCTGTGCTGTCACCAGGCAAGGACAGCACATACGCAGGCATGCAAATTTGAACTGGATTGTACCGTTTCACTCAATCACAATAAATAAATAAAATATATGCAAAAAAGAATGTCACCACCATAAAAAAAACTCCAAAATGACTGCAATAAACTCACACCTATCAACAACACTCAATGTACATAGCCCAAACGCACCCGTAAAGAGATAATGAGTAACAGAAAGGATTAAGAAACAGGGTTTGTAGATATGTTGTTTACAAGAGACACATCTTAGAAACAAATACATAAATTCATTTAAAATCAAAAGATAGAAAAATTACATAAAACAAATAGCTACCAAAATAAAGACAAAAAGAAAAGCAGTAGTGTCAATACCAATTTTAGATGTAATGGACTTTAAAACAAAATCCATCAGAAAAGACAAAGAAGGACACTACAAAATGATTAAAGTGATAATCTATCAAAAATATTTAACCATAGTAAACATCAACATGTCTGATGATAGGGCTCCAAAATATATAAAACAAAATCTAAGAAAAATGGACAGGTTTGCAATAATAATACGACACTTCATCACACCACTCTCGGTAAAGGACAGAACATCTAGAAAGAAACTCAGAGGTACAATAAAGCTAAAGGCACAGTCAACTTGACTTCGTAGATGTATGTAGAAGACTCTTTCCAACAGATGTAATGTACATATCCTTTTCCAATAGATATATAACATTTTCCAGAATATACCACATCTCAGGCCACAGAGCAACCCTCAACATAATGTGAAACACTGAGGTAATTGAAACTATCTTCTCTGACCATGTGTTATCATAGTAAAATTTAATAAAAAGAAGAAGGAAAATAGATCAATCATGTGGAAACTCAGTAACATACTTCTAAAAACCACTGCTCATAGAATAAATCAAAGACAGAATAAAAATTTGTTAGAATCAAATGAGAATGAAATCACATCATTCCAAAATATTTGGGACACAGCAAAGGCAGTCCATCCTCAGAGGTCAATTTGTATCAATAAATGCACAAATCAAAAAGGAAGAGACAAAATCAAAACATTAGCTACACAACTCAAACAAATAGAAAGAGAACAGCAAAAGAAACCCGTAGGCACCAGAAAGATGGAAATAATAAGCATAAATACGGAAATAAGTAAAATAGAGGAAAAAAAGCAATAGAATAATAATAATAAAAAAAATCAGTTCTTTGAAAGGATCAATAAAATTGACAAACCACTGGCCAGACTGACGAAAGAATAACAGGAAAGGTCTCAAATAACCCAAATAAGAAATGAAACAGGGGACAGTGCACAAGCCCAAGGTGAAATAAAAAGGAGTATAGTAGTATATTATGATAAACTATACTCCCCAAAATTTGAAAACCTGGAGGAAATAGACAAATTTCTAGAAAAATACTATCTACCTAGATTAACGCAAAATAGTGTTGAGAATCTGAACAGACCCATAATAAGAGAATAGATTAAAAAAACAAAAAACAAAAAAAAAACAGCCCAGGCCAGATGACTTGACTGGAGACTTGTACTAAGTATTCAGAGAAAAGCTTACACTAGAACTGCTCAAATTATTTCAGAACGTAGTAAAGGAAGGGATACTTCTGAATTTATTCTATGAAGCCAGCATAACCCTGATACCAAAATCAGGCAAAGACCCCAAACAAAAAGAAAATTATAGACCAATATCTTTCATTGTTGTCACAGACTGAATTGTGTCTCACAAAAAAATGTATATATCAATTTGGCTAGTTTACATTTCCCATTATTGTATGGTTGTCTTCCATTTTGTCATTTTCCTATGTTCTAAATCCTAATCTTTGCCTGTAGTTAATAGGCCAAGATTAGGTTGTGTTACAGAGGATTCTAACTCCCTTGCTCAGGGAGTTTCTCCAGAGTGTAACTTGCATTACCTTTTAACCCACAAGAGATAAAAGAAAAAGGGCAATCAGAGGGTCAGAGATTTCATACCATCAAGAATGCAGCACTAGGAGCACAGCGCATCTTTCGGGCCTAAGTGTTCCTATCCTAAAATTTTCCCAGACCAAAGAAAAACTGGTGTAACACAAGCATCTTCCTCCAGAGCTGACAGAGAAAGTACAGATTCCTTGGAGACAGTACCCTGAATTCAAACTTCCAGCCTCTTGGATTGCACAAAAATGAACTTTTGTTTGTTAAAGCCATCCAGTAACAATATGTCTATTAGAGCAGTACTAGATGACTAAGACAATTATTATAAATGCACAAATTCTCATTGGAAATCTACCCAGTACAATTAATGTATCAGTGAAAAATAGCATTTAATCACCAAACACTAAGTAGTGGGCGGATAGGTCCAAGATGGCAGACCAGACATAAATCTCCACTACCCTCCCTGAGAATTAAGGCCTGGAATGATAATTGAACAGAGCGGTGTGGACATCTTGGGATTCTTACAATCTGGTGTAGGGCTGTCAGATTGGACTGTGCTTCAGTAAGGGGGAAACTACCACTCTGAAAGATGAGGTAGTGGCATGCTGAGCCCTACTTCTGCTTACTCATCTTGTGCAAGGACTGCAGGTACTGACACCTTCTTTATTAACTGTGGGGCAAGGATGGGGCATGAGCTGGCTAATATGTTGAACTGTAGTGCTTAAACAAACAATGTAGAGCAGCAGAAAGACTGTGCTTGGGATGGCCACATGTTGAGGGCCTGGCTACAAACTGAGGGCACCCCTGCCTGTCCACCATCTCTTTTCTGAGCTGCACCATAGATTCTGCTGTCTTACAGCAGGAAACACAGCTCGGATGGGACACCATCTTCGTCAGCTGGGAGGCAGAGTCAGCAACCCAGAGATCTTAGTTGGGGCTAATTCTTGTGATGAACAGAAGCCTCTGTCTGGAAAATGCTCCTCCAGAAGTAAAGCTGTGCTAGCATGGTGGTACCTATAGCTATGTGTGGAGCCTGGCAAATGATGGCAGCAAAGCCCTAACCCTTCTCTTCTTTGACCCACATCATAGTGTCCAGGGACAGCCTATGAGATGCTTTCATTGTCAACTGGAAGACAGGTCCTGTCACACTTGAGGAACTGAATGATTTTGGCAGCTGTTGGATAGCTCATCACTCAGCAGTAAATAACCTTTTTAAAGTAAGACCACCTGCTGAGCATCCAGATAGCATATCATCACCATTCACTGCTCTACATCATAGGGTCATCTGACAGCCCCCCAGTCACTTCCAAGTAGGGTGCCATGTTTGCCAGGCAGCAGACAGAGGTTTCCAACCCACAGTCCACTTGTAACCAGTCACTGTCACTAAAGTGCACAGAAGCAGCTGGTGACAAAAATCTAGTAGTGCACTTACTTCCCTTTCATAACTATACCTCAGTGCCTCTTGAGGTAACACCAGAGAAGCCAAACCCTTTCTAGAAGTTACAAAGACAACAATCAAACTCTAACTGTTTGAAGAAGGATTCCACCGTGGCTCCAGAAAACTCCCAAAATAAAGAATTAAAAAACTTGCCAGATGAAAAAGACTTTCTGAAATTATTGGAGGTTGAATACAAAATAATGATGTATAGCGTTCTCCTACAGATTACATAAAATTCAGTGGAATAAAATGAAAGATTAAGTAAACTATTCGAATTGATGGGATATCAAGGATCTGAAATCAAGAAGATCAATAATAAAGTTACAAAATTAGAAAATTCAATCCAAAGCCAAAGGAGCAGAATTGAGGAAATGAAAGCCACAATTAACCATCTAGACCTCATCGACATATACAGAACTTTCTACCTATTAGCAGACAACTACACCTTCTTCTCCAGTGCACATAGAACATTCTCCAGAATAGACTATGTGTTAGGACATAAAGTCATTCTCAACAAAATCCATACCACTGAATTAATGAAAAGTATCTTCTCAGATCATAAAGCCATGAAAGTCAAAATCAATAGCAGGAAAAACATAGAAAGAAATTTGAACTCATGGATACTGAATAACACCTTGCTCAAAATGCCATGTGGTATAGGATAAATCTAGAATGAAATAAAGAAATTTATGCAATAAAATGAGAATGAAAACACATCCTACCAGAAATTATGATATGCAGAACAGCAGTGCTGAGAGGTCAACTTATCTCTATAAATGCACACATATGGTAGGAAGGACCCAAACCAAAGAATTAACCCTATAGCTTGAACAAGTTGAAGGAGAGCAACAGGAAACCTTCAGTCACCAGAAGAAAACAGATCATAAAAATTAGAGCAGAACTAAGTGAATAAGAGAATAGAAGATCAATTGAAACAATTTAAAGAAAACAAAAAAAAAAGAAAACCTGGATCTCTGAAAAGATAAAAAAACTTGATAAACCATTGGCTAAATATACAAAAGAAAGCCAGGATAGGAAACAAATAACCAAAATAAGAAATGAGATGGGAGATATCACAACAGACACAACTGAAATGGAAAGTATCATAACAGAATACTATGAAAAACTGTACTCTAACAGATTAGAAAACCTAGGAAAAATGGACAAATTTCTAGATTCATACCACCTATCAAAATTATCACAAGGAGAAGTGTAACAAGTTAATAAACCCATCACAAAGGGAGAGATTGAAAAAAGTCATGGAAAAATTACCAACCAAAAAAAACTACTGGCCCAGGATGGCTTCACTGGAGAATTCTACTAAACTTTTAGAGAAGAGTTAACTCCAATACTATTGAGGACTACTTCACAGTATAGACAAATTCATTCTCTGAAGCCCACACAACGCTGATACCAAACCAGTGAAAGATCCCATATAAAAGGAGAACTACAGACCAATATAACTCATGAAACTAGATGCAAAAATCTTCAACAAAACTGCTGCCAGTAGAATCCAACAACACCTCAAAAAATAATTCATCATTTGCTGTGCCCTCAGATGGCCAGGTGGGATGCAAGTGATGCAAGACCTGTTCAACATCAGAAAAACAATTAATGTGATCAGCCACATAAATAACACAAAGATAAGAATCACCTGATTTTTGTCAACTGATGCAGCAAAGGCATTTGACAAAGTCCAATATCCATTGATCCTAAAAACTCTCAGCAAAATAGGAATAGAAAGAAATTCCTCAATGCAATGAGAGGCATCTACACAAAGCCAACCACCTACATAATCTTGAATGGACAAAGACTGAAAGAATTTCCCTTGAGAATGGGAACGAGACAAGGATGCCTACTCTCACCACTTCTATTCAACATTGTACTAGAGGTTCTAGCCTGGGCAACTGAACAAGACGATGAAGTAAACGGCATCTGCATCAGCGAAGAAGAAGTAAAAATCTCCCTATGTGCAGATGATACAGTTGTATTGCAGAAAACACTACAGAATCCATAAGTAAACCACTCAAACTAATAGAAGAGTACAGCAAAGCATCAGGATATAAGAGAAACATAAGTAAATCAATAGGATTCCTTTATATCAATCAAGAGATCACCAAATCAATACCATTTACTATAGCCCTCAAGAAGATAAAATACGTAGGAAAAAATCTAACTAGAGAAATAAGAGACCTATACAAAGATAACTACAAGACCTCACTGCATGAAACCAAGAGCTACATACATAAACGGAAAAACCTACTCTGCTCATAGTCAGGAAGAATTAACATTGTGAAAATGTTTATGTTACCCTGTCATGGGTTGAATTGTGTCCCCCCAAAAATATGTGTAGCCACGTGGCTGGAATATGGTTCCCAGTATCTTGAGACTGTCCTGCATTGTGTGGTTTCACTAAACTGTATGTTCAAGGATTGGGGTGGGTCTATAAATTCCTGCATAGGATTACTTCCTTGCTTTGCTGTAGGGGGAGTTTCCCTGGAGTATGGCTTGCCCCATGCTTAATGCTTTCAGCCTGCAAGAGATGAAAAGGGAAAAGGAAACAAGGAGAATTGGGAGCCTCATTACCATCAAGAGAGCAACACCAGGAGAAGAGCGCATCCTTCAGACCTGAGGTTCCTGCACCAGGGAAAAGACTGCACCTGGACAAAGACTGATGCAATACCAGACTTTCCTCCAGAGCCAACAAGGGGAAAGCCTTCTCCTGGAGCGGTCACCCTGAATATGGACTTGCAACCTACTGGACTGTGTAATTACTGTGTAAGAATAAACCTTCCTTTGTTAAAGCCATCCACTCTGTGGTATTTCTGTTAGAGCAGCCTAGCTGACTAAAACATACCCAAAGCAATGTACATACAAAATGCAATCCCAGTACAAATTCCAGTGTCTTTTTTTAATGAGATGGAGAAACAAATCACCAACTTTGTTTAGAAACAGAAGAAACCCTGAATAAGCTAAGCACTACTGAGGAAGAAGAACACACTGGGAGGCCTCTTACTACCTGACCTTAGAACCTATTACATTGTCACAGTAGTCAAAACAGCCTGTATTGGCACACACACACACACAAAAAGACATATAGACCAATCAAATAGAGGTGAGACCACAGAGATGCCACTATCCTCTTATGAACAGCTGATATTTGAAAAACACCCTAAGATTTTAAACTGGGATACAAACACTCTCTTTAACAAATGGTGCTGGTAAAGTTGAAATCTGCAAAAAGATTGAAACGTGATTCATATATCACACCTTACACAAAAACCAACTCAAATTGGATAAAAGACCTAAATGTCAATTCTAAAATGATAAACATCATGCAATAAAAAATAGAGTCAACAATGAAATTTTTAATACACAGCTTAGACAGGCTTCAAAATCTGGCAGAGCATGATCAAAGAACAGAAAAACAGACAAGTGGGAACTACTAAGAACCAAATAACTTTTGCTCATCCAAAGACTTTTTTTCAAAAGAATTAAGTGACTACCTATAGAATGAAAGAAAAAAAATGAGATTACATGTCAGATTGACAGCTGATCTCCCTAATCTACAAGGTTCTGAAAAATATGAACAAGAAAATGGTAAATAACCCAATTAAGCAATGGGCAAAAGAGATGGACAGACACTTCACCAAAGAGGACATCCAGGCGGCCAAAAGACACATGAGGAAATGCTCACAACCACTAGCTTTCGGAGAAATCCAAACTGAAACTACAATGAGATACTATCTCATCCCAATCAGGTTTGCCATGGTGCAAAAAACACAAACAACAAATACTGGAGAGGCTGTGGAGAGACTGGAACTCTCCTACACTGCTGATGGGACTGCAAAATGGTACAGCCTCTATGGAAGCAATTTAGTGCTTCTTTAAAAAGCTGGAAATAGATATACTATTTGATCCAGTATTCTCACTTCTTGGAATATATCCTACAGAATCAAGGGAAGTCTTATGAACAGACACATGTACATAAACATTTATTGCAGTACAGTCCCCAATAGCAAAGGAGGTAATCCAACTCAGATGCTCAACAGCAGAAGAATGGATAAACAAACTATAGTAGATACACTCAGTGGGACACTATACAATCTTAAAGAATAATCAGCATCTCATAACTTGGTTTCATTTGGAAGACATTAAGCTTCAGTGAAATTAGTCAATGGCAAAGGACAAATATTAAGACCCCTGCTATAAGGACTTACATATATGTATATATCCAGCATAGAGAACGCTGTGATGACTTGAAAGTTGGGGAGGGAGTGAGAGGGTTGGTCATAGATCAGATAGTTGATAGAAATCTGGTTGGGTGAAAGCACTGACAGTATACAGCAGAAAGAAGATGAACTTATCTGGATGTCAACATAAGCTGTAAACTCTTCTAATCTTAATCCAATATTTCGAGGATAGAGTAGCAGGGGCAAGAGTCTGGGGACCATGCTCTCAAGGGACATTGAGAACAGCTGTCATAACTAGCCTACTGCTAAGAGAGTCTTTTGCATCTCATATTATCGAGTGGCAACTGGGGTCTTAAAAGCTAACAAACTGTCATCTGAGGTACACCAAATCATCCCAACTCATCCCAAACAGATAATAACTGAGAACAACAGAGGGACAAGGAAAAAACATCTCAGGAGACAGAGGGACACATGTGAATGGAAGACTGTATCAACATGTGACCAGAAGAACCAGATGGGGCCTGGCCACCACCAAAGACAGCCATGATGAAGTACACAATGTACAGTCCCTGGGGCAACACGAAAAAAGAGGGCCCAGCTCAAAAATTCTACTAAAAGACCGTCACTTATGGTCTATGAACCGGAGGAACCCCTGGGAGCATGGTCCCTATACCTGCTATTTCCACTGACCAGAAAACACTACTGAGGTCAACCCTTCAAATAAAAATGTACTGGATTCGGGGCCACAATATTACCATATGGTGAGTGTACTTTATGGTTCCATGCATTTATAGGATGATGTCCTACTGGTCTCCTTCTACATGGTAAAGAAGAGGATAGAGAAGAGGGGCAGGAGATTGCTGGGAGGATACTGAAAGTACAGAATGAAAAGGAGAGGTGTACTTTCACTGGGAAAGGAGAACAGAGGAAGCTGCACATAGGCAGGCATGTCAAATTAATTTGGGTTTTATGCTTCCACTTAATCACAGCAAAAAAAAAAAAAAAAAGTTAAGTAGCTTTTGCATAACCCACACCAAACACAAAACACCTCTGCAGATATAGGATTCTAAGGGACCTACCTACACCACACATTGGGAGAATGGACACCTGGGTTGAACACATACAAGAAATGTAAACTGAGCTCACATGCCTAGAAACAGCTCTAACCACATGTTGACAGGACGTCAGAGTTTCCAAGGTGCCAGTAATCACACTAGCTCACACAATCAGCCCATGTGTCACTTGAAAACAAAACAAAAGAAGTAAGAACACCAATAAAATATGAAATAAATATATACAACAGCTTAGTGATGGCTAAGAAACAAGGGACAACAGCAAATCACATAAACAGGCAACCCACAATGGCTCTGGAAAACTTCCACAACAAAGAATTAAGAAACATTCCAGATAAAGAGGACTTACTGGAATTATCAGAGGTAGTATACAAAAGATTAATGTTTAGAACTCTTCAAAGGATCAGGAAGGCGATCAGGCAAAATGCAGCAGAGCATAAAGACAAATTGACAGCCTTCAGTAAAGCATAGAAAGGCACCAATAAAAAAATTAAGCATGTTAAAAATAAAATTACAGAATTAGACAACTCAATAGAAATTTGAAGGAGCAGAATTCAGACAATGGAATGCAGAATTAGTGAGACTGAAGATATAGCAATTGACACCAACATATTTGAGGAAAATCAGATAAAGACTTAAAAAATTGAAGAAACATTAAGAATTATGTGAGATTGAATGTGGAGTCAAGATGGCAGACTAGACACACATCTCTTTAACTCACTCTGAAAACTAAGGCTAGGAATGATACTTAAATGGAGCCTTCTGGACTCCCAGTGAGCCCTAGGACATGGCATAGGGTTGTCATTTTGGACTACATGCTACTGAACAGGAAATTTTTCTCTTTCACTGACCCCCACCCTTGTTGAATGGCTGGCTTTCATGGACTGAGGGTAACTACTGGCTTTAACTTTTTTCTTTTTTGTTAGCCTGTGGCAGCAATTGGGCTTAACTAGCAGTAAAGTTCTGCCACACTGCTGATGTGATCAGTGAGTGGAGTAGCCACACTTTGAGAGCCCGGCTCTGGACTCTGAGGACCATGGCCCCTCTACCCCCCTTTCTGAACCTCCGCCATTGATTAAGCTATGTCCCAGATGATGGGAGAGCCTCTGTGGGATGCCATCTTGTGTGAGTGTGAGGCCATCTACCCAAATGGAGGCCTCATAGGGAGCTAATTTCCAGGCTAGAAGGCAGTGCCAATCTGAGGAGTGCTTCACCAGAAGAAAAGTAGTGTTAGGCACAGTTTACCCTTCTGGTAGGGCCTGGCACCTGATGACAGCAGGGCAGTAGCCTGTCCGTACTTTGAACTACATCACAGCATCTAGGGATGGATATAGAGGTGCCTCCATTGCCAGCTGGAAAGAGGGACTTGCACACCTGACAGCCTGTTTATGGAAGCTGTCAGATAGCTTTTACCTTTCAAAATAAGACTACCTAGAGAAGTAACCGTGGTACAACCTTACAGCATATCTTCCAATATTGACTGACACACAATGTAGGGTCAACTGATGGCTTCTCAGTGACTCCACAAGTAGGACCGTGCCTTTGCCAGCCAGGAGCTGGAGCCTGCTATCACAGAGATTACACTGGGCCCAGTCACTGGAGTACACCGAAGTAACTGGTGATCAACTTCTACTTCAGTTCCTGTTAAGGCAATACCAGTGAAACTAAACAACCTCTAGATGCCCAAAAATCAATAGACCTTGACCCTACACTTAAGGAAAAATCCAACATGGCTCCAGAAAACTACAAAAAGAATCAAAGAGCTTCCCAGATGAAGAAGCGAAGAAGCCTTACTGAAACTTTTGGAGGTCAAGTACAAAAGAACCATATATAGAGCCTTCCTAGACATTATACAAAATGCAGCAGACCGAAATGAAAAATTAAGCAAGCTGTTTGAACTGATGGAACTCCGGCATTCTGAAATCCAATAGATCAGTAACAAAATTAAAGAATCAGAAAACTCAATTCAAAGCTGAGAGAACAGAATTGAACAAATGGAAAACAGACTTTCTGATTTGGGAGACAGAACTACTGACACCAGCAGTTTAGAGGAGAAATCAGAGAAAAGATAATGAAGAAATATTAAGAAACATGTGGGACTCTATCAAGAAGAACAGTCTATGATTAATTGGAGTTCCTGAACAGGAAGGGACACCTGAAAACAGAGAGGATTGTTGTTGACTTCCTAACAGAAAACTTCCCAGAAATTATGAAAGAAGAGAACATAGATATCCAAGATGCGTATCAATTACCATACAATATAAACCCAAAAGAAAGACATGAAGACTTATTAAAATTGAATTTAACAAAATGAAACATAAGCAGAAACTCTTAAAAGCAGTGAGACTCAAAGCAGAGCTAACATTCAGAGGGAAGCTCTGTAGGCTTTCGTCTGACTTCTCGGCAGAAACGATGTTGTCACAGAGGTAGTGGGGTGGCAGATTCAAAGCCTTGAAGGAGAAAAACTTCCAAACAAGAATTATATATGCTGCAAAACTGTCTTTCAAATATGAAAATGAAATTAAGACCTTCACAGACAAACAGAAACCCAGAGACTTTGCAAAAACCAAAACAATGGTACAGGAAATACTGAAAGACAGTCTTGGCTTAGAAAAACAAGATCATTAACTCTATATTTTAGGAGGCAATACAAGACACATCATCCAGAACCCTACTCAGTTAGGGAAGACGCAAAACCCCAACCAAAGCTAGAATACAAAAAGAACTGATCCAGTGATCATATGACAAATACGATGCCATCACATTAAAAAGGGGAATATAATACAGTAGTTAAAGTCCACCCAGATGGAGACGAAGTTAATAAGATATAAACATACATTATTAAGGGGGATCATAGAGGTACCCGCAAAGAACAGCAAAGAAGTGACATATCAAAACAAGAAACGTAATACAGGAGTTTCAACAAACACAAAGCCAGCACTGAAAATGGTGAAAAATTAACCCGCAAAGAAGAGTGTCCCAGAACAGAACAGTAAGAGCAACAGAGAAAACATCCACACAAAAATATATACAGCAAAATGACAGCACTAAGCACCTATCAATAATTATCTTGAAGGTAGATGGACAGAATGTTCCAGTAAAGAGACAATGAGTGACACCTTGAATCAAAAGACACGAACCATCTATATGCTGCCTATAGGAAACTCACCTTAGACTTAAAAATATGAGCAAATTCAAAGTTAAAAGATGGAATAATATGTACCAAGCTAACAACATACAAAGAAGAGCAGGTGTGGCAATACTAATCTCAGACAAAACAGATTATGCCGTAAAAAAAATCTCAGTGAAGATACAGAAGACCTTATTGTAACAATTAATCAACTAGCACATCATCATCATCATCATTAATCATCAGCACATACAGAACTTTCTATCCATCACGTTAAGTGAAATTAATCAGTGACACAAGGACAAATATGATATGAGACACCTACTTTAAGGACTCGACACTTCCACTCAGTCACAATAAATAAGTAAAAAAAAAAAAAAGAATTATGTGGGATTGTATCATGAGGAATAATCAGTGAGTGACTGGAGTACCAGAACAGGGGAGGATAGCAGAAAATACAGAGAGAATTATAGTTGTGTTGGCAGAAAAATTCCCTGGTTTTATGAAACATGAGCAGTTATGAGGTCTGACAGTTAAGTCTGAGAACTTAATTGTTCTAAGTGCTACATACCATGTTACTGAATGTCACTATGGCCACCTTTGAAGTACTCCCCTTGGAAAGTTATGCATTGATGTTAGTGCCTAGTCCACCCTTCAAAGCAACTTTGGAAATTTTTCTGGAATGGCCACTGTGCACAGTGGCAAGACGGCAAGTTTGCAAACTTAATTGTCTATTTGTCTGTAAGAGAGTTTTTAGCCAGTGAAACAAATAGCTGCATTAGAACACCCTCCTTTATCAATGTATACTACTTAACCATAATGAAAAACTAAACAGGCTGCAAAAAAGTATTTGAGCAACAGTGATCTTAAATTCAGCACATTAACCAAAAAAATTACAAAATTAGACAATTTGATAGAAAGTCAGAGGAGCAGGAATGAGGCAGAGGAATGCAGAATTAGTTCAACTGAAGATAAAGCAACTTACACTAGCATGTATGCAGAAAATTCAGATGAAATAATTTTAAAAAATAGGAATCAGTAATAGTTATGTGGGACTCTATCAAGAGAAATCATTATGAACAATTGGAGTACCATAACAGTGGAGGGATAACAGAAAATTGTTGAAGATATATTGACAAAAGCTTCCCTGATACCAGGAAAAATGTAAAGATACCTATGCAAGATGCTCATTGAATTCCACACAAGGTAGATCCTAAAGACAGACACTAAGACATATTATAATTGAACTTACCCAAACTGAAGATGAGCAGATGTTTTTAAAGTCAGCTAAGCTTAAACAAACAATAATCTTGAAAGGAGAGTCGTTAAGACTGAGCTCAGATTACTCAGTGGAAACCATGCTGGCAAGAATGCCAGCCAAGCCAGCCAAGTGCCACTGGAGGACATATACAAAACCTTGAAGGAAAGCAAAAAACTGCCAACCAAGAAATACATATCCTGGAAAATTGGCTCTCAAATATGATGGTGAAGTTAGGACATTACCAGATGAATAGAAGTTTATAGAGTTTGCTAACACCAAACCCAAATTACAAGAAACACTGAAGGAAGTTCTTCAATTAGAAAATCAATAACATCAGATTTATGTTCAAGGATATAATGAAGGATAGAGCACTCAGATATCAAATAGATAGGGAAACCACAAAATTAAATCAAAGCTAAAACACTAATAGGGAAACAGAGATCTCAGCATGTAAATAAAGATAATATTATACCAAAAAAGGCACCAATTAATGTATTCATAGATCTTTCAGAATGAGAGGAAGTCAAGCTTTCAGGTGGAGAGGAAGTCAAGGTGATACAAAGCAATTAAAAACTGGTTTAAACTTAGACCATTAGGGTTAAATAGTATGGTAACTGCAAAGGAAAATAACTATCATACTTCTCAAAACAAGAAACGAAAATCAAGAAGCCTCAGCAATTGCAAAACCAAAACAATGACAAAAATTAAAAGAAAACACATAAAGGAAAATAACATGAGCACAGAAAATTAAGTGAAACAATGACACCGTCAACAACACACCAAAAAATTCACCAAAATAAGAGCACTAAATTCATTATTTATCAGTAATTACATTGAATGTAAATGTATTAAATGCACCAATAAAAAGATGATGGGCAGCGGAATGGGTTAAAATAAACAACATGATTTGTCTATACACTACTTAGAAAAGACGTATCTTGAACTTAAAGATACCAACACACTAAAATTCAAAGGATGAAAAAACATGTACAAAGCTAATAACATTCACAAAAAAGTATGAGTGGGAATATTAAATTCAGATGAAATAGTGTTTAAAGTAAAATCTACCACAGTGTACAAGATAAGTCACTGCATATTGCTTAAGAAGTCAATATGTCAGGAGGACATAACCATATGAAATATTTATCTATCCAATGGCAAGTTTCTAAGTACATCAAACAAACTCCAAGCACACTAAAAAGGGATACAGACAACTCCACAATAATAGTAGGAGACTTCGCCACACCACTCTCAGTAATTGAATAGAACATTCAGAAATAAGCTCAATAAAGACACAAAAGAACTTAAATATCATAATCAATCAACTCAACCTTACAATCACATACAGAACACACCACCCCCAGATATGTATATCTTCTTTTCCAAAGCAAAAGTTCTGCTGAAGAGACTGCATATTGGGCCATAAAACAAGTCTTAACAAAACTCAAAGAATTGAAATACTGCAAAGCATCTTCTCAGACTATAAAGACACAAAAATAAAAATCAAGAGCAGAAGAAAACACATGTAGAAACTCAAAATCATGAAAACTGAACAACAACTTGCTGAAAAACTTCCAAATTATAGAGGAAATCAAACACGGAATAAAGAAATTTGTAGAATCACCTGACAGTGAAAACATATCCTACCAGCATCTATGTTGCTGTTGTTAGGTGCTGTTGATTCAGTTCTGACTCATAGCGACCTTTTGCACAACAGAATGAAACACTTCCCAGTCTTACACCATGTTCACAATCATTTTCATGCTTAAGCCCATTATTGCAGACACTGTGTCAATACTTCTTGTCTAGCGTTTTCCTCTTTTTCTCTGACCCTCCACTCTACCAAGCATGATGGCCTCCTCCAGGGACTGATCCATCCTGGCAACATGTCCAAAGTATGTAAGATGCAGTCTTGACATCTTTGCTTCCAAGGCTGTAGCAGCCCCTATGGGACACAGGAAAAGAAGTATTCAAAGGCAATTTTATCTCAATAAATGCACACATACAAAAAGTAGAAAGGGCCAAATCAAGCAATTAACCCTACAACTCAAAAAAGTAGAAAGAAAATAACAAAGGAACCCCTCAACAACAAGAAGAAAACAGATAATCAAAATCAGAGCAGAATTAGATGTATTAGAGAATGCCAAGCCCAAGCCAAGTGATAGAAGAACAATTTAAAGAGTTAACAAGACCAGAGGATTTTTTTTTTTTTTTTTAAAAAAACAAGTCAATAAACTATTGGCCAGAATGACAAAAGAAAAACAGGAGAGGAAGCAAATCACTAAAATAAGAGATGAGATTGGCGATATCAAAAAAGACCAAATGGAAATTAAGATAATTATAACAGAATAGTATACAAAATTGTACTGTAATAAATTTGAAAACATGGAAGAAACAGGCAAATTTCTGGATGCATACTACACAGCAAAACAAACACAAACAGAAGTAGAATGACTTAATAAACCTATCACAAAAATAGAGATTGAAAATGTAATAAAAATCTCTCAACTAAAAAAAAAAAAAAAAGCCCTGGCCCATCTGGATTCACAGCACATAAAAGATGGGGTACTCCCAAATTCATTCTACGAAGCCAGCATAGCCCTGATACCAAAACGAGGTAAAGACAGTACGAAAAATAAAAATTGCAGTCCAATATCTCTCATCAATGCAAAAATCCTCACAAAATATTCTAGCCAATAGAATTCAACAACATATCAAAAATATTTCACCATGACTGTGTGGGATGCATACTAGAGTTGCAGGCATGGTTCATCATTATAAAAACAATTAATATGATCAACAGATAAATGGAACATTAATAGAATAAAAGAATGACTTGAATTACCAGTTGATGCAGAAAAGGCATTTGACAAAGTCCATCAACGATTCATATTGAAAATCCTCAGCGGTTGAGGAATATAAGGGAAATTCCTCAACATAATAAAGGGTATCTATGCAAAGCCAACAGCCAATGCCATTCTAAATGATATTGAGTTGGTACGTTTTGATGATGTACATTGATACATTTTGAGTTAGATTTTTGTGCATGGTATAAAGTATGAGTTTTGTTTCATTTTTTTGCAGATGAGTATTCAGTATTGCCAACACCATTTGGTGAAGAGGCAGTTTTTTTCCCCCAGTTCACAGACTTTGGGCCTTTGTACAATATCGGGGGCTCATAAGTGTGTGATGTTGTATATGGATTCTCTATTCTGTTCCTTTGGTCTATGTAGCTGTTTTTGTACCCATATCATGTATTTTTACTACCATGGCAATGTAACGGGCTCTAAAGTTAGATAGGGTGAGGCAATCCTCTTTGTTTTTTTTTTTTTTTTCTTTTTTTGAAGAAAATCAATAATGAATCTGAAAGCACTCTCCTTGAGAACAAGAGCCAGACAGGTATGCCCACTGTCACAACTTCTATTCAGCATTGTACTGGAGGTTCTTGCCAGTGCAATTAGACAAAATAAAGGAATAAAGAGCATCTAAACTGATAAAGAAGAAGTAAAAGTATCTATTTACAGATGATCTTATACACAGAGAACCTTAAGGAAAATATGGGGGAAAAAAACTAACAGAAGAAGGCAGCAAAGCATCAGGACATAAGTGAAGCAAAAATAAATCAATGAGATACCTTTATACCAACCAAGAGATCATCAAAGAAGAAATCATCACATCAATACCATTTACATTCAACCCCAATAAGGTAAAATACTTAAAAATAGAGATATAAAAGAAGTAGACAAAAAAATTACACCATTATACTGCAAGAAACCAAAAGAGACATATGTAAGTGGAGAAACATACATTGCTCATAGATAGGAAGACTTAACAGTGTGAAAATTCCTATTCTTCCCAAAGAGGACTACAGATACAATGCAATCTCTATACAAATTCCAATGTCACTTTTTAATGAGAGGGAGAAACAAATCACCCACTTCAGACAGGAAGGGAAAAAAAACCTGATAAGTAAAGCATTTCAAAAGAAGAAAAACAAAGTGTGTTGCCTCACACTGTCTAACTTTAGAACATATTACACTGCCATGGTAGGAAAAAGTACATGGTATGGGTACGAAAGCAGATATATAGACCAATGGGACAGAATAGAGACTCCATATATAAAACGTCATATACCTGTGAGCCACTAATATTTTACAAACACCCAAAGTCCATGAACTAGGACAAAAACTGTCTCTTCACTGAATGGTCTTGGCAATACCGAATACCCATCTGCAAAAAAATGAAACAAAACCCATACTTTATGCCATGCACAAAAATCTGACTCAAAATGTATCAATGACCTAAATATAAAATAAAAAACTGTACAGTTCATGGAAGAAACAAAATGGTGCAGTGCTGTGAGCCCTAATGCACAGCATAAACAGACTACAAAATATTACCAACAGTGTACAGGTACCAAAAGACAAAACAAATAAATGGAAACTTCTGGGTTGTCTTTACCCCATGTCATTTTGGGCCTCGGTGAGCATCTGTTCCTGCTAAGTTGGGACCATTTGCTGTGCCCTTGGATGGTAGCTTGGCAGCTTTTAAGACCCCAGATGCCACTCATTAATGTGGGGTACAGAGAGCCCTCTTAGCAAAATGCTAGTTGTGCCAATTGGCCTTGATTCTGCCTAAGAGCATGGTCCACTGCTCCCTACCCCAGCTACTCTGTCCCTGCAATATTGAGTTAAGATGGAAGGAGTATTGAAGTTAAGCTGAAGTCCACTTAATACTGTTCTTGTTTCTAATGTGTGCTATCACCGATTTCATCCAACCAGATTTCTAGCAGCTATCTAATCTAAACCCTCCCCCGCCTCGACCTTCCTCCCTCCCCTCCCTTGCAGCTGTCACAGTCTTTTCTTCTACACACAAGTCTATTTTTGAGATCTTATCGTAGCGGTCTGATACAGTATTTGTTCTTTTGTCATTGACTACTACTTTCACTCAAAGACAACCCAGAAGATAGAGAGACTCACATGAGTGAGTGCCTACACTGACTTGGGACCAGAAGAACCGGATGGTGCCCGGACACAATCAGTGATAGCCACGATGGAGCTCACTAAGTTGAATCTCACTGGCAACACAAGAATCAAAAGGGGTGCACCCTGAGATCTCCACTAAAAGACCTCAATTGATAGTCCAGTGGCTTCTGGGTTCCTATGGGAGCATGACCCTTGGCCCTGATGCTGCCCTTGCCCATAAATCATAACGAAGGTCCACTCATCAGACACGAATGGATTGGATTTGGCGATGCAGAGTGACCATATATCGGATGCACTTTATTGTTCTATACATCTGTAGGATATCATCCTGCTGACCTCTGGCTGGAAGAAGGTGAGTGGGTGGAGAAGAGGGGAAAGGAGACTATTGGGAGGATGAGATATGTATGGAGCAGAGAGGAATAGTGTGCTGTCACCGGACAGGAAGAGCAGTGGAAGCTGCATATAGGTGGGCATGTAAATTTATACGGGAATGTACATTTTCACTCAGTCATATTAAATTTAAAAAAAAAGGAAACTGCTACAAATTAAACAGTTATGCTCATTCAAAGACTTCCCCAAAAGAGTAAAAAGACTACCTACAGACTTGACAAAAAAAATTTGGTAGTCGTCTAATCTCTGTAATCTACAAGGTACTAAAAATCTCAACCAGAAAAAGACAAACAACCTGATTAAAAATTAGGTGAAGAGAATATGAACAGGCTCTTCACCAGAGAGGGCACTTTGGCCAACAACAGATACATAAGGAAATGTTCATGATCATCAGTCATTAGAGAAATCAGAATCAAAACCACAGTGAGATACCATCTCACACCAACAGACCTGGTATTAATCAAAACAAAAACAAAAAAACACATGCTGGAGAGGTTGTGGAAAGACCGGAAATCTTCTACACTGCTGGTGGGAATGTAAAATGGTATAACCACTTTGGAAATCAATTTGGTGCTTTCTTAAAATGCTAGAAATAAAAATATCGCATTATCCAGCAATTCCACTTCTTAGAACATATCCTAAAGAAATAATGGCTGTCATAGCAATACAAAGACAGCTGGTTAAGTTCCCAAACTAATCCTGGGAAAAGGGCTACATACGTCTTTGCTGACTATCACGATAGTCACCTTTGAAGTACTCCCCTGGGAAACAATATCGACACCAGAACTTAGTCTACTCTTCAAAGAAATTGTGGAACTCTTTTTTCTGGAATGGCCATCAGAGCTGTTGTCATATTACCCTTGATGTCCTGAATGTCACCAAGATGTCTTCCTTTCAATATTCCCTTTATCTTTGGGTAAAGAAAAATGTTGCTGTAATCTACAAGATGCTAAAAATCTCAACAAGAAAAAGACAAACAACCCGATTAAAAATTAGGTGAAGAGAATATGAACAGGCTCTTCACCAAAGAGCGCACCTTGGCCAGTGAGAGGGAGCTCAAATAAGGTCAGTAAGGAAGGTGTTCCAATATAGTTACTTATTTACTGGCTAAAAACTCCCTCACAGACAACTATACAATTAAGTTTGAAAACTTGAGAGTTTGCCACCATGCTTAGTGGCCATTCCAGAAAGAGTTCAACATTGCTTTACAGGATGGGGTACGCACTGGCGTCAGTGCATAGCTTCAAGAGGAGTAACTTGAAGGTGACCATAGGGATATTCAACAACGAGATATGTAGCACTTAGAACAATTAAGTTTGTGAACTTAATTGTTGGACCTCATAAATACATGCACACCAGAGTTTATTTCATCACTGTCCAGAAAAGCGAAAATGGAAAAATCCTAGTTGTCCATAAACAGATGAATGGATAAACAAACTATAGTGTATTTGTAAAATGGAATACGATGCAAAGATAACAACAATGATCTTGGAAAACGTCTGATAACATGATGTGATTTGAAAGACTATGCTGAGTGAAATTAGTCAGTCACAAAAAGACAAAGATTGTACGAGTCCACTGTTATAAAGACTGAAGGAAAAAATCAAGCATTGAAAATGATAATCTTTGATTGTTACAAGGGAGTGGGTGGAGGGAGTTGGGTATTCGTAAATTAGATAGTAGATGTGAATTGGGGCAAGTGAAAGAAGTGACAATATGGAGTAGTAGAGAGATTAACACTGCTGGACTACATCAAAGAGGTTTCTGAATGCCACAATGGCACGAGCAGGAGTCTGGGCACCGTGGTTTCAGGGGACATCTAGGTCAATTGACATAGCTAAGTTTTTTGTTTGTTTGTTTTAAGAAAATGTTCTGTACATCATTTTTGTGAGTGACATCTGGAGTCTTACAAGCTAGCAATATGCCACCTAGGGAACATTAACTGTTCCCAATCCACCCAGAGAAGACGAGAACAAAGAATATCAAAGACATGAAAGAAATATGAACTCAGGAGACAGAAAGTATCACGTTATTGGGATACTATATCAGCATAAAAGCAGAAGAACTAGATGGTGCCTAGCCACAACCACTAACTGCCCTAAGAGGGAACATAACATAGAGTTCCTGACATAGTCGGAAAACAATGGGTACATGTCTAGAACTCTGTTAAAACACCCAATTTGATAATTTAACTTCCTGGAGTGTCCTTTGAGAACACGGGCCCTGCACTCACTGCTGTCCTGGAGCTGAAACCATTACCAAAGACAACTCTCCAGACAAGAATTAGACTATACTATAAAGCGTAGAGTGATGCTGGTGAAGTGTGTGCTTCTTGGCTTAAACAGATACATGAGGCTATTGGAATAGCTTCTCTCTAGAGGCAAGATTGGCTTGGCTAGAGACAAGATGGGATAGCAGAGAGGAAAGGACTGGAGTTCATTAGATATGTAAGGGGAATAACGGATGGAAAGGACTGTGCTGTATAAGGTTGAGAGAGCAGCTAGAGTTACATAGAGGTAAGGGTTTGTGGCTTTATTTGGCTAATTCACTTGGCTTGTAAATTTTCACTTAAGCACAATACAATATGAGAATGAAAGGAGGGAGGGAGGGGGAGAAAGAGAAAGAGAGGAAGGAAGGATGGGAGGAAGGAAGAAAGAAAGGAAGGGAGGGAGGGAGGAAGGAAGGAAGGAAAGGTGGGAAGAAGGAAGAAAGGAAGGGTGGGAGGAAGGAAGGCAGGAGGGAGGGAGGGAAGGAAGGAAGACTTGCTGTCCTGATGAAAATGGTGAAACACTGGGAAAAAGAAAGGCCCCTGGCTGCTGTTTAGGTCAGTAGCGAAGTCACTCCTGAAGTTTACCCTTGAGCCAAGGTTGGACAGGCGTGTAAAACAAAATGACACTAAAGGAACACGTCAGCCCAAGGACACTTTTTAGAATGCAGAAGGAGACAGGAAAGCTGATAACGGGAAACCCAAGTGTGAGAAGGGAGAATGCTGGCCTGTTGTGGTGTTGTTACCCAGTGTTATAAAACAATGTGGGTACTGTTCAGTAAGAAACTAGTGTGTTTCATAAACATTCAAAGTACAATAAAAACCCAGTGTCGTCAAGTAAAGTACAATAAACAACACAAAATGACTGTTCAAAATTTTTGTACTGTATTTAAAATTGTATGTATTATTTAAATCAGTTAATCCTCACTCTATATGTAAGTGACAGCAATTTAAAATTAATTAGGAAAAAAAAGTGTTTTGTGTCTGATTCCCTAAACAATAACCTGTAATAAACAATAACACTGAATATGCCCCTACTAAAAATGACTTTTTCCACCCACCTACAGCAAAAAAATATCATCACTATATCCACACTGCCAATTGTACTCTTGTGTAATTAGAATTTATGGGATTTTTGTTTCTTGGAATTCGACACTGATTCTTTTATAGCAGCTGTTAAACTACTTCATATATATACTGGAGTGTTTTGTCAAATGCAGAAATCAGTGCTTGTCTCTAGGTAATATTTCATTAATATATCCTCCTGGGGCCATACGTCACAATTCAGGTTCTAATGATTTCATCCACCAAAACTTTACTTTCAGACCATTTCTGTAAAAGAGTACTTTACTGCATTTTGATGAAACTTTATGCAGCAAATAAAGTCTCTCTTCAATGATTATAACATAAATTATTACATATCAATGGTTACAATTTTTACAATGTGTCAGTACCATTGTCATTACTTCTGTCTCTGTTGATCTAGCTTCCGTTTCTTGACTTACCATCTTCGCTTTTAGATAATCATTTTAGTTAATTGTTTAAGGAAGTACATTACTCATGAGTGATATTGTTTATTTCATATACCTATAATTTGGTTGGAAACCTCAATGGCATGTTGGTTATGTGCTAACCAAAAGATCTGCCATTCATATCTTCCAGGTGCTCCTTGGAAACTCTATGGTGGAGTTTTACTCTCTCTTATAGGGTCACTATCAGTCGGAACCGACTGAGTGGCAACAGGTTTAGGTTTTTTTCTTTTTTGGGGGGGGTCATTTGATTGGCAGATAACTTTCAGAAATAGCTTCAGTTCCAAGTTCCAAGTTCCAAGTTCATTAGGATGGTAGTCTCGGAGGATCTTTTTGTCTCTGTTGGCTAGTGGGTCTGGTCTATTTTTAGGAGTTTGAGTTTTTTCTACATCCATTCTATTCAGGATCTTTTGTGTGTCTCTGGTCAGAACAGCTACTAGTTGTAGCCAGTTATCACCTTGTCTTCTGGTCTCAGCTTTCTTAGCTGAGACTGTGATTTGTGTGAGTTGTCAGTCCTGTGGTCTTTCTCTGAACCTTCAAATTTCTTCCCTATTTTTGTTTATTTATTTATTTTATTATGATTGAATAAAAATGTACATTCCCATGTAAATTTGCGTGCTGACGTACATCCACCTTCCACTGCTCTCCCTGCACGGTGACAGCACACTCTTCCTCTCTGCTCCATACATGACTTGCCTTCCCAGCATTCTCCTATCTTCTCCTTTCCACCCATTCCCCTTTCTCCAGTATGAGGTCAACAGGACTACCTTCTAGAGATGCCTAGAACCATAAAGTGCCCACGCAATATGGTCACTCTGTCACCAAGTCCAATCCACTGCTATCTCAAAAGTTGACCTTCATTAAGACCAGGGCCGCATCAGGGCCAGGGGCCCTGCCCCAGGAGAACTCCGAGGTCCCTGAACCATCAATTGCAGTCCTTTAGTGGACGTCTCAGGGTACATCCCTATTTATACTTGTGTTGCCAGTGAGATTCAACTTTGTGAGCTCCATCGTGGCTATCACTGTTGGTGGCCGGGCACCATCTGGTTCTTCCGGTCACAAGTCGATGTAGACATCCACTCAGGTGGGTCTCTCTGTCTTCTGGATTCTCTTTCCCAGATGTCGTTACGGGCCTTAGTGATCATCTGTTCCTGCTGTTTTGCGACCATTTGCAGTACCCTCAGATGGCAGCTTGGCAGCTTTTAAGACCCCCAGACACCACTCACCAATATAGGGTGTGTAGAGACCTAATTAGCAAAACGCTAGTTGAGCCAACTGGCCGCAATTTCCCCTAAGAGCCCAGTACATGACCCCTGCCCCAGCTACTCTGTCCTTTCAGTATTGGGTTAAGATGGGAGGAGTACACAAGTTGTGTTGACGTCCCATTAATACTGATCTTCTTACCGATGTGTGCAGTCACCAGTTTCACTCAACCAAATTTCTAACAACTATCTAATTTAAACCCACCCTGCTTGCCCTCCTACCCTCCCCTTGCAGCCATCAAAGAGTCTTTTCTGTTATGCATGAGTCTGCTTTTAAGTTCTTATCATAGGGGTCTCATATAATATTTGTCCTTCTGTTGCTGACTACTTTCACTCAACATAATGTCACCCAGTTGAAACAAGGTTAAGAGATGTCTCCAGCAATCATCATTGTTCTTTATCATTGCATACTGTTCCATTGAGTATATACACCATAGTTTACTTATCCATTCTTCTGTTGCTGGTAATCTGGGTTGATTCCATCTTTTTGCTGTTGTGGACTGTGTTTTGATGAATATTCATGCATGAGTATCCATTGGTGTGAATGGCTTTGACTCTGTAGGATATATTCCAAGCAGTGAAATTACTGGGTCAAACGGTATATGTATATCCATTATCTTAAGGTAGCGCCAGATTGCTTTCCAAAGAGGTTGCACCATTTTTAAATCCCACCAACAGTGTAGGAGAGTTCCAATCTCTCCACAGCCTCTCCAGCATTTAGTGTTTTGCATTTTTTGGATCATGACCAACCTTGTTGGGGTGAGATGGTATCTCATTGTCAATTTGATTTGAATTTCTTTAATAGCTAATGATCATGAGCATGTCCACATGTGTTTTTGGGCTGCCTGGATCTCCTCTTTAGAGAAGCGTCTGTCCATCTCCTTTGCCCATTGCTTAATTAGATGATTTATCTTTTTCTTGTTGATATTTTGTAGTACTTTGTGGATTATGGAGATCAGATGTCTGTTTCCCATTCTGTAGGGGGCCTTTTAATTCTACTAGTAAAGTCTGTGGATGAACAAAAGTGAGTGATTCTTAGTAGTTCCGATTTATCTATTTTCTCTTCTGTTGTTTGTGGTTTGTTTGACAGATTTTGAAGTCTGTCCATGTTGTGTATTAAACCTTCCATTGTTGCTCCTGCTTTTTCTTGGATGAGCTTTACCATTTTAGATTTGATACTTAGGTGTTTTATCCAGTTTGAGTTCATTTTTGTATAAGGTGTGAGATACGGGTCTTATTTTAATTTAGTGCAGATGGATGTCCAATTTTGCCAGCATCATTTGTTGAAGAGATTGTTTTCACCCCAGGTTAATGTCTTAGGGCCTTTGTCGAATATCAACTGTTCATAGGCAGATGATGTCATCTCTGGGGTCTCGATTCTGTTCCACTGATCTATCTGTCTGTTTTTGTACCAGTACCAGGTTGTTTTGACTGCTGTGGCAGTGCAATAGGTTCTAAGGTCGGGTAATGAGAGGCCTCCCAGTGTGTTCTTCTTTAGTAATGCTTTACTTATCTGGGGCTTCTTCCCTTTCCAGACAAAGTTGGTAATATGTTCCTCCATCTCACTAAAAAATGTCACTGGAACTTGTATTGGGATTGCATTATGTAAGTAGATTGCTTTGGGTAAAATAGATATTTTCATGATGTTAAGTCTTCCCATCCATGAGCAGGGTAGGTTTCTCCATTTATGGAAGTCTCTCTTAGTTTCTTATAGTAAGGGTTTGTAGGTCTCTTTGTAATGGTCTGTTATTTCTCTGGTTAGATTTCTTCCTAGGTACTTCATCTTCTTAGCGGCTATAGTAAACAGTATTGACTTAGTGATTTCTTCCTTAATAACCTCATTGTTGGTATAAAGGAATCCTACTGATTAACTTATGTTTATCTTGTGTCCTGAGACTTTGTTGAACTCCTCTATCAGCTTCAGTAGTTTCCTTATGGATTCTTTGGGATTCTCTGCATATACAATCATATCATCTGCAGATAGGGAGATTTGTAGATCTTCTTTGCCAATGCAGATGCCCTTTATTCCTTGGTCTTGTCTAATTGCTCTGGCTAGAACTTCTAGTACAATGTTGAATAGGAGAGGTGAGAGTGGGCATCCTTGTCTATTTCCTGTTCTTAAGGGAAACTGTTTCGGTCTCTCTCCATTCAGGATAATGTAGGCAGTCGGCTTTGTATAAATGGCTCTTATTGCATTGAGGAACCGGCCATCTATTCCTATTTTGATAAGTGTTTTTAGCATGAACAGGTGTTGGACTTTATCAAATGCTTTTTCTGCATCAGTAGACAAAATCGGATGATTCTTGTCATTTGTGGTATTTATATGGTTGATCACATCAATTGTTTTTCTGATGTTGAACCAGCCTTGCATCCCTGGTATGAATCCAACTTGGTCATGATGGAATATTTTTTTGATATGTTGTTATATTCTATTGGCAAGAATTTTGTTGAAGATTTTTGCATCTAGATTCATGAGTTATATTTGTCCGTAGTTCTCATTTTTTGTTGGGTCTTTCCCTGGTTTTGGTATCTGCGTTAGTTGCTGGCTTCATAGAACGAATTTGGGAGTACTCCATCCCTTTCTATACTGTGAAATAGTCTCAGTAGTATTGGAGATAACTCTTCTCTAAAAGCTTGGTAGAATTCTGCGGTGAAGCCATCTGGGCCCGGGTTTTTTTGGTGGACATTTTTTTAATGACTTCTTCAATCTCTTCCTTTGTGATGGGTTTATTCAGTTGTTCTCCATTACCTTGTGATAATTTTGTTGGGTGATATGAATCAAGAACCTTGTCGATTTCCTCTAGCTTTTCAAATTTGTTAGTATTCAGCTATGACATTTTTTATTTCTGCTGGATCTGTGGTGACAACTCCCCTCTCATTTCTTACTTGGGTTATTTGTTTCCTTTCCTGATTTTGTTTAGTAAGTTTAGCCAATGGTTTGTCAATTTAGTTGATCTTTTCAAAAAACGAGCTTTTGGTCTTTCCAATTTTTTCAATTGTTCTTCTATTCTCTAATTTGTTTAGTTCTCCTCTAATCTTTACGATCTGTTTTCTGCTGGTGCCTGAGGGGTTCCTCTGTTGTTCTCTTACTAATTGTTCAAGCTGTAGTGTTTGTTCGTTGATTTGGTTTCTTTATTCCTTACAGATGTGTGCATTAATGGAGATACACAGACCTCTGAGCACTGCTTTGGCTGTATCCCATAGGTTCTGGTAGGAAGTGTTTTCACTCTCATTGGAACCCATAATTTTTTTTAATTTTTATTTAACATAACTGAGTGAAAATGTACATTGACGTATAAATTTACATGCCCACCTATATGCAGCTTCCACTGCTTTCCCTGTCTGGTGACTGCACACTATTCCTCTCTGCTCCATACATGTCTCACCCTCCCAACAGCAGGCTTTACCCTCCTCTCCGTCCACTCCCCTTCCTCCAGCCAGAGGTCAGCAAGATGATATCCTATAGATGTATAGAACCATAAAGTGCTTCCAATATATGGTCACTCTGCATTGCCAAGTCCAATCTACTCCTGTCCAATGAGTGGACCTTTGTTACAGTTTATGGGAAAGGGCAGCATCAGGGCCAGGGGGCATGCTCTCGGAGGAACCCCAAAACCGCTGGACCATCAATTGAGGTCTTTTAGTGGAGATCTCAGGATGCACCTCTTTTTATTCTTGTGTTGCAAGTGGAACTCCTCTCTGTGAGCTCCATCATAGCTATCACTGGTGGTGGCCCGGCACCATCCGGTTCTTCTGGTCCCAAGTCGATGTAGGCACCCACACTTGTGGGACTCTCTGCCTTCTCGGTGGTCTTTACCGCATGTCATTTTGGTCCTCGGTGAGCATCCATTCCTGCTGAGTTGGGACCATTTGCTGTGTCCTCGGATGGCAGCTTGGCAGCTTTTAAGACCCCAGATGCCACTCACCAATGTGGGGTGCCGAGAGCTCTCTTAGCAAAATGCTAGTTGTGCCAATTGGCCTGGAATTCTCCTAAGAGCATGGTCCTCCGTCCCCCGCCCCAGCTACTCTATCCGTGCAGTATTGAGTTAAGATGGAAGGAGTACTCAGGTCATGCTGAAGACCACTTAATGTTGTTGTTGTTTCTAATGTGTGCTATCACTGCTTTCTCCCAACTAGATTTCTAGTAACTATCTAAACTAAACCCTCCACCCACCCTTGCTCCCTCACCTCCCTTGCAGCTGTCAAAAGAGTCTTTTCTTCTACACACAAGTCTGTTTTCTGAGATCTTATCGTAGAGGTCTCATACAGTATTTATCCCTTTGTTTCTGACTACTTTCACTCAACGTAATGTCTTCCAGTTGAAACCAGGTTAGGAGATGTTTCCTGGAATCATCGTTATTCTTTATCATTGCGTAGTGTTCCATTGAGTATATGTACCATAGTTTACCTATCCATTCTTCTATTGTTGGGCATCTGGGTTGATTCCATCCTTTTGCTATCGTGGACTGTGCTGCAATAAACATTCTGGTGCATGTGTCCATTGGTGTGAAAGGCCTTGACTCTGTAGGATATATTCCAAGTAGTGGAATTACTGGGTCAAATGGTATACCGATATCCACTTTTTTAAGGAAGCGCCAGATTGACTTCTAAAGAGGCTGGACCATTTTGCAACCTCACCAAGAGTGTAGGAGGGTTCCACTTTCTCCACAGCCTCTCCAGCATTTGTTGTTTTGTGTTTTCTGGATCCTGGCCAATCTTTTTGGGGTGAGATGGTATCTCATTGTTGTCTTGATTTGAATTTCTTTAATAACTAAAGATTGTGAACACGTCTGCATGTGTTTTTTGGCTGCCTGGATCTCCTCTTTAGTGAAGGGTCTGTCCATCTCCTTTGCCCATCGTCTAATTGGATGATTTATCTTCTTCTTGTTGATATTTTGTAGTATCTTATAGATTATGGAGATCAGGCGTCGGTCTGACATAGAGTTGCCAAATATTTTTTCCCATTCTGTGGATGTTCTTTTAATTCTATTAATAAAGTCTTTGGATGAGCAAAAGTGTTTGAATCTTAATAGTTCCCATTTATCTATTTTCTCTTCTGTTGATTGAGGTTTCTTTGACAGATTTTGGAGTCTGTTCTCATTGTGTATTAAAACTTCCCTTGTTGTTCCTACCTTTTCTTGGATGAGCTTTATCGTTTTAGGTTTGATATTTAGGACTTTTATCGAGTTGGGGTTGGTTTTTGTGTAAGGTGTAAGATATGGATCTTGATTCAGTTTATTGCAGATGGATAACCAATTTTGCCAGCACCATTTGTTGAAGATACTATTTTTACCCCAGTTTAATGTCTTAGGGCCTTTGTCGAATATCAGCTGTTCATAGGCAGATGGTGTCATCTCTGGGGTCTCAATTCTGTTCCATTGATCCATCTGTCTGTTCTTGTAACAGTACCAGGCTGTTTTGACCACTGTGGCAGTGTAGTATGTTCTAAGTTCAGGTAATGAGAGGCCTCCCAGTGTGTTCTTCTTTTTTAGTAGCACCTTACTTATCCGGGGCTTCTTCCCTTTCCAAACCAAATTGGTGATTTGTTTCTCCATCTCATTAAAAAATGATGCTGGAACTTGTATTGGGATTGCATTATATAAATAAATTCCTTTGGGTTAAACAGACATTTTCACAATGTTAAGTCTTCCTATCCATGAGCAGGGTAGGTTTTTCCATTTATCTAAGTCTCTCCTAGTTTCTTGTAGTAAGGGCTTGTAGTTCTCTTTGTAAAGGTCTGTTGTTTCTCTGGTTAGATTAATTCCTAGGTACTTTATCTTCTCACGGGCTATCGTAAATGCTATTGATTTGATAATTTCCTCCTTAACAGTCTTGCTGTTGGTATAAAGGAATCCTACAGATTTACTTATGTTTATCTTGTATCCTGAGACTTTGCTGAACTCTTCTATCAGTTTGAGTAGCTTACTTATATATTCCTTGGGGTTCTCTGCATATACAATCATATCATCTGTGAACAGGGAGATTTTAACTTTCTCTTTGCCGATACAGATGCCCTTTATTTCTTCGTTTTGTCTAATTGCTCTGGCTAGATCTTTTAGCACAATGTTGAATAGGAGAGGTGACAGAGTGCATCCTTGTCTAGTTCCTGATCTCATGGAAAAGTCTTTCAGTCTCTCTCCATTCAGGATGATGTGGGCAATTGGCTTTGTATAAATGGCCCTTATTGTGTTGAGGAATTTGCCGTCTATGCCCATTTTGCTAAGAGTTTTCAGTATGAATCAGTGTTGGACTTTATCATATGCCTTTTCTGCATCAGTGGACAAAATCAGGTGATCCTTGTCTTTTGTGTTATTTATGTGGTTAATCACATTAATTGTTTTCCTGATGTTGAACCAGCCTTGCATCCGTGGTATGAATCCCACTTGGTCGTGATGGATTATTTTCTTGATATGTTGTTGTATTCTGTTGGCAAGAATTTTGTTAAAGGTTCATGAGTGATATTGGTCTATAGTTCTCTGTCTTTGTTGGATCTTTCCCGGGCTTAGGTATCAGGGTTATGCTGGCTTCATAGAATGAGTTTGGGAATACTCCATCCCTTTCTATACTGTGAAATAGTCTCAGTAGTATTGGGGATAGCTCTTCTCTAAATGCTTCGTAGAATTCTGCCATGAAGTCATCTGCACCCATACTTTTTTTGATTGGCAATGTTTTGATGACATTTTCAATCTCTTCCTTTGCAATGGGTTTATTAAGTTGTTCTGCTTCACTTTGTGATAATTTGGGTAGGTGGCATGAGTCAAGGAATTTGTCCATTTCCCCTAGGTTTTCAAATTTGTTAGAGTACAGTCTTTCATAGTATTCTGCTATGATATTTTGATTTCTGTTGCATCTGTGGTGACAACTCCCCTCTTATTTCTAATTTGGGTTATTTGTTTCCTTTCCTGCTTTTCTTTAGAAAGTTTAGCCAGTGGTTTATCAATGTTGTTGATCTTTTCAAAAAACCAGCTTTTGGTCCTTTCAACTTTTTCAATTGTTTTTCTATTCTAATTCATTTAGCTCTGCTCTAATCTTTATGATGTCATTTCTTCTGGTGCCCGAGGGGTTCCTCTGTTGTTCTCTTTCTACTTGTTCAAGCTGTAGAGTTAGTTCCTTCATTTGGTTTCTTTCTTCCTTCCAGATGTGTGCATTTATGGAGATAAACAGACCTCTGAGCACTGCTTTGGCTGTATCCCATTGGTTCTGGTAGGAAGTGTTTTTGTTCTCATTGGGAGCCATGGACTTCTTTAATTCTTCCTTGATTTCCTCTATCACCCATTTTTTTTGAGCAAGCTGTTGTTCAGTTTACAAGAGTTCCACTTTCTATCTATGTTTTTTCTGCTATTGATTTCAACTTTGATGGCTTTATGACCTGAGAAGATGCTTTGCAGTAATTCAGAGGTATGGATTTTGTTGAGCATTGCATTATGGCTTATCACGTGGTCAATTCTGGAGAATGTTCCATGTGCACTGGAGAAGAAGGTGTAGTTGTCTGCTGATGGGTGGAAAGTTCTGTATATATCAATGAGATTTAGTTGGTTAATTGTGTCAATGAGATCTTCTGTATCTTTACTGAGCTTTTTTCTAGATGATCTGTCTAGTAATGAGAGTGGAGTGTTAAAGTCTCCCACTATTATTGTGGAGTCATCTAACTCTCTTTTGAGTGTAGTCAGTGTTTCTTCGACATATTTAGGAGCTCTGACATTAGGTGCATAAATATTTAATATAGTTAAGTCTTGCTTGTGTACTGAACCTTTCAACAATAATAGTGTCCATCTTTGTCCACGATGGTGGATTTGACATTAAAATTGATTTTGTCTGAGATTAGAATTGCCACCCCTGCTCTTCTTTGTTTATTGTTAGTTTGATATATATTATTCCATCCTTTAATTTTCAGTTTGTTCCTGTCTTTAGGCCTCAAGTGAGTTTCTTGTAGACAACATATGGATGGGTCGTGTCTTTTGATCCAAGATGACACTTGGTGTCTCTTTACTGGAGCATTCAGTCCATTCACATTCAATGTAATTATTGATAGGTATGTGTTCACTGCTGCCATTGTGATATGTTTATTTTTATGTTGATGTTTTCTCTGTTGTTCTTATTAGTCTGTTCTGGGACATTCTTTTTTGGGAGTTGATTTTTCACCTTTTTCAGAGCTGGTTTTATAGTTTGTGAGACTCGTGTGTTAGATTTCTTGAAATGGCATGATGCATCTTTGTTGCACTTTACAGCTGCCCCTATGAACCCCCTTAATAAACTATTTATAAACCCAATTTTAATTACTACCAGTCTTGTCATCTTCCTCTCCATCTGGAAGGACTATAACGACTGTAGTACATCCCCCTTTTTATTATGGTGACACCATAGTTTTCGTGATCATCACTGGATTGCTTCTTTCCAAATCAAAGCTGTGATTTACTTTGGAACCTTCCCTAAATGGGTAGAGTATTGAGTAGTGTGTCGTTCTAAAATATAAAGTTAGTGGTTTCATTCTTCTAAGCCAAAGCCAATAACTTCTTTCAGTATTTCTTGTAGTTTGGGTTTGGTTTTTACAAAGTCTCTGAGTTTCTGTTTATCTGGGAATGTCTCAGTTTCATTTTCATATTTGAAAGATAGTTTTGCAGGATATATAATTCTTGGTTGGAAGTTCTTCTCCTTCAAGACTTTGAATGTGTCTTGCCACTGTCTCTGTGCCTGCATGGCTTCTGCTGAGAAATCTGACGAGAGCCTATAGGGTTTCCCTCTGAGTGTTAGCTTTGCCTTGAGTCTTGCTGCCTTTGAGAGTTGCTGCTTATGTTTCATTTTGTTAAGCTTGATTATGATTCGTCTTGGAGTCTTTCTTTTGAGATCTATATTGGGTGGCGTACAATATGCATCTGACATGTCTATGTTTTCTTCCTTCATGATTTCTGGGCAGTTTTCTTTCAGCAGCTCAGCAACAATACTCTCTGTATTCTCAGATGTCTCATCCTGTTCAGGGACTCCAATTAATCGAAGGTTGTTCCTCTTAACAGAGTCCCACATGCTTCTTAATGTTTCCTCAGTTTTCTTGTTTCTTTTTTCTGATTTATGCTCATAGATGCTGGCATCAGTAGCTCTGTCTTCCAAGTCAGAAATTCTTTTTACCATTTGTTCCATTCTGTTTTCTTGGCTTTGCATGGAAGCTTCTATGTCTGATTTTCTTCATGATCTGTTAGATTTCAGAGTACTGGTGTTCCATCAGATGGAATAACTTGCTTAATTTTTCATTTTATTCTGCTGCATTTTTTGTAAGGTCTAGAAGGCCTCTGTATATAATCAATTTGTATTCACTTCCTGATGCTTTCATAAAAATTTCTTCATCTGGAAAACTCCTTGGTTGCTTTGTTTGGGAGCCGTCTGAAGCCATGAGTGATTGCTTGTATGCCACAATTGTCTGTTGCTTTTTGGGTCCCATGTGAGTATATAGAGGCTGGAAGAGCTACTGTGTGGATGGATTGCAAATGTTTCTCTAGGCTGTCTTCAAATCTAAAGCAAAAGGTATCTGACCAGTTCACACGTCAGTTAGGTTTTCAGGTGTAGAGTTCCTTCTTCTCATGTGACAAAGTAGGCGTCACTATATCCAACCCCAGATAATAATAAACTAGTTCAGAATACAGCAATGCTACTACCCTGTTGTCCTCTGCTGACAGGGCCTAGCCTTAGCCAACACTGCGTCGAGTACTGGTTTTGTGATAGAAAAGCGCTCTCCTGTTGGTAGGCTCTAAGAATTAGGTCCAGCTGCAGCCACCGTATCCAAGATGGCATCCTCCACACAGGCAGCAGACAGAGGGGCTAAAGGTGCCGAGAGGTAATGATTCCTCTGCTTTTGTTACAGGGCCTCCAACATAGGCAGCACTGTGCAAAATCACTACTTTTCTGTCAGAGAAGCACTGTCCGTTTGCAGGCGCTGGCTTCCAGACTAAGAACAAGGTCCTGCTAAAATCTTGGTACCAACATGGCATCCCACACACTGACTGCAAAGTGCCACACAAACCCCGCTGAGGCAGCTACAAAACGAAAGGCTCAAAGTTGCTAGATTAACAGAGTCCCGAGCCTGGCTCTCAGAATATTGGAATTTCGCCTGCCTATCCCCCCAGCAGTGCGTCTGAGTCCAGCCTCCAGGCAAGACCCAGCTCCGCTCGCCAGCTGAGACAGAGGAAAAAAAAAGTCAAAATGGTGCGTTTACCTTCCATTCTTGAGAGCCAGGGCTAGCCAGGAGCAGGAGTTAGCAAAATAGAGGAGGTTTTTCGCTGAGCGTTATGAATTCCCAATTAAGAGCTCTGTGCCGTGTCCTGAGGCTGATTAGGTGATCAGAAGGCTCTGTTTGATTGTTGATTCAGGTCTTGCTTTCCAGAGGGATATAAGGAGACATGTGCTTAGTCCACCATCTTGACTCCACCCCCGAATCCATAATTTTTTTATTTCATCCTTGATTTCTTCTATAACCCATGGTTTTTTGAGCAAGGTGTTGTTCAGTTTCCATGAGTTCCACTTTCTATCTATTTTTTTTCTGCTATTGATTTTGACTTTCATGGCTTTATGATCTGAGAAGACGCTTTTCATTAATTCAGTGATATGGATTTTGTTGAGAATGACTTTATGTCCTAACACATGATCTATTCTGGAGAATGGTCTATGTGCACTGGAGAAGAAGGTGTAGTTGTCTGCTGATGGGTAGAAAGTTCCATGTATGTCGACGAGGTCTAGATAGCTAATTGTGGCTATAAGGCCTTCTGTATCTTTACTGAGCCTTTTTCTAGATGATCTTTCCAATATTGAGAGTGGAGTTTTGAAGTCTTCTACTATTATTGTGGAGTGATCTATCTCCTTTTTGAGTGTAGTCAGTATTTCTTTGACATATTTAGATGCTCTAATATTAGGTGCATAAATATTTAATATTGTTAAGTCCTGCTTCTGTATTGAACCTTTCAGTAATAAATAGTGTCCATCCTTGTACACGATTGTGGATTTTACATTAAAATAGGTTTTATCTGAGATTATAATTGCCACACCAGCTCTTCTTTGTTCATTGTTAGCTTGGTATATATTTTTACATCCTTTGATTCTAATTTTGTTCATATCTATAGGTCTAAGGTGAGTTTCTTTTAGGCAACATATAGATTGGTCATGTCTTTTGATCCAAAATGTCACTCGATATCTCTTTACTGGATCATTCATTCCATTCACATTCAATGTAATCACTGATAGGTATGTGTTCAGTGCTGCCATTGTGATATGTTTATTTTTGAGTTGATATTTTCTTTGTTGTTCTACGACCTTCTCCTTTGCAATTTGAGTTTTCACCTTTTTAAGGGTTGGTTTTTTGACTGTTGAGACTCCTGTGTTACATTTCTTGATATGGTATGTTACTTCTTGATTGTGTTTTACGGCTGCACCTATAATCGCACACAATAAACTATATATAACCACAATTTTGATTGCTACTAGTCTTGTCAACTTCCTCTCCATCTGGAAGAACTATAATGACAGAGGTTCACCCCTCTTTTTAATATGATGATATCATAGTTTACATGATATTATCATTAGATTGTTTCTTTCACTATTATAGCTTTGATGTGCTTGGAGCCTTCCTTAACTGAGTAGGATTCTAGATAATGTGTCCTTCTAAAATACAAAGTTAGTGTTGTTGTTCTTCCAAGCCAAGAGATTCTTTCAGTATTCCTTTAGTTTTGGTTTGGTTTTTACAAAACCTCTGAGTTTCTGTTTATCTGAGAATGTCTTAATTTCATTTTCATATTTAAAAAATAGTTTTGCAGGATATAGAATTCTTGGTTGGAAGTTCTCCTTCAAGGCTTTGAATGTGTCATAGAACTGTCTCCATGCCAGCATAGTTTCTTCAGAGAAATCTGATGAAAGCCTACAGGGTATCCCTCTGAATGTGAGCTGTGCTTTGAGCCTTGCTACCTGTAAGAGTTTCTGCTTATGTTTCTTTTTGTCTAGCTTGATTGTAATATATCTTGGAGTGTTTCTACTGAGGTCTATATTGAGTAGTGTTTGATATGTATCTTGGATATCTATTTACTGTTCTTTCATAATTTCTGGGACGTTTTCTGTCAGCAGCTCAGCCACAATACTCTCTGTGCTCTCAGGTGTCTCGCCCATTCAGGAACTCCAGTTAATTGTAGACTGTTCTTAACGTAGTCCCACATGCTTCTTAATGCTTCTTCATTTTTCTTGATTCTTTCTTCTGATTTCTCTTCATAGATGATGGAGTCAGTGGCTCTGTTTTCCCAATCAGAAATTCTTTTTTTTCCATTTGTTCCATTCTGTTTTCTTGATTTTGAATTGAATCTTATATGTCTTTGATTTTGTTCCTGATCTGTTGGATTTCAGAGTACTAATGTTTCATCAGATCGAACAGTTGCTTAGTTTTTCGTTTTGCTCTGCTACATTTTGTATAAGGTCTAATAGGGCTCTATGTATAATCCTTATGTATTCATCTTCTGATAGTTTCAGAAAAGCTTCTTGGTCTGGGAAGTTCTGAGGTGGTTTCTTTTGGGGGCCTTCTGATGCCATGAGTGACTTCTGGGTTACCGTCCTTTCCAACGTTTGCTGCTCTTTGGGCATCATGTAGGTCAATAGAGGCTGGGAGTGATGAAGCAAAGATGTACCACTATTGTTCTTCTAGGCCATCTTAAAATGAGAAGTAAAATGTATTTGGCACCTTCCAAAGTCAGTCAGGTTTTCAGGTGTATACGTCCTTCTTCCCAGCTGGCAAAGTAAGCATCTCTATATTTAACACCTGATGTTATAAACTAGCTCAAAATACAGAAAGGCTACTGGTCTGTTGGCCTTTGCTGTCAGGCCCCAGCTGTAGGCAATGTTGTGTAGAACTCCACTTTTCTGTTGGAAAAGCAATCTCTTCTGGGTAGGAATTGTATCACTGCCCGGGAATTAGGTCTAGCTGAGGCTTCCGTATGAATGACCCCCGCCTCCCAGCAAGACAAGATGGTGTTCCACATAAGCTCGCCAGCTGGCCAGGACCAGGCTCCTGGCAGATAGAGAGGCCGCCAGAGCCAAAATGCCCAGAGTCCACAGCCTCCTCTGTGTCCCGGCCCCAGGAGACACTGTGCAAAACACAGCCGTCCTACTAGAAAAGCACTCTCTGCCTGGCAGGAGCTACCTCCCAGCCTAAGATCCAAGTCCGGCCAAGGCCTCCGCCTGGGCTTCTCCATTTCCCAATAGGCCAGAAGAGCCCAGGTGTATAAAGTCCAAAGCCAGGCTCTCAGAGCCTGGCAATTACACTTGCCGGTTCCACCAGCAGTGCATCCGAGACTAGCAGCTAGTCAAGTCCCAGTTCAGCCCACCAGGCAAGACAGAGGGAAAAAAATATTGAAACAGTGAGTTACCTTCGGTCTGTGCAGGCCTGTGCTTGCTGAGAGTGGGGTCAGTGAAAAAGAGAAGGTTTTCACTTTCAGTGGTATGAAGTCTGTCATGGATTGAATTGTGTCCCCCCCAAAAATATGTGTAGCCATGTGGCTGGACCATGATTCCCAGTATCTTGTGACTCTCCTCCATTATGTGGTTTTCCTATGCTGTGTGTTAAAGGATTAGGGTGGGGCTGTAAATCCCTTCGTAGGATTACTGCCCTGCTCCACTGTAAAGGGAGTTTCCGGAGTATGGCTTGCCTCACCCTTAATCCTTTCATCCTACCAGAGATAAAAGGACAGAGAAGCAGGCAGAGAATTGGGAACCTCGTACCATCAAGGAAGCAGCACCGGGAGAAGAGCAGTCCTTCAGACCTGAGGTTCCTGCTCCAAGATGCTCCCTGGACAAAGACTGATGCAATACTGGATTTTCCTCCAGAGCCAACAAGAGGGAAAGCCTTCCCCTGGAGTGAACACCCTGAACATGGACTTGCAACCTACCAGACTACGTAAGAATAACCCTTCTTTTGTTAAAGCCGTCCACTCTGTGGTATTTCTTTTAGAGCAGGCCTAGCTGACTAAAACAAAGTCCAAATTAACAGCTCTATGGCACGTCCCAGGGCTCAGTAGGTGTCCAGAAGGCTCCGTTTAACTATTGTATCAGGTCTTGGTTTCCAGAGGATTTAGGGAGACGTGTGTTTAGTCCACCATCTTGACTCTGCCCCTTCCCTATTTTTTATTCCATACAAGTAAAGACCAATTGTTGTATCTTATCTCACTGCATACAAGTTTCCAAGACCCCAGGCACTACTCACCAAAGTAGGATGTGGAACGTCAACTTTGTGAGTTATGTTATGGCAATTGGCTAAAATTGTACCATGAGACTATGGCACCAAGTCTTTCAACACAGTAAATCAATCCCTTGAGTTGTTTGTATATATCTAGGAAGTCCCTATAACTGTACCCGTATGTGATTTGTTATATATGTAGAAACATATGCAGCACACACAAATATATATATATATATATACATATTCCTGTCAAAACCAAACCAAGCCAAATCTGTTGCTATTAAGTTGATTCTGTCTCACAGCAACCATACAGGACAGAATAAAACTGCCTCTTTGCGTTTGCAAGGAGTGACAGGTGGATTTTAACTGCTGACCTTTTGGTTAACAGCCATGCTACTTAATTACTCTGAAACCAAGGCTTACAGATGTGACTATACATACATGTTTTACTTGCACATGCCTTACTGCATGTATGTATGCATCCATATCTACCTACATAGCAGTACACATTTTTTATTGTTTTTATACTTGCAACATCACATATGTTGTGGCATATACCAAAATTATTCCTTTTTCTTGCATACTTGTGTCTTTTTCTCATTAGTCAACTTGTGTTGAACTTACTCATGTTTAATTAAGATTGCATTTTCCATCACCAAAAGTAATAAGTGTCTACAATCTAGGAAGTGATTTTCATTCTCCTTGACCACGTCTAGTAACCTTCAAAGCTTTTTGCTTTTTGTGTTTGTTTTTATTCCCAACTTTTTATAAAAGTGGGACAATACAATATTTGTCATTTTGTGATTGACCTATTTCACTCAGCATATTGTAATCCAGATTCATCTGTGTATAAGATGTTTTGTGGACTCCTTATTACTCTTTATAGTTGAATAGTATTACACTGCATGTTTGTCTAACAATTTGTTTACCTATTCTTCCACTGATGGACACTTAGGTTGCCTCCATGTTTCTGCTATTGTGTGTTCATATCATTTTCACAGCAGTTTTAGATCCTTAGACAACTGGTCAAATGATTCTTTTGTGTCTTTCCTTCACAAGTGTTTTTTTCTTCAGTAATAAGGAACTCTGAGTCACATTGTAGCTTAAAAGAAGTATTTACTCACCTTCAATAGGATTACAAAATGATAATGCACATATATAGGTATAAACTGAAATTTACAGTATCAGAATTAGCAGACGTGTTCATTTTCATTACTATTATGATATTTTTAGTAATTGCTGTAGAAATTGAACAAATGACTTCATGTCATTATGAAAGAATAATCATCATTAAATGGGTAATGATCTACCATGTGAAAAAAGAAAAAAATACATAATCCTTTTTTAATGGGTTTCCATGAAACATTTATTTCATGTGTAAGTAATGAGTGTGTGGGATGTGTTAAAATAATTTTAAAAGGTGAATTTAGAATCTTTAGAATTTAGTTACTGAGATTCAGTGGTGGGAGCACTATGCAATCATCTTTTGATTTCTCTGTGGGGCTACTGAAATGTCACTCTGGAGAATAGGAACTATAGGCTCAGTAGCTTTTTCAAGAAACAATTTTGAGTTCTCTTGGATGTATGAAATGACTGGTACTGAAAGTGTCCCAAATGTAAACGTACAGCAGTCAATTAAATATGACACATAATTCTGGGCTGTGTATTGGAAACTGAGATTCATCGCAGTTAACTGATACCTAATTTCATGGTGAGACCAAGTTCCCCCAAGACTTACACAGAGAGTAAGAGAAACAGATGGTTTCAGACAGAACCTGGAGACAACTGACATTTACAACTGAAAAAAGAAATAAACTTTGCCAAGGAGAAAGAAAAGCAGCAGAACTAAAACAAGGAAAAAGCAGTTTGTAAAACCATGAGATAAATCAGTTCGAGAAACAGAGCTTTAGCAACACAACAGTTAAGTTGAGAGGGAAGAAAAGCCTTACAGTACCATGTTTAGGTACCTGTGACATCCAGCAGGATGTGTCTAATAGAGAGGTGAGAATACAGCTCTTGAAATGTCATATTTAGATGAAAGGTTCTAACATATTATTTTGAAACAACTTTGGATCTACAGGAAAGTTACATAGATAGTATAGAGTCTATGTTACCTGCTGCTGACATCATTCAAGGTACATTTATCAAAACTAAGAAATTAACATTGGTAAAATACTGTTAACTAGAGACTTTAATCGCATTTCTGCACTTCTAATGATGTCATTCTACTAATGTTTGTTCCCCTGATGCAGTATACTGCCAAGCATGCTCCATGACATTTAAGTGACAAAGGTCCTTCGTCTCTTCTGGTCTGTTTCAGTTTCTCAATCTTTCCTTCTCTTTTATTGCCTTGATATTTATCAAGAATATTGATCGCATACTTTGTAGAACATATCTAAATTTGGCTTTGCCAAGTTTTGTCATTATTGGAATAAAGTTATGGATTTGGGGGAAGAATAAGTGCTGTTTTCATCTCATCATATCAAAGAATATTAGATATCAACATGTCAGAGGTCATGTTAGTCTTGATCACTTGATTAAGATTCTGTCTGCCAAGTGTCTCCACTGTAAAGAAACTGTTTTCATTTCCATGCTCTATTTCCAGAAGTTAGTCACAAAGTAAGTGAAACTTATTTTACAAATTTACTTTGGAATTATAGACTATGAGATCAAGAATCTGATGTCTTTCTGATAACTAGGAACTTCTCCTGAAATGAGAAATCTTGAATTTAGCTTTCATCTCTGGTAATAGAGTTTAACATCTTGAATAAGAATTTTTGGAAAAGCTCTAGATATCAAAGCAATGCTCTAGATGACAAGGAAACTTTACTGGAAAGAAGAGAGCAGCTAGCACACTTCTGAAATAGTTTAAGCTGCAACAATTCAGAAGCACAAATTAAGTGAATGCTAGCCTTGCTTCAGGGATACTTAAAATTAGGGACACGCAAGATTTAGGGGTACACTACACTTTCCTGTAGAAACAGCCACAATGAAACTAAAGAATGAGGTCACACTACCTAATAACCAAAACAAACTCATGCTATCACATTGATTTCAACTCATAGTGACCCCGCATTACAGGACATAACTCCTCCACCAAGTTTCCAATGAGTAGGTGATGAACTGAAACTGTTTAGCAGCCAAGTTCTTAACTGTTATGCCACCAGCGCTCCACTCTACCTAACGGAATATTAACTTTGATAATACTCAACCCTCATTTTCTTTTCTCCAATTTATTCTTTCTCTGTTTTTCACTATTTAGTTAGCAGAAAAAAAATATGTGATATTTTTCATTCAGGTTAGAAATGACAGAGAGAGAAAAAAATTAATAATTTTTTAAACTCTTAGGTAGTTTTCATTATTCTTCAGTAGAGATAATGCTCTTGAAAGCTAGGGCTTTCAATCTAAAGATACTGAGAAAAAGTTTGCTGCCTTTTTTATTGACTCTAAAACTTGGCTTTAAATGTAAGTGCTTGGTAAAGAAGAATTCAAGCACATTGAGGAGCATAAAATCAATTTTCTAATCCGAAGTAAACAAGTTTGACTAGATAGTAGGAAGAAGGTAATAATCAGAGTGGCAGTATCTAGGAATTAGTCACTAGTAGGTTTCTAAGGTCACCATCTGTAACTATGTCATACTGTGGTGGTGTGTGTGCTGCTCTGAAGCTGGAAGCTTTGCCACCAGTATTTCAAATACCAGCAGGGTCATCCATGTTTGATAGATTTCAGATAAGCTTCCAGACTAAGACAGACTAGGAAGAAAAGCCTGGTGATCTACTTCCTAAAATCAGTCAGTGAAAATCCTATTCATCACCATAAAATAATGGCTGACTCACTTGCTTACAACATGTCACCAGGAAGGATCAATCACTGGGAACGAATGTAGTATTTGGTGAAGTAGAGGGCTAATGATGGAAGGAAGACCTTCAGTGAGGTGGATTGCTAATACTGGTATAATGGTGCAGTGATGAACTCCAAAATGCTGGTGATTGTGATGATGATACAAGACCAAGCAAAGTTTCATTCTACTAAGTTCTCCAGCATAGTCAACCTGAGGGCAGCTCTCTCTCTTTCTGTTGGTTCTTAAATACAGAAACAATGACAGTTACTTTGATACTTACAAAATCCAGATAGGCAAGCCAAGTGCCATCGAGTAGGATCCAACACATGAGTCGGATCCGAAGTCCAGATAGAGGGTTAAAATTTCCTAATTCCTAGGATGTGCATAACAATTGATCAGCTGATCCAGAAATGTGGGTCTACACAGTGTCCAGGTAGTAAAGAGGCAACAATTAAAGAATATCAACAGCCATGTGGCTCGGAATGGAACTTTAAAGGTACCTGTAAATTCCAGTGTGCAGTGTGAGGACAACATTGACATCTTTTAAGTTTCCTGAGAATGGTAAAGCAGTATCCATTAGGTATAGGGTCTAGCAAGTGGTACATGGATGGGAGGAGAGGAAATTCAGAAACTTTTGACTTGGCAAATACATACAGCCATACAGATGTATATGACAACCGGGTAGAAGTCATCTGGAAAAGTAGATGATGACCAGATAAGCAACTTCATCCTTGATGTTAAGTAATCATCACTTAAAAAAAAAAAAAAAAAAACTCCTTCAAACACCTATTATTTTCTGCTTTGAATGTTTTTTATTTGATACTATATGTTTTCATCAGTGGATGTGCACACATTTATGCAGTATATTTAAATTTTACATTGGACAGACAGATTATGAGAAATGTTATTTGGGAGTACATGGCTGCCATAAACCTTGGCGGATTCTCACACACTGGAATTAGGGGGAGCCAATCTGTTCTATTAGCCATGAGTGAGAGGGTGTATTGAAACACATATACACAGACACACAGACACACACATACACACACACACACACACACAATCAGGGCTCCACAGCTGTCATGCAAAACTCATTGCCATAAACTGTCTGTCATGGCTTGAATTGTGTTCCCCAGAAATGTGGGTAGTAATTTGGCTTGGCCCATAATTCCAAGTATTGTGTGATTGCCCTCCATTTTGTGATTTTTCTGATGCTGTAAATCCTAATCTCTGCCTGTGGAGCTTGGATTTGTGTTAAAGGGGATTAGGGTGGGGCTATAAAGCTCTTCCTAAGAGGGTATCCCTGCTCTGATATAAAGAGAGTTTCCCTGGATTCTGGCTTGCACTACCATTTGTCCTTTTATCCTACAAGAAGTAAAAAGAAAGGGAAGCAAGCAGAGTGGGAAACCACATGACACCAAGAAAGCAGCATTACGAGCAGAGCAGGCCAAGATGTTCCCTGATCAAAGACTGATTCAACACTTAGACCTTCCTCCAGAACCAACAAAGAGGGAAAGTCTTCCCCATTAGTGAACACTTTGAGTTCAGATTTCTGCCTATTTGACTGCGTAAGGTTAAATTTTCTTTTGTTAAAGCCATCCACTTGTGTATTTCTGTTAGAACAGTACCATGTGATTAAAACACCATCGTTGATGCAACATGTAAAAGTAAAAATAAGTAAACAACAGAGTGCTATAACCTAAATGCATGTATCTCCAACATTAGAACTCAGGATGCTTTATGTCTGCTAATGGAAAAAAATGAAATAAAATAAAATGTGTTTAACGATATACACACAGAAAAATGTCATTACTGGATAATATCATTATGTTTTGTTTTGTTATGTTTCTAAACACTCTATTTGTATAGAGCAGGCTAACATACATTCAATCTGTTGATTTAACCCTCAGAATTATTCCTTAGTTCTTACAGCTCAAAATGCAGGCAGAATGATTGAAACTAAAACAACTTCTAAGAAACTAACCTTGAAAACCTAAGCCTGTAATGTTAAAAGAAATGCACTGGATCATTAAACATAGCCATAGGGAACTCAGTTAACTTCCCCTTGAGAAATTTGACTTCTGATTTCCTGGAAGAAAAGCTAATCAGCACAATCTTGTTACAATGAGTTCTAATTTAAATGGTTTCAATGATGTCAATATATAATTATTCATTTATTTTTATAAATCACTTTGTAACAAAGAATGAATTTGTGATGGTGTGTAAATATACATGCAAAGAAACAAGGCATGTTTTGATAAAGGCAATAAAAGTAGAATGGAAAAAAGTGAGTTTATAATCACAACACAAAACAAAGAAAAACTAATACACATAATGACGATGGCATTATATAAATTTCTAAACCCACGTTTTGCTTAATTATTCTAACAAGCAAGGATATTAGTTTTTCTTTCTTTTCTTTTACCAAACCTACCATAACTTTGATCCTCGTATCTGACAGCAGGCCAGGACATAAAAAGGATTAGCACTGATGATGGTTTGTACCAGAGAGACTAAGGAAACAGTGGAAAATTCCTATTTTTCGTTAGTCTAACTATAAGACAGGATGATATTACATTCATATTAGCAGAGATTTTTTCATAAATTAAAAAAGACTGTGTGCATCCCAGACACGACATTATTAATTATGTACTGATCAAGAACAAATATTTTAAATTGGGTACTATTCCTGTCAATGACACGGTCCATCAAGTTATAACCGTCTCTAAACTGAACTAGCTAAATCAGATGGAGCAAATCACAGCAAGAAGGTTGAATAATAAATACATTATTTTCCTATTCTTTCACAGAAATTGATTTCTTAATTCTAAACCCATCAACAGTGTACTCACTAGCTTTGATAAGAGTATGGGGAAGGAGAGTAGGAGCAGTGATGTACTCTTAATTTAGAGACCTTGTAACTAAATTTCCCAAAGTAATTTAAGAGTTAGCTGATTGATTCCATTAATTAGTTGCTTATCAAATATTTATAAAGCAACAACTCCTGACCAAGCTCCTTAATTCATGTTTATATATTAATAATTAATTCCTGTTAATAGTTCAAAGGCATCTCTTCTAATTCATTAGAGAGGTTGTTTCCATTTTTATTCTGTTCTCTTATTTGAGAAATATTTTCACATTTAAATTTAAAATTCTTTCTGAGAGACTAAGCTTTAAATTCCTTGTGAAAAGAATCACAAAGATAAAAAATAACTACCAGGTGCTTTATAAGTTATTAATGTCTAATAACATTATTCTAATGAAATATCTCAAAGAACTGAGATACAGCAATATTACTTTCTGTAACTGCCTGATAGCTTGCTAAATCCCTGTTCCTTCAGAATCTCGGAACACCATTCAAATTTAGAATTTCTGTGTGTCTGTTTTTTCTCTGGATTGTATGAGCAAGTATTTGCACAGTTATTTAATTTATCAAAATAATAAAATATTAAATTTTGATTAAATAACATAAGTTTTAAACACTGTTACTTCAAGTTCTCATATGGTTATCTTCTTCCTGTTTCCATTTCTCTTAATATGTTAAGAGCTAAAAAAATATAGCAAATAGGGCAAGATAAAAAATTACGAAGAGCTAATAGTATTAAAGAGACAAAATTATCATTATTTACTATGGTTAGATGTTCTGCTTATTATTTCCATATAACAGACAGCCTCCACGTAATCGTGTGAATATTTCATGAATTATTTAAATCAAGGATTTGGTAAAGTCTTCCCTGGGTGGTTCTGGCTCAAGGTCTGTAAAGTCATTGCTGTCAGACAGCGACTGTTAAATTTAGAGCCAGCCATTAAATTTCTCTTTCTCATGCTTAGCTGTTGCCTTAGATCTTAAATGGGTAGTCACAGGATGGTGAACTCAGGGTAGTCAGACTGTTCATGTGACTCAGGATGCTATGAAATAAAATGGAAGGTACGTAAACTTTTTTTTTTTTAATTGTGGATGAGCAAAAGTATAAAATCAAAGTTATATTCATGCCCTCCTGTTTGTAGCTCCTTCTGCTCTTCTTGCCTGGTGACAGCACACTCTTCCTTTCCATTCTATACATGTCATATCCTCTTAAAAATCTCCTGTCCCCTCATGTCCACACTCTCCTCTCCCTTCTATTAAGAGGATGGTAGGACAGTATACCATAGATGCACAGAACCATAAAGTACACACAGTATATGGCCACATTGTGTCCCCGAGTTCAACTTTGTAATCAGGGGAAGCAGCAGGTCTAGGGCCATGCTCCCAGGGAAACTCCTAGGCCTTTGGACCACCGATTGTGATCTTTTAGTGGAGTTCTTGAGGTGCACCCCTCTTTATCTCTTGTTGCTATTGGGATTCAACTCTGTGTACCCCATCATGGCTGCCACTCGTGGTGGCTGGGCACCATCTGGTTCTTCTGGTCATATGCTGATACACTCACCCATTGATATGCGTCCTTCTGTATTTTGGGCACTTTTTCCCTGATATCTTTGTTGTTCTTGGTGGCCATCTGTTCCAGCTCAGTTGGGACAATTTGGTGTATCTCAGATGGCAGCTTGCTAGCTTTAAGGAACCCAGATACCACTCACCACCATGGAGTGCAGAAGACTCTCTTAGCAATAGGCTAGTTGTGCCAACTGGCCTTGATGTCCCCTGAGAGCATGGTCCCTGGATCCCCGTCCCTACTATTCTATCCTTGCAATATTGGGTTAAAATTAGAAGAGTTTTCAGTTTATGATGAAGTCCAGTTAAATTGATCTTCTTTCTAATGTGTGCTGTCACTGCTTTCACCCAACCAAATTTCTATCAACTATCTAATCTATAACCAGCCCTCTCCCTCCTCCTTCTCCTGCTGTGCAGCCCTCAAAGAGTCTTTTCTTTCATATACGAGTCTGATTTTAAGTTCCTATAGTAGTGGTCTCAGATAATATTTGTCCTTGTGCCTCTGACCGATTTCACTCAACATAATGTCTTCCAATTGAAACCAGGTTATGAGATGCTTCCTAAAATCATCACTGTTCTTTATTATTACATAGTGTTCCATTGAGTATATATGCCATAGTTTGTTTATCCCTTCATCTGTTGATGGGCATCTAGGTTGATTCCATCTTTTTGCTATTGTGGACTGTGCTGCAGTAAACACACGTGTTCATGTAACAGTTCCTGTGACTGCTCTTGATTGTGTCAGATATGTTTTAAGCAGTGGGATTACTGGGTCAAAGGATATATCTATTTTCAGCTTTTTAAGGAAGCCCCAGATTGCTTTCCAAAGAGATTATACCATTTTACAACCCCACCAGTAGTATAGGAGAGTTTCATTTTTTCCACAACCTCTCCAGCATTTGTTCCTTTACATTTTTTTTGTGTCTCCATTTATGTAAGTTTCTCTTAGTTTCTCGTGGTAAGGTGTTGGAATTCTCTTTATAGATCTCTTATTTCTCTAGTTAGATTTCTTCCTAGGTCATTCATCTTGTAAATGGTGTTTATTTTGTGATTTCTTTAATGATTTTCTTTAATGATCTCTTTTTTGATATAAAGAAATCCTACTGATTTACTTATGTTTGTCTTGTATCCTGATACTTTGCTGAACTCTTAGTTTGATTAGTTTACTTATGGATTCTGTAGGATTCTCTGCATATACAGTCATATCTGTAAATACAGAGACTCTAACTTCTTCTTTGTCAATGTGGACATTCTGTATTTCTTTGTTTTGTCTAATTGCTCTTGTCAGAACTTCTGGTACAATGGTGAGTAAAAGTGGTCAGAGTGGACATCCTTGTCTAGTTTCCGTTTTCAACGGGAATTCTTTCACTCTCTCCATTCAGAATGATGTAGGTGGTTGGCTTTGTTTAGATGGCCCTCATCGTGTTGAAGAATTTCCCTTCTCTTCCTATTTTTAGTGTGAATGGTTGTTGAATTTTGTCAAATGCCTTTTATGCATCAATTGACAAGATCAGGTGATTCTTATCCTTTGTGTTGTTTATGTGGTTGAACACATTAATTGTTTTCCTGCTGCTGAACAGCCTTGCTCCCTGGTATGAATCCCACTTGGTCATGAAGAACTACTTTGTCGATATGTTGTTGAATTCTAATGGCAAGGATTTTGTTGAAGGTTTTTGCATCTAAGTTCATGAGCGAGATTGGTCTGTAATTTTCTTTTTTGTGGGATCTTTCCCTGGTTTTACATTGGGGTTATGCTGGCTACATAGAATGAATTTGGTAGTATTCTGTCCTTTTCTCTGCTGTGAAACAGCCTCAGTAGTTTTGGAATTAGCTCCTGTCTAAAAGTTTGGTAGAATTCTTTGGTAGAGTCATCTGGGCCAGAACTCCTTGTGTTTGCTAGTTTTTTTTTTTTTTAAATTATGTTTTCTATCTCTTCTTTGTAATGGGTTTATGAAGTTGTTCTAGTTCTCCTTATGATAATTTTGGTAGGTGATATGAATCTAGAAATCTGTCCAGTTCCTCTAGGTTTTGAAATGTGTTAGAGCATAGACTTCAGTAGTGCTCTGTTATGATACTTTTGATTTCAGTTGGGTCTGTTGTAACATCTCCCATCTCATTTCTTATTCAAGTAATTTGTTTCCTCTCCTGTTTTTCTTTTGTGGGTTTAGTCAACGGTTTAGCAATTTTGTGAATCTTTTCAAGGAACTAGCTTTTGGTTTTGTTAATTTTTTCAACTGTTCTTCTATTCTCTAATTTATTTTAGTTCTGCCCTGATCTTTATTTGTTTTCTTCTGGGGCCTGAGGAGTTTGTTTTCTGCTCTCTTTTCACTTGTTCAAGTTGTAGGATTAATTCTTTAGTTTTGGCCCTTTCTTCATTCCAGATATGTGCATTTGCAGAGATAAATTGACCTCTCAGCACTGCTTATACTGTTTCCCGTAGATTCTGGTAGGATATGTTTTCATTCTCATCTTATTCCATAAATATCTTCATTTCATCTTTGATTTCTTCTATAAAATACAAATTTTTGAGCAAGGTGTTCAATTTCCATGAGTACAAGCCTCTACCTATGCTTTTTTTCTGCTATTGATTGCAATTTTTGTGGCTTTATGGTCTGAGAAATGCTTTGCAATAATTCAGTGGTTTTGAATTTTGTTGAGACTTGCTTTATGTCCTAAAACATAGTCTGCTCTGCAAAACGCTGCATGTACGTTGGAGAAGGAGTCTTACCTATTGGTGAGTAAAATGTTTTGTATATGTCAATGAGGTCTAATTGGTCAATTGTAGCAATAAGATCTTTTGTATCTTTACTGAGTTTTTTTCTGGATGATCTGTCCATTGCTGAAAGTGGAGTGTTGAAGACTCCAACTATTATTGTGGAGTGATCTATCTCATTTTTCAGTGTTGTCAGCATTTGTTCCATGTATTTAGATGTTCTCATATTGGGTGAATACTTTTTTAATATTGTTATATCCTGCTTATGTAGTGAACCTTTCAGCAATAAATAGTCACTATCCTTGTCCATGATGGTGGGTATTACATTAAAATTTGCTTTATTTGAGATTAGTGTTGCCACTCCTGCTCTTCTTTGTATGTTGCTGACTTGGTGTTTATTTTTCCATATCTTTGTTTGTATCTTTGAGTCTAAGCTGTGTTTCTTGTAAACAACATATGGGCAGACCATGTCTTTTGATCCAGGCTGTCACTCTCTGTCTTTTTATTAGAACATTCAGTACACTTACATTCAATGTAATTATGGATATGTATGTATTTAGTGCTGTCATTTTCATGCCTTTATTTCTACATTGTTGATATTTTCTGTGTTTCTCTTAATATTCTGTTCTGGGTAATTCTTTATGGGTTGACTTTTCATCTTTTCCAGTATTGGTCTTGTGTTTGTTGAGACTCTTGAATTATGTTTCTTATTTTTTAACTTTTTTATTTTTTCATTTACTATGACTGAGTGAAAATATACATTCCCATATAAATTTACATGCCCACCTCTATACAGCTTCTACTGCTCTCCCTGTCCAGTGACAGCACACTATCCCTCTCTGCTCCATACATGTCTCATCCTCCCAACAGCCTCCTTTCCCTTCCTCTTGTTTTGATATGTCATACTGTTATTTTGCTTTGCCATTACCCTTATGATCCCCCTTAATATTCTAAGTTTAAACCAGATTTAACTTCTATATTTCTTTTTAATTTTCTCTCCATCAGAAAGCATTCTATCTAGTATAATATATCCCTCTTTTAGTGTGATGATGTAATACTTTTTCTGTTAAGATTGCTAGTTCCCTTCTTTAAATACTGTAGTGTTGATTGAGCTCTGTGATTTTTCTAGTTGAGTAGGATTCTGGATGCTCTGTCCTGCATTGCCTACTTAGTTATACATTTGATATTTTTGTTTTTCTAAACAAAGAGCTTTTTTTCAGTATTTCTTGTAGTTTGGGTTTGATTTTTACAGTCTCTAAGCTTCTGTTTATCTGTGAATATCTTAATTTCACCTCCATATTTGAGAGATAATTTTGCAGGATGTATAATTCTTGGTTGGAAGTTTTTCTTCTTCAGGGCTTTGACAGTGGTATTCCCTGCCTTCTTCCCAACATCATTTCTGCTGAGAAGTCAGACCAAAGCCTGCAGTGTTTCCCCTTGTACGTTGGCTTTCCCCTAGTCTCACTACCTTTAAGAGCCTCTCTTTATGTTTCGTTTTATTAAGCTTGATTGTAGTATGTCTTCACGTCTTTTGACTGGGAGGGCTAGTCTTTTTGGTATTTAGTAAGCATCTTGGATATCTATGTTCTCTTCTTTCATAAATTCAGTAACTCAACAACAATATTTTCTGTATTTTCATCTATCCTTCCCTGTTCAGTAAGTCCAATTACTCTTAAATTATATCTCTTGATAGAGTCTCACAAGTGTCTTAATACTTATTCATTTTTCTTATTTCTTTTCTCTGGCTTCTCCTCACAAATGCTGGTATCAGTTGTTTATTCTCAAGCTCACTAACTTTGACTTCTTTCTCCTCAATTTTGCTCTTTGGCTTTGGGTTGAATTGTATAATTCTGTAACTTTATTATTGATCTGCTGCATTTCAAATTATTGATGTTTCATCAGTTCAAATATTTTACTTAATTTTTCACTTTATCCTGCTCCCTTTTGTTTAATCTCTAGGAGGCCTCTATGCATAAAACTTTTGTAGTTGACTTCTGATAATTTCAGAAAGTCTTCTTCATCTGGAAAGTTTTTTTATTCTTTATTTTGAGAGTTTTCCAGAGCCATGATGGATTGCTTCTTTAAACTGTTAGAGATTGATTGTCTTCTTTGCGCCATCAAGAAGATGTTCTGTTTCCCTAGTTCTAAGAAGAGAATAAGGGCACTACTAGATTTGGTCACCAGCTTCCCCTGTGTTCTCTAGTGACCAGCCCCAGTTGGACTCTGTGTCATGGTAGGCCCTACCACCTGTCTACTGAAAGTTGCAGTTACTTGTGGCAACTCACTGTCATTATGACCTTGGAGCCTATGTTGTGGCTTAGGGCATGGAGGACAGAAGGATGCCACCCCACTCAGGTACCTGAGGTTACTGTGCTCTGCAGATGTGTTTAGCTGAGAAACTGCTTATTTGCTAAGAGAGGCACTGTACAGCATTCACCTAAAGCAGTTGGCTCCTCAACATTGGAAAGCTCTGCCTCTTATCAAGAAAAGGCAACACTCTACCTATGGAGTCACTAGGGAGCCCTCAGCCATTGCTATGATGTGGATCAATAAACGGTAGTGCTAGTGCTGCCACCCCTCTCAACAGTCAGTTCTTCAGGTAGTCTTGTTTTAACAAGGGTGCTTTACTGCTGAGCTGAGAGGTCTCCATCGGCTGTCAAAATCATTCAGACCCACAGGTGGGGCAGGCCCCACCTTCTAGCTGACAACAAAGGTAGCTCATGGACTGTTCCCAGATGGTATGCTGTGGTTCAAAGAAGGGAGGGCTTAGGGCCTTGTTGCCATCTTCTGCCAGGCTCCACCCATAACTCTAGGTACCACTGTCTGAAACACAGCTTTTCTGCCAGAGAAGCTCTATCCAGACAGGGACTGCTGCTCAGTGTGAGAATTAGCCCCAGCTGATACCTCTGATGTAGCTGACTCCTCCTCCCAGCTGACCAAGATGGTGTCCCACCCCAGCTTCACTTTCTGCTGTGAGTCAGCAGAATCTATGGCACAGCTCACAGAAGAGAGTGTGATAGTGCTCTGGTGTCCTCAGGCAGCAGCCAGGCTCTCAAGATGTTGCTATCCCATGCTTGGTCTCTCTGCAGCACTATACTATGTTTACTTAAGTACTGCAGGTCAGTATATTAGCTGGCTCATGCCCAGTCCTTGCCTTCTGGATAACAAAGCAGGCCTCTGTATTTGTAGTTTTCCCAAGTGACATGTCAGTAGAAGCAGGAGTCAGCATCACGCTGCCTTTTAATTGAGAGAGGTAGTTTCCCACTTACTGGAGCCTAGTCCAATATGACAATCCTACACTAAATCCTAGGGCTCCCAGGCTATCCATGCTGTTTTGTTCAATTATCATTCCAGGTCTTAGTTCTCAGAGGGAATCTAGCAGATATGTGTCTAGTTTACCATCTTGACCCTGTCCACTGAATTATGTTTTTGATATGTTGTTAAATTCTGTTGGTTAGGATTTTGTTGTGGATTTTTACACCTAAGATCATGAGAGATATTGCTCTGTAATTTACTTCCTTGTGTTGTCTTTACTTTTTTTGTGTTTTGGTATCTGGATGATGCCAGCTTCATTGAATGAACTTGACAGTATTCCATTGTTTTGAATGCTCTGGAATACCTTCAATAATAGTGGTGTTAACTTTTCTCTGAATGTTTGCTACAATTCTCCTGTGAAACCAACAGGGCCAGGATTGTTCTTTGTTGGGAGTTATTAAATTACTTTTTTCAATCTCTTTCGTGATGAGTTTATTTCATTATTCTACTTTTGTTTGTGCTGGTTTTGATATCAACTACTACCCAGTGCCGTCAAGTCGGATCCAACTCATGGTGACCCTAGAGGCTAGAGCAGAACTACCCTCTTGAGATTTCAAGGAGCACCTGGTGGGTTTGAACTACCAGTGGTTATTTTTTAGAAAATTTTCCATTTTCCACTTTTTTTAATTTGTCAGAGCACAATTTTTCATAGTATTCTGTTATGATTCTTTTTATTTCAGTTTGCAGTGCTGTGATATTACCCACCTCATTTCTTTTTCAGATTATTCAATTTCTGTCCTTTTTTTTTCTTTCATCATTTTGGCAAATGCCTTATCAGTTTTGATCATCTTTAAAAAAACAAACAGCTTTTGGTCTTGCTTACTCTCCCAATCATTTTTCTGTTTCCTATTGTATTTGTTTCTGCTCTACCTTTTATTATTTACTTTCTTGTGGTGCCGGGAGCCAGCCCCGACAACTTTTCAGGGTCACGCACGGAGGGAGGGACAGGCATTGGTGGGAAAAGAATTAAGAGCGACAGGAAAGAGTTTTTTGGTTTAAAGGCAGCCCGACCAAGAGAGCGGCTGTCTTACTTTATTATTATTTATAGTAGAGGTGATGTAATTTCCACCCTGCCCCCTGACCACACAGCCATTGGCTAATTTGAAACCAAAGCCTTGTTATTGGGTCATTTGAAACCGAAACCTCGTGATCTTGAGGTAACGGGATTTTTACCCTGCCCCCCAACCACAGGAGCTATTAGCTAACTTGAAACTGAAACCTCGTGATCTTGTTAATTGCCAAGGCTTTCTAGATAATGGCCCGAGGCAGGTGTGTTGTGGTGATAATTGACAGTGAAAACAAAGTTATGTCTTGAGCTCAATCAGCCCTACTTATACCTCAAGGTTAAAAGGTACAGGAGGAAGGGTCTAAAGGTTATAATCTCTATTTGTTCCTACTTTGCTCTTTATTCCATCTCCTCCTTGGACAGTAAACACCTATCATCCCCCACCCTATGTCTTCCTTAAACTGTTCTAAAAAGGATAATTCTTTTCACATGGGGGGAATTGCAGTTGGAAGAAGTCAGCAGGGCTGGGTTGGCCCTGGCATTCCTGGGCTGGGCGTTCCTGGGCTGGGCGTTCCTGGGCTCAGCGTTTGTCCTTGTGCAGGGAGGTGAGGGGGTATTTTTGAGGACAGTTTAATTATGATGAAAAATATACAGCCAGAAATATGTCAAGGGTGAGATGCATCCTCCCACCATCACAAAGGCTTGTAGCTCTGCTCACAGAGGTCTTTGTGGGTGATGGGCTTCGGCATTGTGGTGCTTGATCCTGCTGGCATAGTGGTTAATAGCTACAGATGCTAACCAAAAGTTGGCAGTCAAATCTACCAGGCACTCCTTGGTAACTATGTGGGGCAGTGCTAATCAGACCTAGGATGGCACTGTGAATTGGAATCACCTTGACGGCAATGATTGTTTTTAGGTTGCTCAGTGGATTCTTTTATTAGACTGTTTACAGTTGTTCAAGTTGCAGAGCTAGTTCTTTGATTTGGGCCCTTTCTTATTTTTGGTTGTGTGTTTTTATCGAGATGATTTGGCCTTTGAGCCCTACTTTTGCTGTGATCCATAGGTTCCAGTCGAATGTATTTTCCTTCTCATTTGTTTCTACAAATTTTTTGGATTCCATCTTTGATTTCTTCTTTTACCAATTCATTCTTTGACAAAATGTTTTTACTTTCCATGTTTGTCTCGTTTTTCTATCTTTTTTGTTCCTGATTTATGGCTTTTTGATCTGAAAAGAAGATTTGTATTACTTCAGTACTGCAAATTTTGATGAAGATTACTCTGTGTCATAATTTGTGGTCAATTCTGGGGAACATTCCATACATATTGTAAAAGAAAGTGTAAAGAGCTCCAACAATTAAGTTTGCAAACATATCCTAGAAAAAGTGCTACATACCTCATTGCTGACTATCGCTGTAGTCACCTTTGAAGTACTCCTCATGGGAAGCTATGTACCAATGCCAGTGCCTAGTCCACCTTTCAAAGCTTTTTTGGAACTGTTTTTATGGAATGGCTATCAGAGGTGTTGCCATATTACCCTTGATGTCCTGAATATCATCAAAATGTCTTCCTTTCAAGATTTCCTTTATCTTTGGGTAAAGAAAAATGTTATGGGGGCCAGACCAGGTGAGTGAGTAAGGAGTTCCAATACAGTTATTTGTTTACTGGCTAAAAACTCTCTCACAGACAGTGCTGTATTAGTTACTGCATTGTCATGAAGCAAAAGCCATGAACTGTTGACAAAAATTTCTGGTTGTTTTCTTCTAATTTTTTTCATGCAGGCTTTTCAGCACTTTCAAATAGTAAATGTAGTTAACTGTTTGTCCAGTTGGTACAAATTCATAACAAATAATCCCTCTTATGTCAATAAAGTTTAGCAAAATCATTGTGACTCTTGATTTGGTTTGAGAGAACTTTTTTGGTCATGGAGAATTGGCTGACTTCCCTTGCACACTTTGACATTTTGTTTGAGGGTCATATTGGTACCTCTATGTTTCATCACCAGAGATAACACAGCCCAAAACATTGTCATGCCTCTCCAAAATGTCTTGACAAACTTTGGTTCTCCTTTTGTTCATCAGTGAGGTCCTTTAGGACCATTTTGGCATACACTTTTCTCATGCCAAGTATTTAGTTAAGATTTTCCTAACTGTTTTTCTATCAATGTTTACTTGGTCTGCTATGCTTCTCACAGTCAGCTGACGGTTTAATTGCACAATATAACAAATTTTGGCAATGTTTTCATCAGTTCTACTTGTTATTGGGTGCCTTGACCTCTCTTCATCTGTGATCCTTTCTCATTCCTCAGAAAAACATTTAATCCATTTTTACACTGATGTTTTCTTCATGACATTATCTCCATAATTTGGACTAATGTGTCTCTGATTTCACGTCAACTCTTGCTAAGGTTAACAAGAAATTTAATGTTTGTTTGTCATCTAATTGAAGCTCCAACATTCTTGCAATGGCACACAAAAACACGGAACAACAATAATGAACACCATTCAGTAAGATGCTGCCACACATTCACACAAACACAGCTGTAAGACACTGACATACCAAGGTTGTGAAATATTATTGACTTGTTTGTACAGTGCTGCTAATGTAAGTGCATGGTGGCAAGTTTATGAACCTGACTGTTGGACTTTGTACTTGGCTGCTGTTGGGTGGAGTGTTCTGTATATGTGTAAGAGGCATTCCCATTAAGTTTGTGAGCTCATCCTAGAAAAAGTGCTACATAACTTGTTGGTGAATATCACTATTGTCACCTTCAAAGTACTCCCCTTGGGAAACTATGCACCAATGCCAGCACCTAGTTCACCCCTCAAAGCAATTATGGAACTATTTTTTTGAAATGGACATCAGAACCGTCATCATATTATACTTTATGTTCTGAACATCAACAAAGTTTCTTCCTTTCAGTATTTCCTTTATCTTTGGGTAAAGAAAGAAGTCGTCAGTGCCCAGGTCAGTTGAGATGGGAGAGTGTTCCAATACAATTATTTGTTTACTGGATAAAAACTTCTGCACAGACAACTACACTATTAAATTTGTGTACTTGCCACCTTTCCACCATGCACAATGTCCTTTGCAGAAATAGTTCCAAAATTGCTTTGAAGAGTGGAATTGGTGCTGGCATCATTGAATAGTTTTTCCAGGGGAATACTTTGAAGGTGCCTGTAGTGATGTTCATCATTGAGGTATGTGGCACCTGGAACAAATAAATTTGCAGACTTAATTGTCATACCTCTCACGAGGCCAAGTTAGTTGATTGTGACATTTAGATCTTCTGTGTCTTTACTTAGCTTTTTCCAGTTGTTCTGTCCTTCACCGAGAGTGGTGTGTTATAGCATCCTGCTGTTACTGTGGAGCTGTCTCTTTATGTTTTCAGTGTGGATAGTGCTTATTTTATGTATTTTGGAGCAAAGTCACTGGGTACATAGATATTAATATGGCTATGTCCTCCTGGTATATGGAGTCTTTAACCATTATATAGTGTCCCTGTTTACCCGATGTGGTAGATTGAACTTTAAAGTCTTATATTTTGGAGATTAGTGTTACCACTCTGGCTCTTTTTTGAGTGTCACTTGACTGGTATATTTCTTCCAGCCTTTGAACTGTAGTGTATCTGTGTCTTTGAGTCTGAAGGGTGTCTCCTGTAAACAGCATGTATATGATTATTTTTCTTTTTTTAAATCTAGTCCGCTACTCTCCATCTCTTTATTGGTTCATCTAGTCTATTTGCATTCACGTGATTACTAATAGGTGTAAGCTTAATGCCACCATTTTGATGTCTTCTTTTGTACATTATTGACATTTTGTCTGTTCCATTCCATTTTCTGTGCTGAGTCTTTTTTCTTTACACATTTTCTTTCCATGTCTTTCAGTGGGTAATTTTTTTATTTGGTAAGACATTTTTAAAACATTTTTTTATCATTCTGTAGAATTGCCGATTTCTTTTGCATTTATCCTCATAGTCCCCTCTATTAATCTAAATTTAAACCAGTGTTTAATATCTTTGCATCACCTTCATTTCCTCCCCACTGGAAAGATCTATAAGTACATTAATTTGCCCCTGTATTTAATACAAGTTTGTCATCATTTAAATCCTGAGATCTCTGATTTTCTATTTTTAATGATTTGGCTTTGAATAGCTTTTGTGGATTTCCTATTCTACTGTTATCTGGTTGCTCTGTCAAGCATTGAATCTTTGAGTATCTGATGTTATTGATTTTCTAACTGAAGAAACTCCAATATTTCTTGCAATATTTTTGCAAAATACTCTTGCAAAATTTTCTCAAATTCTCTAATCTTCTGTTTATCTGTGAGTGCCCTGATTTCACCATCATATTTGAGAAAAAAAAATTCAGGGTATACAATTCTTGGTTGGCAGTTTTTTCCTTCACAGCTTTGTATAAGCCATCTCATTTTGCCTTTCCAGCATGGTATCTGCTGAGTAATCTTAACTCAGTCTTAAATGTTTTCCTTTGTTTAACCTAGCTGCTTTTAAAATCCTCCTCTTGTCTTTAGTTTCATTAAGTTTAATAATGATATGACTTAGTGTCTTTCTTTTGGACTGTCTTGTGTGGTGTTCAAAGAGTATCCTAAAGGGATACCTTCTCACCTTTCATGATATCAGGGAGTTTTCTGTCAGCAGATCTTCAAGAATTCTGTGTTTTCTATTATCTCTTCCTGTTCTGGTGATCGAATCACTTGTAAATTATTCTTCTTGATATAATCTCACATAACTCTTAGTGATTCTTCATTTTTTTTAAATCTTTTGTCTAATTTTTCCTTGTGTGTGCTGGCATTCATTACTTTGTCCTCAGTCTTGCTAATTCTGTATTTCATTTCATCAGTCCTGTTCCTTGGACTTTCTATTGAGTTACCTACTTCTGTAATTTTATCATTGATCTGTTGAATCTTGAATCACTGTTGCTCAATAATTTATTGACGCTTGTTTAATTTTTCAGTGTGGTCTGCTGTATTTGGCCTGATCTCTGTCTTGGTTTCTTGCATGGCTCTGTACATTATTCATTTGTATTCTACCTCTGATAATTGCAGACAGTCTTCTTTGTCTAGGAAATTTATTGGCTCTTTACTTTGGGAGTATTCAGAAGCCAGGGTAGTCTGCTTTCTTAAATGTTTAGAATTAATCATTGTCTCGAAGCCATCAGAAAGCAATTGCAATTTGTTTGGTTGGTTATTACCATTTAAGTTGTATCCATATATATTCAAGTCGTTTAAACTAGTTTGACTTTTAGAGTCTTCATAATTTAGATGACCTGTGGCTCTTTTGTGCCTGGGCTGGTATTCTTCTACAAGGGCTAGTGACTTTCTTCACTGTGACCTTACTGCTTTGCACTGTGGTTGACCATCTGGTACAGCTGTCCTCCACCCAGCCTGGCACATTATTCATTTGTATTCTACCTCTGATAACTGCAGACAATCTTCTTTTTCTGGGAAATTCAGGTCCAAAGGGTATGCTGTGCTCTCAGCTCTGCCTTCTTGGTGGTATGAGATTCCCAACTTCCTCTGCTCACTTCTCTCCTTTATACCCTGCAGCTGGCCACTTGAGTCCTACCTCACCAACACAACTGCTGTCAGCTTTCCCTCATCAATATCACAGAAGCTGTATTCACAACACATGATAAGAATTGCACCATAGCCAAGTCAAATCAATACATACGTTTTTGAGGGGGGATACAGTACAATCTATGACATCTTTTTAATGTGAAGTTGAAACAGTATTTATCAAACAAGGCTCTTTAAACTGGAGTTTAATGTAATGCCTGGATACAGATTCTGACTCCATCCTTGAAACAGCCAAATATCAGCCTTAAGGGTTAAAAATGTTTTCTAAAAATCAATCAAGTATATCTGATGCATCTGTGGAATCCTGCTCTATTTTGCTGTATTAAGTATTGTGTACAATTTAAAATAATTTAAGTGGGATTTTTATTTACTGTATTTCTTAATTCTCTAGAACTGACATAGTAACAACAAACAAACTGGGTGGCAAATGCACAAAAATGTATTGGCTGACAGTTCTAGTGGCCATGAGTCTGAGCTCAGGGAACTTCAGGTGCTCTGTTCCTTTGCTTGTAGTTTCAGTATTCCAGTATGTTTTTCCTCTGTCTCACTGTCTCTATGTCACTTTTCTATCATGAGCACACCTTCCTATAGGATTAGAACTCAATACAGTAATATGACCTCATATTTACCTCCCTGATGACATTTTCAAATATCTTATTTCCTAACATGGTCCTATTTACTGGTATAGAATAAACAAAATGTCTTTTTGAGGGATGCAGTACAACCCATACCCTTGTGTATAAAATATGTAGAAGAAAGAAATTGTTACCTTGGTTATATTAGATTTGAAATACCAAAATAAAAGAAAAAGCCAAAAAGTTTTCATTCTAATAAGGTAAAATTTCTACTGGGCATCAGTATAAACAATTCCTTACCATGTATACAAAGTGAAATGAAAGTGACAATATTTACAAGGTAAATCTAAGGGTAGTTGTCAGAATATTTCCACCTCAACCAAGGAATGCAGTTACATTTAATGGAAAGATCATGACCAATTTATTTATTTAAACTGAGTTTGGAGTATCAAAAGATATCAAGTGTTTTTATCACTGTGTTAGTTATCTAGTGCTGTTATAGTGAAAATACCACAAGTCAATGGCTTTAATAAAGAATAATTTATTCTCTCATATTCTATGAGAAGAGAAGTCCAAATTCAGGGTATCAGCTCCAGCGGAAGGATTTTTCTTGGTCAACTCTAGGGAAATCTTTGTATCATAGATCTTACCTGATTAAAGAGCTGTTCAGCAGAGAAACTCTGGGTCCAATGGACTAGCTATTCTCCTGCCTCTTGTTTCTTGTTGGCATGAGGTCTCCATTAACTTAAGATGAAATATGATATTGTAGATTGAGTCCTATCTTGTTAGCATATCTGCGTCTAATTTGGCCTCATGAAGCCACAGAGGTAGGATTTACAACATATAGGAAAATACCATCTAATGACAAAATGCTGGACAGTCACATACAATATAGGAGTCATGGCATAGCTAAGACGACATACATTTTAGGGGACACAATTCAATTCATGATAATCACTTTCAATGATGTTTTTATTTTTGCCAAAATCCTTTGGGCTTTTTGTTATTTGATGTAAGATGTTACTTATCAGACTCAGGAGTCTTGTTTTTGATTTAAAAATTGATTTCAGAACTTTTCTCCAGCTACATTTTCCTCTTTTGCTTCAAACATACTCTCTGAAGATCAAATGTGTATGCCATGCTAAAATAATAAAAATATTCACAGCAAATAAAGTGAAGGAGTAAATAGAACAAGTGATTCATTAACACAGCATATTTATGATGACTAAATGTGATTTAAATAAACCAAGACAGAGGAGACTATCATGACAATTTACAGTTATCTGTAAGCCTTGTAACACTCTTGTCTAATCATAATAATCTTTGAAATTGCCACGCAGAAAACAATGTGGCAATGCAGACAGATTAGAGTGTACAGTTCAATGAAAGTATCTTAGATTATTATTGCTGCTGTAACAAATTGGGACAAATTTAATAGCTTAAACCAACAAGGATTTATTTTTTATAGTTTTGATGACCAAAGCAGCCAAGAGATGCTTAGCTTTTATCAAACAAAGCTTTAAGTGATAGCACTGAGTCTGGCCAGTGTCTTTGGGGCCCTGAGGGTAGCTCACAACAGTCAATCTCAGTTTGCTAGTCCACATACCAAAGAAAAAATAAAATGCAAGTGGTCTTGCTGTACCTGTGATCCATGATAATTTGTGTAGTCCATAATGTTTGTTTGTACTTCCTTGTGAGAGACTGTACAGGAGTTTCTGCCTTCCTTTGTTCAGGGAGCTTTGAGATACGTATATTCTTCCTCCTTGCCTGCGCACTTGGAATAAAAGTTTCTCCTTCCTCTTCACCTCAGTGTGTCTTTACTGACAAGGAGCCCCACTGAGCAAGACCTGCTTTGGGTAACAGTTTTGCTATTAGAGGGTAGAAATTGATCTCATGAGTTTACTCTTTACGACTCAATAAAAAGTGTCATTCTTCAGAATCTAGCATAGTAATTCCTTGCACATCCCAAAGAGTAAAATACCTGTTGAAACAATAAATATGAGTCCTCCAAAGGCAGATTTTTTTGCCACTGTTTTGTATTCTTTCATTGCTATACCTCTGAGAGTTGAATAGTGCCTGGAACTAAGTGCATATTCAAAGATATTTACAGAATACAAATACTAAGCATCATTAATATTTAGTAAAGTCTTTACGAAATAAAAATTTCAAAATAGCTGAACCATGATTTTTGAGAGCTAACAAATAAATTCACTAATTCTTTTGAAACTTTCATTTCTGATTCAGTTCCTGCAGAGTCCTACACATGAATAACAACATGCATTGATGAAGTTTTAATCTGTTTATTAGTTACTTCAACACTAATAAAATGTTTTGCTGAATAGCTGAGAACTGAGATAGTCTTTATTCAGTTGTTATTTATTATAAAACATTTTAAAAATCTTGTATTAATGAATGCACAACTATTTTCTTGAGAAGAGGCATTTTTATGAGGCAAAACAATTATGTATCCAAAGGGCTGCAATGTAAGCCTTATGTTTTGTTTAAAGGGTTCAAACCAGCGTAACCATTATTGATCATAAATGCTGGGCAAAAACTTGATGTATCATCAATTCGTCAATATGTTTAAAACTATAAATAGTACTTTTCTCTTAAAAATGGTCAAAATTAATATAAACAGGTACAAAATCAAGAACTGACATCAATATTTTTAACATATTCTAGTTTTAATACGGATGCTGTCACATTTATTCGAGATTCATCTAGCCATCTAGAATCAATTCTCAGCTATCCAGAAAAATACTTTACTAGAGTTGAAATAATTAGCAGATAAATAAAACTTCATCAATGAATGTTGACATCATACATAAAACCGTAGTAACTAAATCAAAAATTAAAGTTTTTGAAGAATTAGACAAATATATTTATATCTTGTCATGGTTCAGCTATTTTGAAATTTTTATTTCATAAGGACTTTGTCATTTTGTTTGTCTTGTCTCAAAAATTTTGTACATGTTATCAAAGTATATTCTTGAAAAACCAAATGTGGAATGCACATAAATGCACTTGCTGCTCAGTAAGCAGAAAATGACTGTGGTATATTTTCTCTAGCTTACTAGAAATGTATCACATCATAGTCTTGGTCCAATAATGCAAATTAGTGAGTTTTCTTCCCGTTCTCCTTTTAGTGAATTATTAAATGGAGCAATTAACAAATTATTAATGTATTAATAATTGTAATAATCAGCTTGGAGGCAGAAAACATATACTGTATTATGCTAAGGGTACAGAGTACTCTGGATATGACAATTATTCCTTTAAATAATTTATTCCAAAAGATTGGTTAGTGCTTTTTTGATTCATATTTATGGGTTATTGTCATTTTTGCCTAGAAAATATGAGTAAATAAGGGTGTAATAAACATATAATGTGTATTCTTAGAAGTGAGGAAGAATTAAATTCATGTATTTATGAAAATAGTCACTGTATTACTTTATGCTGTTTTTCCACATGACAAACTGGATTTATCTACAGTTGTAGTTCAAAAATTATTCAACACACTTGAAAATTAGGTAGCATTTTTTAGGACATAGTTTTAGAAAAACATTTATGAAACATTTGGCATTAATTCATGGGTGTGTATTGTATACCTTCAGTGTATTGCAATAATTATAGATTGAATCAACAATTACTAGGAGTAAATTTATACTGTTTTTCACCTGAAAAAGGTATTCTAGCTTTTTCTTTTTATGATCCAATAATAACAGGTTAGGAGATGAAACTCATATATTTGTCTTGTCAGTATAATAAACACATGGCTTTAAACTTTCATCAATAAAGTCATATCTGTTCAATAAGATAATTCCTTGTATAAGAAAGAATTGAAGATACATATCATGAGTAAGGACTTAGTGCTGATGCCAGGAGGTCCAGAAAGTTGTAGTGTTCTGAATAAATCATTTTAAAAATCATATCAATAATACTGCACAGATATAAAGTGGTGGTTTTGGTAATGAGTTGTTCTCGGTGGTGGTGGCGGTGGCGGTAGTTACATAAGAAGTATAAACTTTTGTTGTAGCTTTCATAAACACTTTATAATGCTGTCTCATTATTTGGAGCCCTGGTAGAGCAGTGGTTGAGTGCTTGGGTGCTAAACAAAAAGGCTGCCCTTTGAATCCACCAGCTTCTCCTGTGGATCAGTTCTACTCTGTTGTATAGGGTCTCTGTGAGTAAGAATCAACTCTAATCATGGGTGTGGTTTGGATTTGGTCTGTTTATTTCTTAACAAATAAAGCAGATAATATTTCCATTGGATAAATAACAGGTGCTCTGAGACGGAAAGTAATGAGACCAAAAAGCTAATCTGAGTCTTGGGAGCTTACACAGAGCCTTTATAAAAATATTTTAAATTACTCATGACTTTCAGGTTGCAAAAGAGTTAATTCCAATTTGAACTTGCTCACATAAAATACCCTGAATGGTACAAACTGTTAAGAGCCAAACTACCAGACAAAACAGTGGCAGTTCAAACTCACTCAGGGGTGTCTATGAAGAACTGATGATCTTGCTTCCGAAAGATCACAGCCTTAAAAAACCTAGGGAGAAGTTCTATTACATGCATATTGGGTTGCCATGAGTTGAAATCAAACCTATGGCAACTAACAATCACAGCATAAAATAATTTATTGAGTTAAATAAATAAAATTCACAGACGCAGGGTAGAGATAAAACCAGACAGCTAGACTCCCTTTCTTACGGTTTATTCCCTGTCTCTACTTCTTTCAACATGGTTGTTTCTGTACTCACAAGTCCAGTAGTTGAGCTATAGATAATGTACTGGGAAGTAGCAACAAGGCCACATGCCTAGCCTGGATTTAATTGCTATTTCCTGTCACACAAGTAATACGATAGCTTTCTTTTGTTGGTCAGTACCATTTTCCCACAAAGTGGCCCAAGCATGTGCTGTCATAGTTGGAATGTATGAGAAGTTTTCTAAGAAAAAGGATGTTCTGTTCTGGACATACAAAACAATAAACATTGAGTGTAATTATCCTTTGGCTGCCTGTCACAAGCATATTCATGGACAAGCACAGTAACATCTATGTCCTATAATTTGAATTTATTCTTTGTTATTATAGTATGAATATATCAGAAAGACTAAGTATCATTCTAAGTTGAAATTTTTAGGTCTTTTCTTTTTTTTCAATCTGGACCTCATGTAGCTTGTCATATATAACATATCTATGGATCAATGAAACAATGAAACAATATAATTTATCCTAACATACCTATTTATAAATTATTAGATGAAAAATAGGATGTCTTCAAAGAAAACACCCATTTAGAGAAATGGACAATGGGAAATGGAACTAACGTGGCTCTACAAGTAGAAACACCATACTGTGCCTCCATGACACAGATCCAAAAAACTAAGACAAACATCAATCCTAGTTTTAAAGAAATAAGTTAAGAAATAACTTAACCAAGAACTGAATGTAATAAGAAACGGGCAAAGAATAGAGAGTGAGGAGAAACAGGAGTAAACATTCACATCAGAAAACACAGCATGGATTCACCATCTTAGATCCCTGTCAGACAACAGCAGGTGGGAACTGCAGGAATGCAGCTTCATGGAACTCCTAGCAGGAGACAGAGCACCTGTTAGACAGTGATACATTATTTCCCACCCTTTGACCTTCTTTCTTCTGCTCAGCCTCTGCTACTTCCCAGAAACTGAGTGACCACAGCTTAGGAGAGACTGTCTCTGTGTCATTTGGATTTGTTCCGTCCACACCAGCCAATTCCTTCAGTGTCATTTAATTGTTGCTGTATTATTATTTATTTTGGTTTGTTTGGGATTCTTAACCCTCTCCTCCCTCTTTAACTCTTCTTCCTTTCTCTCCAACACCTAGATCCATATATCATCTTTGGTTCTTGATATGCTATGTTCATCTGGAGAATGACTTCTCTGGTCCATGTCAACAGGTTGGTGGGATCCCCAGGGCCATTTGTTTTGTTTTAGGTGTCTGTTTTTTCTTTCTTTACTCCACTTGGGAACCCCTTCTGGCTGGGCTGTACTGTGTGACTTGAGAGTCACTTCCCTGGTCTCTGCAGCTGCACCACTGGAATTATAAGGAATATTTCTTCATTTTCTTGTCTTTTATCTTCACCTGGTCTCCTTTTTGTTTTTCTACATTTCTCAGGTTTAACCTCTTTTTGCTTTTCTTCTTTTTCTTCCTCCCAATTACCTGGAGCTGGATGCCGTCTCCACTCTTTCTAGATGTGCTGTCATAGGCCTACGAACCACTAACATTCTACAGTGAGATTTCTGGGGGACATTTCTTCCCAGTCCCACCCTTAAATTTTCAGTATCTAACTTAACCACTTCAACAGCAAACTACCACAGAATTTTGCTTGCTTGTTTGTTTGCTTTTTGGCTCCTTTTCCTCTTTGTTCTCTCTTGTTTCCCATACCCACCTTAGCTACACACATCACATTCTCCACCATCCCTCCTACCTAACTGCACCATGTGCTGAACACACTACCCATAAACAGCACAGGCATGGACTACCTAACCATGTCCTACACTAACCTCTGGCCTACCCATCAAAACAACCCTTCTGAGCTTCTTCCCTTCAGCAGAACATGCTGTGCTACACCACAGCTGAATGACTGACCCTGCCTGTTGGAAAAGGAGGTGAAAAGTATCACGTTCATAGGCAAGCAAACAACAAATAAATTAAAGCCATCTGTACATATATAAAAAAAATTAAGAAAAAAATCTTTAAAGAAAGAAAATAACTAATTGTCCTAAAGACAGCAGACAATGTCAAAACATACTGAAAAGCAGGACAGGATGGTTTCAGTAAGTGTACACACACACACACACACACACTAAAGAGATGACTTTCAAGTAGAAGAGAAGAAAACAGAACTAGCTGAAAGGGAATTCAAGTCTCTAATATTCACAATTAGTTAAGTGCTGAAGCAGAAACCCAACAAAATGAGAAAAATAGACAAATTCATGAAAAATACAGATGAAACAATGGAAGAATTCAGGAGAATGATATAAGAACAGAATGTTAAAATAAATTTGTAATTAGATATCATATAAAAACAACACTTAGAAAATTAAAAGATGATCAGCAACTTTTGGAAATGGACAATGTCATAGAAGGGCTAAAGAGCAGTTCTGAAACAGTGGAAGACAGCATCAGCAAAACTGAAGACAAATCCTGGGATACAACTTTGAGGAAAAATCTGAAAAAATAGTGAAGAAATGTGAAAAAAAAAAAAATCCTGAGAACTGTGTGGGATACAATCAGAAGTAAAAGTTTATGAGTGATTTTAGTTCCAAAACAAGGTGAGAAAGCATAGAGATCACCAAAGAATTGCTAACAGAAAACTTCCCTAACATCATGTTAAATGAAAGCCAACTATTCAAAAAACCCAACAAACTCCACATAGACTAGAGACCGAAAAAAAAAAAAAAATTACCAAGACCTATCACTACAACATTAGCTAAAACTAATGTCAAAGAAAGATTACTGAGAGCAGCTCAAGAAAAACAAAATTCTGTGAAGAGGGAATACAGTAAGACTAATCTCTTACTACTCAGCAGAAATCATGCAGGTAAGAAGGCCATAGAACAAAATGTTTAAAACCTTGAAAGGAAAGAAAAAGCCAATTGTATGTAATACATCATGCAAAACTCTTGTTCAAGTATGATGGTGAAATTAAGACATTTTCTAAAAAAACAGAAATTAAAAGAATATGTAAAAATCAAGTTGAATTGATAACAATTATTAAAAGTGAGTTCTTCAATTTCAGAACAAATCACATGAGACCAAAGTCTGAATTCAGGAAGCAAGAATGCAGCAGCAGACAGATAACAACTTAGGAAAACTCTCAAGGGCGGATCTAACACATAAGATTTAGAGCAGAAAAAAATAGAGGAGAATCTGTAAGTAACAACAACATTAGAACAATATAAGAGGGAATAAATGGTGTAAATATAAAGTTCTCTAACAGAGTAAAAGGAAAGGTGATACCTAGTAATAATAGACTGATTAAAATCTAAGAAGTTAAGACTAAATTTCAAGATAATGCAAAAGAAGATAAATTTACTCATCAAAAGAAAAAAGAAAATGAAAAAAAAATGAAAAAAAAATTACACAAACAAATTTATCATGGTAGAGTAATGGGAAAAAAGAAAACATCCACACCAGGAAAAAAAAAAAAAAAAATGACACAATAAAATGACAGCAATGAACTCATGCTTGTCAATTATTACACTGAAAATAAATGATCTAAATGCACCCATAAAGAGACAGGGAGTGACAGACTGTATTAAAAAAAAAATCAATAAGTAATTTATAAGAAATGCAAATTAGACAGACATAAATTTATCAAATACAAACAATGAAAAAAAGCACATATAAAGCAAACTGCTATCAAAAAAGGGCAAGAGTGGCAATACAAATCTCAGATACAGGAGACTTTAAAACAAAATCCAGGGGTGGAGTTGAGAAGGCGGACTAAGCACACGTCTCCCTAAATACCTCTGGAAACCAAGACCTGAATTGATAATTAAATGGAGACTTCTGGTCACCTAGCCATTCCTAGGGCACTGCATGGAGCTGACAATTTGGACTTCATACCACTGAATGGAAAAACTCATTTTAGCTGACTTCTGCTTCTGGCCAGTCCTGGCTTTCACAGGCCGAAGGTAACTCACCATTTTGACTGTTTTTTTTCTCTGTCTTGTCTGGCCAGCATAGCTGGGTCTTGACCAGTAGCTATCTCAGACGTGCTGCTGGTAGGATTGGCAGGTGCAATTGCCATGTTTTGAGAACCCAGCTTAGGACTCTGTGTATCTCATCACTTTTGGCCTCTCCTTCCGACTCTTCCACTGCATAGTTTGTATGGAGGCACTGGGCGGCAAGCTTATGCCAGGATGCCATCTTGGATACATAGGCCTAAGCCGGACCTAATTCTTAGCCTAGGCGGCAGTGCCTGCCCAAAGGAGAGTGCTTTTCTGGCAGAAAAGCAGTAGTTTTTCACAGTGTCGCCTATAACTGGGGCCTCTCAACAGAGAATGTGGACTCTGTGCATTTCAGCATCTTTGGCCTCTCTCTCTACCTCTGCCATAGTGTAGTTGTACAGAGGTGCCGGGTGGCGAGCTTGTGAGGGATGCCATCCTGGATACACAGACTTTAGCGAGACTTAATTCCTAGGCTTGGAGGCAGCGCTTGCCTGCAGGAGAGCACTTAGCTGGCATAAAAGCAGTATTTCACACAGTATCACCTACAGCAGGGACCTGTCAGCAGAGTCCAATAGGGCAGTAGAATTGCTGCATTTTGAACTTGGTCATAACATCTGGGGTTGGACATAGAGGTGCTTACTTTGCCAGTTGGGAAGAGGGCCCTGTACAGCTGAAAACCTGACTGACCTGAGAAGTGGTCAGATACTTTTTATCTTTCATTTTAAGATGACTTAGAGAAACAACTGTGGTCCATCATCACAGCATCTCCCCCAGACTTTATTGACTCACATGAAGCCCCCAAATTAACAGACTCTGGAGAAAACCATAATCAGAAAATCACCCATAGCTTCAGAAGGCAACTAAATGCAACAACCAAAGAACTTTCCAGACAAAGAAACTTTTCTGAAATTATCAGAAGGTGAATACAAAGGATTACATAAAGAGCCCTCTTGGAAGTTATACAAAATGCAACAGAGCAAAAAGAAAAAATAAGCAAGCTGTTCAATCTGATGGAACACAAGTCCAACAGATCAAGAACAAAACCAAAGACATAGAAACTTCAATTCAAAGCCAAGAAAACAGAATAGAACAAATGGAAAAGAGACTTTTTGACTACTGACTCCAGCATCTATGAGGAAAAATCAGAAAAAAGAAACAAGAAAAATGAAGAAGGATTAAGAAGTATGTGAGACTCTATTAAGAGGAACAACCTACTATCAATTGGAGTTCCTGAACTGGTTGAGAAACCTGAGAGCACAGAGAGTATTGTTGCTAAGCTGCTGACAGAGAACTTCTCACAAATCATAAAGGAGGAGCATATAGATATCCAAGAAGCATATTGAATGACACTCAATATAGATTTCAAAAGAAAGACTCCAAGACATATTACAATCAAGCTTAACAAAACAAAACATAAGCAGAAACTGTTAAAGGCAGCAAGACTCAAAGCAAAATTAACATTCAGAGGCAAATCCTGTAAGCTTTCATCAGATTTCTCAGCAGAAACAATGCTGGCATGGACACAGTGGCATGACACCTTCAAAGCCTTGAAGCAGAAGAATTTCCAACCAAGAATTATATATCCTGCAAAACCATCTTTCAAATATGAAAATGAAATTAAGACATTCGTAGATAAACAAAAACTCAGAGACTTTCTAAAAACCAAACTGAAGCTACAAGAAAAGCTGAAAGAATTTCAAGACTTTCGTTTAGAAGAACAAAACTGCTAACTTTACATTTTAGAAGGACACATCATCCAGAATCCTACTTAGTTAGGGAAGGCTCTAAACTCAACCAAAGCTGTAACACTGAAAGAAATAATCCAGTGATCATATCATGAAAACTATGATGTTGCCATATTGAAAAGGGGGATGTACTACAGTCATTATAGTCTTTCCAGATGGAGAGGAAGTTGACAAGACTGGTACTGATTAAAATTGGGCTTATATGTAGTTTATTAAGTGGAAAATTAGGGACAGCCGTACAGCACGATAAAGAAGCAACATACTATATCAAGAAATTTAATACAGGAGCCTCAACAACCAGAAAATCAACCCTGAAAAAAGTGAAAGATCAACTCACAAAGAAGGTCGCAGAACAGATTAATAAGAACAACAGAGAAAACATCAACACAAAAATAAACATATCACAATGACAGCACTGAACACATATCTATGAACAATTACATTGAATGTGATTGGAGTGAATGCTCCAGTAAAGAGACATCAAGTGACATCTTGGAACAAAAGACATGACCCATCCATATGTTGACTACAAGAAACTAACCTTAAACTTAAAGATAGGAACAAATGAAAATTACAGTATGGAAGAATATATATCAAGCTAACACTGAACAAAAAAGAGCAGGTGTGGCAATAGATTTTAATGTTACATCTACCATCGTGGACAAGAATGGACACTACTTACTGCTGAAGGGTCGAATACACAAACAGGACTTACCAATATTAAATATTTATGCACCTAGTATTAGAGTACCTAAATACAATGAAGAAACAGTGACTACACTCAAAAAGGAGGAAACTCACACACAATAGCAGTAGGAGACTTCAACACTCCACTCTCATTATTGGACAGATCATCTAGATAAAAGCTCAAGAAAGACACAGAAGACTTTACTGCCACAATTAACCATCTAGACCTCATAAACATATACAAAACATCCTATCCATCAGCAGACAACTACACCTTCTTTCCCAGTGCACATGGAACATTCTCCATAATAGACCATGTGTTAGGGCATAAAGGAATTCTCAGCAAAATCCATACCATTGAACTAATGAAAAACATCTTCTCAGATTATAAAGCCATAAAAGTTTAAACCAACAGCAGAAAAAACATAGATAGATAGTGAAAATCAAGAAAACTGAACAACATCTTGCTCATAAAATCATGGGTTATGGAAGAAATCAAGCATGAAATAAAGAAATTTATGGATTCCAAAGAGAATGAAAATACTTCCTACTAGAACCTATGGGATACAGACAAAACAGTGTTCAGAGGTCAGTTTATCTTCATAAATGCACACAACTGGAAGGAAGAAAGAAACTAAATTAAAGAACTATCCCTACAGGTTGAACAAGTGGAGAGAGAACAGAGGGACCACTCAGGCACCAGAAGAAAACAGATCATAAAAATTAGAGCAGAATCAAATGAATTAGAGACTAGAAGAACAATTTAAAAAAATTGAAAAACGAAAAGCTGGTTTTTTGAAAAGATAAATCAAATTGACAAACTATTGGCTAAACTTACTAAAGAAAACCAGGAAGCTAGCCAGTCAACCCAAATAAGAAATGAGAGGGGAGATGTCACAACAGAACCAACAGAAATCAAAAATATCATAACAGAATACCATGAAAGACTGAAGACTGTACTCTAACAAATTTGAAAACCTAGAGGAAATGGACAAATTCCTTGATTCATATCACCTACCAAAATTATCACAAGGTGAAGCAGAACATCTTAATAAACCATCACAAAGGAAGAGATTTAAAAAGTCATAAAAAAGCTACCAACCAAAAAAAACTGAGTCCGGGATGATGTCACTGCAGAATTCTACCAAGATTTTAGAGAAGAGTTATCTCCAATTCTGCTGAGACTATTTCACAGTATATAAAGGGATGGAATACTCCCAAATTCATTCTATGAAGCCAGCGTAACCCTGATACCAAAACCAGGGAAATACCCAAACAAAAATGAGAATTACAGACCTATATCACTCGTGAATCTAGATGCAAAAATCTTGAACAACATATCCAAAAACATATCATGCCAAGTTGGATTCATACCAGGAATGCAAGGCTGGTTCAACATCAGAAAAACAATGTGATCAGCTACATAAATACCACAAAAGACAAGAATCGAGTGATCTTGTCTATTGATGGAGAAAAAGCTTTTGATAAAGCCCAACACCCATTCATGCTAAAAACTTTCAGCAAAATAGAAATAGATGGCCAAATTCCTCAATAATATAAGGGCCATTTATACAAAGCCAACTGCCTACATCATCCTGAATGGAGACAGACTGAAAAATTTTCCCTTCAAAACAGGAATTAGACAAGGATGCCCACTCTTACCTCTCCTATTCCACCTTGTACTAGAAGTTCTAGCCAGAGCAATTAGACAAGACCAAAAAATAAAAGTCATCTGCATTGGCAAAAAAGAAGTAAAAATCACCCCACTTGCAGATATGATTGTATCTGCAATGTACAGAGAATCCCAAAGAAACCATAAGTAAACTACTCATACTGACTGAAGAGTTCAGCAAAGTCTCAGGATACAAGATAAACATAAGTAAATCAGTAGGATTATTTTATACTAACAATGAAATTATTAAGGAAGAAATCACCAAGTCAACACCGTTTACTATAGCCCCTAAGAAGATAAAGTGCCTAGGAGGAAATCTAACCAGAGAAATAACAGACCTTTGCAAAGAGAACTACAAGCTCTTACTACAAGAAGCTAAGAAAGAGTTACATAAATGGAGAAACCTACCCTGCTCATGGATAGGAGGACTTAACATTATGAAAATGTCTACCTTACCCAAAGCAATCTACTTATTTAATGCAATCCCAATACAAGTTCCAGTGACATTTTTTAATGAGGAGAAACAAATTACCAACTTTGTCTTTAAAGGGAAGAAGCCCTGGATAAGTAAAGCATACTGAAGAAGAACACACTGGGAGGCCTCTCACTATCTGACTTTAGAACTTATTACACTGCCACAGTAGTCAAAACAGCCTGATACTGGTACAAAAAGAGACAGATAGATCAATGGAACAGAATCGAGACCCCAGAGACGACACAATTTTCCTATGAACAGCTGATATTCGAGAGAGGCCCTAAGACATTAAACTGAGGTAAAAATAATCTCTTCAACAAATGGTGCTGGCAAAACTGGATATCCATTTGAAACAAACTGAAACAAGACCCATAATATCTTACACCTTATACAGAAACCAACTCCAACTGGATAAAAGACCTAAATATCAAAGCTAAAATGATAAAGCTCATCCAAGAAAAAGTAGGAACAACAATGGAAGTTTTAATACACAACGTAGACAGACTCCAAAATTTGTGAAACAAATCACAATCAGCAGAAGAGAAAATAGATAAATGGGAACTATTAGAAATCAAACACTTTTGCTCATCCAAAGACTTTATTAATAGAATTAAAAGGCCACCTACAGAATGGGAAAAAGTATTTGCCAACTATACATCAGACCAATACTTGATTTCTATAACCTATAAGGTACTACAAAATATCAATAAGAAAAATATAAATCATCCAATTAAGTCATCGGCAAAGGAGATAGACAGACAGTTCTCTAAAGAGGAGATCCAGGCAGCCAAAAAAACACATGTGGACATGCTCACGTTCATTAGCTATTAAAGAAATTCCAATCAAAACTACAATGAGATACCATCTTGCCCCAACAAGATTGGCCATGATCCACAAAACACATAACAAGAAATGCTGGAGAGGCTGTGGAGGGATTAGAACTCTCCTATAATGTTGGTGAGATTGCAAAATTGTGCAACCTCTTTGGAAAGCAATCTGGTGCTCCTTTAAAAAACTAGATAGAGATGTACCATTTTCCCCAGTAATTCCACTGCTGGAAATATATCCTACAGAATAAAGTTCATTCACACCAACTGACACATGCACAGGAATGTTTATCACAGCACAGTCCACAATAGCAAAAAGATGGAATCAACCCAGATGCCCCAAAACAGAGGAATGGCTAGATAAACTATGATATATATACTCAGTGGAACACTATGCAATGATAAAGAACAGTGATTTTAGGAAACATCTGATGACCTGGTTTCAACTGGAGGACATTATACTGAGTGAAAACAGTCAGTGACAAAAGGATAAATAGTGCATGAGACCTCTACAACAAGAACTTACAATCAGACTCATGCATAGAAGAAAAGACTGTGATGGTTGCAAGGGTGGGCAGGGCGGGAGTGTGAGGAGAGGAGGGTTTAGATTAGAAAGTTGTCAGAATTTTGGTTGGTAAGAACATCAATATTAACTGGACTTCAACACAACTTCAGTACTCCTCCCATGTTAACCCAATATTGCAAGGACAGAGTAACTGGGAAGGGGGGCCTGGGATGATACTCTGAGGAGAAATTGAGCCCAACTGGCACAGCTAGTGTTTTGCTAATGTAGTCTCTATGCACCCCACATTCGTGAGTTGCATCTGGGGTCTTAAAAGCTCCCAAGCTGCCATCTGAGGGTACAGCAAATGGTCCCAACTCAGCAGGAACAGATGATCTGTGAGGTCCATAAAGACATGGGGGAAAGAGAACCCAGAAGACAGAGAGACCCATGTGAGTGGGTGTCTATGTTGATTTGTGACTGTAAGAACTGGATGGTACCTGGCTACCACCATTGATAGCCACGATGGAGCTCACAAAGTTATGTCTCACTGTCAACACAAAAATAAATAGGAGTGCACTGTGAGATCTCCACTGAAAGACCACAATGCATGGTTTAGAGGCTTCGGGGTTCCCCTGGCAGCATGGTCCTGGCCCTGGTGTTGCCCCTGTCTATAAATCATAATGAAGTTCAACTCTTCGGACAGCAATGGATTGGACGTGATGACGCAGAGTGACCATATCTTGTGGGCACTTTATGGTTCTGTGCATCTATGGGATATCATACTGCTGATCTCTTATTGGAGGAAGGGGAGTGGGTGGAGAGTAGGGGATAGGAGATTGTTGTGAGGATAGGACATGTATGGAACAGAGAGGAATAGTGTGCTGTCACCAGACAGGGAGAGCAGTGGGAGCTGCATATAGCTGAGCATGCAAATTTATGTGAGAATGTGCATTTTCATTCAATTATAATTAAAAAAAAAAAAAGAAATCAACCATGAAAGACAGAAAGGGCACTACGTAGTGATTAAAGGGACAATCCATCATGAAGATGTAGTCATCGTAAACATCTATGTACCCAATGACAGGCTGCAAAATACTTAAACTCTAACAGCATTGAGAAGAGAAATTGACAGTTCCATAAGAATAGTAGGAGGATTCAATACACCACTCTTGTTAAGGGTGGAACATCTAGAAAGAAACTCAACAAACATGCAGAAGATCTAAAGGACCCCCTCAGCCAATTTTACCTCAAAGACATGTATAGAACATGTCACCCAACAGCTACAAAGTATACATTCTTTTCCAGTGCATATGGAACATTCTCCAGAATAGACCAAGTCTTAGGATACAAAGCAACTGTCAATAAAGTCTAAAGCAATGAGATAATAATACAAAGTGCATTCTCTGACGCCAATACCATCAAAGTAGAAATTAACAAGAACAAAGGAAAAAAAAATCAGTTATATGGACATTATATAAGACCCTGCTTAAAAACACCACGCAGGAGAAGAAATTAGAGATGGAATTAAAAAATTCCTAGAATCCAACAAGAATGGAAACACATCACACGAAAAGTTTTGGGACACAGCAAACACAGTCCTCAGAGGTTAAATTTAGCAATAAATGCACACATCAAGAAAAGGTTGGGTGGGAGGGGAAACATTAGTTACACAACATAAATAGAAGAAGAAGCAAAATGACTCTACAGCTATCAGAAGAAAGGAAAAATAAATATCAGAGCAGAAATAAATGAAATAGAGAATAAAGAAACAACAGAAATAATCAACAAGACTAAAAGATAATTCAAAAAAATCAACAAACAAAAATATTCAACAAAACTAAAAGATATTTCAAAAAAATAAACAAACTGGTCAGATTGACAAAAGAATTAACAGGAGAGGACACAAAGAACCCAAAGGGGAACATTACGATACACCCAACTGAAATGCAAATTCATCATAACAGATTATTATTAAAAACTACACTACAAATTTGAAAACCTAAGGGAATTGAACAAATTTCTAGAAGTATACTACCTACCCAAACTAACACCAGATGATCTTGAAACTCTGCAAAGACCCATAACAAGAGAATAGATTTAAAACGGAAATTAAAATAAAACTACCAATAAAAAAAGTTCTGACCCAGATGACTTCACAGCAGAAATCTAACAAATATTGACAGAAGAGCTTACACCAGTACTACTCAACCTATTTCAGAGCATTGAAAAGGAAGGGATACTTATGAATTCCTTCTATAGAGAAGCATAGCCCTGATCCTGAAACCAGGGCAAAACAACCCCCAAAAGGAAAATTTTTAACCACTATCTCTCGGGAATATACAGACAAAAATTCTAAACAAAATTCAATCAAGCAGAATTTAACATCATTCCAACAAATAATACATGACAAAACAGGTGCAATTCATTCCACATATGTAAGGATGGCTTTACATCAGAATATTAATCATTGTAATCCACCTTAAAAAAAAGAAAGAACAGACTCATGATCATCTCATTTGACACAGAAAAGGCATTTGACAAACCCCGTCATCTATTCCTGATTTTTTTTTTTTTTAAAAAAGCTCTCAATAAAACAGATATGAACAGGTTAAATCAAGACTATGGAGTAGATGGATGCTTCCTGTGGCCTCTATAACAACAAAGACAATAGAACAAATGAATCCAGGACTTATGACATCCTAGGAACCTTCGACATCAAGGTAAAAGTTGAGAAATTGGAATGAGCAACAGCGAAGGCAGAGTTGATCCAGAAGCACATAGAAGTTGACAGCTGTGATCTACTGGGACACAGCTGCAGCCAGTGTGGTTAGCTGAGGGATGGCTGTTGAAAGATATCCTCCTCAGCAGGAGGAATTGACCAAGAGAACCCACTTGTGCCTCTGGAACTGGTGAAAAACAACATTCAATCTTCAAATACTGTCTTTTCATGTAACCTACTGTGTGTGCAAATCCATTTTTTTTCTTCAGGATAAACATGTCTTCCTGTCCTAGAGCACCACCCCATGTACTTCTCAGCACTCTGCCCAGCTCTAGAGTCTGACACCACTTACTGAGCTGGAAATAAGACTATTTAAAACTTTAAGCCTGCTCTGAGCCATTCTCCAGGACTCAGAGATGCAAAAATTTAACAAACAGGAAAAAGGAAGAAAAAATTAGCCAACTTCCCTGAGCTGGAAATTACGGACAGAAACTGTTTCCTCACCTAGATTCAGATATAAGGAGATACATCATCCTCATAGACACTTAAGGAAGGCTGTTAGTCACCTGTCCTTAATAATAATAATAATAATAATAATATCTGGTTGTAACCAGATATTCTTGCCTACATCAAATCTTTGACCATTAAGCCAGCAGGTGAGAATCTACACCACACACTTGGTACCTGAATACCTAGACACCTGAGCTGAATACACATAACAGAAGTGGAAGGACTCTTGGGCTTGCATGTTTAGTAATAGCTCGAAATAGCTGGTGCCAGGACATAAGAACTTCAAAGGCAGCAATAACAAAACTATTACTTGTAAGCAGCCTATTTCGAAACAAAATAAAACAAGGAGCTAGAATATAGTAGATAGACATAAAATAAATAAAGGCAATTTACTGATGGCTTGTAAACAACAATGTCATCTAAGTTAGAGACACAAACCATGATGTATTTAGAAAGCTACTGAAAAAAATAATCATATTTTCCACTGGAAGAGAACTTCCTGGAATTATCAGAGGTACAATACAAAGTATGAATATGTAGCATTCTTCTAGACATCAAGAAGGAGACAAGGCAAAATGCCACAGAGCATAAAGACAAATTGAGCAGACTGCAGAAAGCAAACAGTAGCAAGACTTAGAGATTCAGAAAATGAATAGTAAGATTACCAAACCAAAACCAAACCCAGCACTGATGAGTCAATCCCGACTCATAATGACCTTATAGGACTGAAGGAACTGCTGCACAGAGTGCTTGGTGGATTCGAATTGCCAGCCTTTGGGTTAGCAGACATATCACTTAACCACTATGCAACCAGGGTTTCCAGTGAGACAATGCAACAGAAATTCAAAGGGGTGGTGTTGAGGCAATAGAAGGCCAAATTAGTGAGACTGAAGATAACGCATGGGATATCAACATATTTGAGGAAAACTCAGATAAAAGAATTAAAAAAAAATTAAGAAATACTAAAAATTATGTGGGACACTACGGAGAAAAGTAATCTATTAGTGATTGGAGTACCAGATTGAGGGTGTGGGCATAACAGAAAATGTAGAAGAAATTGTTATAGAGATGTAGACAGAAAAATTTCATGATGTTATGAAATATGAGAAGACATCTATCCAAGATGCTCATTGAATGCCACACAATGGTAGATCACAAAAATGAAGGGAAAAAAATAAAAAAGGACAGAACCAAATCTGCCAGAACTAAAGATAAGGGGATACTTTTAAAAGTGGCTAGGGAGAAACAAAAAATAACCTGCAAAGGAGAATCTATAAGACTAAGCTTGTACTACTGAGGAGAAATCACACAGGTAGGAAGGCAATGAAATCACATAAAATACCTTGAAGGAAAATAATTGTCAGCCAAGAATTACGTATGTAGCAAAACAGTCTCTCAAATACAGTGGCAGAATTAGGACATTTCCTGATAAACAGAAACTTAAGGAATTCACAAAAAACAAACCAAAATTACAAGAAACACTAAAAGGAGTCATCTGGTTAGAAAATCAATAACACACAATAACCACCACAGACTCAGAACATAGAACACAGCAACTAAATACCTAACCAAATAGGGTAATCACAAAAGTAAATCAAAGGCAAAACACTGAAAACAGGGAAGCAGAGATATCATTATGTAAACATTATAACAAAAAAGAGAGACTTAGAAGAAAACGTAACAGAGGCAAAAAGAATAATCTATGAGTGATTGGAGTACTAGAACATGGTAGGGAGGGGCATAACAGTGGGAATGCAAAATGGCACAGACACTTACAAAAATGATTTGGGACTTTCTTAAAAAGCTAGAAATCTCACTTCTTGGAAGGTACCCTAAAGAAATCAGGCAGCCACAACCAACCTATGCATGCATACCGATGTTTATTGCAGCACTGCCCACAACAGCAAAAAGATGGAAACAGCCTAGGCGCACATTAACAGATGAATTGATAAACACAAACTACGGTTTATTTACATAACTGAATACTACACAATGATAAATAACAAGGAAATATCTCATAATGTGGAGTCATCTGGAGAACATGTTGAATGAAATTAGTCAGATGCAAAAAGACAAATACTGTATAAAATCATTATTAAAAGGACTTAAGAAAAGGTTTAAGCACAGAAGAAAATAATCTGTGATGGTTACAAGGGTGGGGAGGGAGAGGAGTATTTATAGATTACATAGTGTATAGGAATTGGATTAGGTGAAGGGAGTGACTGTAGGCAGTGGGAGATTAGCACGACTGGATTACAGCAAAAGTTAAAAATTTTTCTAAAGAGTAACATGGACAGTGGTCTGGGGACCATGGTTTTAGGGGATATCTAGCCTAACTGGCATAATTAAGTGTTTTCTAAGAAAATGTTCTGCATCTCATTTTGGCAAGTGGTGTCCAGGATCATAAAAGCTATCAAGCATCCATCTATATAGCATCAATTGTTTGCAATCCATGTGGAGCAGAAGAGAAAAAAGGACATCAAAGACATAAGCAAAATACAAGCCCAAGAGATAGAAGGTGCCTTATGATCCAGAGACAACATCAACACGAGGCCAGGAGAACTAGTTGGTGCCTGGCTACTCCCAATGACTGCCTGGACAAGCAACACAGCATAAAGTTCCTGATGTAGTGAGATAAAAATGGATGTACAGAATTAGAATTCTATCAAAGACCATACTTGATCGTTGGTCAGACTGGAGGATCTCACGAGGACATGGCCCCTGGACTCTCTTTTATCCCAGAGCTGAAGCCAGTACCAAAACCAACTCTTCACACAAAACTTGGACTGGACTATAAGACACAGAGTGATGCTGGAAAGAATATGCTTCGTGACTTAAATATGTACATGAAACTGCCTGAGCAGCTCCTCTCTAGGGCCAAGATGAGAGGGTAGATGGGGCAGGTGTTGGTTGAATGGATATGGGAAGTACAGGGTTGGAAGGAGGAGTGTACTTTCATGGGGTGGTGGGGGAAAAGAGCTGTTAGAGTTGCATAGTGGTGTGTGTTCAAAATTTAATATGACAAATTGATTTAGACTGCAAAGTTTTATTTAAAGCACAATAATATGTTTTAAAAAATCAATTTGGGAAAAAGAAAATGTTACAGATCTTTCACATAGATAGGACATCAAGGCAATATACAGAAATTAAAGTCTGGTTTAAATTTAGAAAACAAACATAAGCATTAAGGTAACCACAAAGGAAACTATCAATCCTATGCATCAAATTGAAAAACACGAAAAAAAAGACTCAGCAAACACAAGACCACTGACACTGAGAAAGGTAAAAATAAATCACATAAAGAAAAAAGACTAAGCACAGAGAACAAAATGGAATAAAAGAATTGTCTACAATGCATACACACACAAAAAATGACAGCACTTAACTTGGAAACCATGGGGCAGTTCTACTCTGTCCTATAGGATCGCTACGAGTCGGCATCGATTCGATAGCACTGGCTTTTGGCTTTATTAATAATTATGCTGAATGTAAATGGATTAAATGCACCAATAAAGGGATGGAGAGTGGCAGATCAGATAAACAAAATATGACACAATTGTAAGCTTTCTAAAAGAGACACATTTTAGATTTAAAGATATGAACAAACAACTTAAAGAATGGAAAAATATATATATCAAGTTGACAACGTTAATGAAACAATGGGAGTGGCAATATGAATCCATCATACTGGATAAGGAAGGACACTATATCATGATTAAAGGCTGAATACTCAGAAATGACACAACTGTATTATACATCCACTTACCCAGTAGTGGGTCTTCAAAATCCATAAAAATGAAACAATAAAAATAAAATCACTAAGTGCTTTGAAAACAGAAGAAGACAGCTCCACAGTAATAGTAGAAGACCTCAACACACCATGTTCAGTGAAGAACACGGCACCCAGAAAAAAATCTCAGTAAAGACACAAAAGATTTAAATGCTGCAATTAACCAACTTAACCTCATAGACATACGGAACATTCCATCCAGCAGCATCCAAATGTACTCACATTTCCAACACGTGTGGAACATTCTCCAGAACTGAACACATGTAGTTCACAAAACAATTATGACATGTATGTAGCAGAGAGGAATAGTGTACTGTCACCTGGCAGGGAGAGCAGTGGAAGCTGCATATAGGCAGGCATGTAAATTTATATGGGAAAGTACATTTTCACTCAGTCATAATAAAAAAATTAAAATATTGAAATATTGTAATGCATATTTTCAGAACATAAAGTGATAAAATGAATAACAGAAAAAGGGAAGGAAATAAAATTAAACACATGAAACTGAACAACACTTTACTGAAAAAGTACTGAGTTGTAAAAGATACCAAGAATGGCATAAAGATATCAAAATCAAATGGGAGTGAAAACGTACTGTACCAGAACCTTTGAGACATCTAAAAAAAGTCCTCAGAAGTCAATTTCTCTCAATAAATGCACACATCCAAAAAGAAGAGTTTCTAATACACAGCTTAGACAGACTTCAAAGTCTGAGAAACAAAGCGTGATCAACAGAAAATAGATGAACAGGAGCTACTAAGAATCAAACACTTTTGCTCATTCAAAGACTTTATCAAAAGAGTTAAAAGATCTACAGAATGGGAAAAAATATTTGGCAACTATGTGTTGGACTGATGTCTGATCTGCATAATCTACAAGGTACTGCAAAATATGAACAAGAAAAAAGTAAATAACCCAATTAAGTGATGGCAAAGGAAATGCCAGATGCTTCACCAAAGGGAACATCCAGGAAGCCAAAAGACACATGAGGAAATGCTCATGATCATTAGCTATCAGAGAAATCCAAATCAAAACTACAATGAGATACCATCTCACCCCAACAAAGTTGGCCATGATCCAAAAAATAAAACAACATATGTTGGTGAGGTTGTGGAGAGATACGAACCCTCCTACACGTGCTGCTGGGATTGCAAAATGGCACAACCTCTTTGTAAAGCAATTTAGCTCTTCCTTAAAAAGCTAGAAATAGAAATATCGTATGCTCCAGTAATTCCACTACTCAGAATATAAACTACAGAAACAAAGGCTGTCACACAGATACATGCACAATGAATATTTATTGTAGCACAGTCCAAAATAGCAAAAAGATGGAATCAAGTTAGGGCTCCACCTGCAGATGAGTGGATAAACAAACTATGGTACATATACTCAACGGAACACTATGCAATGACAAAGAACAATGATGATTTTAGGAAACATATTATATTATAAACATATAAATATATAAACATATTATAACTTCAACAGGAAGACATTAAGCTGAGTGAAGAAATCCTAGCGACAGAGTGGTTAAGTGTTACATCTGCTAACCAAAGGTTGGCAATTTGAATCTGAGAGGTGCTTCTTGGCAACTGTATGGAGAAGTTCTACTCTGTCATATAAGGTTGCTGTGAGTCAGAATCGACTCAGTGGCACTGAGTTTATTTTTTATGCTGAGTGAAATCAGTCAGGAGCAAAAAACAAATATTGCATGTTACCCCTGCTATAAGGACTTAAAAATAGACTTATGTACAGAAGAAAAGACTCTGACAGTTACAAGGGTGGAAAGTGAGGGAGACGGCTGAACATAGATTACATAGCTGATAGAAATTTGGTTAGGTGAAAGCAGTGACAGCACACAGTAGAAAATAGATCCACTTAACTGGACTCCAGCGTAAACTGAAACCGCTTCTAATCTCAACTCAATATTGCATGGATAGAGTAGTAGGGGGAGGGGTCTGGAGACCATGGTCTTGGAGGACACTGAGGCCAATTGGCATAACTAGTGTGTTGCTAAGAGTCTTCTGAACCCCATATTGGTGAGTGGCATCTGAGGTCTTAAAAGCCAACAAGCTGCCATCTGAGGTACACTGAATAATCCCAACTCTTCTGGAACAGATGATCACCAAGAACAACAAAAACATGAGAGAAAAAGAGTCCAGGAGACAGAAGGACCTGTGTGAATGGCAAACTGTATCAACACATAATCAGAAGAACCAGGTGGTGTCCAGCCATCACCAAAGACAGTGGTGATGGGCACACAATGTTGAATCCCTGTGGCAACATGAGAAAAAGAGGGGTTCAGCTCAAGAACTGTACTAAAAGATCACAATTGATGGTCCAGTGGCCTGGGGCACCCCCAGGGAGCATAGCCCCTAAATCTGCTGCTGCTCCTGTCCAGAGAACACTCTGGTGGTCAACTCTTTGAACAAAACTGAACTATATTCAGCAACACATTGTGACCACATGGTGTGTGTACTTTATGATTCTATGCATTTATAAGATGCTGTCCTATGGGTCTCTTTCTAGATGAGAGAGGAAAAGTGGAGAGGAGGGGACAGGAGCTTTTTAAGAAGATACGACAAGTATAGAATGAAAAGGAGGAGTGTGCTGTCGTAGGGCAAGAAGAGCAGAAGGAGCTGCAGACAGGCTGGCCTGCAAAATTGATTTGGATTATATATTTTCACTTCATCAAAATAAAAAAAAATAAAAAAAAAAAAAAGAAAGCTGACTTGGGGGGAAAAATCACCATGACCAACTTGGATTCTTACCATAGGTGGTTCAAAACTAGAAAATAAAAACAAGGTAATCAGCCATATAAATAAAACAAAATAAAAGAATCAATTAATTTTATCAATTGAGGCAGAAAACATTTGGCAATATCCACCACTCATTCATATTGAAAACTCTCAGAAAAATAGGAACTGAAGGGAATTTGTCAACATAATAAAAGACCTTTATACAAAACCAAAAACCAACATCATCCTGAATGCAGATAGTTTGAAACTATTCCCCTTGAGAACAAGAACCAAGCAAAGTTACCCATTTTCACTATTTTATTCAACATTGTGCAGGAAGTCCTAGTCAGAGCAATAAGGCAAGTTAAAGAAATAAGGGGCTCCAAATTCATAAGGCAGAAGTAAAAATATCTCTATCTGCAGATAATATGATCTTATACATAGAAAACCCTAAAGAATAATAATAATCATCATTATAATAATAATCACTATAGACCACCAAACAGACCAAATCAACACCATTTACAATAGCCCCCCAAGAAGATAAAGTACTTCGGAATGTATCAAACCAGAAAATTTCAAGACTCTACTGCAAGAAACCGAAAGAGACACACATAGGTGGAGAAACCTACCTTGCTCATAGGTGGGAAGATTCAGTATTGTGAAAATGTCTACTGTACTCAAATTCACTGTCGTGGTGTCGGGTTCAACTCACAGCAACCCTTGAGGTCAAAGTAGAACTGTCCCATAGAGTTTCCAAAGAGCACTTGTCATATTTGAACTCCCAATCTTTTTGGTTAGCAGATGTAACCCTTAACCCACTATGCCACCAGGGTTTCCAAAGCAGTATACAGACACAATGAAATCGCAATAAAAATTCCAGTGTTATTTTTTAATTAGTTGAAAAAACAAATCACCAGCTTCATATACAAAGGGAAGAGGTACGAAACAAGCAAAGTATTATCAAAGAAGAACAAAGTGAGAAGCCTAACATTACTTGACTTTAGAATCTATTACACTGCCATGGTAGTCAAATACTGTGGTACTGGTAGAAAAACAGATGCATAGACCAATGGAACAGATTTGAGAATCCGGATATCATATCGTATATCATACCACGCCATACCACGTTATGTCATGTCATGTCACATCATGTCATCTACCTGTAGCAGCTAGTATTTGACAAAGGCCCAAAGTCTATAAACCAGGGAAAAGATAGCATCTTCAACAAATATTGTTGGCATAACTGGATATCCATCTGGAGCAAAAAACAGAAATGAGATCTAAAACCAAAAGGATCACTGAACTAAAAATAAAGACAACACTGGGAGTCCTGATACAGTACATAAACAGTCTATGAAGCATTATTAATAATTCACAAACATCGGAAGAGAAAATAACTGGAAACTCCTAAACATCAAACATTTACACTCAGCCACAGAATTCACTAAAAGAGTAGAAAGACAACTAGCAGACCAGAAAAAAAAAAATTGACTACCACAAATGTGATTAGTGTCTAACCTCCAGAATCTATAATGTGCTACAAAATCTCAACAAGAAAAAGCCAATTAAATAACAGGCAAAGTTTCACCAAGGAAAACATCCAGGTGGCTAACAGATACATGAAGAAATACCTATGATCATTAGCCATTAGAGAAATCCAAATTAAAACTATGTGAGGTATCATTTCACCATACAAGGCTGATATTAACAGAAAAAAACACACAAAAAATAAATATTGATGTGTTTATGGAGAGACTGAAACACTTCTACACTGCTGATGGGAATACAAAATGGTACAAACTCCTTGGAAACCGAATTGGTGCTTTCTTATAAAGCTAGAAAAAAGAAATACTGTATCATCCAGCAATACTAATTCTTAGAATATATCATAGAGAAATAAGGGCTTTCATATGAATGGATACTCACATAATAATGCTTATTGCAATACCATCTACAATACCAATAATATGGAATGAACCTAGGTTCCTGTCAACTGATGAATGGATAAACTATGGTGTATTTACACAATGGAATGCTACACAATAATAAAGAACAATGATGACCTTATGAAACATCTCATAATATGGAGTAGTCTGGAAGCCATGTAGTAAGTCAAATGAGTTACTAAAGACAGATATTTTATCTGACCACTATGAGTTGGATCCAACTCAATGGCACTTGGCTATTATAAGGACTCAAGAAAAGATTTAAGTAAAGAAAAAATAGTCTTTGGTAGCAACAAGGGTGGGGAGGGAGGGTGAATGGTATTCATTAATTATATAGTAGATAAGAATTTTATTAGGTGAAGAAATGGACAACACACAGTAATGGAGAAGTCAGAACAACTGGATTACACCAAAAGCTAAGCCAAAGTCAAAGCCACTGCCATCAAGTTGATTCTGACACATAGTGACCCTACAGGTCAGAGTACAGCTGCCCCATAATAAATGGAGCACCTAGCAGGTTTAAACTGCTGACCTTTGGTTAACAGACGCAGCACTAAGCCACTACACCACCAGAGTTCCCCTAAATATAATGCAACATAGAATAACAAGGGCAGGGGTCTGAGGACCATGATTTCAGTGGACATTTAGGTCAATATGCGTAATTAAGTGTTTTTTAAGAAAATATTCTCCATCCTACTTTGGTGAGTGGCATCTGCATCCTAAAAGCCAGCAAGTGACCATCTAGGTGGCATCAAATGGTCCTACTGCACCTGGAGCAAAGGAGAATGAAGGATATTAAAGACATGAGGGAAATATTAGCCCAAAAGACAGAAGGGCCTATATGATGTGGAGATGACATCAGTGTGGAACTAGAGGAACTAGATGGTGCCTGGACACCATCGGTGACTACTCTGGTAGGGAATACAATATAGAATCCCTGATGTACTGGGAGAAAAATTAGTGTGCAGAACTAGAACACTATTAAAAGACCAGATTTGATGGTCCACCAGATTGGAGGTTCCCCTGAAGACATGGCCCCTGGAACCTGTTAGCTCAGAACTATAACCAGCCATAAAGCCAACTCTTCAAAAATTAAACTAAACTATAAGATATCCGACTCGACGGCACTTGGCTTGGCATAAGATATCCAGTGATGTTGATGAAGTGTGTGCTTCTTGTCTTAACTATATACAAGAGGCTGACTGAGAGGCTCCCATATAAAGGAAAGATGAGAGGGTTTACAGAGACAGAAACTGAGTGAATGGACACAGAAGTACAGGCTGGAAAGGAGGAGTGTCCTGTTATAGGATGAGGAGAACAGCTAGAATAGAATCACTGTGTTTGTGCCAAGTATTGTGTGGCAAATTCACTTGGACTCTAAACTTTCATGTAAAGCACAATTAAATATTTATTATATTTAATATTTAAATATTAAATAAATACAGGTACAGAACTCAAATTCTTCACCGTATGTCTTATGGATTGTTCAGAGAGCAAAACCAGTAAAGAATATAAATATACATAGACAGATTTTTATGATGGTAACGGTTCTCAAGATTTTTAGAGGCTGGAAAGTCCTAAAGCCATGGGTCAGAATGGAGGTTTCTATAGATTCACGCAGTGTCAGGAGCTGGTGAACCCAAAAATAGGTAAATCAAGGGCAGAACTTCTGTTCTCTGACTGTGGAGACTGACTGACTCCAAGATCTCCAGATAAGTTAGTAGCTCATGTTCCAAGAGCTGGAGATCAGACAAACAGGAGGCAGCCACAGGCTCCACATCAAGCCAAAAAGACAGAAATGCTGCTTATATAAAGATGCTGGCCACACCTACAAATGCCCTCCATTTAAACTGATTTCTGCTTACAGCATATGCCATCATAGGAGTGATCACATATAAACACTGAGAATCATGGCCCAGCCAAGCTGACACACAAACACAACCATCTCAGTCCACTTATTGTCACTTGTCACATGTATACACTTTCATTAAACTGTACATAATCTCTGAATAAAGAGAATTATAAAGTCACATTTGTACCTAACGTGATACACCTAACACGCTTATAACCAAAAACATCCTAGCCCTATTTACATCTCATGTTTTATAGTTGAAGTAAAGAAAAATATTTAATGTACAAATACACAGCCAAAATACTCGTAACAGTAACATTAGTCATTTCAGCAGTTGGTGACATGGCCATAACTGGTATTTAAAATACCTTCTTCCACCACCCAGTCCATATTCCTATTGCCCTCAGCAAGTACCTCAGCTGGTAGTAGTTCTTTGTGTAGTGGTGTGATCCAAACCTTTATTCCTGAAGAGTCAGGGTAGTTAATAGCCATGTTGGAGTTGGGTTGCTGTAGGTTTCTATTGACTTTAATTTCAGGGTATGATAGCACCAAGAGATGCCTTAAGTGATCTTCTGCATTCCAGAAATATTCTTCTTTACTTCAGTTATGTAACACCAGTCTGATTTCCCTCTATAATCAGGGTCAATCACACCAACTAGTATGGTAACTCCCGTCTTTGCCTGTTGATCCAGAGGCATTAAGGAACCCAAAGTGGACAGGAGGCATTCTTAATTTTCAGTTCAACAGAATCAGTGATGTCTTTCCAGGTGGGAGCAGTCTTCACTTTGGAACTAAGACCTCTAGACCTGCAGTGCATAAGGACACTGGGACAGGAAACAAAAGTCTTGCAAGTGGATCACTAGGGGTAATAACAAGTGGTCCCACTCCCATTTCTACCCCTTGATTCTTGGACCCATGAATCCTGTCTATGGGAAAAAGAACACCATATGTTGGATGCTGGTTTAGAGCACATACAACCTTCTGGAGAACACTGCTTCAACCATACAAGGAATTCTCACCTGTCTGGCACCGTAATTGTCTCTTTAGAAGGCCATTCCATCATTCTATCATACTAGTTGCTCAGGATGGAAGAGTTTACGCACAAAAAGAAACAGTCTTTCATGGTTACAAGGGAGGGGAGAAGTGAGGATGGAAAAGCACTAAATAGCCAACAGGTAAGTGGTAGCTTTGGTGAAAGGTAAGAGCATACAATTACTGGAGAAGCCAGCAGAACCTGTAGGCAAGACCATGAAGCTCTATAGACACATCTAAACCTCCTGAGGGATCAAATTAGTAGGCTATGGGCTTTGGGGAACAAGGTCTTGGGGAACATCTAGGTCAACTGGCATAATACAGTTTATAAAGAAAATGTTTTACATTCAGTTTTGGTGAGTAGTGTCTGAGGTCTTAAAAGTCTGTGAGCAACCATCCATAACACTCCACTTGTCTCACCCATTTGGGAACAAAAGAGAACGTAGAAAGCTAAAGATGCAAGGAAAAGATTCATCCAAAGGACTAACAGGCCACAACTATGATGTCCTCTACCAGAGTGATTCCAGTATCATTAGATGGTACCCAGCAATCACCACTGACAGGGATCACAAGAGATGGTCCCAGATAGAGCTGGAGAAATATGCAGAACAAAATTCTAGCTCACAAGAAAAGACCAGACTTAATGGCCTGACAGAGACTGGAAAATCCCAAAAAGGATGGTCCTTGAACATAAAAGTGACATTAAGTCACACCTTTTAGCCAAAGATTAACAGTTCTATAAAACAAAATGAGACTAAAGGGGCACACTGGCCCAGAAGCAAGCAGTAGAAGGCAGGATGAGACAGGAAAGCTGGTAGTGGGGAAACCAAAGTACAGAATGGAGAGTGATTAACATTTTGTGGAACTGTTAAACAATTTCATAAAATAATATACATACTAAATGTTTAATAATATATATACTAAATGTTAATATATAACTAGTTATGCAAACCTTTACCTGAAGTACAGTAAAGAAAAAAGATAAATGGAGACAGAAAAGCAAATTTTAAGGGACCCCTGTTCAGAATTCGTAAACAAATAGTTAAGTCTGTACTGGACGCTAGGTGTGCTGGGTGCTGTTATAGGTACTGCCCTGGACTGAATTGTGTCTGCCCAAAAATGTATGTAGCAATTTGGCTAAACCATGATTCCTGGTATTGTGTGATGTTCCTGCATGTTGTAAATCCTGCCTCTAAGATGTCAGTGAGGGAGGGTGGCCAATGGCTGTGTTAGGATGTAGGACTCAGTCTATAGAACGTATTCTGCCTTCAGGAAAACTCTTAGGATACAAAGGAAAGGGAAGCAAGCAGAGAGTAGGGAACCTCATACCATTAGGAAAGAAGCAGTGCCAGAAGCAGAGCATGTCCTTTGGACCCAGGGTCCCTGTAACTCAGCAGCTCCCAGTCCAAGGGAAAATTGATAACAAGATCCTTTCTCCAGAGCCAACAGAGAAGGACTTCCCCTGGAGCTGGTGTCCTAAATTTGGACTCCTAGTCTACTTTACTAAGGAAATAAATTTATTTCTTTAAAGCCATCCTCCTGTGGTATTTGCTACAGCAGTACTAGATGAGTAAGACAAGTAATGAGTAAAGAGTGGCTAGGAAAAAAATCAAAGCCTTCTAGCCTCATGGAGTTCACACTCTAGTATGAAAGACAGAGATTAAATAATACATATATAAATTAATAAAATATAATAAAGAAAATCCATCAGCAGCTTGTCAGCTTTTTTGTACCTTGGTGGCTTTCATGATGCTGGAAGTTATGCCACTGATACTTCCAGTACTAGGAGAGTCACTCAAGTGGATAGATTTCAGTGGAGTTCCCAGACTAAAACAGAATAGGCCGAAATTTCTGGCAATCTATTTCCAAAAACTAGCCAATGAATATTGGATCACCACAGAATATTGTCTGATGTAGTACTCGCCATGAGTCGGCTCCGACTCGACGGCACTTGGCTGGCTTGGCAGTACTGAAGATGAATGGATTTGAAGTGCTGACATTTTATTAGGAGCCATAACACTTTATCAGTACACCACCAAGCCAAGCCAAAGCCAAGTGCCGTCAAGTTGGATTCCTCAAAATACACAGTGTCAGTGAAACTACTGCTAAGGCTTTCCCGCTCCACCACCATTCCACTTTTGGTTTGCAGCTCACTAAGCCAGGGTTTCTAACTGTGACTTGGCACAACTGCATCTGCTGTTCTAGCTACAGTTTGGATTTTGGCAGCAGAACCTTGCGCATGAGCAAACTGGAATCTTGAGGCCTGTGCAGGATCTAAAGTTCTGTGGCCCAGCCCTGAACTTTGCTGGAGGGGAGGATGTTTTCCATCACACAAGAGTGCAGAGACCCCTTTAAAGAGTGAAAGTTGCTTTCCTTTGCAGCAAGGCTAAGCACCTGGATCTCCAAATATAGTATGAGAGGGTTTGAGGTTTCTGACTCACTTGCAATACCCTAACCCCTGGAGATTAGACGACATAAAAGTTCCCTGCTCCCATGGGGCAAGGAGCTGGTGGTCTTTTGACTACTAAGTCTCGTGTTTCAACTTGTTTGTACAAACAATAAATTTCTACTTTGTGTTTCCCTTACAACTGACGATGTGGTGGCCATCTTATTTAAATTGTTTAATAGGACGGGACGAGAACCCTCATTCAATTACAGCAACAATAGTGGCCTTGAGTATATCAGCAGTCACCAAGACGGCAGAGATCCCGGCAACATTTTCTTCTGTTTAACCAGGAGTTACCATCAGCCTGAGCCAACTCAATGGCATCTGACAACAATGACAGTAACAAATATAATAAAACTGAGGAGGTATTTATAAAATGACTGGAAATGAGGTGTTAACTCTAGCTGTCACCGATAATACAGATGATTTTCTTTGGAAAGGGGACTTCACTGAGAAAGAATATGCATCCATTTAAGGATCACTAAGGACAACAACTCAGTCAGAGGAAATAAAATCTGAAAACTCTCAAGTCTAGTGGGTTCCAGAAACAGAAAATAGGCCGGTGGATACAAAAGAAGCATGTCGTGGGGAGAGCTTTTAAGGTCTGAGACGTAGGCAATATTCTCATATTTTGAGGTTTATAAATCCTACTTAGGAATTTGAATTTCAAAGTATAATTTCAGACGCCAGTGGGAGGTTGCAAACTGAGAAAGAATTGATTGGTTTTGTATTTTAAGACCACCTTGAGGATAGGTTCCTGTGGCTGAGTAACTAAGAAATGAATCCTAGATTTGAGATCTGAAAATTTAATAAGCCCTGTCATTTACAGAAATGTAGAGATCTAAAGTGAAAATAATTGTTGGGCACATTAATTGAAATATGTACAGTAGATATAACAGTGAAGCAAACCACAAAGTTGTTACATGTACAATGGCTTCTGAAGTGAAATACAAATGTTAGAGATATGAATCTGGTTGACAAATAATAACTGAAGAGAAAGAACATAGTGAAAAAAGTGAAGTTATCCAGAGGCAGCAAAAATTCACCTCCCTAGTCGATGTAGGCACCCACTCACGTGGGTCTCTATCTTCTGGGTTGTCTTTACCCTATGTCATTTAAGTCCTCAGTGAGCATCCGTTCCTGCTGAGTTGGGACCATTTGCTGTGGCCTCAGATGGCAGTTTGGCAGCGTTTAAGACCCCAGATGCCACTCACCACTGTGGGGTGCAGAGAGCCCTCTTAGCAATATGCTAGTTGTGCCAATCGGCCTCAATTTCTCCTAAGAGCATGGTCCTGTGCCTCCTGCCCCAGCTACTCTATTCTTGCAATATTGGGTTAAGATGGAAGGAGTATTGAAGTTACGCTGAAGTCCACTTAATACTGTTCTTGTTTCTAATGTGTGCTATCACCGCTTTCACCCAACCAGTTTTCTAACAACTATCTAATCTAAACTCTCCCCCTCTCACCCTTCCTCCCTCCCCTCCTTTGTAGCTGTCGAAGAGTCTTTTCTTCTATACATAAGTCTGTTTTTGAGATCTTATCATAAGGGTCTCATACAATATTTGTCCTTTTGTCACTAATTACTTGCCTCTGGCCCTGATGCTGCCCTTGCCCATAAATCATAATGAAGGTCCACTCTTTGGACAAGAGTGGATTGGACTTGTCGATGCAGAGTGACCATATATTGGATGCACTTTATGGTTCTATGCATCTATAGGATATCATCCTGCTGACCTCTGGCTGGAGGAAGGAGAGTGGGTGGAGAGGAGGGGAAAGGAGACTGTCGGGAAGATGAGACATGTATGAAGCAGAAAGGAATTGTGTGCTGTCATCGGGCAGGTAGAGCAGTGGAAGCTGCATATAGGTGGGCATGTAAATTTATACGGGAATGTACATTTTCACTCAGTCATAATAAAAAAAAAAAAAAAATCACCTCCCTGACATAGGTTGTATCCTTGTTCAGCTGATTTTTCTACCCTAGCTTCTACACAATCAGGAGAATGAGTGAGCCTACTGTTGTTCACAATTAATGATGATAAACTATTGTGAGGTTATTTTTTTATTTTTTAGAGGTCTAGTGATACAGCTGCTGAATTTAAGTCATTTTCTGACAGCAGTCATAAGATGATCCAGAGGAGAAGAATTAGAGAAGGAGAGTCTAAATGTTTAAAAAGAAATTGAGAGCACAGCATTAGAGATACTAGACCATGAAGCTAAGAGTGCCAAGAATTTGGCACTTTAACTGTCAAAGTCTCAGACTGTAACCGCAAAGTTTGTTTCTGCTTCCTACTATGTTGAACATATTGTTCATTGCTGTGTCAAGTTGATTCTGACAGTGACCCTGTAGTGACTAAGGAAAAGAGTATCCAAATTAAAAAAAAATTAAAAGAAAACCTCTTGCTGTCAATTTGATCCCAACAAATAGCAGTGCTATAGGATAGAGTAGAAATGCCCCAAAGAATTTTCAAGAAGCACCTGATGGCTTCAAATGGCCAATCTTTTGGTTATCAGCCGTAGCTCTTAACCACTGTGCCACCAAGGTTTTCATCCAAAAAAAGTACCTGGAATCTGCATGTTAATTCAATTTTTCAGTAGCAGAACATTAATATTGTCCCATTATTATAAACTCAATGAATGATCCAGGACTGAAGTTCTAATGATGATGACAAGGACTTTACAGCACGTTATCCATAACCAAGGTCATTAGGGAAATGAGGTGATACAAATTAACACAGAATTGCTTGTCCTCATATAATCTTAAGATTTGTTTTTGACCCTGAGTTGCACATCTCTGGCCCAAACCCTGACTTGCACACAAAACCACAAGGTGTAAAATGTACAACCAATGCTCCAACCTGAACCTGACTCCTAGAGTGACTGTCTCATACAGTCTATAAACTTGAGAGTAACTATGACTCCAAAATATCCTCTATATTCTTTCTTCTCATTTAAAAAAATGTAATCAGCACGATCAGGGGATATATTAGGAAGATCAGACTTCCTAAACAGGAAAGACAGCATTTGGCTGCCTCAATTTCAAATTTCGCCTTAGAGAATATTCTTTCTTACCCAGGTGAGATTTCATCTTCTATTATCTTCTTCATCCACACATAAATAAATTACTGTGACCTTTCTTTGGCATCTTGAGGCTGCTGGCTAAACCATAAAAATTATAAATGTGCGTAGAGAATTATACACATTCTCGCTTTCAACACTTACAGCCTTCTTTACAAAGTGTTGTGATTGAGCCAAAGTCAATTAAAAGAAAGATAATCTGTTTTGTGATGGATATCTATTCAAAGCTGTATTATTTGGAGGCCTTTGACTTAGTGGAAGGTGCAAAATTTGAATGTTTAGTGCTCTCTCTAAGATCACTGTTAATTCTTTTTCCATAACTGACCTCTCTATGACCACTGAAAAGATGACTCAACAGGGAGCCAAATACATTTTTGAGAAAATTGCTAACAGATTAGCCACTTAGCAATCCTTTTGAAGGCCTGCTAAAGGTCTTAGGCTTGAGACTAAGTAGTAGCCAATATGAATAAATCCCTGACCTCCATGTGCTTAAATCAAATAGAAGCAATAAATGATCCCCAAAATAATGAAATATACTATTCAGCACTTATGTGCCAACAAAATTGAATATGTTTGCTCCACAAGAAGAAAGGTCTTGGAATTCCAGGCAAAATGCTCCAGGACCAGGAAAATATGTCAATGACAGAAGCTGTTAGAAGAACATAGAAATCACTGGAAGAAAATTGGTTTTAAAAAACTCAGCAGAAGTTTACCATATATGTGTGTGCATAGATATATGTAGATGTGTCTATATATTTCTTTATATATATATGAAGAACTCAGCAGAAATTTACCATGTGTGCATGTATATATGTGTATATGTATGTGTACACATATATATATACACAGACACAAACACACATACAGTAATTGTCTGCTGAGTTCATATACATATATATAGCTTATATATATACACACACATATATGGTAAATTTTTGCTGAGTTCTTCATATATGTATATAGAAAAATGTCACCCTGAGTAATACAGAGATGAACTAACTAATGCAGTATTCTCCAAACTAAAACACCAGAAGCTTATGCTGGGTATACTTTTGATTCATTTTATTTACACTAACAATAGTTATTGTTTTAAATTCTAATCTTCCTAAAATAAAATTTAAGTCAAATTTCATTTTTTTGTGTGTATTGAGTTACATATTTTTGACTATGAAAGTATCAAAAAAGAAAACCATTGTCACTGAATTGATTCTAACTTAGAAAATCTAGCAACCAAACCCTTTGCTATCAAGCTGGTTAAGACTCACAGTGACCCTATAGGACAGAGTAGAACTGTTCCCATAGGGTTTCTTAGGAGGGGCTAGTGGATTTGAACTGTTTACTTTTTGATTAGCAGCCAAGTTGTTAACCACTGTGATATCAAACCAAAGAAAAACCCAAACCTGTTGCTGTCAAGATTATTCAGATTCACAGTGACCCTATGGGACAGAGTAGAAATGCTCCATGGGGTCTCCAAGGAGTGGCTGGCAGGTTTGAACTGCCAACTTTTTGATTAATCACTGCCTACTTAATAATTGTAACACCAGGGCTCTGTTAAGATACCACAGGTGTTAATACTATACACAAGCAAGAATAATCTGAAAATATGATTGAAGAGGAGACCGAAATATGAACATTTTGAGGAAAAGAATAAACTGAGAAACAGAGAAAAAAGTATGTAAAAAATGTGATGCTTAGTAGGGTCAAAAGCTGCAGAAAGGATGATTAACATCAGAACTCTAAAGAGGCCGATTGGCTTGGCAATTAAGAGGTCACTGATGACATTTAATCTTACAAGTCACTGCATAAGTCAGCTAATGAAGACAAAGCTGTCTGAACCCTCTAGTGTATCGTAATATCAGCCCTGTGGTGAATGATATTATCCACAGGGTAACACTTAATGATGAATAGTATTGTGATTAAATTGCCACAGAATACCAATGGGAATGTTCATCACATTACTTTAAATACCAACAGCACGATTAATATGTTAGAACAGAGATGCAAGAAATAGATAGTGGTTTGCCACTTACGCCACTGTTAAATTTTATGTCACCGTTGGGTGTTTATTGATTCAAAATGAAATGCATTTATTCAAATGCAGTTATTCCTGCTTTAAAAGGAATTGCAAACTATTAAAAAGAGTCTTTAGATAAAGGAAAATAGCATTGCTTTCTAATATGCATATATTATTAATTTTCTGTGTTTCTTAAGATTACTATTCCTATAATTTTTAATATTTTTAACAAAAAATTCTAAAGAAAGGTCACTTAAGTTGGAGTTTTAGGAAATAGTTCCTATTGTCAGTATACTCTGTGTTATGAATGTATATAATAAAGTATGTTGTTCCCATACTGTTTTGTGTCAATGTGTTTTCCCCTTCCAAAAATGCATACATTTTGAGATTTTGAGTACTTCCTTTTATTTATTCATGTATTTCTTTAAAAAATGTCCTTAAAAAATTAGCACTGTATTGGACCAATTTATTGAAAGCAATAAATTGTTATTAATTTTTCTCTGTTAAAATTTGCTGTATTTTCCAAAGGTGAATGCATATGCATTTATATGTGTGTGTTTAGATTAGAGACAAACTTTCTGTTGTTATTTTTACCTTGACAGCTGTGAAATTTATGTAATAACTATTTTACTTTGTCTTCATAGTGAGAATACAATAACTGACAATATGTAAACAAATATGATGTTCTGGTAATTATTTATTAAAAAAGGATGTGGACCAAGATGATCAACTAGACCCATGTCTTCGATTCCCTCTTACAGCTAAGGCCTAGAAAAATAATTGAGTGTAGCAGTATGGACATTCTGGGAGACCAAGGATTTTGAGACTGGACTGGGTCATAGGAAGGGGGAAACTACTTCTGTCAGAAGAAAGGCAACAGCGAACTGAGTCCTGCTTTTTCTGGTGCATTGCTTGCTAGGATTACAGGTACAGAAGTCTTCTTTGCTAACTGGGAGGCTGGGACTGGGACTGCCAAGCCTACGAGCCTGACATGAGCTGGCTACTACATCGAACTGTGGTGCTTAAGTAAACAGCATATCCTATCCAGAGAAACTGTGCTTGGGACAGTCACATGTAGAGAAGCCAGCTGTGGCTGGCAAGCAAGGGCACCAGTGCACCACCCAATTCTCTTCTCTGAGCTGCACTATAGATACTGCTGACTCACTTCAGGAGAGGTGGCTCATGTAGAATGCCATCTTGGTAAGCTGAGAGGCAGAGATATCCACGCCTGATGTCTCACCTGGGACTAATTCTCATATCTGCCTGTCTGGGTAGTACTTGTCTCAGCAGAAAATCTATTTTTAAGACAATCACACCTAGAGAACATAGAGAGGGCTGGCAGCCAAATGCAGCAGTGCCCTAACTCCTCCTTCCCTTGAGCTACATCATACCATCTGGAGATCACCCATGGTAACATCTTTGTCAATGAGGAGGCAGGGCCTGCTACCCCTGAGGGCCCAGCTTTTAGCTTCACCTGGTCAATGCCTCTCTGAGCAGAAAAGAAGCTGCTAAGAGTAGACAGAGAATGCAGTATGACTGGTGGCTGAGTGTGATGCTTCCATTTACACCACACTTCATGAGCCATATCATAATGTTGGATGACAGCCACCCAGAGACTCCGTAAGTATGGTGCTGTCTTGCCAGGCAGGAGGTGGGGCCTGACAACCCTCAGTGTCTGGCTGCACAGCACCTATCTCAGCAGAAAAGCGGTTTCTAAGATAAACAGATCTAGAGAGTGCAACAGTCCCTGGAAGCTGAATACGGTGGCATCCTTCTTTCCTCTCTTCCCTAGTACACCATAGTCTCAAATAGTGTGATGATGGAGAGTCAGCATAAGTAGCTTGTAACCTTTAGCAGCCAAGAGGCAGGGTCTGCCATCTCTGAGTGTCAGCTGGGGCCAGCCATTAATCCAAAAATCAACATGGTGCTTGGCAGAGTCTATATTGCCAGAGAAGCTGCACATAAGTCAGCTGAACCTAGAGAACACAGTGACAGTTGGTGACCAAATCTAGCAGTGCTCTTATTCACTCTCTTCTTAGTACTACACCACAGTTTTTGTTGCTGTAACACTAGAGAAACTGAACATCTTCTTGAGGGCATGAAGACAGCAATCAGTATCTAACCATTTAAAGAAGCAGACCACCATGGCTCTGGAAAAGTCCCAAAATAAAGAATCAAAAAACATCCCAGATATAAAGCCTTTCTGAAACTATTGGAGGTAGGATACAAAAAAAATTATGTATGGAGCCCTCCTAGAGATTAAACAAAAAGTACAGTAGAACAAAATTAAAAATTAAGTAAGCTATATGAATTGCTAGAACATTAATGATCTGAAGTCTAGTAGATCAATAATAAAATCACAGAATTAGACAATTCAGTGCAAAGCCAAAAGAGGGGGATTGATGAAACTGAGTGCAGAATTAGTGAGACTGAATACAAAGCAACTGACATCGCATTTATGAGAGAGAGAAAAGGAATCAGAAAAATGAAGAAGCATGTGGAAATCTATCAAGAGTAATAATCTATGAATAATTGGAGCTCCTGAACAGAAAGGGATAGCCAAAAAAAAAAAAGAAAAAGAAAAAGAAAGAAAGAAAGAAAACAGAGGGAATTGTTCAAGAGTTGCGGACAGAAAACTTCTCTGAAATCATGAAAGAAGAGAATATAGATATTCTGGATGCTTATCAAACACCACAAAAACTAGACATGAAAAGAAAGACACCGAGACATTATAATCAGGCTTAATAAAATAAAACATAAAGAAAGACAATCAAAGGCAGCGAGGCTTATTTTGAAACTAACCTACAAAGGGAAGCCCTACAGGATTTTGTATAACTTTTCGACAGAAATGACGTTGTTAAGAAGACAGTGAGATGACACATAAAAAACATTGAAGCAGAAAAACTTTCAACAAAGAATTATATATCCTCCAAAATTGTCTTTCAAATATGAGGGTGAAATTAAAGCATTCACAGATAAATAGAAGCTTAGACTTTACCAAACCAAACCAAAACTACAGGAAATATGGAAACAAGCTTTTTGTTTAGAAAAACAATAGCATCAAATGTTTGCTTAAAGATGCAACGCAGGACACAGCGTCCAGAGTCTAACTCAGTTAAGGAAGACACTAAACATAATTGTAGCTAAACTATTAACAGAAGGGAACCAGCTGTCTTAACATGAAAACTGTGACATCATCACACTATATTACAGTAGATATAACCCTTTCAGATGAAGGGAAATTAAGAAGATACACAGAAGTTAAAGACTGGCTTAAACTTAGAACATTAACAGGGATCAAAGGGGTAGTGCAAAGCCAACTAATAACGCAGCACATCAAAAGGAGAAATATAGTATAGGAGTCTCAACAAACACAAAATGGACACTGAAAAGAAAGAAAAGTCAACCCATAAAGAAAAACAACCCAGAACAGAATATTAAGGGGAACAAAGAAAACATCAACAGCACAAAAATAAATGCACCAAAACAACAGCAATAAACACATACCTATCAATAATTACACTGAATGTAAATGAAATGTAAATGTTTCATTACAGAGGAAGAGAGTAACAGTCTGGATCAAAAAACACAATCCATCTACATCTTGCTTATAAGAAATATACCTTAGACTCAAAGATATAAACAAACTAAAAGTCAAAGTATGGAAAAATATATACCAAGCTAACAACATACAAAGAAGAGCAGGAGTGGCAATACTAATCTCAGATAAAATCGATTTTAATGTAAAATGAGCCATCATGGACAAGGATGGTCACTATTTACTGCTGAAAGCTTCAACACATAAGCAGATATAAAAATATTAAATATTTATGCACCTAATACTAGAGCATCTATATATGTTAAACAAACACTGATAACACTGAAAAATGAGATAGTTCACTCCACAATAAGAGTAGGAGACTTCAACACTCCACTTTCACCCAGAAAGTGGGAATTAGAAAATGATGCCCACTTTCACCACTTCTTTTGGGCATAGTGCTAGAGGTTCTAGCCAGAGCAATTATACAAGACAAAGAAGCAAAAGGCATCTGCATTAGCAAAAAAGTGAAAATCTCCCTACTTGCAGATGACATGATCATATGTAAAGAAAATCCTAAGGAATCCGTAAGTGAACTACTGGAACTAATAGAATAGTTCAGCAAAGTATCAGGATACAAGGTAAATATAAATAAATCAGCAGGATTTGTTTACACCAACAAAGAGATCATCAAAGAGGAAATCATCAATGAACCCCATTTACTATAGCTCCCAAGTGGATAAAAATCTAGAAATAAATCTAAACAGAGACCTACACAGAGAAAATTACAAGACCTTACTGCACAAAACCAAAAGAGATTTACGTAAGTGGAGAAAATTACTTTGCTCATGAATAGGAAGACTTACCACTGCAAAAATGGCTGTTTTACCCAAACAATCTCTATATACAGTGAAATCCCAATACAAATTTCAGTGTCATTTTTTAATGAGATAGAGAAACAAATCACCAACTTTGTTTGGAAAGGGAAGAAACCCTGGATAAGTTCAGGACTACTGAAGAAGAGGAACACAGTGGAAGGCCTTCCACTACCCAACCTTAGAACCTGTTACACTACCACAGTAGATGAAACAGCCTGGTAATAGTTAAAAAAGAGGTACATACAGACCGATAGAACAGAACTGAGAACTCAGAGATATCACCATCCTGTTATAAGCAGTATTGGTATTGGTATTCAGCAAAGGCCCAAAAGTTGTACACTGGTGTGGAAAACACCTTCTTAACAAACAGTGTTAACAAAATTGGGCTTGGCTTTATCTGCAAAAAAAAAAAAAAAAACTGAAACAAGACCTATATCTCACATCGTACACAAAAACTAGTCAATCAAGGGCTTAAATATCAAACCTAAAACAATAAAGATCATACAAGAAAAAATAGACTCAACAATGGAAATTGTAATACATGTGTTAGACAGACTACAAAATCTGACAAACAAATCATGAACAACAGAAGAGAAAATAGATAAATAGAAACTACTAAGAATCGAACACTTGTGCCAATTCAAAGACTTTATCAACAGGGTTAAAAGACAATCAACAGAATGCTAAAAAATATTTGGTATCTATATGTCAGATCGATGTTTGATTTCTATAATCTACAGAGTACTACAAAATGTCACCAAGAAAAAAGTAGATAATCCAATTAAGAGATGAACGAAGGAGATGAACACACACTTCACCAAAGAAAACCTCCAGGAAGCCAAAAGACACATGAAGAAATGCTCACAATAATAAGCTATTAGAAAAATCCTAATTACAGCTACACTATGGTACTGTCTTACCCCAACAAGGTCGGCTATAATTTAAAAAAAAAATAACAAAGAAAACAACAAATGCTGGAGAGGCTGCAGAGAGATTGGCTGTCTCCTACACTGTTGGTGGGAAAGAAAAATGGCATAATCTCTTTGTAAAGCAATTTGGGGCCTTCTTAAAAAGCTAGAAATAGATATACTACATGATCCAGCAATCCCACTATTTGGAATATACCCCACAGAAATAAAGGTGGACACACAAACAGATATTTGCATACAAATGTTTATGGCAGCACCGTCCACAATAGCAAAAAGATGGAATCAACCTAGGTGTCCATCAACAGAAGAAAGGATAAACAAAAAATGATACATATGCTCTGGCTTGGCTGGCTCAATGGAACACTATGCAATGATAAAGAACAAGGATGATTTTAGGAAACTTCTCATAACTCGATTTGAACTAGAAGACATTATGCTGAGTGAAATCAGTCAGTGGCAACAGGACAAGTATTGTATGAGATCTATGCTATAAGGACTGAAAAACAGACCCACGTACAAAGAAAAAAAGACTCTTTGGTGGTTACAAGAGTTGAGAGGTAGGGAGAGGGTTAGTTATAGATTAGATAGCAGATACGAATTTTGTTAGGTGAAAGCAGTGACAGCATGCAGTAAAGACGAAAATAACTGGACTATATCGTAAACTGAAATGTTTTCTAAACTCAACCAGATATTTCAAAATTTGAAATAGTAGGGATAGGGATCTGGGGACCATGTTTTCAGGGGACATGAGGCCAATTGGATAGCTAGTCTTTTGCCAAAAGAGTCTTCCACACTCCATATTAGTGAGTGATGTATGAAGTCTTAAAAGCTAAAAAGCTGTCATCTGAGGTACAACAAATTGTCCCAGTTCATCTGGAACAGACGATGACTAAGAACAACAAAACTCGAGGAGAAAAGATCCCAGAAGACACAAGGACGCATATGAATGGGATACCAAATCAACACAAGAACAGAAGAACCATATGGTGCCTGGCCACCCCCAAAGTCAGTTGTGATGGGGGACACAATGTTGAGACCCTGAGGCAACATGAGTAAAAGAGGAGTGCAGCTCAAGAACTCTATTAAAATACCATAATAGATGATCTGACAGCCGGGGAGATCGCCTGGCAACATGGCTCCTAGACCTGCTATCGCCCTTAACTGTCAACCAATATTGAAGTCAACTCTTCAGATAAAAACAGACTGGATCCGTGGAAACAGTGTGACTATATGGGATGGGTATTTTATGGTTTTATACAGTTATAGAAGACTGTCCTACTGATTTCTTTCTAGATTGGAGAGAAGATTGTGTGGAGGAGGGTACGAGTGTTCATAAAGAGGATATTAGAAACATAGAATGAAAAAGAGGAATAAGCTGTCACTGTGTGAGGACAGCAAATGGAGCTGCAGATAGGTAGGCATGCAAAATTGATTGGGATTGTACACTTTCACTTAGCCACAATTAAAAAAAAAAAAAAAAGACAGGCTAAGGAGCAGATTTGGCCTGAAAGCTGCAGATTGCGGAATCTCATTACAGATAAATATGAACTGTTACCCTTGTCAACCTTTATTTAAAGTACGATTGGATCAAGTGTATTCAAGAAACACTGAAATACTTAAACTAAGGTGTTATTAAATGATGTATACCAGATAATGTTCCAAAATAAGATTACAAAACAATGTGGGAACAAAATTATGTAATTTATACAGTATGTTACATAACATGAACATATAACAGAAATAACAAATTGAGGACTATTTGTAAAAAAAAAAGATTCAAAAGGGATTGCAGTATTAAGTCAGCTCAGAACTGCCAGAAACATCAACGAGATACAGAAGAGGACGTGGAATGGGATGTCATTGCTGACATCAGATAGATGTCAGCTGACAGCAGAGAATACCAGGAAGATAGTTACTTGTGTTTTTTTTGTGAGCCATAATAAATTATGGTTAACATTGTAAAGAATGGGAGTCTCAGAACACTTAAATCTGCTCATGAGGAACACATACATGGACCAAGGAGCAGCTATTTGAACAGAACAAGAGGATATTGCGTGGTTTAAAATCAGGGAAGATGTGTGTCAGGATTGTAGCCTTTCACCATACTTATTCAGTCTATATGAGCAGACAATCCAAGACCGAACTACAAGAAGAAGAACATAGCTTCAGGATTGGAAGAAGACTCATTAGCAATCCAGAATATGCTGATGACACAACCTTGCTTTCTGAAAATGAAGAAGACAGGAAGCACCTATTCAAAGAAGTCATAACCTTCAGTGTGGAATATATTCCAACATGAGAAAATGAAAACCCTCGCAAATGGACTAAAAAGCAACTTCATGATAAATGAAGACTGAAGTTGTCAAACATTTTGTTTTACTTGAATCCATAATAAATATCCGTGAAAATGGCAGTCGATAAATCAAATGATGTACTGCACTAGATTTATCTTCTGCAAAAGACCTCACTAAAATGTTAAAATGCAAACATGTTACTTAGTGGACTAAGGTGTTCCTGATCCAAGCCATGATATTTTCAATCTCCTCCTAAGCATGTGAAAGCTGGATGATGAATAAGGTGAATTACGGTGTTGACAAAGAATTTTGAATATGTGTCAAGGACTGCCAAATAAATGAACATATTTGTCTTGGTGGAATTACAGCTAAAATTCTCCTTAGAAGCAAGGATGGAGAGAATTCATCTCACCTACTTAGAACATGTTACTTGGAGGGACCAATCCCTGGAGGAGAACATCACATCACCAGTCCCTGGAGAAGGGCGGTGAAAGACAGGGACATTCTGGAGGGTATGAAATGACTGACATAGGGTCCACAGTGATGGGTTCAAACATAGCAACATACTGTGAGGATAGTACAGGACTGGGCCATGTTGCTTTCTGTTGTACATAGGATTGCTGTGATTTGGAGCCAACTTCGCAGCACCTAACAACAATTGAGATCAGTGTTTTCAGTTCAGAGAGTAAATATAAATCTGCACATTGGTCTGCAAAAGAAAAATACACTATGATTCCTTTCTGATCTTAAAACTATTTTGATGAAAATCACATACGAAATAGTAATTACTATTTAAGGAAGTATATCAATTCAAATTACAGATGCAGTATCATGTTCAGTAATATAGTAATATCAGATGACAGGGCAAAGACAGAAAATAAAGAACAAAGAAATAAATTACTACAGAAAAAATAATGAGCAATTTTCGTACAAGAATGTTTATGTGCCAGTGGTTGTAAAAGCCAGTTATTTAAATATAGGAACAGAAGGAGAAATGCAAAGATGTGAAATTGATACGTAAGTGACGGAGTAACAGAAAAGGACTGAATATTTTAAATACTTTACTAACATTTAGAGAATATTCTTAAAACTTGTATATTTACAAAAATGGATTTCCTTCTAGTCCCATGAAAAGAGAAGCCCCACCGCACAAACATGGTATATCACTGGAACAAAAGGAGGAACAGAATAACAGAAACGAGGGGCTTCTATGGTGTCGTGGAGCTGCTTCACCAGCTCTTCTCTGTCTCAGACATTCAGTTCTCACCCCCAAAGAAGGTTAATGTACACAAATATAATTTTTGTTACATGTTGTTAGATACTGTCCATAACTAAATCAGTGCTGTAATTTTTTTGTTTATTTATTAAGTTTTGTTTCACAGTTGAAGACCGATTATTGTATTACTGCAACACATCTATGTTCTGACAATATGCATAGATTCAGCACAAGAAAAATTCAAGTTTGTGGATCTTTCTGCTTCAACTTTGCCTCAAATGGCTCCATTTGTGGGGATTTGTACAATCCCACAAAATATAATCCACCAGGGTCAGGGGCTATTCTCCTTTGTGTTGTTGAGAGCTGCCTTCCAGTTGGCTCTGACTCATGGCAACATCACGTACAACAAAACCAAACATGCCTGGCACTGCTGCTTCTTCTTGATCATTGGTGTAACTGATCACACTGTTGTAGTCACTATGTGTTTGTAGAGCCTTCCAATCTAAGGAACTCATTTTCCAGTATTGTACAGAACAATATTCTATTGTTATCTGTAGCATATTCACTGGATGCTTTTCAGAAGTAGATTGCCAGGCCTTTCCTCCTTGACTGTGTTAGTCTGAAAACTTCACAGAAAGCTGTCCATCACGAGTGGCCCCTGCTGGTATTTAACCTATCAGTGACATAGCTTCCAGTATCACAGCATCACCCAAGCTACAGTGAGAGAAAGTCAAGGATGTTTAGTGGCTGGATCTCTTAAATGATAATAAACGTCTTAACTGTTCAGGACTATTAGAATTGTGATAACTCAATAACTTGTGACTGGATTAAGAAATTACCAAGTCATGAAAATCACAATCCAAGTTGCAAGTGTCAAAATTTGGCATGTCTCACATAATGACCAGATCCAACTCAACGGCACTTGGCTTGGCACATAATGACCATGAAGTAGAAAATTTCCCGAAATAAAACAACTTACTTTCATTATACTTACTTAATCAAGAGAATGAAATTGCTCAGTAACTCAGAGCCAGAACATTACTTAGAGTTCCTAACCACAGCAATCGTTAGAAAGAAATTGTTAGAATTTTCGCCCAGGGAAGAGAGATTTGGCTGGGTTTACACTGGCTCTCTGAGCTGTACTGAAGATCATTTGTTACTCTAGCTTCTGATGTAACATTGAATACACTGAACTGTGGTCTGTGTACTCTGCTGGAAAATGCAAGCTTTCTCATACCCAGTCTCCTTTGAGACAATAACTCCAGGTCATCGCTAGCATTATGGACCCTGTGAAATAAATTTTGACTCTATTGGATATCTATAGAAGTTTGGGAAGAAGTCCATACCAGGGACTGCAGACTTTAACCTGTGATCCAGTGGGCTGAAGGTTTCTTGGGTCAGGGTTAAGTCCCATAAGGGATCTATGGCTTTATGACCAGCAAAGGTGGTAAGAATGAGCCAAGAGAGCTTGTCATTATGGGCATCACAAACCAAATGGCTATTGGGAGAGATGCATTCAGTGGCACTATCATTCATTTCTTCATGTGCTTTTGTTTCCAGAGGTGAATCTTCCAGTATTTCCCAAAAATAGTATCTGTAATGCAGACAGCAAAGCCAAGTTCAGTGTCACTCTTCTTTTTATCTGTGTGTTTTCTCAGAAGTTACAGACTCAGAGTGGGTAGAGCAAGAGGAGAGTGGTACAAAAACCGAATCTCTGACTGCCTAAGCAATTACAGGTGATGGGTAATATCTTAGTTGCTTTGGCTACAAATGCCTTGGTATTTTGCTTTAAGGACTAAGTAACAAGGAAGTAACTAAGGATCTCACTGTTTGTAATCAGGCAATGTTGTGTTTCTTCTTTTCTTTTTCTTATGTATGGTATCTCCTGTCAGTGAAACCTGCATTATGCACCCTAATTCCCTCAGATTGGTGGCTAGAGAAAAATTTTCTAGATTATGGGCAGCACTTTGATGAACTGTTGTGTTTGAATTTTTGTGATTTATTAAAATTTTCACCCAAAGCCTAGGAACCATTGAGAGAGCTTTTCAGATTTATCTAGTGAAAGACCATTTCAAAAGGTTCACATAATTTCTAAATTTATCTTGTTACCCAGCAATTCTGCTCCTAGATAGACAGAGTTGTACTGGAGGAAGAAGCAGGTGAGATTCAACTGCAATAGGTAAGACCTCAGGTCCTTTAATTTTGCCTGTGATTATCCAGGATTTAGCAAAGCATACAGTTACCAGAGAGTCTAGATATATAGTCCAAAATTAAAGGACAGCAAATATATTAAGGAGTAGTATTTCTGATCCTTAACATTAGGTAGAACACCATTACTAAGGGTGTGAAATTTAAATAACAGGTAATTTTGGAATGAGAGACTCCAATCCCACTTTTGTTCTTATTCTCAGAGATTGTGTTCAAAATATAACAGCCAAAGCCTTACTTTTCACATATATAAAATATATAGGATAATAACTCCCACTCAAATTTAATTATACAGTCTAAAGCACTTATAGAATACCTGATTTGAAACAAACAACAACAAAAAGTTTTATCTAGTCAATTCTGACTCTTAGCAACCCTTACAGATGGAGTAACAGTGTCTCACAAAGTTTCCATGGAATAACTGGTGAATCTGAACTGGTAAACTACCAGGGCTCTAATACATAGTTAAGTAACCATTTATTATTACCAAGGATGTAGTCTAACGGAGACCAGACTGAGATCTGACTATTATAATACATTGCTGTAAATATACAGTCTTCCAGTAAGAGAGAAAGTCAACACCTAGTGACCTGTAAGTCGGATAAAATTTTAACACGTCCCCAGCAGTAGGACTGAAGAAAGAGTTGTCATAGACATGAGTGTCTTTAGTCCTGGGCCCTGCAATGTAAGTAATACAATAATGATAAATAGCTGTGTATTTTACAGCACTATAAAAGAATATAATTTTCTTGTATAAGGAAGTGATGTAGGTTAAAACCAGAATATAACTTCTTGGGGGCACATTTATACTTATCTCTAAATGACTACAGCTTTTTATCTAAGCCAAGCCAAGTGCCGTCGAGTCGAATCCGACTCATGGAGACGCTGAAATATTTTGGAGGGCTTCACAAGATTGTAAGATCTTTCTACACTCTACATAACCTGCAATTTGGAGACCAATTTTCATTTAATTGTATTCTAGCCATATAATAGTAATGGCTTCATGTGTGTATTAAAGAATGAGTTGTTTTTTACTTTAATCTTTGTGCTACAAATCCTTCAAGGCTCACAGGCAAGCTAAGTTATGCCCCAGCCCACCTCCCCCCTCAAAAAAATTCTCATTCTAATATCTGAAACCTGTGAATGTTACCTTGTACAGCAAAAACAACAACAAAATTGCTGATGTGGTTAATTTAAGGACTGAGATGGGGAGATATCCTGATTATCTTGGTAGGCCTAAATTCAGTCACAAGAATCTCTGTAAAAGGGAGATTTTACACACAGACACACACAGAGGAGAAGACATTGCAAAGATGTAACAGATGTTGGCTTTGTAAACTAGAGTGATATGATCATAAACCACCAGAAGCAAGGGGCAGACTGTCTTCTAGAGCCTTTGTTTACACATTGATTTCAGCCCAGCCATGGTGATTTCATATGTCTGGTCTCAAGAAATGTGAGAAAATAAATGTCAGCTGTTTTAAGACACCAAGTTCATATTAGTTTGTCATAGTAGCTGCATACAAAAAGTATAATTCATCAGTTATGTGGAAACAAAATGCTATAACTCCACTATGCCTAAAATGAATACATTGAGGTAGAGCCTCCCCTCCATCCCTAAATTCATTTTTGATAGATCGTGTATAGAGATAATATTCTTCTAGGATAGGGCTCTCAGAATACCATAGGTCAATCATGAATTGACTCATCTCATTGCTTTCTTGGGTGCGTCTTAAGCCATGGCTTAAACTTTGAAGTTGGAATAAATTACGGCCATGGACTGAATTCTGTTCCTGAAACACTGCATGTAGCAATTTGGCTAGGCCATAATCCCTGGTGTGAGGTGACATTACGCTACGTTGTAGATCCTGCCTTTGTGATGTTAATGAGGGAGGATAGGTGGCAGTTATATTGGTTGGTCAGGATTCAATGTGTAAGATTATACTGTGACTTGAGGCAATAGCTTGAGCTTATAAAATAAATAAGTTCGGAGAGTGATTTGGGGGCCTCATACCACCAAGAAGCAGTGCTTGGAGCAAAAGGTATCTAGGTCCCTGTGCCTCAGAATTTCATAGTATAGGGGAAGACTTCTTCCAGAGCCAACAGAGAAATCTTTGTCCTGGAGGTGATGCTCTGAATTTGGACTTGTGGCCTGGACTGGACTGTGACAGAATACAATTTATCTTTTTAAATTCATCCACTGATAGCATTTCTGCTAGAGCAGCACCAGATACCTAAGACAGAATTTGATACTGACAGTGAAGTACTGCTCTAACAGATACCTAAAATGTGTGTCTTAGTGATCTTGTAATACTCTAACAGAAATAACATGAGTGGATAACTTTAACAAAGAAAAGTTTACTCTTACACAGTCCAATAGGCTACAAGTCGAAATTCAGGATTTCCACTCCAGGGGAAGTCTTCACTCTGTGGTCTCTGGTGTTTCTAAGGATGGAGTTTCCACTCAGCTGGACTAGGAAAATGGTACATCTAAAGCCAAGGAAACAGAGTTGCGGTCCTAGTGGGCCTGGAAAACTTAACTGTAGTACAGAGTCAAGGGGTCTCCATTCAGAAACTAGAGAGTGTGGCCAATACCTAGAATTTGGAGGGCAGAGCCTTTGTGTAAAATGTCTGAGAGAATGGAGTATTATTTTCAAAGTCTTATGAGCTAATGCAGTGTGTTCTGAAAATGTCCTTAGTGCCTATTGTAACTTTTTTCCCTGAAATTTATCACATTTGTAATGGAACTGTCTAACATGTGTCTACCTATTCTTCCACTGTAACTTAGAGGCAGATAACTTATGTTCTAGATTTCATGGTTGAAGAAGAATTTCTGGATTTTGCATTTGGAGTTAAGACCTTTTTTTATGACAGAGTGAATATGTTTTACATATTGAAAAAATGTGATTTTTTGGAGGACAAAGATTACAATACCACAGATTGAATTATGTCCCCCTCAAAAGTGTGTGTAGCCCTTGGCTAGGCCATGATTTCTCATTTTGTGTGATATGCTTATATGTTTTCAATCCTGCCCCTATGCTTCTAATGAGCGAGAATGGTTGACAGTTGGATTGGAGAGGCAAGACTCTATCTATAAGATGGTATGAGTCTTGAGGCAATCTTCTGGCATATAAAGGAAAGGGAAGCAAGAAAATTGTCAGGGACTTCGTATTACCAAGTAGCAATGCCAGGGCATGGTGTCAAGATGGTGGGCTAGACACATGTCTCCTCAATTCCCTCTGAGGACTAGGGACTGGAATGATAACTGAGTGGGGGGAGCAGCATGGACATTGAGTCCAAGGATCAGGCATAGGGTTGTCAGATTTGATTAAACACCAGTAAAAGACTAAACTACCTCGCTCAAAGATGAGCCAGCAGCCACTGAGTCCCTCTACTGCTCTTTCACCATTTCAGAGGACTGCAGGTACAGATGCCTTCTTTGTTATCTATGAGGCAGGGACTGGGCCAGCAAATACATTGAACTGCAGTGCTTAAACAAATAGCATATAGCACAGCAGAGAGACTTTAAGTGGGATAGCCACATATTGAGATCTCAGCTGCTGACTGAGGGGAACCCTGCCTCTCCACTATCTCTTTTCTGAGCTGTGCCATAGATTCTGCTCTTTCATGGAAGGAAGGGCAGCTCGCCTGGGACACCATCTTGATTGGCTGGGTGGCAGAGTCAGTCAGCTGGGAGCCTTAACTGTGACTGATTCTCAAATAGAGCAGCAGCTCCTGTTTGGCAAGGGTTTCTGCAGCAGAAAAGCTGTGTTTGAGACAATTAGCGTCTAGATTTATGGGTGAGGCCTGACAGAGGATAGCAAGAAGGCACTAATTCCTCTCTGCTTTGAACAATGTCATAGCATCTGGGGACAGCCTATGAAGTATTTTTGCTGTCAGCCAGAAGACGGGGCCTGCCACACTGAGGGCCTGATGATTTTTCAGCAGCTGTTGGACCACTCCCTGCTCAGCAGTAAAGTACCTTTTCAAAATAAGACTGGCTGGAGAACTGACTGCTGAGAGGCCCAGAGGCATCTCCTCAACCCTTCACTGATTCACATCATAGGATTGGTTGACGAACCACTAGTGACTCCCCTAGTGACTCCATAAGTATGGCACTGTATTTGGCAGCCAATAAGAAGAGCCTGCAATCCCAGAGGGTCCACCTGAGGCCAGTCACTAGAGTACATACAGACAGCTGGTGACCAACTCCCCTCTTAGAACTATACCTCAGCTCCTGCTGAGGTAACCCTAGAGAAAACAAACAGTTTCGAGATGGTGCACAGACAACAGTCAATTGCTAACTATTTAAGGAAGCAGTCCATCACGGCTCCAGAAAACTCCCAAAATAAAGAATCAAGAAACTTCCCAGATGAAGATGTCTTTTGAAAACTATTTGAGGCTAAGTAAAAAACAGTTATATAGAGAGCCCTCCTAGAGATTAAACTCAATATAGCAGAACAAAATGAAAAATTATGTAAGCCATTTAAACTGATGGAACATCAACAATCTAAAATCCAAAAGATCAATAACAAAATTACAGAATTATACAATTCAACCCAAAGCCAAAATAAACAGAACTGATGAGATGAAAATCATACTTGGTGACCTGGAGGACAGAGCAACTGACACCAGAATTTATGAGGAGAAACCAGGGAAAAGAAATAAGAAAAATGAAGAAGCATTAAGAGATATGTGTAATTCTTTTAAGAGGAATAACCTGAGAACAGTTGAAATTCTTGAACAGGGAAGGATAGATGAAAATACAGACAATATTGTTGTAGAGTTGCTGACAGAAGACTTCCTTGAAATTATGAAAGAAGAGAACATAGATATCCAAGATGTGTATCGAGCACCACAAAAACTGGACCTCAAAGGAAAGACACCAAGGCATACTATAATCAAGCTTAATAAAATGAAACATAAACAGAGGCTCTTAAAGACAGTAAGGTTCAAAGCTAAAGTAACATTCAGAAAGAAATCTTGTAGGCTTTTGTCTGACTTCTTGGCAGAAACAGTGTTGGCAAAAAAGCAGTGGGATGACACATTCAAAACTGTGGAGAAAAAGATTCTAAGGCTTATGTATCCTGCAAAATTCTCTGTTAAATATAAAAGTGAAATTAAGACACTCACAGATAAACAGAAACTTAGAAACTGTAAAAACAAAACTAAAACTACAAGAAATCCTGAAAGAAACTTTTTGCTTAGAAAAACAAAAACATTAAGTGTACACTTAAGGAGACAATGCAGGATATAGCATTCAGAATCCTACTCACTTACGGAAGTCAAAAAGCTTAATCAAAACTATGATATTAAAAGAAGGGAACCGGTGATCATAATATGAAAACTATGACATCATCACACTAAAAAGAGGGCTATATTACAGTCATTATAACCCTTTTAGATGAAGGGAAAATTAAAATTAAAAAGATATGCAGAAGTTGAAGTCTAGTTTAAACATACAATACTAAGGAGGATCACAGGTAGCCACAAAGTGAAATTATCATGCAACATACCAAAACAAGAAGCTTAATACAGGAGCCTCAACAAACACAAAACCAGTACTGAAAAAGATGAAACATCAACCCATAAAGAAGAATAACCCAGAACAGAATAATAAGAAATACATGGAAAACATCAACAACACAATAATAAACTCATGAAAATGACAGCAGTAAACATATACCTATCAATAATTACGCTGAATATAAATGGACTGAACACTCCAATTAAGAGACAGAGATAGATAGCATGATAGGTGATAATTCAAGCCACTTCATCCAAATTTCTAATCAGTGAAGGCAGGCAAAAAACTTCACCAAACCAAGCCAAAAGCTACAGTATTATAATAAGGGAATCCATGATCATACCATGACAACTATAATCTCATCACATTAAAAGAGGGATACACCACAAAAGTTACAGTTGTTTTTGATGGAGAGAAAGTTTCAGCCTTATAAAATAGTTAAAATTGATTTCAATAAATATATGTTAAGGAGGATAATAGATGTAGCCATAAAGCAGATTAACAATATATTATTTGAAATTAAGAAATGCAATACAGGAGTCTCAACAAATATAAAATCAACACTCATGCAATCTATAAAGAAGAATGTCCCAGAACAGATTAATAAGAACAACAGAGAAAACATCAACACAAAAATAAGCTTATCATGACACCACTAAACATATACCTATCAATAATCACATTGAATGTAAATGGGCTGAACACTCCAGTAAAGAGACAGCGATAATCTGGATCAAAAGACATGACCCATCTATATGTTGCTTACGAGAAACAAACCCTAGACTTAAAGATGAGAACAAGTTCAGAATTAAAGTTTGGAATAATATATATCAAGCTAATAATACACAAAAAGAGCAAGTGTGGCAATATTAATCTCAGATAAAACAGATTTTAATGTAAAATCCACTATTGTGGACAAGGCTGGTCACTATTCATTGCAGAAAGGTTCAACACTCAAGCAAGACTTAACAGTATTAAACATTTACACATCCAATACCAAAGCACCTAAATACATTGAACAAATATGGACAACATTGAAAAATGACATTGATCATTCCACAGTAGTAGTTCGGGACTTTAACACTCCCCTTTCAGTTAAGGAGAGATCATCCAGAAAGAAGCTCAGTAAAGATACAGAAGATCTTATTGCAACAATCAACCAACTTGACCTCATTGACATATACAGATCTTTTCATCCATCAGCAGATAAATACACCTTCTTCTCCAAAGCACGTGGAACATTCCCAGAAAAGATCATATGTTAGGTCATAAAGCAATTCTTCATAAAATCCAAACCATTGATTTATTACAAAGTACCTTCTCGGACCGTAGAGCTATAAAAATTGAAGTCAGTAACCGAAAATTCATAGGTAAAAATTCAAACCTGTGGAAACTGAACAACACTATACTCATAAAGCCTTGGGTTATAAAAGAAATTAAAGACACATTAAAGAAATTTATGGATTCAAATGAATCCATAAATGAACGAAAACACATCCTACCAGAATTTATGGGATACAGCATAAACAGTGCTCAGAGGTCAGTTTATATCTATAAATGCACTCTTCCAGAAAGAAGAAAGAGCACAAATTAAGAAATTAACCTCACAGCTTGAAGAAGTAGAAAGAGAGCAACAAAGGAACCTGCCAGGCACCAGAAGAAAACAGATTATAAAGATTAGAGCAGAACTCAATGAATTAGAGACTAGAAAAACAATTGAAAAAAAATTAACAAAACCAAAAGCTGGTTCTTCAAAAAGATCAACAAAATTGATGAACCATTGGCTAAACTTACAAAACAAAAACAGCAGAAGATACAAATAACCAGATTAAGAAACGAGTTGAGAGATGTTACAACAGACCTAACTGAAATAAAATATAACAGAATACTATGAAAAGCTATACTATAACAGGTTTGAAAACCTAGGGGAAATGGACAAATTTCTAGATTCATACGACTCACCAAGACTATCGCAAGGAGAAACAGATCAACTTAATAAACCTATCACAAAGGAAGAGAATGAAAAAGTCATAACAGATCTACCAACCAAAAAAAAAAGCCCTGGCCCAGATGGCTTCACCAGAGAATTCTACCAAACTTTTAGAGAAGAATTAACTCCAATACTATAGAGGCTACTTCACACCATAGAAAGAGACGAAATACTTCCAAATTCATTCTATGAAGCCAGCCTGATACCAAAACCAGGGAAAGATCCCACAAGAAAAGAAAATTACAGATCAATATCACTTATGAATCTAGATGCAAAACTCTTCAACAAATTTCTAGCCAATAGAATTCAACAGCATCTGAAAGAAATAATTTGTCATGATCAAGTTAGTTTCATTCCAGAGATGCAAGTCTGGTTCAACATCAGAAAAACAATTAATATCATCAACCACATTAACAACACAAAAGATAAAAATCACCTGATTTTGTCAATTGATGCAGAAAAGGCATTTGACAAAGCTCAACATCCATTCATGCTTGACACTCTCAGAAAAATAGGAATAAAGGGGAAATTCCTCAATATAATCAGTAGCATCTACGCAAAGCCAACTGCTTTCATCATCCTGAATGGAGAAAGACTGAAAGAATTTCCTCTGAGAACGGGAACCAGACAAGGATGCTTGCTTTCACCAGTTCTGTTCAACACTGTACTAGAAGTTCTAGCCAGAGCAATTAGACAACTCAAAAAAATAAAAGGCATCCGTATTGGCAATGAAGAAATAAAGAGTTCCCTCTTTGCAGATAATATGATTCCTTATACAGAGAATCCAAACAAATCCATAAGTAAACTATCGGAGCTAATAGAAGAATTGAGCAAAGTATTGGGATTCAAGATAAACATAAGTAACTCAACAGGATTCCTTTATACCAACAATGAAATTATTAAAGAAGAAATCACCAAATCAATTCCATTTACTATAGCCCCCAAGAAGATAAACTACCTAGGAATAAATCTAACAAGAGAAATAAGAGATTCTTTACAAAGAAAACTACAAGACTTTACAACAAGAAACTAGGATAGGCTTACGTAAGCGGAGTAATCTGCCCTGCTCATGAATAGGAAGACTCAATATTGTGAAAATGTCTATTTTTCCCAAAGCAATCTACTTATGTAATGCAATCCCAATACAAATTCCAGTGACACTTTTTAATGAGATGGATAAACAAATCATCAGCTTTATTTGGAAAGAGAAGAAGCTCCGGGTAAGGAAAGCACTACTGAAGAAGAAGAACACACTCGGAGGCCTCTAACTATCTGACTTTAAAACCTATTACACTGTCACAGTAGTCAAAATAGCCTGGCACTGGTACAGAAAGAGACATACAGACCAATGGAACAAAGTAGAGACTCCAGAGATGCCACCATCATCCTATGAACAGCTGATATTTGACAAAGATCCTAAGATTTTAAACTGGGGTAACAACTGTCTCTTTAACAAATGGAGCTGGCATAATTGGATATCCATCGGCAAAAAATTGAAGCAAGACCCATATTTTACTCCTTATACAAAAATCAACTCAAATTGAACAAAAGACCTAAATATAAAAGCTAAAACAATAAAGCTCATCCAAGATAAAATAGAGTCAACAATGGAAGTTTTAATACACAATAGAAACAGACTTCAAAATCTGACAAACAAAACACATGCATCAGAAGAGAAAATAGATAAATGGGAATTAATAAGAATCAAACACTTCTGCTCATCCAAAGACTTCATGAAAAGAATTCAAAGACCACCTACAGAATTGGAAAATATATTTGGCGACTCTATGTCAGAGCAATGCCTGACCTCCATAATCTATAAGGTACTACCAAATATCAATAAAACAAAAAAATTATCCGGTGAAGCAACTGGCAAAGGAGATGGATAGACACTTCTCTAAAGAGGACATCCAGGCAGCCAAACAACACATGCAGATATGCTCACAGTCATTAATTATTAAAGAAATTCAAATCAAAACAAAAATGAGATACCATCTGACCCCAACAAGAATGACCAGGATCCAAAAAAATGCAAAACACTAAATGTTGGAGAGACTGTGGAGTGATTAGAACTCTCCTACACTGTTTGTGGGATTGCAGAATGGTGCAACCTCTTTGGAAAGTAATTTGGCGTTACCTTAAAAGAATGGATATAGATATACCATTTGGAATGACCATTACTGGTAATTCCTCTGCTTGGAATATATCCTACAGAATCACCATTCACAGCAACTGATACATGCACATGAATGTTCATTGCAGCACAGTCCACGATAGCAAAAAGTTGGAATCAACCCAGTTGCCCAACAACAGAAGAATGGATGGGTAAACTTTGGTATATATACTCAATGGAGTACTATACACTGATAAAGACCAACGATGATAGCAGGACACATCTCTCAATTTGGTCTCAACTGGAGGACATTATGTTAAGTGAAACTAGTCAGCGACAGAAGGACAATTATATGAGACCCCTATGATAAAAACTTAAAAGCATACTCATACATAATAGAAAAGACTGACGGCTACAAGGGTGAGAGCATGGGAGGGTAGGAGGGCGGGATGGCGTGGGGCAAGGGTTTAAATTAGATAGTTGTTAGAAATTTGGTTGGGTGAAATTGGTGACAATACACATTAGTAAGAAGATCAATATTAATGGGACTTCAACACAACTTGTGTACTCTGTCCATCTTAACCCAATATTGTAAGCACAGAATTTATGTACACTTTCATTTTTATTTAATAAAAAAAAACCAAGCCAGCCAAGTGCCAAAAAGAAAGAAAAAAATGACAACACCCATCTATATGTTGCTTACAAGAAACACACTTAAGACTCAAACATATGAACAAACTAAAAATGAAAGGATGGAAAAATATGTACCAAGCTAACAGCATACAAAGAAGAGCAGGTGTGGCAATACTAATCTCAGATGAAGTAGACTTTTAATGTAAGATCCACTATTATGGACAAAAGATGGTGACTGTGTATTACTGAAAGTTTCAATACATAAGCAGGACATAACAATATTAAATACTTATGTACCTAATAGCAGAGCATATAAATTGGTCAAACAAACAGTGACTGCATTGAAAAATTAGATAGATTACTCCACAATAATAATTGCAGACTTCAACATTCCCTTTTGAGTAATGGACAGATCATCCAGAAAGAAGCTCAGTAACATAAAGAAGATCTTATTGGGATAATTAGCCAACTAGACCTTATCAACATATACAAAACTTTTTAACCATCAACAAATAAGCACACTTATCCAATGCACATGGAACATTTTCCACAAGAGACCATGTGTTAGGCATAATGCAAATCTCAATGAAATCCAAACCACTGAATTATTGTAAACCATCTTCTCAGACCATAAAACCATAGAAGTTGAAATCAGTATTTGAAAAAAGCAGAGTTAGAAATTTGAACTTACGGAAACTGCCAAAACCTTACTCAAGAACCCATGGGTTATAGAAGAATTCAAGAATGAAATGAAGAAATTCATGAACTCAAATGAGAAGGAAAACACATCCTACCAGAACCTATTGTATACAGCCAAAGCAGCGCTCGGAGATCAATTTGTTTCCATAAATGCACATATATGGAAGGAAAAAGGGCCCAAATCCAGTAATTAACCCTACAGCTTGAATAAGTAGAAGAGAGCAACAGAGGAACACCTCAGTCACCAGAAGAAAACAGATAATAAAGATTAGAGAAGAAGTAAATTAACTAGAGAACAGAAGAAAAAGTGAAAAAAAATAACAAACCAAAAGCTGGTTCTTTGAAAAGATCGACAAAACTGATAAACCATTGGCTAAACTTATGAAGGAAAAATAGGAGAGGAAACAAATAACCCAAATAAGAAATGAGATGAGCAATGTCACAACAAATCTCACTGAAATCAAAAGCATCATAACATAATACTACGAGAGGTGGTACTCTAACAGATTTGAAAACCTAAAGGAAATGGACAAACTTCTAGATTCATAACACTTAATGAAATAGTCAAAAGGAAAAGTAGAATGACTTAATAAACCAATTACAAGGGAAGAGATTGAAAAAAAATTACCAATCACAAGAATTCCTGGCCCAGATAGCTTCACTGGAGAATTCTACCAAACTTTTAGGGAAGAGTTAACTCTGATACTATTGAGGCTTTTCCACACCATAGAAAAGGATGGAATACTCCCAAATTCAGTCTATGAAGCCAGAATAACCCTGACACCAAAGCCAAGGAAAGATCCCACTAAAAGAAAAAATTACAGACCAATATCCCTCATGAACCTAGATGCAAAAATCTTCAACAAGATATTAGCCAACAGAATTCAACAACATAACAAAAAAAATAATTCACCATGACCAAGATGGATTCATACCGGGGATGAAAGGCTGGTTCCACATCAGAAAAACAAATAACGTGATCAACGACACAAAAGACACAAATAATAAGAATCACTTAATCTTGTCAACTGATGCAGAGAAGGCATTTAACAAAGTCCAACGCCTATTCATGCTGAAAACTCTCAGCAAAATAGGAACAGAGGAGAAATTCCTCAACGCAAAGAGAGGCGTCTATGCAAAGCCAACTGCCAACATCATTCTGAATTGAGAGAGACTGAAAGGATTCTTCAGAATGGGAACTAGATAAGTATGTCCACTCTCACCACTTCTATTCAACATTTTCTAGAGGTTCTAGCCAGAGCAATTAGATAAGACAAAGAAATAAAGGACATCCACATTAGCAAACCGTCATCAGTTGGATCCTACTCAATGGCACTTGCCTGGCATTTGCAGATTATATGATTGTATATACAGAGAATCCTAAAGAATCTATAAGTAAACTACTGGAAGTAATAGAAGAGCTCAGCTAAGTATCAAGATATAAGATAAATGTAAGTATATCAGTGGGATTCCTTTATATTAAGAAAGAGACCACCAAACAAGAAATCACCAAATCAATACCATTTACTATAGCCCCCAAGAAGACAAAACACCTAGGACTAAATCTAACTAGTGAAATAAGAGACCAATACAGAGAGAATTACAACTCTTTAGTGAGTGAAACCAAGAGATTTACATAAATGGAGAAACCTACCCTGCTCATGGATAGGAAGACTTAACATTGTGAAAATATCTATTTTGCCAGAAGTGGTCTGTATATACAGTGCAATCCCAAGATAAATTCCAGTGTCATTTTTTAGTAAAATGGAGTAAGAAATCACCAAATTTGTTTGGAAAGGGAAGAAATGTTGGATAAATAAGAGCACTCCTGAAGAATAGATACACAGTGAGAGGCCTCACACTACCCAACTTTAGCATCTATTACACTGTCACAGTATTCAAAACAGCCTGGTACTGGTACAAAAAGAGACATATAGACCAATGAAATATAACTGAGAATGCAGAGATGCCATCATCCTCTTATGAACAGTTGATATTTGACAAAGGCCCTAAGATTGCAAACTTGGGTAAAAATAGTATCCTTTACAAATGATGTTGACGTAATTGGATATCCACCTGCAAGAAACTGAAACAAGACCCATATCTCATACCTTTCACAAAAACTAACTCAAAATGGATCAAAGAACTAAATATAAAACCTAAAATGATAAAGATCAGGCATGAAAAAATAGAATCAACAACGGAAGTTCTAATGCACAGCTAAGACAGCAAAATCTGACAAAGTACAATCAAGAGAAAGTAAATAGGAACTACTAAGAATCAAAAGAGTTAAAAGACAACCTACAGAATGGGAAAAAAATCTTTGGCAACCACATTTTGGACCCATGTCTGATCTCCAAACTCTACAAGTTAACTACAACATACCAACAAGAAAAAGGTAAATAATCCAAATAAGTGATGGGGAAAGGAGATGGACAGACACTTCACCAAAGAATACATCCAGGCAACCAAAAGACAAATGAGGAAATGCTCCCGATCATTAGCTATCAGAGAAATTCAAATCAAAACTACAATGAGGTATCTTCTGACCCGAACACGGTTGGCCATAATCCAAAAAACACAAAATAACAAATGCTAGAGAGTTTGTGGAGAGACTGGAACTCTCCTACACTGCTGGTGGAATTGAAAATGGTACAACCTAGTTGGAAAGCAATTTGGCATTCCTTAAAAAGCTGGAAATAGATATACCATTTGATCCACTAATCCTACCACTTGGAATTTATCCTACAGAAACAAAGGCTGTCACACAAATGGACATACAAACTGAATGTCTGTTGCTGCACAGTCCACAAGAGTGAAAAACATGGAATCAAGTTACATCTTTATCAGCAGATGAATGGATAAACAAACTATGGTACATATAGTCAATAGAACACTATGCAGCAATAAAAAACAGTGATGATTTTTAGGAAACATTTGATAACCTACTTTTAACTGGAAGATGTTATGCTGAGAGAAATCAGTCAGTGGCAAAAGCACAGTGTATAAGACTCCTGCTATAAGGGCCTAAAAATGGACTTATGTACAGAAGAAAAGACTCTTTGATGACTACAAGAGTCAGGATGGAGGGTGAGGGTAAGTTATAGACTAGACAATTGATAGAAATTTGTTAGGGTGAAAGCAGTGACAGCATACAGTAGAAAGTAGATCAACTTAACTGGACTTCACCATATACTAAAACCTCTTCTAGTCTTAACCCAATATTACAAGGATGGAGTAGCAGGGGCAGGGTCTGAGGGCCATGTTCTCTGGGGACATTGAGGTCTATTGATATAATTAGCCTTTTGCTAAGAGTCTTTTGCAACCCATATTGGTGTGTAGCATTTGGGATCTTAAAAGCTAGCAAGCCAGCATCCGAGGTACACCAAGTGTTTCCAACTAATTCAGAAAAGATGATCACCAATAACACCAAAGACACAAGGGAAAAAGAGCCCAGGAGACAGAAGGACAAATGTAAATGGGGGACTGTATCAGCATGTGACCAGAAAAACCAGATTGTTCCTGGCCACCACCAAAGACAGCTGTGATGGGGCACACAATGTTGGTCCCTGTAGCAACACAAGAAAAAGAGGGGACATCTCAAGAACTCCACTAAAAGACCACAACTGATGGTCTGATGGCCCAGGAAATCCCTTGGGAACATGGCCCCTAGACCTGTTGCTGCTCCTGCCTAGAAAATACCACTGAGGTCAACTCTTCAGACAAAAATGGACCAGACTGGCAGAAACCATGTGACCATATGCGTGCAGTTTATAGTTCTGGTAATTTATAGGAGGCTGTCCTACTGGTCTTTCTAGATGGGAGAGAATGTGGTGGAAACAAGAGGGCAGGAGCTTGTTAAGAGGATACTACAAGTATAAAATGAAAAAGAAGAGTGTGCTCTCATGGGGCAAGGAGAACAGAAGGAGCTGCAGATAGGGAGGCATGTGAGATTGATTTGTATTGTATACTTTCACTCAATAAAAATGAAAGAAAGTAAAAAAGAAGGAATGCCAGGAACAGAGCTTATCCTTTGGAAAGGACTTGAAGACCTTGTATCTCAGAGGCATCCAGTCCAGGAGGAAAGTGAAGACAAAGACCTTCCTCCAGAGCCAAGAGAGAAAACCTTGCCCTGAAACTGATGCCCTGAATCTTTACTTTCATCCTATTAAACTTGTGGTATTTTTATTATAGCAGCACTAGATGACTAAGACAATGATGTGTGTGTGTGTGTGTTTGTGTGTGTGTGTGAGGTAGGTATCTCTGATTTACACTGTTGGAGTAACCTTTTAGCATAGTGTGTATGTAAAATTAAATGTGTGCACAGTGTGTATAGATACTTTTACAAATGAAGTTATTTTTGCATACCCATGCTTTGTAATGAACATTTCCTCTCATTTATTTGAGAAGAGTATTAATATGTTCCTTTTCCCTCTTAGGCATTTTTTTTTTTTTTGGTCAATTGAATCAAATCCAGCATGTATCTTCTAGTCTTTCAATTATTTTTATTGCTTGCTTCACTCTTTTCTCCAATTTAGTTCTGCCATTCAAAATTGGGAAATTAACCAGTGAATTTAGCATAGATTGGTGTTCAGCTGCATCATATGATGAGGCACATCTCTTGTCTGGTATCACTACAGAATTCATTATTTTGCCTTGTTGGATAAGGTTGAATTGTTAAATAATCATAACAGCACATGTACCACCAGACAAATGCTTTCTTAGTTGTATTAGGTGAAACACTTATTCCGATGACACTTCCGCTGCTCAAAACAATTTCAGATCTCCTATCTAGCAATTAGGAGTCCTGGTGATGCAATGGTTAAGTGCTCAGCTGCTAACCAGAAGGTTGGCAGTTCAAACCCACCAGCTGCTCCATGGAAGAAAGATGTGGCGGTCTGATTCCTTAATGATTCTAGCCTTGGAAATCCCATGAGGCAATTATACTCTGTGCTGCAGGATGGTTATGACTTGGAATCAACTCAGGCAACAGTGGGTTAAGTTTGGGTTTGGTATCCATAATTGCCTTTAGAAATCAGTTTTCAAGTAAAACAATAAACTATGTATTTCATTATTTGAAAGTCATAATGCATTTCACAATGAACAAAAAATATGATTCACGTTTTTCAGCCAACAATATGTGTACAACTTTGTCTTACTCTGTTTTAGGGGTTTTAGTTTAGCACATTTGAGAATCTTATATACAAAATGATCTAATCTTTCTTTCAGCTACAGTAATAAAGAAACTGTTTTCTCCTACACTAGACTCTTTAGATCCAGGACAAGTTGAGCCTGGGCCCAGTGTCTCAGGGGATCCAGGCCTTGGAGAAGCTTCCTGAAAATAGCTCATGTCCAGCTCCAGTGCCTGAGGTCAAGTCTAGGAAGGAAACTGAGTAGTTACGGGGCCAGATGTCCTGATGCTCTTTCTGTCCTCAAAACTTCATCTGGTACTCTTTCCTGAGCTTTCTCCTTGCTCTTGGGGACAACCAGACACTCAGAAGGCCTAGATTTGGAGCCTATTGGCTGGGACCAGACCCAGACAGTGAGAGAATAAATTTCTCTTTTTATAAACTACTCAGTTTGTGGTATCTTTTTACTCCAGGCCTAGGGAAATAGGACATTATGCTTTTCATGGGCGCATGGATTTTGCAAAATTTTTTAAAAATAAAATTGTTATTCGGACAAGAAATTTTCATGGGCTAAAATATGTTGTTAGATTTCTGTATGTTCCACAAGCAATCCTGTTTTCTACATAAGGAACTATTTTTGTTGTTAGTTGCTGTGGAACTGGCCCTAGATCAAGAGAAGTCCCAGGTACAACGGGATAGGACCTCTGTGAGCCACAGGATTTTTTGGAAGTAAGTTACCACGATCAGGTCTTTCTTCCAGTAAGAAATTATATTATATCAGCCCAAGATTTGCCTGATCGTACATGTAATTTTTACTACTGTCAATTATCTAATAAATAATTGTTCATTCGTTAATTACCCATTTATCTAATATTTGTTGAGCTCCAAATAAGCTCCAGAAACTATATACTGAGGAGATTGAAGACACATATACTTTACAAGAATGCTCTTTTCTTATGAGGTGAGTTTGAACTGAAGCCTCAGTGAAGGAAAGAGTACACTAAAGACAGGGACAGTAGGAAGTGAAAAGTTCTCTGATTTGGAGTAACTTTGCCGTAGCCAAGGGAGAGAAAGATGATTGTTGTGGCTAGAGCTGAATCATTTTTTGGTGTGAGCATTAACAGACGACATCGAGTTGGTACACTCAGTGAGTATACAAGAAGAGTACATTCCCCCCCTAAATAATACAACAAACCACTGGAATATTTTTAATAGAACAATTTCATGACCTAATTTATGTTTTCAAGTGACAACTTTAGTTCTTGGATAGAAAGTGTACAGCAGGACAAGAGTGGGAGCAAAGAGACCAGTTAGGGGTTTGTTTCAGTAGCCAAGACAAGAGTTGATGTTGACTTTGACTAGTGTGGTAAATTCCAAGACATTGATCAGAGTTAAAGTTGTTAGCACTTGCTAATAAACTGGATGTTCATATATGAGAAAAAAGAAGGAAAGAGGAATGCCTTCTGTGATTTACTCTGGAGCAACTGAATAAATGGAATGCTGAATTCTGAGATGCATAAGACTCAGGAAAGGAAGATAGCAGCCTACATATTTATTTTTGTTTGGTAGGTTGGATGAGGAAGGGACTCAGTAGGACTGCCACAGAGGTACTAAATTTAGCCAGTATCTTAAACATTCAAATAGTGATGAAAAGTAGACAGCTGCATTTGTAAGCCTGAAGTTCAACTTAAAAGATGTGAGTATAAGTTTCAGAACTCTCAGAAAACAGTTGGATCTGAAGGTCATAAAACGGTACGTGATCACCAAGAAAATCCATGTTAAGAAAGGTATGGAGGGGGCGGAGTCAAGATGGTGGACTAAGGACACGTCTCTTTCTATCCCTCTGGAAACCAAGACCTGAATTGACAATCAAACAGAGCCTTCTGAGCACCTAGTCAGCCTCAGGACACGGCACAGAGCTGTTAATTGGGACTTTATATCATTCAGTGAAAAATCTCCTCTCTCTCGCTGACTCCCGCTCCTGGCTAGCCCCGGCTCTCACGGACGGAAGGTAAACGCACCGTTTTGACTTTTTTTTCCTCTGTCTCGGCTGGTGGGCGGAGCTGGGCCTTGCCCGGCGGCTGGACTCAGATGCGCTGCTGGGGGGATAGGCAGGCAAAATTCCCATGTTCTGAGGGCCAGGCTCGGGACTCTGTTAATCTAGACACTTTGAGCCTTTCGCTTTGTAGCTGCCTCAGTGGGGTTTGTGCGGAACTCCGTGGTCAGGGTGCGGGACGCCATGTTGGTACCCAGATTTTAGCGGGACCTCGTTCTTAGCCTGGGAGCCAGCGCCTGCAAACGGGACAGTGCTTCTCCATCAGAAAAGTAGTGATTTTGCATAGTGCTGCCTACATTGGGGGCCCTGCAACAGAAGCAGAGGAATCGCTGCCTCTGGGCATCTTTAGCCCCCCTGTCTGCTGCCTGTGTGGAGGACGCCATCTTGGGTACGGTGGCCGCAGCTGGACCTAATTCTTAGTTTGGGAGACAGACTCTGCCCACAAGAGAGCGCTTTTCTATCACAAAACCAGTACTCGATGCAGTGTTGGATAAGGCTAGGCCCTGTCAGCAGAGGCCACCAGGGCACTAGCAGTGCTGTATTCTGAACTAGTTTGTTATCATCTGGGGTTGGATACAGTGGCGCTTACTTTGTCAGATGGGAAGAGGGACCTCTACACCTGAAAACCTAACTGACTTGTGAACTGGTCAGATACCTTTTGCTTTACATTTGAAGACAGCCTAGAGAAACATTGGCAATCCATCCTCACAGTACCTCTTCCAGCCTCTATATACTCACATGGGACCCAAAAAGCAACAGACAATTGTGGCATACAAGCAGTCACTCATGGCTTCAGAAGGCTCCCAAACAAAGCAACCAAGGAGTTTTCCAGATGAAGAAACTTTTATGAAAGCATCAGGAAGTGAATACAAATTGATTATATGCAGGGGCCTTCTAGACCTTATACAAAATGCAGCAGAATAAAATGAAAAATTAAGCAAGTTGTTCGATCTGATGGAACACCAGTACTCTGAAATCCAAAAGATCAAGAAGAAAATCAAAGACATAGAAGCTTCCATGCAAAGCCAAGAAAACAGAATGGAATAAATGGAAAAAAGAATTTCTGACTTGGAAGACAGAGCTACTGATGCCAGTGTCTATGAGCAGAAATCAGAAAAAAGAAACAAGAAAAATGAAGAAACAGTAAGAAGCATGTGGGACTCTATTAAGAGGAACAATCTTCAATTAATTGGAGTCCCTGAACAGGGTGAGACATCTGAGAACACAGAGAGTATTGTTGCTGAGCTGCTGAAAGAAAACTTCCCAGAAATCATGAAGGAAGAGAATATAGACATCTCAGATGCATATCGTACACCACCCAATATGGATCTCAAAAGAAAGACTCCAAGACATATTATAATGAGGTTTAACAAAATGAAACATAAGCAGCAACTCTTAAAGGCAGCAAGACTCAAGGCAAAGCAAACATTCAGAGGGAAACTCTGTAGTCTCTCGTCAGATTTCTCAGCAGAAACCACACTGGCATGGAGACAGTGGCACGACACATTCAAAGTCTTGAAGGAGAAGAACTTCCAAACAAGAATTATATATCCTGCAAAACTGTCTTTCAAACAGGAAAATGAAATTAAGACATTTCCAGATAAACAGAAACTCAGAGACTTTGTAAAAACCAAACCCAAGCTACAAGAAATACTGAAAGAAGCTCTTGGCTTTGGTTTAGAAGAACAAAACCACTAACTTTATATTTTAGAACGACACACTACTCAATACTCATTTAGGGAAGGCTCCAAAGTAAATCACAGCTTTGATTTGGAAAGAAGCAATCCAGTGATCATCATGAAAACTATGGTGTCATCATAATAAAAGAGGGATGTACTACAGTCATTACAGTCCTTCCAGATGGAGAGGAAGATGACCAGACTGGTAGTAATTAAAATTGGGTTTATAAATAGTTTATTAAGGGGGTTCATAGGGGCAGCTGTAAAGCACAACAAAGATGTATCATACCATTTCAAGAAATCTAACACATGAGTCTCAACAACTATAAAACCAGCTCTGAAAAAGGTGAAAAATCAACTCACAAAAAAGAGTGTCTCAGAACAGACTAATAAGAACAACAGAGAAAACATCAACATAAAAATAAACATATCACAATGGCAGCAGTGAACACATACCTATCAATAATTACATTGAATGTGAACGGACTGAATGCTCCAGTAAAGAGACACCGAGTGTCATCTTGGATCAAAAGACACGACCCATCCATATGTTGTCTACAAGAAACTCACTTGAGGCCTAAAGACAGGAACAAACTGAAAATTAAACGATGGAAGAATATATATCAAGCTAACAATGAACAAAGAAGAGCAGGGGTGGCAATTCTAATCTCAGACAAAATCAAATTTAATGTCAAATCCACCATCGTGGACAAAGATGGACACCATTTACTGCTGAAAGCTTCAGTACACAAGCAAGACTTAACTATATTAAACATTTATGCACCTAATGTCAGAGCACCGAAATATGTCGAAGAAACACTGACTATGCTCAAAACAGAGTTAGAGGACTCCACAATAATAGTGGGAGACTTTAACACTCCACTCTCATTACTAGACAGATCATCTAGAAAAAAGCTCAGTAAAGATACAGAAGACCTCATTGCCACAATTAACCAACTAAACCTCACTGATATATACAGAACTTTCCACCCATCAGCAGACAACTACACCTTCTTCTCCAGTGCACATGGAACATTCTCCAGAATTGACCACGTGATAGGCCATAATGCAATGCTCAACAAAATCCATACCACTGAATTATTGCAAAGCATCTTCTCAAATCATAAAGCCATCAAAGTTGAAATCAATAGCAGAAAAAACAGAGATAGAAAGTGGAACTCTTGGAAACTGAACAACATCTGGCTCAAAAAAACATGGGTTACAGAGGAAATCAGGGATCAATTAAATAAATTCATGGATTCCAATGAGAACGAAAACACTTCCTACCAGAACCTATGGGATACAGCCAAAGCAGTGCTCAGAGGTCTGTTTATCTCCATAAATGCACACATCGGGAAGGGAGAAAGAAACCAAATCAAGGAACTAACCCTACAGCTTGAACAAGTAGAAAGAGAACAACAGAGGAACCCCTCGGGCACCGGAAGAAAGGAGATCATAAAGATTACAGCAGAGCTAAATGAATTAGAGAATAGAAAAACAATTGAAAAAATTGAAAAGACCAAAAGCTGGTTTTTTGAAAAGATCAACAAAATTGATAAACCACTGGCTAAACTTACTAAAGAAAAGCAGGAAAGGAAACAAATAACCCAAATTAGAAATGAGAAGGGAGTTGTCACCACAGATGCAACAGAAATCAAAAACATCATAACAGAATACTATGAAAGACTGTACTCTAACAAATTTGAAACCCTAGGGGAAATGGACCAATTCCTTGACTCATACCACCTACTCAAATTATCACAACATGAAGCAGAACAACTTAATAAACCCATCACAAAGGAAGAGATTGAAAAGGTCATCAAAACACTGCCAACCCAAAAAAGTCCGGGCCCAGATGACTTCACGGCAGAATTCTACCAAGCATTTAGAGAAGAGTTATCCCCAATACTATTGAAACTATTTCACAGTATAGAAAGGGATGAAGTACTCCCAAACTCATTCTATGAAGCCAGCATAACCCTGATACCTAAGCCAGGGAAAGATCCAACAAAGACAGAGGACTACAGACCGATATCACTCATGAACTTAGATGCAAATTCTTCAACAAAATTCTTGCCAACAGAATACAACAACATATCAAGAAAATAATCCATCATGATCAAGTGGGATTCATACCACGGATGCAAGGCTGGTTCAACATCAGGAAAACAATTAATGTGATTAAACACATAAATAACACAAAAGACAAAGATCACCTGATTTTGTCCATTGATGCCGAAAAGGCATTTGATAAAGTCCAACACCCATTCACGCTAAGAACTCTTAGCAAAATGGGCATAGACGGCAAATTCCTCAACACAATAAGGGCCATTTAAACAAAGCCAATTGCCCACATCATCCTGAATGGAGAGAGACTGAAAGACTTTCCCCTGAGATCAGGAACTAGACAAGGATGCCCACTGTCACCTCTCCTATTCAACATTGTGCTAGAAGTTCTAGCCAGAGCAATTAGACAAGACGAACAAATAAAGGGCATCTGCAGCAGCAAAGAAGAAGTTGAAATCTCCCTGTTCGCAGATGATATGATTGTATATGCAGAGAACCCCAAGGAATCTATAAGTAAGTTACTCAGACTGATAGAAGAGTTCAGCAAAGTCTCAGAATACAAGATAAACATAAGTAAATCAGTAGGATTCCTTTATACCAATAAAGAGACTGTTAAGGAGGAAATTATCAAATCTATACCATTTGTGATAGCCCCTAAGAAGATAAAGTACCTAGGAATTTATCTAACCAGAGAAACAACAGACCTTTATAAAGAGAACTACAAGCCCTTACTACAAGAAACTAAGAGAGACTTAGATAAATGGAAAAACCTACCCTGCTCATGGATAGGGAGACTTAACATTGTGAAAATGTATATTTTACCCAAAGCAATTTATTTATATAATGCAATCCCAATACAAGTTCCAGCATCATTTTTTAATGAGTTGGAGAAACAAATCACCAATTTTGTTTGGAAAGGGAAGAAGCCCCGGATAAGTAAGGTACTACTAAAGAAGAAGAACACACTGGGAGGCCTCTCATTACCCGACCTTAGAACATACTACACTGCCACAGTGGTCAAAACAGCCTGGTACTGGTACAAGAACAGACAGACTGATCAATGGAACAGAATTGAGACCCCAGAGATGAACAGTTGATATTCGACAAAGGCCCTAAGATATTAAACTGGGGTAAAAACAGCATCTTCAACAAATGGTGCTGGCAAAATTGGTAATCCATCTGCAATAAACTGAATCAAGATCCTTATCTTACACCTTATACAAAAACCAACTCCAACTGGATAAAAGATCTAAATATCAAACCTAAAACGATAAAGCTCATCGAAGAAAAATTAGGAACAACAATGGACGTTGTAATACACAATGAGGACAGACTCCAAAATCTGTCAAAGAAACCTCAATCAACAGAAGAGAAAGTAGATAAATGGGAACTATTAAGAATCAAACACTTTTGCTCATCCAAAGACTTTATTAATAGAATTAAAAGAACACCCAAAGAGTGGGAAAAAATATTTGGCAACTCTATGTCAGATCGACGCCTGATCTCCATAATGTATAAGGTACTACAAAATATCAATAAGAAGAAGATAAATCATCCAATTAAGCAATGGGCAAAGGAGATGGACAGATACTTCACTAAAGAGGAGATCCAGGCAGCCAAAAAACACATGTGGACATGTTCACAATCTTTAGCTATTAAAGAAATTCAAATCAAGACAACAATGAGATACCATCTCACCCCAACAAGGTTGGCCATGATCCAGAAAACACAAAACAGCAAATGCTGGAGAGGCTGTGGAGAAAGTGGAACCCTCCTACACTGTTGGTGGGCTTGCAAAATGGTCCAGCCTCTTTGGAAGGCAATCTGGCGCTTCCTTAAAAAAAATGGATATTGATATACCATTTGACTCAGTAATTTCACTACTTGGAATATATCCTACAGATTCAAGGCCTTTCACACCAACGGACACATGCACCAGAGTGTTTATCGTGGCACAGTCCACAATAGCAAAAAGGTGGAATCAACCTAGATGCCCAACAATAGAAGAATGGATAGGTAAACTGTGGTACATATACTCAATGGAGCACTACGCAATGATAAAGAATAACGATGATTCCAGGAAACATCTAACCTGGTTTCAACTGGAAGACACTATGCTGAGTGAGAGTAGTCAGCGACAAAAGGACAAATACTATATGAGACCTCTACGATAAGATCTCAAAAACAGACTTGTGTCTAGAAGAAAAGACTCTTTGACAGCTGCAAGGGAGGGGAGGGAGGGAAGGAGGGCAAGGGGGGAGGGCTTCGTTTAGGTAGTTACTAGAAATCTAGTTGGGAGAAAGCGGTGACAGCACACATTAGGTACAAGAACAACATTAAGTGGACTTCAGCATAACTTGAATACTCCTTCCATCTTAACTCAATACTGCAAGGATAGAGTAGCTGGGGCGGGGGGCGGGGGACCATGCTCTTAGGCAAATTCTAGGCCAATTGGCACAACTAGCGTTTTGCTAAGAGATCTCTCTGCACCCCACATTGGTGAGTGGCGTCTCGGGTCTTAAAAGCTGCCAAGCTGCCATCCGAGGACACAGCAAATGGTCCCAACTCAGCAGGAACGGATGCTCACTGAGGGCCAAAATGGCATGCGGTAAAGACAACCGAGAAGACAGAGAGACCCACACAAGTGGGTGCCTACATCGACCTGGGACCGGAAGAACCGGATGGTGCCCAGCCACCACCAGTGATAGCCATGACGGAGCTCACAGAGAGGAGCCTCACTGGCAACACAAGAGTAAAAAGAGGTGCATCATGAGATCTCCACTAAAAGACCTCAATTTATGGTCCAGCGGTTTTGAGGTTCCTCTGAGAGCATGGCCCCCAGCCCTGATGCTGCCCGTTCCCATAAATTATAACAAAGGTCCACTCTTTGTACAGGAATGGAATGGACTTGGCAATGCAGAGTAACCATATGTTGGAAGCACTTTATGGTTCTATAGATCTATAGGAAATCATCTTGCTGACCTCTGGCTGGAGGAAGGGGAGTGGAAGGAGAGGAGGGGAAAGGAGACTGTTGGGAGGATGAGACATGTATGGAGCAGAGAGGAATAGTTTGCAGTCACCGGACAGGGAGAGCAGTGGAAGCTGCATATAGGGGGGCATGTAAATTTACATGTGAATGTACATTTTTACTCAGTTATGTTAAATAAAAAAAAAAAAAGGTATGGAGAAAAAGGACTGAACCATGGTACACTCCAATACTTAGATGAGGTTCTCAGCGGATTGGCAGATTTTGAATAAAGATAAGAAGGGAGGATCTTGAGAGATAAGTAAAGGACAACTTCATGACAAATGAAGTGACCTACTGTGTTAAAGTTGTTGGAAGGTCAACTAACATAGGAACTATCAATGATCATTAACATTGACATCATAAAGATTATGACCAATAAACAAATAACCCATTGCTGTCAAGTTGATTCTAACTCATAGTGATCCAATGTTTGTAAGTATATTATGCATGAAATATACATGCGTGCACATACAGGAAAAAAGAAAAAAAATTAAAACTAAACTTTGTCTTTAACATTTTGCAGAATTCTTAAGACCGATGACAGGAAGAAAATCATTTTAGATGAAACTTTATTTGAATTTTTTTTTCTTTGTGATTCCACCCATTACATTGAGAAGATCAGTTGGATTTTTATCCATAACTTGAGAATAAAACTTGTCACTAGATTCTGAAGTTTTATAAACTCTATTCTAAATTTGGGAGTATAGTCTACATACTTTCAAGCTTTTGGATTCCAGGTTGGAGAAAATTTGCAAATATTGAATAAAATAACATACACTCTTAAGTCAATATCTTCTAAATTGATATACGTAAGCATGGATGTTACACTTTAAAGTAAAAAAAAAAAAATGCAATCTGTTGAATAAAGGATGAAGATCCTATTCTCAGTAGCAAATTTGCCTTTTAAGGTTTAATTGAGCTAAAAATAGGCACATCAGCCCAGTGTCAAATTGTAAAAGGCAAGAGGGATCAGGAAAATTGGTAATAGGGTATCCAAAGTCAAGGAGGGAGATTGCTGAAATGTTGTGGTGTTGGTAACCAGTGTCACAAGACATTTAATGAGAAGCTACTTTGTTCTGTAAACATTAATCTAAAGTACAATAATAAAAAATTAAAAGAGGGCATCTTTCTAAATGGAGCAATCTATGTAGAATGGACCTGTAACAATAAAGCTCTTAGTTCTTGCTTCTACAGTTACAGACAAATAAGACTGAATTTTAATTCCAAATTGAAATTACAAAACTGAGTGTCATGGATTGAATTGTGTTCCCACAAAAAGTGTGTAGCAATTTCACTAGGTCTTGATTTCTGGTATTGTGCGATATTGCTTTTTGTTATAAATCCCAGTTCTATGATGTTAATGAAGGAAGACAGTAGCAGTTGCATTGGTGGAACAGAATTCAAAATGTATGACTGTATTGTGGTTTGAGACAGTTTCTTGGGATATAAAAGAAAGACGCTAGCAAAGAGGTTGGGGACCTCATACCACCGAGAAGCAGTGCCTGGAGCTGAGTGTGTCCTTTAGAAAGGGTCTGGAGTCCTTGTGCATCAGAAACTCACAGTCCAGGGGAAGATTGATGACAAAGACCTTCTTCTAGAGTCCACATAAAAAGTTTTGCCCTGCAAATGACGCCCTGAACTTCTAGTTTTACCCTACCAGACTGTGAAAAAATAAAATTTCTCTTTTTAAAGCCATCCACTTGTGTTACTTCTGTTGTAACAGCATTAGATGACTAAAACACAGACTTTCTGAATCCTGCCTTTTTATAAAGTGCACAGTCTCAGCTATTCTCCTAGGTTTTGAATAAAAATGGAAGTACACATTATTGAGAACCAGCCACATTATGAGGACTAGGAGTTTTTAACACACCCATCCTCTGCATCATCATCACAATAATAATCTTAGATGTAAAAAGCATCCTGTCTTCTACAAAGAGTTCAGGATTGGAGAGTAGGAGGGTGTCCCTATCTATGCTTCTGTGCCTTCATTAATGTGTATCTTCTAAGGACTGACATATTTTGTATCTTTAATGTGATTTAACCCAGTAGGTTAGTTAAAAGCAGGAAGAAGACTGTTTTATTACTGGATAATCAGTTCTTTCTAAATCAGCTCCAAGGCAGCAGTGGTGGTTCAGAGGTAGAATTCTTGCCAAATACATTCAGGGAAAAGGAGTTCGATTCATAGCCAATTTACCCCAAGTACAGCTACCGCTCGTCTGTCAGTGGAGGACTGAGTGTTGCTCTGAAGCTGCAGTTTCAGTGGAGCTTCCAAACTAAAAGAGAGTCAGAAGAAACTCCTGGTGATCTACTCCCAAAAATAAGCCAACAAAAACCCCATGAATGACAATGGTCTGACATTCTTGAGCATAGAGACGTCATGAGTCTGGTGCCAACTCTAAGGCAGCTAATAGCAACAACAACAAAGATGTTCCACAATTTAAAATGTGGAAAGGAGTGCGAAGAATTTACACCACATTTTTATGCAGTTTTTGAAAGCAATATACATCATGTGATCATGTGGCCCAAGAGATACTATCTTTAGTACAGAACTTATTACTCAAGATAAGGTCACACGTAAAATGTGACTAAACTATTTATTCAGTGTCCATAGGACTGCTATGGAGTCCTCTCTTTCTATGGAAGATAATTTATATTGCTAAGAACTCAATTCCATCTTGCTTTCCTTGAGTCAACAATCAAATCTTTGAATTTCTTGTCAGTGCAGAGCAATTTAGAATATAACGACAAAATAAAAACACTGCTGTTGTTTTCAGTTGTGTAGAGTTGCAACTCATAGAGGTCCTATGTAAAACAGAATTTTGTGCCCGCCTCACAATAGCTTCTAGGTTTGAGCCCATTTTTGCAGCCACTGTGTCAGTCCATCTCAGTGAGGGTCCTCATGAGTTTTGCTGTCCTTCTCGATAGCACTTGGCAGGCTACGTTACAAAGAATGATGTCCTTCTCCAAGCACTGGTCCCTCCTAATAGCATACATAAAGTACTTTAAATGAAGTCTCAACATCCTCACTTCTAAGAAACATTCTGGTTGTACTTCTCCCAAGACAGATTTGCTTGCACTTCTGGCAGTCCATGGCACATTCAATACTCTTCACCACCACCACAGTTGAGAGGCATCAATTCTTCTTCAGTCTTCTTTACTCACTGCTTAACGACTGGAAATACCATGGCTTGGGTCAGGTACATCTTAGCCCTCAACATGGCATCTTTGATTTTTAATCAGTTTAAAGAGGTCTTTTGCAGTAGATTTGTCCAATGCAATACATCATCTGATTTTATTGCTTTTCCACAGCTGTTTATTGTGGATCTAAGTAAAATGAAACCCTTGACAACTTCATTATTTTCTCATTTATCCTGAGTTATGCTGAAGAATAATCTGTAGCGAAGATTGTAATCTTTGATCATCAGTAAATGTTTAAAGTCCTCTTTATTCTCAGCAAGCAAGACTTTGTTGTTTACATGTTGCAGGTTGTTAATGAGTGTTCCTGGAATTCTGATGTTGCATTTTTCTTCACATAGTCCTGCTTCTCAGATTATTTGCTCAGCACACAAAATGAATAAGTATGGTGAAAATGTAACACTGATGGGCCTTGCCTGATTTTAAACCACTCAGTAGCACCTTGTTCTGTTTGAAAGGCTGACTCTTTGTCTAAGAAAAGGTATGTCATGAGAACAACTAAGGGTCTGGAATTCCTGGTCTTTGCAGTGCTGTCCACCGTATGTTATGATTGCACAGAGTGAAATACACAAAAAAAGAGGACACAAATGTTAAAAAACTAAACTTCAGGGAATTGCAATCACTGAAATTTAAGGAGAAAGCTAGTTGCTAGGATAAAATATATATAAGACTGGAAATAACTGGGCATTGCTTACCAGTTTAAGACAATACAGAAGTAATCAGCCGGACTTCCAAAACTGCAGGGCAGTTTGGTGAAGAAATTCCAAAGATATTTTGGCAGGCACTAGTTAGCAAGGGAAAAATTATTTCTGGGTCAAGACTGGAGATATTAAAAGACTGCTGTTAAGTGAATCATAAATAAAACATTTAAACATGGACTACAACAAACTGACTAATTTGCATGTTTGTATGTATATGTGTATACATTTAAAATTCAAAACTACCTCTTTAGACAGAAATAAAATAATGACAGGGAGAGTTTATGAGCAGTTAATTTGTGCTAAGTTTTTATTATTATTATTAAAGAGGAGGAAAAATTATGTTTAATTTCAGACATTGTTAGAAATATTGAGAATGCAATGAAGCATATAAAAATATTAAAGGTAATAACAGCTACATAAGGCAAGTTGCATACATCTTCAAAATCAGTAGAGCAAAATACAAAGAAAATATACAAATCACATCATTCCAACAATAGCAAGAGAAATAAAAGAGAAACAAATATGAAGGCAAATAAGAACTATGGATTATTAGGTAAGAAATAATACTAAATATGTATAGAAATCTCGTTGTAAACTATTGATCACAGTTCTATTTTGATACAGGTGGGATCACTGTAAATCAAAACTGACTCAATGGCAACTGGTAATAGGTATACATAAATAAAATCAATTACAGGAGTTTACCTCTTTGACCTTAAGCAATCATAGAAGCTGATTAAAATGTCCCTCTAAAACTGTCGTCCTCAGGTCTGATGCTGGAGGTTTTAAGTCCCCAGTGCAGATAGTTTGGAAAAGAATTCAGGTGTACAGTGGAGGAAAGTAAGTAACAAGCTAGAAGGTGCAAGCATGAATTGGAACTTCATGAGAATGGTCTTGAGAACCCATCTCAGTTCCTGTTGACATGATGTAAATGTGAGTGTCTGCAGAAGCTGGGACCCACACACCTGGAGCTAAACACACATACCTGACTGAGAATAAGAAGCTAAAGGATCAAGGCAAGGAAACCAGTTACACGTCTAGCTGGTGCTTCATGTGATGAGCAACAACGTGAGTGAGCCACTCAGGTTAAGAAATGAGATACAGAGTTTTCATACTCCTCTTCAGAGATGGGTGGTCATGTGTCATAATTATGCATGTGAGACATAGAATTGGAAATAATATTTTTTATTCCAAAAAAAAGATGAAGTCTCTTCATTCTGATCTTTCATACACTCATTAGGATGCTCAGCAATTATTTTGAGGCTGTAATACAGAAGTCCCACCCTTAAAATGAATGTGTAATGACATCTTTGAGAAGATACACCAGTGTTGCACTGTCTACTGCTGAAAATTTCATTCTATCAGAGCAATAAATACCTAACTGCTTTAGCCACTGTGATTTGGTCTTACTGGTACTTAAAGTTAGAATCATTCTCCTTTCATTAATTCTCCCATCTCAGTGACACATAAAGCCTGCCATATCGCCAAGAGTTGAATCTGACTGGACAGCGCTTGGCTGGCTTAGCATCAGATAAGAATGAGGATAGCGGAAAAGTTATTGAATGTTTTAACAGAAGATACAAGAATAAGAAGGACATCAAGAAGGTGTGGAATGAACTTAGAGAGATATAATGGTTAGACAGCGTTAAAACACAAAAATCAAACCCATTATCATGAAATCAATTCTGATTCATAATAACCTTACAAGGCAGAGTAGAACTGCTTCATATCATTTCCAAAGGGAGATAGATTCAAATTGCTAACTTTTTAATTAGCAGGTGAGCTTTTAATCACTGTACCACCAGGGCTCTTGGACAGCATTATGAAAACTCACTGCTGTCAAGTAGATTCCAAATACTACCCTATAGAGTTTCCAAAGAGCATCTGGTGGATTTGAACTTCCAAACTCTTGGTTAGCAGCCATAGCATTTAACTGTTACACCAGCAGGATTTCCTGGACAGCATTAGGGCCCACTTAATGCTACTGGCCATGATTTCAAGTAGAACTTCCTGCTCTGGTTGTTTTTCAAATTCAAATTTACAAATATAAGATGTCAGTGAACTGTTACCAGATAACAACTAAAAGATTTATGTGATTTTACAATAAAGACAACATGGCCATCTCTTTGGCATTAGTTACCCAATTACTCCTTCACGTCATGTTGTCTGGGGTCTTTAAGTTTATTCTCCTTACACAGTACTCACAAAGGAAAAATGACACAAAAAATATGGCAACAGATGTTCAATAAAAGATAAAAGGTGCACTTAGTGACAAAGAATATACAGATTTATTAGTATTTGAACTAGCTGTACAGAGCAGGGAGTCATGATATATTTTGCCAGAGTATGATTTGTCTACTTAAGGTCCCTTAATCACTCGTATAGTGCCTTGCTACCAGTGAAACAACTTAAGCAATATAGTTTTCTTGTGGCATTCTTAGGGTAGCACATACTTTTCTACATGCATGTGACTCTTTCTGAAGGATTTTCAAAATGTCTATTATCTCCTTATGTATAAATATAACTAATAGCCTGCCCAGCTCACACCCACTTGAGTGTTAATTTTGAAACAGGTTAAGTCTGAGATCAGTTCTGAGTTCTCTCTAATGTTTGACTGATATTCAAAGTCCAAGCTATTCCTGAAGACCAGTTTCCCAAATCTACCATTTCACTGAATTTTATCTGGACAGTTTGAAAGATCACAGTATTGAAACAATTTTCCTTCAGATATTGAATGTTTGATAGATAAAGGTGGAGAGATAGACTAGGTAGATAGATAGATGATAGCTAGCTGGCTGGCTAGCTAGACAGATTCTAGATGAGTATACATGGGGTTATTTGGTGCCTTTAAGTTGTTTTTGACTCATAGCAATGCAATTCACGTGACAGAGTAAAACCATCCCATAGGGATTTCTTACCTGTAATCTTTATGGAAACAGATCATCAGGTCTTTGTCCCTTGGAATCACTGGCTTGGTTTGAACTGCAAACTTTTCAGTTAGCAGCTGAGTTTAACTGTTGATGCCGCCAGAGGCCCCTCAGAAGAGGGGGTTAGCAATCTGCTTCAGAAACATTAGATATAGGTGTTCAAAACCCTATGAAGCACAGTTCTATTCTGTTCATGTGAGTCTCCGTAAGTCAGAAGAAACTTTACAGTAACCAGCAACAACGACTTATGCTTGTGGATGTATGTGTGCACATTCATGTATAACATAACTCTTCATTCAACAAAAAGATTCTACTTTACAAAAAGTTTTTGTCCATAACTTACAGAAACAATTTAAAATACAGAACTACACTTTAAGGATTTCAACGTGGTTATATTAAAATCAACAGCTAAAACAAAATGCTATAACAACAACAACAAAAATTATGAATTCAGAATAAGCCACTGAATGACAACAGATGTAAAACATTGATTACAGTTATGTATGAGAGAATTTTCTTGGATAGTGGGCCTTTTCTAATCTTGTTTGTAGCAGTGGGTTCATCACTGCGTATGTTCGGCATCACTCGCTCCACACTAAAAAGTGTGAGCTTTATTCTTTGCAAATTATATTAACTATATCTGATTAAAGAAATGCTGCATTTGAAAAATCAATCAAGTGCCCCTACATAATGCATAAAAAGGAGAAGATGCAATTCCTAAGTAATTATAACTGCAGCATAAAGAAATTTATGCGTACCAGGTCTGTGGAGCATTACTAAAGTACTAGATAAAACTGTATTTATCTTCTTATGTATGATATATCTGTTTGTGCAGAAAATTGCAGGGTAAAAACAGAGATAAAATCAGAGACTGGAAAAATTGTTGGATATAAACTTTCTGAATGCAAGAATAGCAGACACCAATAATAACTAATCTAAAACTATAATTGAAAGAAAAAAGGACAAGAATACTTGAGATGAATAAAAACCAGAATGAGATGGTGAATTTTTCCCTTTCATGTGTCAAAATTTGTTATAATTAAAACAGTGAGATATTGGGACAGTACAGACAAGTACATGGATGAAACTTTATAAATCATCCAGAAATATTTCCACACTTAGACAGCACTTTGCATTTGAGCACCAAAACCATAACCAAACCCACTGCTGTTGAATCGATTCCGACTCATAGCTACCCTACAGGACAGAGTAGAACTGCTCCATAGCCTTTCCAAAGAGCACCTGGGGGCTTTTCACTGCCAATCTTTATGGTTAACAGCCATAGCACTTAACTGATACTCCAATAGGTTTTCCATCCAATGTATACCCAAACTCAACCAAACCCACTGCCGTTGAGTAGATTCCAACTCACAGTGACCCAACAGGAGAGAGCAGAACTACACCATCGAATTTCCAAGGAGCTCCTGGCAGATTCAAACTGCTGAACTTCTGGTTAACAGATGTAGCATTCAACCACGAAGCCACCAATGTTTTCCTGTGTATACAGCCAAATAAATACAGGAAAGGTGTAAGAAATAAAAAGCCTAAACTAAATTTTCCCAATTCAGTTACCTTTATAGAGCAGAACAGATACCGGATTTGGGGAAGTTAACAGCAGTGTTTCAAACCATTCCATTTTTTTAAAAAAAAGTCTTAAGCAACTAGCAGCAAACTATTAACAATTATGAAATTTCAGGAGTGACAAAATAAGTAACACTCTGTGGTAATCTATAGGGTTTTCTACTCTCTTAATTTGAAGATGTGATCAGGAGAACACAACCACTCAAAGAGAACATTGTGTTTGGTAGAGGGTCAGCTTAAACAATGGAAACTCCTAATGCGAGGAATTGACACAGTGGATGTAAACAAGCCATAAATCAAACTCAACTAGTAATTCTATAGGAAATGATAGAACTTCCCCTAGGGTTTCTAAGGCAGTAAGTCTTTATGGAAGCAGTCTGCCTCATCTCTCTCCCACAGAGAAGCTCAAGGATTTGAACCTTTGATCTTTGGGTTAGGTGCAGAATACCTTAACTAATGTGCAGTCTTTGGATGCAATAGTAGTCTCGAATGTACCAAGAATTACAGAGATGGTGCATGCCCACTTATGCATAACAGTAGCCACCATGAGTGGGAACCAACTCAAAGTAGCAACATATTTAATAGTTACACAATCACATGGACTTTTCTGTATATATGAAATAATTCTCAGTGAAGAAAAAAGTGTAAGAATATGCAGATTGTTGCATTAGAAAACATTTGAGAAACTGAGTAAAGTAGAATAATTTTTACAGCTATGGAAGATTTTGAGTTAGGGATTAGTTTATTATATTTTTCTTTGCTTTGCTTTAAAGATGGACACTATTAGAACATATGTGAATGCTGATTAGAATGATTTGGTAAAAGACAACAAAGCATCTTCTGGTACAAGATACAAGAAACTTGATTACAAACGAATGATTCCACACAGCAGGTCTTTGATAGAAGGAGGCTCTCCTCTTATTGGGCATCTAAAGATTCTAAATAAAGAGAGGGAAATAGTCCTGGGAGATGCAAATGGTTAGTGTGCTCACATTCTGAAAGAAAACTTAGAGATTCCAGTCTACCCAGAGGCACTTATGAAGAAATGCAATTGATTTCCCAAATTCAGCCACTGAAAACCAGATAGAGCATAAATCTGTTATGACACACATGCAGTTGTCATGACTCAACTGATTCACAGCTGTATGTGTTGCACACATGGTGGTCAGAAGACCTTGGCTTACACTTTCTGTTTTACTGTGAAGAAAAGGTAGAACCTTCAGAAGAAAGTGGTACAGAATACCTTGGTAAAATTAAAGTCACTGAAGATAATGAGAGCATACATTTACTGAAAGAACTTTTGTACGCTTGCCAGACAATTCTTAGTGGAGACCTTAACTATATATTTACAGTGCTACCCTCATAGCATTTTTTCTTTCTTTCTTTCTTTCTTTTTTTTTTTTATTTCTGTGAGAACACTAGGCATATAGGCAGGAAAAAGACCAGGGAATGAAAATGTCTGCCAATGATTCTAGTGTTGTTATACTTCTTAGTAAGGACACTTTGCTGTAAATGTTTTCATATATATATGTATATGTATACATAAAATGTTCTTTAAGGTAACATATGCACTTCCTTTAAAATTAAAATGCATGTATATTGGATTTTGAACACCTTCCCCTGCTGAAATCCATTTTTTTATATGCATGACTAGTTTATTTAGCACAATATTTCTACTTATCCTTTTGTGACTGTGTTTATCTTAATCTTGTGGATTTAGATGTTAGACTAATTAATTTGCTTTTGCACTGCCACCACTTTAGTGGATGATTATTTGCAATTACAGTGGATTAAGCAAAGAGAAGAGCTCTACTAAATAATATGTTTACCTGTGTTTCAGGCTACATTTTTTTAGTATAATGTGCAGGAAAGTTTTTCTGTACTTGCAGAAGCAATATATTCTCAGCAGGGCTTTGTGGCAGCTGAGCAAATATAACTTTATTCTTTAATGAGACATATTAACATGTATTTATTCTTGTTCATGATAAGTTAGTGGCTTAAAAAAATCTCATAAAAATAAAAAAAAGTAAATTCTAGTCGGTAGCAATGCTGTTTGAAGAGTTTGCATTGCAAATGGAAGCCTTAGATGACACAGGCTAAAATGTACTTTTGCCAGATTATTCTAAACCACTGTCCAAGATCAGTGTGTCCCCATTTTCCTTCAGTCACTGTGTACCAAGAACATGTCGGTTTCTCCCTTATAAAGCCCAGTTTTCTAATTTATAAAGTTGAGTGGGAGTATCTGGGTAGTGAAAAAGAGTTAACTCTCTGTATAGCTGAGTGGGAGTCTGAGGGCTATACAAACAGGGTATGCACTGGGATGCTAATTGAAAGTTGGTAATTCAAGTCCACCAGAGTTTCCTCAGGAGAAAAACCCAGGGGACCAACTTTGTAAAAAACAAAAAAAACAGCCACTGGAAGGTTTCCATGAGTTGGAGACGTCTTGACAGCAAAAAATTAGTGATTATAGGGGTGTGAACAAACTCTTGAAGACTATCGGATTGATGGCTAAATAGGAGTAAAATAATTGTTACACATGAAATATTTTAAAAGGAGACCTTGTTAAATGGTGGAGACATTTTGATTATAATTATTGAATATGTGAAATAGTAGACATTATAGTAATAAGAGCAAAGATAAGTTCTCTTGTGCAGTCTAAAAGTCTCTCCATACTTTTAAATATATGTGATCATAGAAGATTGTGAGGAGCAAAGTAAAATTTAAAAGTAGTGAATTTTGAGTGATGGAGGTACTGACCATTTTTATTTTCTTTATCATACTTTTTCTTAATTTTCTACTGTTAATATGTGATACTGTTATAGGCAGAAAAAGAACTGTCAAAAGTAAAGGAAAAAAAATTCACAGCTTTGTGTTAAAGGGACTTGTAAGACTGGATTATCATCATACATACGACTTGAGATAAAGTTGGACAAGTCAATTAATTTTAATGTAAGCAGCATTTGAGTATATTGTCTACTTGCAATGGCTGGCAACTCATAATAAAGATATGAATGAAGCTACCCCAAGCAGCCCAAAAGTACACATCAGGGTTCCCTTTGTTTCTGAAGCATTTCCATTTACTTAGGCATTGTATTCATGGTAAAAACAAATTATCAAAGTATTATACTAGCCACAAAAATACAAATGTCTGCAATGTACTGGATGCCTACTAGAAGATACCACATTCAGCTCAGAAATAATTTTTTTCCAGAGGAATTTCAAGGCTGTGATCCCAGACTGATCAACAAAGATTCTCATTCCATTGCAAAGGAAGTGCATGTAAGAGATTACAAGTGCTGAGCTCATGAAAATTTTAACAAATCCGTAAGGGTACTCATATACTTGTTGGCAATTACTCATTATCAAACACTGGAAAAATGAACACATATTTACTGGCCTAGGAAATACGTTTTTTGTTTGTTTTTGTTTTCAATAATTTTAGACCAAAAAAGTCACATATAAGAGACCAGAAAGTTCACCCACATGCTTTACCCATCATCCCCTAATGTTACTAACATATATCATAAGCAAGTACAGTTATCAAAACCAGGATAATAACATCTTATTATCCCTTTTTTTCTTAGTGAAACAGCGTTTTTAAAAGTGTTCCCAATTTGTGCTATCCAGGGGACTGTTTCAAAGAAAAAATAATGAATTTCTGATTACAGTCAAAGCTCAGTACCTCCTTCAGTGTATAATGATGGCCTTATCTTTGAGGGACAGCTAATCCTGCCCTGTTTGATGAATCCTCCTCATTTTAGGTAATTCCATTCTCTGAAATAAGAAATCTCACTTTATTTATTCTCAATATGTGTACTTGTTTGCTGAGGAAGCTTAGTGGTTTAACAGTTAAGCACTAGACTGCTAACCAGAAGCTTTACACTTCAAGTCCACCAAGTGGTTCAGCAGGAGAAAAACATGGCAATCTCCTCCTGCAAAGATTACAATCCCAGAAACCCTATGGGGCATTTATACTCTGTCACATGGAGTCGCTATGAATTGTAATCAACTTGGGGACATCTAATAACAGTTTATTTGATTAAAGCTAAATACAGAGAAAACAGTTTCAGAATTGTTTACCCTTACCACAGTAAAGGAAACTCTGGCTGTTTTGTGCTTAAGTGCTATGACTGCTAACCAGAAGGTTGACAGTTCAAATCTACCAGGTGGTCCTTGGAAACTATGGGCAGTTCTACTTTGTCTGTGGGGTCACTATAGGTCAGAATTGACTCTACGGCAGTGGGTCCTTTGGGGTTACCACTACAGAAAGCAAATCTAACATCTACAGTTCACTGTGTACTTCTAGTTCATTTTTTAATGCATACTTACTTGTTTGAAAAAAATTCACACATCTTAATTAAATGCACAATGTCTTAACATTTCAGAAATGCACAGACTTAAAGCTTTCATAAACCTTTTAAGACACAGAATAGTTTCTCCCAGAATTTCCCTCAATCAACGTTGCCGTCAATTCTCTTACTGCAACCAGGATCAATCAATCCTCTGAAGGACGGGATTTGAAATCTTTGGTTAAAACTGTAAATTTTTTTGTCTTTCTTTAATTCTGTCAGTTTTGCTGCAATTATTTGGAAGTTCTGCTGTTAGATGAGTGCACATTTGGGACCGATGCATCTTCCTGATCAATCCTTTCTGACCCTGCAGAATGTTCCTATGTAAACATTACTCATATACTCCTCCCTTGAAGTCTATTTTGTTTGATGTAAGTATATCTATCTCAGCTTCCGTGCTTACATATGGTATGGAATGTGTTTTCCATCTTTTTATTTTACTGTGAACTTTTACATTTGAACAGTGCTTCTAGAAGACAGGCTGTCATAGATCTGTTTATCTAATTTAACACCCTCTAAATTCAAATGGAGTGTTTAATCTAGTTATGTTTAATTTATTGATGTGTTTAGATTTATGCTTATTATTTTGCTATTTCTGTGAGTATAGCTGCTTCTTTTTTCCTCTATTCCTCTTTTTTCTGCTTTTTCCCGGGTTAATCATGTATTTTTATAGTATTGTAATCTTTCTTTTTTTTTCTGTTTAACATTTATAATTCATATATAGGAATACACACTCTTACGTGTATATTTTTAAGTTTTTTTTCAAATTTATTCTTATTGGGCTGAAATTTATCTGACACAAAACCGTTTGATTCAAAATAAACAATTCAAAGTATGATATTGTGCAACCACCACTTCTGTTTAATTCCAAAACTTTTTCATCACCCTTAGGAAAGTCCCATCTGCATGAAGCAGTTGTTGTCTGTTCTCCCTCCCTCCCCACTTCTTACCCCTGGAAACCACCAATCTTCAATTTGTCTTCATGGATTTACCTATTCTGAGTATTTCATATAGAAGAAATAATAAAATATTTTTATGTCTGGTTTCTCAAATTTTACAAAATGTTTTGGGGGTTTATCTGTATCACAATATTCCTTTTTGTGGCCAAATAGCATTCCATTGTATGGATAGTCAACATCTTTTGTTTACCAAGTTCATAAGTCGATTGAAGTTTTTTTGGCTTATTGACTCTCATGAATAATGCTGCTCTGAATATTTGTGTACAAGTTTTTATGTGGATATGTGGTTTAATCTGCTGACTCATATGGTAATGCTCTGGTTAACATATTGAGGATCCTTCAAACTATTTTCCATAATGACTAAACAATTTTACATTCCTGTCAACAATGCATTAAGGTTCCACTTCTTGTTATTTTGTTTTGTTCACATCATTGTTATTACTTTAACCATCTATAAGTTGTATTTCCCTGTGGACTCATTTATATTTATCTAATGTTGCAAAAGACCTCTTTAAGCATTACAAAGCAAAGGTGTCACTTTGAGGACTAAGATACATCTGATCCAAGTCATCCTTGCTTAAAACAAAGAGGACTTGAATCACTTACTGATGAAGATCAAAGACTACAGCCTTTAGTAGGTATTACACCTTAACATAACAAGAATAAAAATCCTAACTACTGAACCAGGAAGCAACATTGTGATAAAGAGAGAAAATACTGACCTTGTGCAGAATTTCATTTTACTTGGATCTGTAGTCAACACCCATGAAAGGATATCAAACAACACACTGTGTTGGGCAAATCTGCTGCAAAAGATCTCGTTACAGTCTTGAAAATGAAATATACCACTTTGAGGGCTAACATGAACCTGGCTCAAGCCATAGCATTTTCAGTCACCTTATATCCATACAAAAGCTGGACAATGGTGAAAGAAGACTGAAGAACTGATTTTTTTGAATTAGGGAGTTGGCAAAGAATACTGAATATTCCAGTATTGGAAAAAGTACAATCAGAGTGCTCCTTGGAAGCCATAATGTGAGATTTTGTCTCATGTATTTTAGACATGCTATCAGAGAAGACCAGTTCTTAGATAAAGGCATCAGGCTTGGTAAGGTAGAGGGTCAGCAAAAAGAGGAATATCCTCTATGAGCTGGATTGACACAGAGGCTGAAACAAAGAGCTCACACATAGTGGAGATGACTGAGAATAATGCAGAACTGGGTAGAGTTTTGTTTTATTGTATATAGTGTGACTATGAATCAAAACCTATTCCACAGCATTTAGTAATGACTAATGTTGTGGAAACTCTTTTATATATACCTATATGTATGTATATACAGACACACATATATATGTATATACACACATATGTATACTTGCTGTCTATTGGGTATCTTCTTTGGTTAAATGTCTGCAAATTTAATTACTCTCTTTGTTGTTCTAACAATTTTAATACATATGTATTATACATACACATACACACACAATACGAAAATTAAGTTCACAAACTCACCCTAGAAAAAGTGCTACATACTTCATCGCTGAATATCACCATGATTACCCTCAAAGTACTCCCCTTGGGAAGCTACGCACAGATCTAGATGCCTAGTCTGCTCTTCAAAGTAACTTTGGAACTCTTTTTCTGGAATGGCTATCTGAGCTGTCATCATATTACCCTTGATGTCCTGAATGTCATCAAAATGTCTTCCTTTCCATATGTCCTTTATCTTTGGGAAAAGAAAAAAACTATTGTGAGCTGGATCACGTGAGTAAGGGAGGGTGTTACAACACAGTTATTTGTTTACTGGCTAAAAACTCCCTCACAGATAATTATACAATTCATTTCATGAACTTGCCACCATGTCATTGTGTGCAATGGCCGTTCCAGAAAGAGTTCCAAAATTGCTTTGAAGGGTAGACTAGGTGCTGGTGTCAGTGCGCAGCCTCCCAAGGGGAGTTTTTTGAAGGTGACTGTAATGATATTCAGCAATGATGTATGTAGCACTTAGAACAATTAAGTTTGTAGGCTTAATTGCCAGACCTTGTGTGTGTGTGTGTGTGTGTATGTATACAGGCTTGCTATCTGTCAAAACTGACTCAGTGGCATGCAATAACAACATATTCTGAATGGTAGTTTTGTAGACAACTGAATTTGTAAATCTGAGGAATCAGCTATCTTAAAGGAGACATAGCAGCACAGTGGATAAGAGCTACAACTGCTGACCAGAGGTCAGCAATTCAAATCCACCAACCTCTCTTTGGAAACCTATAGGGCAGTTCTACATAAAGGAAATGTTCTTCATTATACTTTGGTGAGTAGAGTTTGAAGTATCCCAGATATCTACTCATAGACTTTTAAGACTCCTGTTTATGTGTACGCTCTTCTCTGAATGACTGGTAGAATTCTGCAGTGAAGCTACCTGGGCCAGGATGTTTTGGTTGGGAGGTTTTTTTTTCTTTACCTTCTCAGTCTCTTCTTTTGTTATGTTCAGATTTTTATCAGCATTTTGTGTTAGTTTGGGTAGGCAGTGTGTTTCTAGCAATTTGTCCATTTCCTCAAGGTTTTCAAATTTGTTGGAGTATCTTTTTTAAAAAAAATTTTTATTGTGATTAAGTGAAAGTTTACAATCCAAGTCAATTTGCCATATAAAAATCTCAAAAAAAATGCCTCTATGCAACTCTATCTGCTCTCCTTACCCTGTAACAGCACACTCCTCCTCTCCACCTCGTGCTTCCGGTATCTGCTCAGTCAACACCTGTCCCCTCCTCTCCACACTCACCTCTCCCTTCTAGAGAGTAACTAGTTGGAAATCTTCATATACATATTAAGCCAAGAAGTACACATATCACCTGCATCACTCCATGTTCCATAGTCCAGTCCAGTGGTTGCCTGAAGTGTTGACTTCAGCACTGTTTTCAGCTCTAGGTTAGAAGCATGTTCAGGGGTCACATTCTCAGGACACCAACCAGAACGTTGGATCATCAAGTCTAGTCTTCTAATAGAGTTCTAGATCTGCTCTTCCCTTTATCTGACACTTTGTAAGGGACTCTACATTGTATTCTTCTGTCAGCCATCTCTGGTGGTAGCTGGGCACCATCTAATTCTTCTGGTCTGTGGCTGATGTTTTCTCCCAGCAGTATGGACTCTTCCGTCTCCTGTTCTCATATTTTCCTCATGTCTTAGGTGTTCTTTATCTTCATCTACTCCAGGTGGTTTGGGACAAATTGGTGTTCATTAGATGGCAGCTTACTGGCTTTTAAGACCCCAGACAGCATTCATTAATATGGGATGTAGAATATTTCTTAGAAAACAATTTGATTATTTTAATTGAACTTGATGTCCACTGAAGCCATGATCTCCAAAACCATGTCTCTGCTACACTGTCCTTTACAATGTTGGATTGTATTTAGAAAACCTTTTAGCTTATGATACAGCCCAGTTGTGCTGACCTGCCTTCTGCTGCGTGTTGTCACTCCTTTCACCTAACACAATTCCTGCAGATTTTGTAATCTATGAATAATCCTCTTCGTCCCTCCTCACCCTTGTAGCCATCAAGGATTATTTTCTTCTGTGTATAAGCTTTTTCTTAAGTCCTCATAATACTGGTCTCATACAATATTTGTCCTTTTGCAGTTGACTGGCTTTACTCAGCATAATTTAATTGGAACCAGTTGATTCCAGGTTATGTTTCCTAAAATAATCATTGTTCTTTATCATTGTATAGTGTTCCATTGTGTAAATATATCATAGTTTGTTTATCCATTCATCTGTTGATGGGTACTTAGGTTGAGTCCATCTTTTTGCTATTGTGGACAGTGCTGCAATGAACATTTATGTGCATATATCTGCTTGTATGGCAGACAGCCTTTATTTCTCTAGGATATATTCCAACAGTGGAATGGCTGGATCATATGGGATTTCTATGCTTAGCCTTTTAAAAAAGCACCAAATTGCTTTCCAAAGAGGTTGTGCCATTTTCCATTCCCACCAGCAACGCAAAAGAGTTCAAATATCACCACAGCACACCCTTCCTGCCCCCAGTATTTTTTTGGATTAGTGTCTGCCTTGTTGGGTTGAGATGATATTTCACTGTAGTTTTGATTTGGAAGTTTCTAGTGGCTAATAATCATGGAAATTTTCTTATGTGTCTTTTGGCTGCCTCGATGTCTTCATTGAAGAAGCGTCTGTCCATATGCTTTTCCCTTTGTATAATTAGGTTATCTGTCTTTACCTTGCTGAGATTTGGCAGTACTTTGTAGATTATGGAGACTAGACATCAATCAGATTTTTGATTGCCAAATTTTCTTTTCACAGTCTGTAGGCAGTCTTCTTGTTCTCTTCTTTAAATCTTTGGATGAACATAAGAGTTTGATTTTTTCTGGTTCCCGTTGATCTATTTTCTCTTCTGGTTTTTGTTTATTTTTAGTAATAATTTGTAGTCTGTTTAAACTGTGTGTTAGATCTCCCAGTGTACCTTTTTTTTTTCTTCTGTCTTTGATCCATTTTCAATTAGTTTTTATGTAAGGTGTGAAACATGAATCCTGTTTCAGTTTTTTGCAGATGGATATCCAGTTTTACCATCACCATTTGTTAAAGAGACTGTTTTTCCTACATTTCACAGACTTTGAACCTTTGTCAAAAATCAGCTGCTTGTGGGAGGCCAGTGTTTTTGACAGTGTAAAAGTTTTTAAGATCCAGTAGTGTGAGGATTCCCAATTTGTTCTTTTTCTCCAGTAATGCTTTACTTATTCAGAGCTTCTTCTCTTTCCAAACAAAGTTGGTAATGCTTTTCTTCATCTTATTAAAAAACAATATTGGAATTTATACTGGGATTGTATTGTATGTATAGATTGCTTTTGGTAGAATAGAATTTTTCAGAATGTCAATTCTATCTATCCATGAGCAAGGTAGGTTTCTCCACTTATGTAAGTCTCTTTTGTTTTCTCACAGTAGGGTGTGTTCTGCTTTGCATCCTTGGATATACATCTGGTGTTACTGATTTTCTAACTGAAGAACTTCCAGTAGTGTTTCTTGTAACTTTGGTTTGGTTACTGTAAAGTCTCTAAGCTTCTATTTATCTGAGAATGTCTTAATTTCACCATCATATTTGAAAGACAGTTTTGCAGGATATATAATTCTTGGTTGGAAGTTTTTTTTTTTTTTTTTTTTTTTCCTTTAAGTCTTTGTACGTGTCTCTCCATTGTCTTCTTGCCAACAAGGTTTTGGCTGAAAAGTTGGAGGACATTCTACAAGACTTCCCTTTGCACATTAGTTTTTGTTTAAGTCTAACTGCCTGTAAGAGCCTCTCCTTATGTTTCATGTTGTTGAGCTTGATGACAATATATCTTGGTGTCTTTCTTTTGGGGCCTATCTTCTGTGGAGTTTGATGAGCATCTGGAATATCTGTCTTCTCTTCTTTCATGATGTCAGGGAAGTTTTCAGTCAGCAACTCTTCAACAATTCTCTCTGTATTTTCGGCTATCCCTCCCTGTTGTAGAAGTCCAATTATTTGTAGGTTGTTCCTCTTGGTATAGTCCCACATGATTCTTAATGCTTCATTTGCATTGATTCTTTTGTCTAATTTCTCCTTACAAATGCTGCTATCAGTTGTTTTATCTTCAATTTCATATAGTTCTGCATTTCTTTTCCTTAATTCTTCTCTTTTGGCTTTCATTTGAATTGTCCAACTCTAATTTTATTATTGATTTGCTGAATTTCAGATTGTTGATGTTCTAGCAGTTCATATAGCTTGTTTAATTTTTCATTTTTTTCCTGCTTCACTTTGTTTAATCTCCATCTTAATAATCAGAGGTTCTCTATACCTAATTCTTTGTATTCTTCCTCCAATAATTTCAGGAAGGCTTCTTTGTCTGAGAAGTTTTTCTGATTCTTTATTTTTGGAGCTTTCCAGAGCCATGGTGGTCTACTTTTTTAAATGGCTAGATACTGATTGTTGTCTTCATACCATCAGAAAGCTGTTCAGCTGCTCCAGTGTTGCACAAACAAAAGCTATGTCATAGTTCTAAGAAGTCATGAGTAAAGGCACTGCTAGACTTGTCTGCCGGTAGCCACTGCATTCTCTAGGTGCAACTACCTGAAATACAGCTTCTCTGGTGAGAGAGATCATCACTGTTTAGCTCAGTGGTGTTTCACAGTTGGGTGACTGGCTTCAGTTGGGCCCTCAGCAGTGTTAGTCCTGCCTCCTGTCTGACAAAAATGGCAACCTACTTGTTCCAACACTCCAAAGTCATGCCAGAAGGCACTATGGTATAACTCAGAGAAGAGGAGAGGACAGGAGAGGATGGGGAGGAGAGGAGAGGGGAGGAGAGGGGAGAGAATGGCACCACCACACTTGGCCACAAGCTACCACTGCATTCTCTAGTTGAGCTTATCTTAAAAACTGCTTTTCTGCTGAATGATATACTGTCCAGCAGTAGCTGGTACCAGCTGGGACTTAAGCAGTGGCAGGACCTGCCTCCTAGCTGACATAGATGGTGATCTACTTGTGGGATCTCTGCAGGGCTGTGTCCACAGATGACATATGGTTCAAAGAGGAGAGGAATAGGGGCACTGCCACACTCAGCGATAAGCCCCACAGTGTTCTCTGGGTACGATTGTCTTAAAAATAGCTTTTCTGCTGAGAGAGGAACTTTCCAGTCAGTCACTGTTGATCAGTGTGGTTGCTGGCCCCAGCCAGGCCATCAGGCATGGCTGACTCTGCCTCTCAGTTGACTAAGGTGGCATCCTCCCTGAATTACCTCTTCTGCCCTGGAGCAGTGGAATCTATGACACTGCTCAGAGAAGAGAATGGGGAAGGGCACTGATACACTTGGCCACTAGTCACATCTGGGTTCTCTAGATACGACTATTTTATGCACAGCCTCTCTGTTACAAAGCACACTGTCTGTTTAGGTGCCGTAATTCAGCATGGCAATCAATCCCTGCCAGATTCTCAGGCTCGGCAGCTCCTGGCCCAGTCTCCCAGTTAGCAAAGATGGCATCCATACCTATAAGCTTCTCAGCTGCTGCACCAGCAGACACAGGAATCTTTGTGCTGCTGTTTCTCTTCCAACAAAGGTAATGTTCTGCTTCCTGTCACCCAGTCCAATCTCACAACCTCTACTTGATCTCGGGCCTGCTAGAATATCCACTCTGCTCTGTTGTTTCTCTAAGCCTTAGTTCTAAGAGGGAATCAAGGGGATGTGTGAGTAGTCCACCCTCTTGGCTCCACACCATTTTTCTTGTTTTGATGTGTAGTATTGTTAGTTTGCTTTGTGGCTACCAGAGTGTTTCCCATCTAATATTTTCAGTTTAAGCCAGACTTTAACATCTTTTTATAGCCTTGACTTCTTCTCCAGCTGAAACATCTATGAATGCATTAATTTAGCCCTTTTGTTAGTATGATGTTGCCATAATTTACTTACTGAGATCTCTGTTTCCCTAAATTTAGTATTTTAGCTTTGATTGAGCTCTATGACTTCCTTTTCCAAGTTAAACTCTGGATTGTATCCTTGAATATATATCTGACATTAATTCTCTAATCAAAGAACTTCCTTCAGTATTTCTTGTAATTTTGGTTTGGTCTCTGCAGATTCTACAATCTTCTGTTTGTTGGGTAGTGAAATACTTACACCATACTATTATATGAGAGACATTATTGCAGGATATGCAATTCCTGGTTGGAAATTTTTTTTCTCTTTCAAGGTTTTGTATGTATCATCTTTTGCCTTCTTGTCAACATTGTTTCAGCTGAAAAAACAGATCTCTGTCTAAAGAACTCTCTTTTGATTTGAACCTAGCTGCAATGAAGAGCCTGTTCCTATCTTTCATTGTTGTTAAGTTTGATTATAGCATGTCTTGGGCATGTCTGGATGTCTTTCTTTTGGGATCTACCTTTAGTGGTTTTGATGAACATCTTGGATAAATATCCCGTCTTTCACGATGTCAGAGAAGTTTTCTGTTAGCAAATCTTCAACAATTCTCTCTGAAGTTTTTGTTACCTCTCCTTGTTGTGATACTCCTATCTTTCATAAATTATTCCTCTTGATAGAATCCCACACGACTCTTAGTGATTCTTCATTTCCCTTATTTTATCTGTTTTTTCCTCATAGATGTTGGTGTCAGTTGCTTTATGTTCAGTCTCACAAATTCTGCATTCTATTGTCTCAATCCTATTCCTTTGACTTTCTGTTTAATTGTCTAACTCTATAATTTTATTGTTAATCTACTGAATTTTAGATTGTTGTTACTCTAGCAATTATTATAGCTCATTTAATTTTTCATTTTATTCTGTTGCACTTTGTCTAATCTCCATTGTGATTTCTTGAAGGCCTTTATAATAACTCTTTTGTATTCTACTTCTGATAATTGCAAGAAGATGTTTTTCTTTATATGGGAAATTTCTGATTCTTTGTTTTGGGAGTTTCCTGAAGCCCTGGTAGTCTACTTATTTAAGTGATTAGAAATTAATTGTTGTTTCTGTTTGTTAGGTTATTGTGATCTAACATTAAAAAAAATAAATAAATAAAAGAAACCCAGTGTCACTGAGTTGATTTTGACAACACAGTGCCCCATAGAGTTTCCAAGGAATGCCTGGTAGATTCAGACTGCTGACTTTTTGGCAGGTATCCATAATACTTAGCCATTATATCATCAGGAATTCTGAATGGACACACATACATATGTATATAGATGTGTGTGTGTGTATATATATATATATGTATATATATATATATACATATATATCTGATTTTAACTGTCCAAGTCATCTAGTCTTTGAGTTAGAGTGATTATTGGAGCCCAAGTAATTCTGATGCCCTATCACCCAACTGGAGTGGTGACTGCACTGAGAAAGGTAGCAGGAATTTCTGTCTCAAGGGAGTCAATGGAACTTTTCATCCTTTCCTTCATTTCCCTCCCCAAGTCCAGCAGAAAAGCTCAGGGCATACATATAGAATGTCCTATTTCTGCCCAAGTAGTTCTCCAGAATTTAGAGTCAGATGTAGAGCAGAGAAGTGCAGGCAAAAAGGTTGAAGATAGGGAAAGAAGTCACTGAGTCATGAAAGTTGGTGAGAGCTTTGTGACACTCCTGTGAATACCTTTTGTGGCTTTGTAGATGCAGCTATCCACAGCTCAGAGGAATGAGCAGAACTTGTCTTCTGTCCCTCTCTTTGTTACCCTCCCTGAGTCAGAGAAAAAAAATTCAGGGCACACACAAAATATTCACCTTCCTTCCTGAGTAGGGCACCAGAATTTAGCTTTCAATGTAGAACAGAGAAAGGAGGATGGAAAGGTTGGGGACAGGGAGATAAATCAGCATGTAGGAAAGGACTGCATCACAAGATTCATGAACACTTAGCTTGAGATGGTTCAGTGGAAGTCTCCTGGGGCTCTGTAGGTGTAGAGGTCTACAGCTCAGAGAGCCAATGGAAAATTTTTCCTACATCTTCCTTTGTTTCCTTCTTTGAGGCTGAAAGGAAAGCTCAGTGTACTTACATAAAATGTCCCACTTCTGGCATGGGTACTGCACCAGAATTTAGCTTCCAATGTAAAGCAGAGAAAGGAGGGGAACAGGCTTAGGTCAGGGAGAGAAATCAGTACGTAGGAAAGGACTGAACCCTGAGGGTTCACTAGCATTTAGCTTCAAATGGTCCAGAAGAAGACTCCTGAGCCTTTGTAGGTGCAGCAGTCAGCATCTCAGAGAAGCCACTGGAACTTTTTTTCTACCCCTCTATTTCAGTCAGTTAGTGCTGCTCTAACAGCAATACCATGAAGTGGATGACTTTAACAAGGGACAGTTTACTGTTACGTAGTCTGTTAGGCTTCAAGTCCTTATTCAGGATGTCTGCTCCAGGGAAAGGTTTTCCCCCTTGTCAGCTCTGGAGGAAAGTCCAGTATTGCATCAGTCTTTGTCCAGGAAGTATCTTGATGCAGGAACCTTGGGTCTCAAGGGCACACTCTTCTCCCTGTGCTGCTTGCTTGATGGCGTGAGGCTCCCCATTCTCTACTTGTTTCCCTTTCCTTTCATCTCTTGTAGGATGAAAGGATTAAGAGTGGGGCAAGCCATACTCGGGGGAAACTCCCTTTACAGTGGAGCAGGGAGCTGATCTTATGAAAGGATTTACAGCTCCATCCTAATCCTTCTATGTACAGCATAGGATAATCACAAAACGAAGGACAATCATAAAATACAGGGAATCATGGTCTGGCCACATGGCTACATATATTTTTGGGGGGACACAAGTTGTTCCATGACACCCTCTCTTTGTTTCCTTCTCCAAGTCTGAGAGAAAGCCTCAAGGCACACAGAAAGCCCAACTTCTGGCCCAAGTAGTGCACCAGAATTTAGATTCCAGTGTGGCTTGGAGAAGGAAGCATGAGGACTACCATTACACTCAGCTGCCAGCTACCACTGCTTTCTACAGGTTTGGCCATCTTCAACTCAGCTTCCCAGTTGAGCAAGAAATACTCCACTCAGGCACCACTGCCCAGTATGGCTGCTGGCACTGGCAGATCTCTCAGGTAGCACAGCTGTCCCAAGCTTAGCTTCTCAGCCAATAAAGGTGATCTTTGTTCCTGTGCTGCTACTGTGTTGCTGTGCCAGGAGAAACAAGCCAATCTGTGGTTGCTGATCCTCTTCTGACACAGGTAGTTGTTCCCCTTCCCATTGTCCATTGCTATCTCACAACTTTCTGCCTATCTTGGGGTTCCTAGAATGTATTTAAAGGCCTTAGTTGTTAGAAAGATCAGAGGAGATGTGTGGCTAGTCCTCCATCTTAGCCCTGTCTTCAAATTTTTTAATTAAAATTGTGTATTTAAATTGTGTTCCCTCCCACTGGATATTTTCTTTTTTAAAAAAAAAATTATGACTGAGTGAAAATACACATTTCCATATAAATTTGCATGCTCACCCATGTGCAGCTTCCACTACTCTCCCTGTTCGGCAGCAGCACACTATTCCTCTTTGCTCCATACATATCTCATCCTCCCAACAGTCTCCTTCCCTCTCCTCTCCACCCACTCCTCTTCTTCCAGTCAGAGGTCAGCAGGATGATATCCTATACATGCATAGAACCATAAAATGCACCCAATATATAGTCAGTCTGCATCACCAAGTCCAATCCCTTGCTGTTCGAAGAGTGGACCTTCATTATGATCCATGGGCAAGGGCAGCATCATGGCTAGGGGCCGTGCTTCCAGGGGAACCCTGAAGCTGCTGAATCATCAGTTTCAGTCTTTTAGTGGAGATCTCAGGGTGCACCCCTTATTATTCTTGTGTTGCCGGTGAGATTCAACTTTGTGAGCTCCATCATGGCTATCACTGGCGGTGGCCAGGCACCATCTGGTTCTTCCAGTCCGAAGTCAATGTAGGCACCCACTCATATGGGTCTCTGTCTTCTGGGTTTTCATTTTGGTCCTCAGTGAACAACTGCTCCTGCTGAGTTGGGACCATTTGCTGTGCTCTCAGATGGCAGATTGGCAGTTTTTAAGACTCCAGCCACCACTCACCAATGTGGGGTGCAGAAAGCCCTCTTAGCAAAATGCTAGTTATGCCAGTTCGTCTCAATTTCACCTAAGAGCATGGTTCCCTGCCCGCCACTCCAGCCACTCTGTCCTTGCATTACTGGGTTAATACGGGAGGAGTACTCAAGTTATATTGAAGTCCACTTAATGTTGTTCTTGTTTCTAATGTGTGCTATCACTGATTTCACTCAAACAAATTTCTACCAAATTTCTAATCTAGGCCCTCCCCCCACTCCCACCCTTGCAGCCGTCAAAGAGTCTTTTCTTCTATACACAAGTCTTTTTTTGAGTTCTTGTCATAGGGGTCTCAGAATTTTTGTCCTTTTGTCTCTGACTACTTTCACTCAACATGTCTTCCAGTTGAAACCAGGTTAGGAGATGTTTCCTGGAATCATCATTGTTCTTTATCATTGCATAGTGCTCCATACAGCATATATACCATAGTTAACCTATCCATTCCTCTGTTGTTGGGCATCTGAGTTGACTCCATCTTTTTGCTATCGTGGACTGTGCTGCGATAAACATTCTTGTGCATGTGCCCATTGATATGAATGGCCTTAATTCTGTAGGATATATTCCAAGTAGTGGAATTCCGGGATCAAATGGCATATCCAGATCCATTTTTTTAAGGAAACGCCAGACTGCCTTCCAAAGAGACTGGACTATTTTGCAACCCCACCAGCAGTGTAGGAGAGTTCCACTTTCTCCACAGCCTCTCCAGCATTTGCTGTTTTGTGTTTTTTGGATCATGGCCAACCTTGCTGGGGTGAGATGGTATCTCATTGTAGTTTTCATTTGGATTTCTTTAATAACTAGAGATCGTGAATATGTCCTCATGTGTTTTTTGGCTGCCTGGATCTCCTCTTTAGAGAAATATCTGTCCATCTCCTTTGCCCATCGCTTAACTGGATGATTTATCTTCTTCTTATTGATATTTTGTAGTTACCTTACAGATTATGGAGATCAGGTGTCGGTCTGACATAAAGTTGCCAAATATTTTATCCCATTCTGTAGGTGGTCTTTTAACTCTTGTTAAAAAGCGAAAGTGTTTGATTCTTAATAGTTTCCACTTATCTATTTTCTCTGCTGATGATGGTTTGTTTGACAAATTTTGAAGTCTATGTTGTGTATGAAACCTTCCATTGTTGTTTCTACTTTTTCTGGATGAGCTATATTGTTTGAGATTTGATATTTAGGTTTTTATCCAGTTTGAGTTGCTTTTGTATAAGGTTTAAGGTATGGATCTTGTTTCAACTTATTACAGATATCCAATTTTGCCAGCACCATTTGTTGAAGAGATTTTTACCCTAGTTTAATATCTTAGGGCCTTTGTTGAATATCAACTGTTCATAGGCAGATGATGTCATCTCTGGGGTCTCAATTCTGTTCCATTGATCAATCTGTCTGTTATTGTACCAGTACCAGGCTGTTTTAACCATTGTGGCAGTGTAACAGGTTCTGAAGTCGAGTAATGAGAGACTTCCCAGTGTGTTCTTCTTCTTTAGTAGTACTTTACTTATCCAAGGTTTCTCCCCTTTCCAAACAAAATTGGTGATTTGTTTCTCCATCTCATTAATAAATGACATTGAAACTTGTATTGGGATTGCATTGCATAAGTAGATTCCTTTGGGTAAAATAGACATTTTCACGATGTTAAGTCTTCCTATCCATGAGCAGGATAGGTTTCTCCATTTATCTAAGTCTCTCTTAGTTTTTTGTAGTAAGGGCTTGTAGTTCTCTTTGTAAAAGTCTGTTATTTCTCTGGTTAGATTAATTCCTAGGTACTTTTTCTTCTTGGGAGCTATAGTAAATGGTACTGATTTGATGATTTCTTCAATAGCAGTCTCACTGTCGGTGTAAAGGAATCCTACTGATTTACTTATGTTTATCACTTGGTTTTGACTTGGCTTGGCTATCTTGTATCCTGAGAACGTATAGATTCTTTGGGATTCTCTGCATATACAATCATATCATCAGCAAACAGGGAGATTTTGACTTCTTCTTTGCCAATGCAGATGCCTTTTATTTTGGATCTTCTCTAATTGGGCTGGTTAGAACTCCTAGTACTATGTTGAATAGGAGAGGTGAGAGTGGGCATCCTTGTCTCATTGCTTTTCTCAAGGGAAACTCCTTCAGTCTCCATTCAGGATGGCGTAGGCAATTGGCTTTGTGTAAATGGCCCTTATTGCATTGAGGAAGTTTTCTTCTATACCTATTTTGCTAAGAGTTTTTAGCATGAATGGGTGTTGGACTTTATCAAATGCCTTTTCTGCATCAATGGACAAAATCAAGTGATTCTTGTCTTTTGTGATATTTATGTGGTTAATCACATTAACTGTTTTTCTGATGTTGAACCAGGCTTGCATCCCTGGTATGAATCTAACTTGGTCAAGATGGATTATTTTTTTAGTATGTTGTTGTATTCTATTGGCAAGAATTTTGTTGAAAATTTTTGTATCTAGATTCATGAGTGATATCGGCCTGTAGTTCTCCTTTTTTATTGGGTCTTTCCTTGGCTTTGATATCAGGGTTACGCTGGCTTCACAGAATGAGTTTGGGAGTACTTCATCCCTTTCCATACTGTGAAATAGTCTCAGTAGTGTTGGCAATAACTCTTCACTAAAAGCTTGGTAGAATTCTGCAGTGAAGACATCTGGGCCTGGGATTTTTTGGGTTGACAGTTTTTTGATGACTTTTTCAATCTCTTCCTTTGTGATGGGTTTATTAAGTTGTTCTGCTTCAACTTGTGATAATTTTGACAGGTGATATGAATCAAGGAATTTGTCCATTTCCTCTAGGTTTTCATATTTGTTAGAGTACAGTCTTTTATAGTATTCTGTTATGACATTTTTAATTTCTGTTGGATCCATTGTGACCACTCCTATCTCATTTCTAATTTGTATTATTTGTTTCCTTTCCTGTTTTTCTTTAGTAAGTTTAGCCAGTGGTTTGTCAATTTTGTTGATCTTTTCAAAAAGCCGCTTTGGGTCTTTTCAATTTTTTCACTTGTTTTTCTATTCTCTAATTCGTTTAGTTCTTCTCTAATCTTTATGATCTGTTTTCTTCTGTTACCTGAGGGGTTTGGTTCCTCTGTTGTTCTCTCTCTACTTATTCAACCTGTAGGGTTAGATTTTCGTTTGGTTTCTTTCTTCCTTCAGGATGCGTGCATTTATGGAGATAAACAGACCTGTGAGCACTACTTTGACTGTATTCCAAAGGTTCTGGTAGGAAGTGTTTTCATTCTCATTGGAATCCATGAATTTCTTTACTTTATCCTTGATTTCTTCTATAACCCATGGGTTTTTGAACAAGGTGTTGTTCAGTTTCCAAGAGTTCCACTTTCTATCTTTTTTCTGCTATTGATTTTGACATTTATGGCTTTATTGCCTGAGAAGATACTTCGCATTAGTTCTGTGGTATGGATTTTGTTGAGAATTGCTTTATGTCCTAATACATGGTCAATTCTGAGGAATGTTCCAAGTGCACTGGAACAGAAGCTGTAGTTGTCTGCTGATGGGTTGAAATTTCTATATATATCGATAAAGTTTAGTTGGTTAATTGTGTCAATGAGGTCTTCTGCATCTTTACTGAGCTTTTTTCTAGATAATCTATCCAGTATTGAGAGTGGAATGTTGAAGTCTCCCACCATTATTGTGGAATGATCTAACTACTTTTTGAGTGCAGTCAATGTTTCTTCGACGTATTTTGGTGCTGTGATGTTAGGTGCATAAATCTTTAATATAGTTTAGTCTTGCTTGTGTACTAAACGTTTCAGCAATAGTTTCCATCAAAATTGATTTTATCTGAGATAAGTATTGCCACGTCTGCTCTTCTTTGTTCATTGTTAACTTTATATATATTCTTCCATCCTTTGATTCTCAGTTTGTACGTATCTTTAGGTCTAAAGTGAGTTTCTTGTAGACAACATATGGATGGGTCTTTTTATCCAAGATGTCACTTGATGTCTCTTTACTGGAGCATTCAGTTCATTCACATTCAATGTAATTATTGATAGATATGTGTTCACTGGTGTCATTTTGATATGTTTACTTGATGTTTTCTCTGTTGTTCTTATTAGTCTCTTCTGGGACATTCTTTTTGGTGAGTTGATTTTTCACCTTTTTCAGAGCTGGTTTTGTAGTTGTTGAGACTCCTGTGTTACATTTCTTGATATGGTATGTTGCATCTTTGTTTTGCTTTATGGCTGACCCTATGATCTCCCTTAATAAACTATATATAAACCCAATTTTAATTACTACCAGTCTTGTCAACTTCCTCTCCATCTGGAAGGGCTATAATGACTGTAGTCCATCCCTCTTTTTCATATGATGGCACCAAAGTTTTCATGATAATCACTGGATTATTTCTTTCAGTATTAAAGCTGTGTTTGAGTTTGGAGACTTGAGGATCAGCAGGTCAGGGAGCAGGAGCAGCAGAGGCTGGCAAACCCAGGGTCGGCAGGTCAGGGAGCAGGACTCTCAAGTGCCGACTGTAAGGACTGATGAGTCCAACAGCTGCTAGTTCAAGTCCCGGAACCAGATGCCAGAAGAAGAGAGCAGGAGCTCCTGGCTACGTCAGCAGACCAGCAGGTGTAGTGAAGGTCGGGAGATGACAGCCGAAGGGCAGGGAGCCACCACAAACCTCACCCTGCCACTTAATACGGCAGCCAAATATGGAGTAGCCAAGTTGACATAATCCTGACCACCATAGTCCACCCCTTGTCAACTTGGCATCTGCGCACATCTCACCTTACCATCCACAGTGTCTTAAGGAGTACAGTTACAAAATCATACTTATGTCTAACATGATATAACTAACACATGCACAACTGAAAATACATTAGCTCATTTATACCTTATGTTTCACAAGTAAACAAAATATCCAATACACACATAAAAAGCAGGAACACTCACAGCAATTACGGTCCTCGTTTCTGCAACTGGTTGCATGGCCGTAACTGATATTTAGAACTACCTTCTTCTACAACCCATTCTGTATTCCCTTTGCCTTCAGTAAGCACCTCAGCTGGTCGTGGTTCCTTGCCTGGTGAGGTGACCCAAACCTTCATTCCTGAAGGCTCTGGGCTATTATCACTCATTTTGGAGTTGGGTTGCTGTAGTTTTCCATTGACCTTAATCACAGGACATGGTAGTACTAGGAGGTGTCCCTTAGGACGTCTCCTGCATTCCAAACATACTCTTCTTTACTTCTGTTATGTAATGTCAATCCTATTTCATCTTCATAGTCAGGATAAATCACACCAGCCAGTATTGTAACTCTCTTCTTTGTCTGTTTCTCCAGAGGTACAAGGAGCCCAAAATGGCCTGGTGGCAATTTTAGCTTCCAGTTCAGTGTCTCCAGGTAGCAGCATTCCTCCCTTCGGAACTGAGACATTTAACCCTGCAGAGCATAAGGTCATCGGGACAGGAAGCAAAAATCTTGCAAGTGGGTCACTAGGGGTAACAGTGAGTGGTGACACTCTCATTTCCACCCCTTGATTCCTGGACCCATGAATCCTGGCGATAGGAGAAACAGCACCGTATATTGGATGCTAGTTTAGAACATACACAGCCTTCTGGAGAACACTTCTCCAACCCTGCAAGGTAGTGCCACCTAGCTGGCAGTGTAATTGTGTCTTCAGGAGACAATTCTATCATTCTATCAAGCCTGCTGCTTCAGGATGATGGGGAACACGGTAAGACCAGAGAATTCCATGAGCATGGGCCCACTGTCACACTTCATTTGCTGTGAAGTGAGTCCCTTGATCAGAGGCAATGCTGTGTGCGAGTCCATCGTGGTGGATGAGGCATTCTGTAAGTCCACGGATGGTATTTTTGGCAGAAGGATGTCATGCTAGGTAGGCAAATCCATATCCAGAGTAAGTATCTATCCCAATAAGGACAAAACGCTTTCCTTTCCATGATGGAAGCATTCCAATGGAATCAACTTGCCACCAGGTTGCTGGCTGGTCACCTCGAGGAACAGTGCCGTATCGAGGATTCAGTGTTGGTCTCTGCTGCTGGCAGATTGAGCACTCAGCAGTGGCTGTAGCCAAGTCAGCCTTGGTGAGCAAGAGTCCATGTTGCTGGGTCCACGCATAACCACTGTTCCTGCCACCATGACCACTTTGTTCATGGGCTCACTGAGCAATGACAGAGGTAGCCAGAGAAAAAGAATGATTGGTTCCCACAGAATGGGTCATCATATCTACTCGATTGTTAAACTCATCCTCTGCTGAGGTCACTCTTTAATGAGCATTTACATGAGACAAAAATATTTTCACTTCTTTGGCCCATTCAGAGAGGTCTATTCACATACCTCTCCCACAAAAATTCAGGCACCTTCCAACTCAGTGAAATTCCTAAGTGTCCAGTGGTGTGGGGCATGTCGCAATATTCTTTCTAATGTGAAAGATAAGTTATTGCACCTGGCTGCTCAGACAACTAAAAAAGAGGCACAGCACCTAGTGGGTCTATTTGGATTTTGGAGGCAACATATTCCTTACCTGGGTGTGCTACTTTGGCCTATTTATCATGTGACTCGAAAGGCTGCTACTTTTGAGTGGGGCCCAGAACAGGAGAAGGCTCTGCAACAGGTTCAGCCTGCTGTGCAGGCTGCTCTGCCACTTGGGCCATACGATCCAGCTGATCCAATGGTGCTTGAGATGTCAGTGGCAGATAGAGATGCTGTTTGGAGTTTTTGGCAGGCCCCTATTGGTGAATCACAGCACAGACCTTTAGGATTTTGGAGCAAAACTCTGCCATCCCCTGCAGATAACTACTCTCCTTTTGAAAAACAACTTTTGGCTTATTACTGGATGTTAGTAGAGACTGAACACTTAACCATGGATCATCAAGTCACCATACATCCTGAGCTGCCTACCATGAACTGGGTATTGTCTGACCCACAGAGTCATAAAGTTGGACGAGCACAGCAACACTCTATCATTAAATGGAAGTGGTAACTACGAGATCGGGCCCATGCAGGACCCGAAAGTACAAGTAAGTTGCATGAGGAAGTGGCCCAAACGCCCATGGTCTCCACTCCTATAACATTATCTCCCATCTCCCAGTTTGTACCTATGGCCTCATGGAGAATTCCTTATGACCAGCTGACCCAGGCAGAGAAAACTCGTGCTTGGTTTACAGATGGTTCTGTGCAACATGCTTGCATCACTTGAAAGTAGACAGCAGCAGCACTACAGACCCTTTCTGGGACCTCCCTCAAAAACAGTGGTGAAAGCAAATCCTCCCAGTGGGCATAACTTTGAGCAGTGCATATGGTTGTTCACTTTGCTTGGAAGGAGAGATGGTCAGATGTGCGGCTGTATACTGATTCATGGGCTGTGGCCAATGGCTTGGCCAGTTTGTCAGGGACTTGGAAGGAACATGATTGGAAGATTGGAGACAAGGATTTATGGGGGGGGAGGTATGTGGATAGACGTCTCTGAATGGGCCAAAGAAGTGAAAATATTTGTGTCTCATGTGAATGCTCATCAAAGAGTGACCTCAGCAGACGATGAGTTTAATAATCGAGTGGATAGGATGACCCATTCTGTGGGAACCAATTATTCTTTCTCTCTGGCTACCTCTGTCATTGCTCAGTGGGCCCATTAACAAAGTAGAATTTTGAATGATGTGTCGTTCTAAAATATAAAGTTAGCGGTTTTGTTCTTCTAAGCCAAACCAAGAACTTCTTTCAGTATTTCTTGTAGTTTTGATTTGGTTTTTACAGTCTCTGAGTTTCTGTTTATCTGGTAATGTCTTGATTTCATTTTCATATTTGAAAGATAGTTTAGCAGGATATATAATTCTTGGTTGAAAGTTCTTCTCCTTCAAGGCTTTGAATGTGTCATGCCACTGTCTCTATGCCAGCATGGTTTCTGCTGAGAAGTCTGACAAAAGCCTACAGGGTTTCCCACTGAATGTTAGCTTTGCTTTGAGTCTTGCTGCCTTTAAGAGTTGCTGCTTATGTTTCATTTTGTTAAGCTTGACTATAATATTTCTTGGAGTCTTTCTTTTGAGATCTATACTGGGTGGCGTATGATATGCATCTGGGATATCTATATTCTTTTTCTTCATGATTTTTGGGAAGTTTTCTGTCAGCAGCTCAGCAGCAATACTCTTTGTGTTCTCAGGTGTTTCAACCTGTTCAGAGGCTCCAATTAATCAAAGATTGTGCCTCTTAATAGAGTCCCACATGCTTCTTAATGCTTCTTCATTTTTTTTGTTTCTTTTGTCTGATTTGTCACCATAGATGTTGGCATTAGTAGCTTTGTCTTCCAAGTCAGAAATTCTTTTTTCCATTTGTTGCATTCTGTTTTCTTGGCTTTTAATGGAAGTTTCTATGTCTTTGATTTTGTTCTTGACCTGTTGGATTTCAGAATACTGGTGTTCCATCAGATCAGACAGCTTGCTTAATTTTTCATTTTATTGTGCTGCATTTTGTATAAGGTCTAGAAGGGCTCTGTATATATTCATTTTGTATTCATCTTCCAATGATTTCAGCAAAGTTTCTTCATTTGGAAAGCTCCTTGGTTGTTTTCTTTGGGAGACTTCTGAATCCACGGGTGATTTCTTGTTTTCCACAAGTGTCTATTGTTTTTTGGTTCACATATGAGTAAGTAGAGACTGGGAGAGATACTGTGAGGATGTACCACAGATGTTTCTCTAGGCTGTCTTAAAATGTAAAACAAAAGTATCTGACCACTTTCCAAGTCAGTCAGGTTTTCAGATGTAGAGATCCCTCTTCCCAACTGGCAAAGTAAGCACCTTTATATCCAACCCCAGAAGACATGAACTAGTTCAAAATACAGCAGTGCTACTGCCTTGTTGGCTTCTGCTGACAGGGCCCAGCCTTAGATGACACTGTGTAAACTACTGCTTTTCTGGTAGAAAAGTGTTATCCTGTGGGAAGGGTCTGGCTCCTAAGTTAAGAATTGGGTCCAGCTGTGGCCACCGTATTTAAGATGGCGCCCACTACACCGTCAGCAGATAAAGGGGCTACAGGTACCGAGACCTAGTGAGTCCTCAGCCTCTGTTATCGAGCCCCCACTATACTGACGCTGTTCAAATTACTGCTTTTCTGTCAGAAAAGCGCTGTTCTGTTTGCAGGCACTGGTTCCCCGTCTAAGAATTAGGTCCCGCTAAAATCTCTGTATCCAACATGGCGTCCCACCCATAGGCCCCACGGTTCCATACAAACCACGCTATGGCAGAGATAAAAAGAGAGGCCCAAGTTGGCTAGGTTACAGAGTCCTAAGCCTGGTTCTCAAAATATGGCAATTTCACCTGCATATCCCACCAGCAGTGCATCTGAGACTAGCCACTAGGCAAGACCCAGCTCCTCCCACCAGCCAAGACAGAGAAAAAAAAGTCGCAATGGTGCATTTCCTTCAGTCTGTGAGAGCTAGGGCTAGCCAGGAGCGGGAGTCAGCAAAAGAGAGGTGATTTTTTGTTCAGTGGTATGAAGTCCAAATTAACAGACCTGTGTCATGTTCTGGGGCTCACTAGGTGACCAGAAGGCTCTGTTTGATTACCAGTTCAGATCTAGGTTTCCAGAGGGATGTAAGGAGATGTGTGCTTAGTCTGCCATCTTGACTCTGCCCCCTGGATATTTTCTTAAGAAACCCAAGAATCTGTTTAGTTCAGGCTCTAACAGAACATTCACAGGTATCTTTCCTAATGAAACTTCCAGAGCATGTGACAAGCTGCAGACACCTGTGCAGTCTAGGACTGTAAAGATAATTGAACTGAGGAGAATTCAAAAAATAAGTTCACAGTCTCAAATTTTAAGGAAAATGTTCTTAAAGAGTAGGTATAAGCCATGTAAGAATTAAAGTGTAGTCTTCTACAGTAAGATTTACTTTCTTATTAGATTTTTATTATGGGTCTCTGGGTGGAGCAAACAGTTAAGCAACCAACTACCAGCCAACATTTGGCAGTTTGAATCCACCTGGAGAAACCTCGCAAATAAGCTTCATACCTGCTTCCAAATGGTCACAGCCTTAACAACTCTACAGAGTGGTTCTACTTTGCACACATGAACTGGAATCAACTTGAGGACAACTGGCAATAACAAAATATCATAATGTTCAATAATTTTTAAACCAACAATTAAATATGAGATTGTTGATACATGACTTCAGTTTTAATGTAGTTCCCTTTGCAAAATAAGTGCATCACACTTTTAAATACATTCACTTTTTTATATTAGAGAAGCATAGTGTACTTTCCTGTTAGAGGCTACTTTTGTGACTATCTACTGGCTGTATAGTGCTATGTTGGAGATTTAGAAAAATGAATGGTACTTTAATGGGCATTAAGTATTTCACATGTATGTAGCATAAATCCACAAATACAGATACAGATTACACTTCAAGGAATTAGCTTTTATCCCTTAAAATTGAATAAAGAGTAAGTGGACAGCCCTTAGAAACACTTTCAGTATAAAGTAACATACAACTACCATGGTGCCAAATGATAAGAACTATGATTTCAGCCAAAAAAATGTTTATAAATAGATGCAATTCATTTTGATTTAATGAATATTTTGTCAGGTCTGTTAATGGCAGAAAGTTTCAAAAAGTTAGAAAGTAAAGGAGATAGATAACCACTGTGAATTACTGTTGTATTCTCTGATTTCTTCAACAAATATATGTTAGTTACATCATATTTTGTTTTTTGGTGCCTACCAATAGTTTCAACTCATAACAGTACTTTTATACACTAGGGGGGGAAAAAAAAACATCAGTCCTGTGTTGTCCTCACATTTGTTCTTATACCTGAGCCTCACATTTGTTGTATCCACTGTATCTATCCATCACAGACACAGTCCTTCTTTTCTCTGACCCTTTGCTTTATCAAATATGATGTTCTTCTCTATGGATTGTCCCTTCTGATAATATGTCCAAAGTACTTTACTTGAAATCCCACCATCCTTACCTTTAACGAATGTTCTGGCTGTACTTCTTCCAAGACAGACCTGTTTGTAGAGAGTATATTCAATATCCTTCACGAACATCGTAATTCAAAGACATCAGTTTCTTCTTTGGTCTTCCTTGTCAGTTAATGCACATATATACGAGGCAATTGGAAACATTATGACATGGATCAGATATGCCTTCATCCTCAAAGTGACACCTTTGCTTTTTAAAACCTGAAAGACAACTTTTAAAGCAGATTTGCCAGGTGCAATATGATTTTCAATTTCTTCACTGCTGCTTCCACAGGTATTGACTGCAGTTTGAAGTAAAAGGAAATCCATGACAACTTCAAGCTTTTCTCTGCTTATCATAATGATACTTACTTGTCAGGTTGTGAGGACTTTTTCCTTCTTTATGTTGAAATGCAATTTATACTGAAAAGTGTGATCTTTGATCTTTATCAGCAATGTTATCCATAATGTGTTATGATCCACAGAGTCACATACCTTTCCACAGCCAATGAAACACAGATAAACTTCTTTCTGGTATTCTTTGCTTTCATCCAGTGGCTATCTGAAAGCAGCAATGATACCCTGCCATTGGTGTTATTTTCAGAATGGCTTAAATTTCCTGTAGTTCTCTGTCAATATACTCACACAATTGCTTTTGAATGATTTTCTAGCAGAATTTTACTCAGTTACAATACTAATCATACTGTCCAATGAGTTTCACATTCTGCTGGATCAGCTTTCTTGAGTTTTGCACAGATGTGGATCTCTTCTGGTTGGTTACCCATGTAACTGTATTCCAAATTACTTAGCATGTATTAATGAGCCATTCCATAGTTTCCTACATTTGTTGAAGCATCCTAGTTGGTATTCTGTAAGTTCCTGGGACCTTGTTTTTCACCAATGCCTTCTGTGTAGCTTAGACTTCTTCCTTCTGTGACAAGATTCTTGATCATATACTACCTACTGAAATCTTGGAATGCTGGCCAACTCTTTCAGGTACAGCGCCTGTGCATTCCTTCTATTATAATATTATATATGTTTGTCACTTCCTCAACTTTACATTATAACTTGAGCCTCACAATTAAGTACTAAAATACTTAAGAGATATTCTTACGGCCAGCAAGACCATCATGACTACTGACTCTAAAAGATGAAGTACAACTACCGCACAGGTTAGGGCCATAATCTTTGTAGAAGCAGATTGTCACATTTTTCTCCTGTAGAGAAGCTGCTGTTTTCAAACTATCAGCCTTTTAGCTAGCGGTCAACAGCTTAACCACTGTACCACCAGGGCCTTTTGTTTGTATATATATATATAAAAGAATGCAATAATACTTTAAGAGCTCTAGTGCTGTAGTGGCCAATCCATTTGCTGTTAATTAAAAGTTTAGCTGCTTTAATACAGCAACCACTCCTTGAAAAATCTTATGGGGCTGTTCTGTTCTGTCTTCTAGAGTTTCTGAGATGGAATTGACTCAACTGCACCAGATTTTTTGGAAATTTTATTATTTACTATAAAATCCCATCTCCAAAAATCTAAGCAAGCTGCTTTTGTCAGTTGTTGTTGAGTTGACTCCAACCCATGGTGGCCTTATGTACAACAGAACAAAATAAGGCTGACTGTAATAGCCTCTAAGAGACATTTATTCTAGGTAAAATATATCCTTGGCTTCTCTAGACATTTCAGGAAAGAGTCCTACTTTGAAGTGCAAAGAATTCTTATGAATTCAAAATCCAAACCACTTACATGGCATGTTTGAACATGTATTTCCAATGTGACTGAGTGTTGAGAAAAGACTAGGTCTATAAAATATCATAGGTAACAGGAGATGTCTGAATTCTCTTTTATACTGATTACTTCTAATTTCCTTCCTTGTCTACTCCTGACCCTTTTGAACCACTTTTCTACAATTTCAACTGTACATTGTCTCCTGAGTTCTTTCAAGATTGTACTAGATCTAGATTAATTAATTCTTGATATTTGTTTCTTTCTTCAGAGTGTGTTCATTGACCCACTTATCTCTCTTGGGATCAAACAGAGCTTCTTCCTTATAATACCCCTTAAAATAACCTGATTTTTAAATTGCTTTCATTTTCTTGTCTTCTCCAGGACAAATACTCTCAGATTATTCACTATCCCTGCTGTTAACTTTTTAAATGTATTCAGTTAATAAATTACTTAAAGTTAATCTACAAAACAGAAAAATCCAGGAATAGAGAATTGTAATAATCTATGTGATTCTAAATTCAAAGTGCCTGTTTACATTTGTGCTGCTGATAGTTATATAATTTAAGTAATCATTGTCAGTCATATAATTGTTTTCATTCATATTTGTCTCACTAAACATTATCCCTTCAACAATATCTTCTCTATAAACTTTGTTGTCAAATCACACAGACTTTCCCATTCTGTTCCTGTTCCCTTAACTTTGATGTTGATTTCTAGTACCAGGGTCATTGCTCTTGCTTAATTTGCTGTATTGTTTTAGCTCTGTAAGATCTCATGCATTTCTCATATCAACCAAAATTTAGACTCTTTAACACATCTTGATATAACAGTATGTGTTGTAAGTCTTCACTAGCTCACCAAAAAAAAGAAAAAAAAAATCCTTAAGGAGGCAGGGTTGGAGACAGTTCTCTTATAAAGCTGATGAGTGGTTTTCAATTAAAGACTTTCAGTTACTGACTTTTGTAATTGAATCAACAGGAAGTCCATATTTCTTGTTTCCTTCCACAAAAATATTACTTAATTGAATACTCTATTTCAGAAATGTTGTTACCTATTTCCATTCTTCCGTAGGCCAGTAACTTTGTCCTATATGGAATCAAGAATAGTGGGAAGTAAGTTACTGTTAGTGAACGAGAACTCAGTACAAATGTTAACACTGTTTTAATGGTACACTGTAAATTATTTTTCTAGGATCAATACTATATTTATGGGCTTGTAGATTTTACAATATTACTTTCACTGGTGATACTTGAAATGACATTGCCAGTTTTTCAACATCCAGCTCCCTTTCTCATTTTGTCTTTATCTCTGAAAATTCCTGTTAGCTCATCAATGGTATTATTAGAATGTTTTACTTTCTTTTTAATTTATATGTCCTCTGTTAGATTGTTTTGAACAAATTGGCCTTCAATTCCCAATTATTAATGTTGGTACACTCTACAAAAACTTGATCTCTTGCAAGAACAATGAGCTCTTGGCTGAGAATAGGAAAGCAAAATAAGAGAGGGTGATTATACCCTTTTTAACACTATATAGTTTCAAGTGATGTCTTTACCACAAAAATGGTTAAATTAGGTTCACTTGCTGTATATGGTTGAAATTCTGCACTTGTTTTATATATATTATGTAGATGTTTTATATATATAGTAATTCAATTTTAACTAGGCTATTTAATCAACCAGAATACTTTATTTTTCTATTTTTTTCAATAAGCAATCATTTCCTGTAATAGATGTTGATTTATTATAAAAAGTCATATGACTTTTAAACTCAATTTTATGTATCGATTAATAGAGAGTAGTTATTCATACTATTGGATACCATGAATTATAATTTCTCTTCTCTAAAGTGCTGAATGGCAATGAGGTAAAAAGAGATCATTAATGGATATATTACACTTAAAAATATATATCCACTTAGTCTGAGGAAAGTGCTGCTGGGCCCTCTAACCACTTAGGTAAAATGGTGGTATCAGACTCCTCATCCACTGCTGGTTTCAAAGTGTTACATCTTATAGTGAAATATCCATATTTTACTTTTCCATCAAGATCAGCTTGTCAAGATATTCTTCTTTCTTAATAAATAATGCTGATTTCAGTTTTTTAAATTCTAATTTTGAAAAATTTTTGTCATACAGGTATAGTTGTTAAGTGCTAAAACTTTTTAAATGTCAAAAGCAAACTACTATCCCTGTATAGTAGAAGTAAAACTGCTGTGTTCTTAAGGTGCTAACTTTAATACTTGTCCTAAAAAGTAAATTGATTAGCATTCAATTTTAGCAGAAAATGACTTGGATTTTGAATCGTGAATGTTGGAGGATACCCATTTTCATATATCTTACATATAATGGAAATTAAGACAAAAGGGTGAGTCACATTTTACATTTTACTGAGATGTTATTTTTAAATAATATATATTTCTTTTTATAAGACTAATGTAGACTACAGAACATTTAGAAAATGGAAAAAAATGTAAAAATATCATTTGAAACTATTGTATCTTTCATTGTCCTTCATTTCACTATTTTGTAAGAAGAACCACCAGAGGAGAGGAGTAGGACAGTTTAGGGAGGAGGGAAGTTTAAATTACAGAAGAGTAACATAAGAGAGTTTTTACAAGAAATAAAGGAACCATTACATGTTTTCACATGCACTGATTTTATGAGTACATCTGTCACAATTTATAAACTATGGACCAAAATGGAATTAATTTTGCTATTTGTTAGTTACAATGAATGAAAATAATAACTTTAAAAAGTTATACAAAGACTAAAGTTTATACTGTTTAAAAACACTTTTTATTTTCAACACCTTTAAAAGCAGTGCATTCCTTACACAAAAACACAGAGCAGCACACGAACACTGTCCTATCTCCACTTTACTTACATACCTTCACATCAAGAATTTCACTTGTGTTCTCCCTGGTATCAATTATCATATAAACCAATCCAAATCCACCGCCATCAAGTTGGATTCCACTCATAGTGACCCTATTGGACAAAGTAGAACTGCCCCACAGGGTTTCCAAGAAGTGTACGGTAGATTCAAACCGCTGACGTTTGTTTGTTTTGATTAACGGCATAGTTCTTAACCACTTCACAACCAGGATTTCCTTATCAAGTGAAAGACTTCATTTATTTGCAGGGTGCTGTATGATAATTTAGGTTGGCAGTTTGAATCCACCCAGCATCCTCCAGAAACCCTTGAACTAATTCTGTTATGTCCTTTAGAGTTTCTGTGAGTGGAAATCTATTTGATGGCATATTTTTTTTTTTTTTTTTTTTTTTTTTGCTTCTCAGTCTTTAAGAGTTCCTCAGTGGTTCAAATGGTTAAATGCATGACTACTAACTGAAGGGTTGACTGTTCAAGGCCACTTAGAACCTCCTCAGAAGAAATACCTTGCAATCTGCTTCTAAAATGACAGAGCCATGAGAACTCTATGGAGTTCTACTCTGCACACATGGGGTTGTCATGAGGCGGAACTGACTTGACAGGAACTGTTCAGAGTTAGGTTTCATCTATGAGGATTCACCTTTAGTCTCCCTCTTATCAAATGAACCCACTGCTATAAAGTGGATTCTGACTCACAGCAATCCTCTGTAGCACAGAGTAGAACTCTCCCTAGAGTTTTCAAGGAGAGCCTGGTGGATTCTAACTGCTGACATTTTGGTTAGCAGTCTAGCACTTAACAACTACATCACCAGAGTTTTGCAATTATCATATAAACCAACTCACTGCAGTCCAATCAATTCTTACTCATAGCAACACTGTTAAACAAAGTAGAATCATTCTGCAGAATTTCCAAGGATGACCAGGTGGATTCGAATCACCAGTCTTTTGGTTAGCAGTCATATCTCCTGTAGCTCCCAACCACCGAACAACACCACTGCCCATGAAGAGTAAAGGAAAAGTTGACCAGTGATGATTTTTGCCTTTTGACAATGTCAAACAACAGAATCTGCCTTTCAATCTAGATTTCTTTCACCTAGCATGATGTATTTAGATGTATTTATGTTTTTGTATATTTGTATGAGTGTATTTTTAGACTCTATTTTGTTTTGTTAAATTATGTATCTATTTTCTAACAAAAATCACATTGTTTTGATCACTGAAACTTGATATTAATTCTTGAAGTCAGCAAATATGATTCCTTCAGTTTGTGCACCTTTTAGAAATAACATTTAGACAAGTAAGAATTGAGTATCTACTATACGTGAAAGTCTTATGCTTTGATAGACATCTCTCTTTGTCTCTGCCTTCTGCATTGTTTCTGAGTCTCTTTTCTTCTTTAGCTGTATGACTTTATTTCTTGAATAACAGGACCTCTTTTATTTAAAATGCCTTTTACCTATGAGAGATCTATAGGTAGTAGGCCACTGCCTCTTTCTAAGTCTGAAAACTAGTGGATTATGTCACCTTTGTCCTTCGTTTCTATATCTAGTTTTTAAATATATTAATCTTCTTATTGATCTCATCTGTATCTTTTCAGATGCCTTTTTTTTCTCTCTATTGTATGTGCTGGGTCAAGAGAAGGGTAAATGCATGCCTTAATTTTAGAGTTATTTTGACCAAATTATGCATGAATGTGTCCTCAATGGAAATCATGATTGACAGGAGCACTTATTTTCTTCATATATAGTGCTGAAATCAAGATCACTCACACATAAAAATTTTTCCACATCAAATTTCCCTATAATCTAATAAAACAATTAGAATTCTTTTTGAAGCTTGTTTAAATTTCTTGGTATTAATTTAGTTTATTAGTTACCATTGTTTGAGTAAGCCCATTTCAAAACACCCTATAAAAAATAAATATAACATTTTTTACATTGTGTTAATTAGATGGGAAAAAAATTGAACTTTGAGGTTTGTTAGGGTTAATATTGCTTTGATTTCCGGTAAAATCAGACTTTAAAATATTAGCCAATAAGTGTGTGTGGCAGAGTGGGGTCAGGGGAAGTCCATAAGTTTTAGGTGAAAACCTTACAATATGTAGATGATGTATTGGTGGCCATCGAAACTAAAGGGGACTCAGACCAGAATTTAAATTATGTAGCTGAATGTGGTTATAAGGTCTCCAAGAGAAAAGCTCAAATTTCACAACCTCAAGTAAAGTACCTGGGGTTCCAGATTTCCCAGGGGCAAAGAGATCTCTTGTCCGATAGGAAGGTAGCAATTGTCTGAGTGAAGTTGCCAACAAGTAAGCAACAACTATGGGGATTTTTAAGAATGACAGGGTTCTGTCACATCTGGATACCAGGGTATGTACTAATTGCTAAACCTCTGTATGAGGCATTAAAAGGAGAAGAAAGTGAGACTCTGCTGTGGACCCCTGAGTGCCAACAAGCCCTTGAAAAGATTAAACATAAACTAATGACAGCCCCTGTTCTAAGACTCCCCCATCTCAAAAACCCTTTTGAACTGTTTATACGTGAGAAACAGGAAGTGGCCATGAGAGTCCTGACCCAAACCTTAGTGACCAGTTGCTTACTTTTCAAAACTGTTGGGTGCTGTAACATGTAGATAGCCCCCATGCTTGCAGGCAGTCGCTGCTACCTGTGAGTTGCTTCAAGAAGCAGAGATGTTTACTCTGGGACATCAAGTAATGGTAAATATCTCTCATGAAGTACTCCCCCTCCTAGAACAGAAGGAGGATTTCTGGTTAACAGCAGAGTGGATGGGGAAATACCAGGCCATCCTACTAGACAATTCAGACATAACCTTATAGACATGATGACTCTGAATCCAGCCATGGAGCTGCCTGTTTTGCAGAGGGCCCACACTGCTTAGAAATCATCTAAGAGGTCTATTTTAGCTGCCATTATCTTTCTGATGTTCCCCTTGATGACCCAGAAGTTGAAATATATAGAGATACAAGCAGTTACATGATGAGAGGGTGAAGGAGGGCTGAATATGCGGTAGTGACTGACTGATGTGTTAGAGGCTGGCCCTCTACTCTCAAGTACTTTGGCCCAAAAGATGGAGCTGATAGACTTAAGAAGAGCCCTCTGCCTGGCTGTCGGGAAAAGAGTGAACGTATACACTGACAGTCGGTATGCTCATCTGGTTTTACATGCTCATGGGGCCCTGTGGAGAGAACGAGGCCTCCTCACTGTGACAAATTGAGAGAGAAAACATGTGCCTAAAATTTTAGAGCTCCTACAGGCTGTAGGAGACCCTGCCCAAGTAGCAGTTACCTATTGCCCTGGCCACCAATGGGGCAGGACTCCAGAGGCCATGGGAAACAGATCTTGAGACTAAAAAAGCCACGCACCAACCAACTGAGCCCAATTCTGCTTTTGATCTAATTCCCATCGTTGCTTCTGTACATCTTCCTACACCTGTTCATACTTCTCAGGACTTAAAAGGGCTGAAGAACGGGGATTTTGTCCCAATTCAAACACTGACTGGCTACTTGGTACAGATGGAAAAGTCCTGGTACCTGAAGCTCAGTAAGAGATGTAGTGTATGTTCTCCATGACAGCACTAAGGTTGGGATGTCAACATAAAATGGATAACAGCAAGTAATAGCTGGACCTAACCTCTTAAAAACTATCCAAGAGGTGACACAAGAGTGTCTCCTCTGTGCCCAAATTAATTCAAAGACACTGCCACACTCCTCGGGAGCAGAGATTCAGTTCCGTAGAACAGATATAGGAGAAGATTGGCAGGTGGACTTCACTGTAATGCCTCCAGCCCCGGGAAATTTTTCATACCTACTGGTCTTTGTGGACACATACTCTAGATGGATAAAAGCTTTCCCCTGTAGGACTGAACAAGCCCGAAAACTGACCAATGCTCTTCTGGGAGATATTTTGCCAGGATTCGGACTCCCTCTAAATATTCAGAATGATAACGCTGGGGCGTTTATTGCCCAAGTAACTCAAGAGGTATCAAAGCACTTGGAATAGTGTGGAGGTTACTTTCTGCTTGGAGACCCCAGTCAACGGGAAAAACAGAAAAGAGGAACCGCACCTTAAGACATTGGCTAAGCTTTGGCAAGAAACACATTCAACATCAATTCAGGTATTGCCTATTGCCCTGCTCCAGGTTTGGGAGGCCCTCAAAATTGGCTTAAATTGAGCCCTTAAGTGTTAGTATTGGGAAGCCATTCTTGAAACAGTTTTCTCTTCCCACCTCAGGGGCTACTGAGGTGGAGAAGCGGGAATGAGTCCGTTCTCTGGGAAAAGCTCATGCCATTATTAATCAATATGCTTCCTCTCGTCTATCTTTCCCAGCTTATGCCCCCCTCCACAGGTTCAAACCTGGCAACCAAGTCTTACTGAAGGTGTGGAGACAGCAACATCCTGAAGACTCATCTCCACAGTGGGAAGGTCCATATGAGGTCTTATTGGCCACCCACTTGTCTATGAAGGTCGCTGGGGTAGCAGCCTGGGTACACACACCAGGATTAAGGCTAGCCCTCCCTGACAACCTGACGAACAACAACAACAAAGAGAAGATAGAAAAAGGCTCATCACAAGTATTTCTGCATGCCAATAGGAAGGCTTAAGTCCAAATTAAAAAAAAAAAAATGATGCTTTTTCAGAATTTGACAGGAGAGTCTGAACTCATTTTACTTCAAACAGAAAGAACTCTCACTGTGGTGACCGATGGGACCCTGAAACTTAACTTACACTATTTCTACCTCAGCTCCGGTGGGACCAATCAAGTAGGTGAAACAAACCTTCAGTAAGGAGGGAAAAGTATTATAGTTTGAGAAACAAAAAAATAAGTATCCTCACATTTTCCCTATTGCTGATACTACCTGGGGAAATAATACAAAGTTTTCTGTTATAATCTCTGATATGATTCCCCTTGATGAAGACATTTATTTCTGTTTTAAATTTCATAAGGTGACCCTTCAAGACGTTGAGGTTCTGAGAGGATAAGGGGTTCAGTTTATAATAAAATTTCAACCTAGTAGACAGGACTGGTCCTCTAATGACATGACATCCATGTCCCAAGCAGTTACTAGGGTGGGTAGACTTAAACGTTGTTAGATTTGTCACCATCTGCCTCACTCAGAAGCTCCAGTTCATCCCCTGGCTGCCCCGGCACTCAATGATAATACTCCTTGCTGTATCAATACTCTTACAAAGCCTAAATAAAATCCATAACGTGGCTGTTTGGACTCACCCAGACCTAAAACTCACAGGCTTAGAGCAGTTGACTGTCTAATTTGTTCCTGTCTCTAAAATCTTGGCTAACACCATTGCTCACCACGTCTTGTTAAAAGGATCCTGGAAGTAGCTAGTCACAGATGGATGCCCTATCCTCTTCCCATGATGGATGCCCTATCCTCTTCCCACAGGCAGACATGCGTCATACAAGATGCTGCCACTTTCCAAAATACACCTTGCCCTTGCTGCAAATACAAAGACATCCCCAGTCAACACCCCTGGTAAGCAGGAAGCAGCTAGTGGAGATCTGTGCCCCTCTTCCCATGATTGAAAAGGTATCCACAGAAGGGGGAAGTTAAAAGGGAGACCCCTGACCAGCCTTACTCTACCTTGCTGCAAATAGAACTTAAGACAACTATGTTATAAACATTAAATCCTGAGAACTCACTACTGCCCCATCCATAAGAGTTTATCTTGTATTGGTCATAAGTCACACGGCTATTCTTTTCCCTTAGGAACATTGATTAATTGCTTTGTTTATCCCCTTTCAGTTATTGTCTAAGACCACTGAACTGAATCACCAGATGGTTTGCATGATTATCAAGCCCTGACTTGTTGGAGCCATGCAGACTCCCGCAAAAACATTGTTGAAACATCAAAAGAATTACTTGCCAAGACCAGGAGAAATGTTAACCAGCGTCCCCCACCCTGCCCCCCTTAATCAACCTATATGACCTCCAGACTTAGCCTATACAGGCAGGCAAGATTTGGAGGAGCTGATTCCTCCTTGTGTCTTGTGTGTCGATACTCAATAAATGTCCTCAGTTAATCACCTCACTTCCTGTCTCTGTATTGGCTTTGCAGACAGGTGGCACGGATCCTCGATTGTGGTTACCATAATCCTGGTGGGTAATAGGAATCTAGAAATTTGTCTATTTCCTCTAGGTTTTCAAACCTTTTAGAGTACAGACTGTCAGTATTCTCTTATGATATTTTTTATTTCAGCTGGGTCTGTTGTAACGTCTGTCATCTCATTTCTTAATCAGTTTATTTGTATCTTCTGCTGTTTTTCTTTTGTAAGTTTAGACAATGTTTATCAATTTTGTTGATAATTTCAAAGAACCAGCTTTTGGTTTTGTGAATTTTTTTCAATTGTTTTTTATTCTCTATGTCATTTAGTTCTGCTCTAATCCTTATAATCTGTTTTCTTCTGGTGACTGAGGGGTTCTTCTGTTGCTGTCTTTCTACTTGTTCGAGCTATAAGGTTAATTCTTTAATTTGGGCCCTTCGTTCTTTCCAGATGTGTGCAGTTACAGAGATAAACTGACCTCTGAGCACCTCTTTTGCTGTATCCCATAGATTCTGGTAGGATGTGTTTTCATTCTCATTTGATTCTATGAATTTCTTTATTTGGTCCTTGACTTCTTCTATAACCCAAGGCTTTTTGAGCAAAATGTTGTTCAGTTTCCATGTTTGAATTTCTACCTATGACTTTTCTGTTACTGATTTCAACTTTTATAGCTCTGTGGTCTGAGAAGACACTTTGCAGTAAATCAATGGCTTGGATTTTATAGAGAACTGCTTTATGACCTAACACATGTTCTGCTCTGGAGAATGTTCAATGTGCATTGGAGAAGAATATGTACTTATCAGTTGATGGATGAAAAGATCTGTATACATCAGTGAGGTCAAATTGGTTGATTGTTGCAATAAGATCTTCTGCATATTTACTGAGCTTTCTTCTGGATGATCTATCTATAACTGAAAGGGGAGTGCTGCAGTCTCCAACTATTATTGTGGAAGGATCTATCTCATTTTTCAGTGTTGTCAGTATTTGTTCAATGCATTTAGATGATCTGGTATTGGGTGCATAAATACTTAATATTGTTAAATCCTGCTTGAGTATTGAACCTGTCAGCAATAGTGACCATCTTTGTCCACAACCATGGATTTTACATTAAAATCTATTTTATCTGAGATTAGTATTGCCACACCTGCTCTTCTTTTTGCATTGTTGGCTTGTTGTGTATTATTCCATCCTTTAATTTTCAATCTGTTCATCTGTTTAAGTCTATGGTGTGTTTCTTGTAAGTAACATATAGACAGGTCATGTCTTTTGATCCAGGATGTCACTAGCTGTCTCTTTACTGGAGCATTCAGTTTGTCTACATTCAGTGTAATTATTGACAGGTATGTGTTTAGTGTCATAATTTTGATGTAATTATTTTTATGTTGATGCTTTCTGTATTGCTCTCAATGTTCTGTTCTGGGCCATTATTCTTCACGGATTGTTTTTTCAGTGTTGGTTTTGTGTTTATTGAGACTCCTGTATTGTGTTTCTTATTTTAATACAATGCATTGTTAATTTGCTTTGTAGCTACATCTGTTATCCCCCTTAACATACTAAGATTAAACCCAATTTTAACTACTGCATAACTCTTTAACTTCTCCATCTGAAACAACTGTAACTACTGTAGTGTGTCCCTCTTTTAAGGTGATGGTGTTATAGTTCTCATGATATGATCACAGATTCTCTCATTTTAATATTGTAGCTTTGAGTAACTTTTGTGACTTCCCTAACTGATTAGATTTTGGATGATGTGTCCTGCATTGTTACCTTAAATACACATTTAGTGGTTTTGTTTTTCTAAGGAAAGAGCTTCTTTCAATATTTCATGTAGTTTGGGTTTAGTTTTACAAAGTCTCTAAGCTTCTCTTCGTCTGCAAACATCTTAATTTCTCCATTATATTTAATAGACAATTTTGCAGGATAAATAATTCTTGGTTGGAAGTTTTTCTCATTCAGGGTTTTGAATGTGTCAGCCTACTGTTTTCTAGCTGGCATCATTTCTGCAGAAAAGTCAGATGAAACCCTATCAGGTTTCCCTTGGAGTGTTAGCTTTGCTTTGAGCCTTGCTGCCTTCAGAAGCATCTGTTTGTGTTTCATGTTATTAAGCTTGATTATAATACATCTTAGTGTCTTTCTTTTGGGGTGTAGCTTTTGTGGTGTTGGATAAACATCTTGCATACCTATGTTCTCGTTGCTCACAATTTCAGGAAAATTTGTCAGCATCTCTTCAGCAATACTCTCTTTATTGTCATTAATCTACCCTTGTTCAAGAATTCCAATTAAATGTAAATTATTCCTCTTAATGCAATCCCACATGTTTCTTAATGCTTCTTCATTTTTCATATTTCTGGTCTCTGATTTCTCCTCATAAATTCAGATGTTAGTTGGTCTGTTCTCAAGGTCACTGAGTCTAACTTCCATCTGTTAAATCCTACTCTTTTGGCTTTGGATTGAATTATCTATTCTGTAGTTTTGTTATTGATCTGATGTATTTCAGATAGTTGATGTTCCATTAGTTCAAATAGCTTACTAAATTTTTCATCTTGTTCTGCTGCATTTTGTTTAATCTCTAGGAGAGTTCTATATGTAATTCTTTTGTAATAGACTAATAGATTCAGGAAGCCTTCTTCATCTAGGAAATTTTTTGAATCTTTATTTTGGGAAGTTTTCTGGAGCATTTCAAGGCTGCTTCTTTAAATGATTAATTATGGTCTTCTGCCTGTGTGCCATCTAGACACTGTTTGATTTCTCTGGTGTTACATTTAAGAGAATTGTTGGTCACCAGCTGCCTCTGATACTCTAGTGATTTGATCCAGGTGGACTCTCTTGGGTGGAAGTCTCTGCTGATTGGGTAGCAGAGAGGCTGTCCTACTTATGGAGAAACTGGGGTATGTCAGCCAACCCTGCAATGTGTGTCAGAGGAGGGTGGGAAGAAAAGCTGCCAGGTCTCTCAACAGACAGATCTCCAGGCAAATACATAGGCCTCTCGGCCTTAAAAGTAAACTTCACTTCTATGTGGACAGCTGTCCAGGTGTTGAACTAGAAGCTGTCAAATGTACTGGTTGAAAAAGACCTTCAGAAGCAGTAGACTCCACCGTCGTGCTAATAGTGAAAGTGCATGTTGGAAGTAGCTGCAGTTCTCCAATACTGGGAAATAGCACAAGTGAAGGTCAGACAGCTGCTGGCTCGTTTTGGAGAGGGGAAGATTAATTCAATACTGGTGCCTAGTCAAATATGGTAGGTCCTAGGGCTCCCCAAATATTCAATGCTCCATACATATATCATTCCAGACCATACTTGCTAGAGGTAAATGAGAAGATGTGTCTAGTCTGCCATCTTTTAATGTTCTTCAACAGGTTTTCTTTTTTCACTTGTACTGAAGGTTAAATTAGCACAAGATAAAGAAACTGTTGCATTTAGCCAATTCCCACTTACAGCAGCATTATGAGTCATCCATAGCAACCCTGTAAGGCAGAATAGAATTGTCCTACAAGGTTTCCAAGGCAGTACACTTTACGTAAGCAGACTGCCATGTCTTTCTCAGAGGAGCTAGTGGGTTCAAACCATCCACTTTCAGTTAGTAGCCCACCATTTAACCACTGCACCACCAGAGCTGCTTCTACTGAGGATTACAGCCTAGGAGACTTCACAGAGCAATTCTTCTCTTTCTTATCTCTGTGAGTCATAATCCACTCTACTGCACATGACAATAACAACAGCTTTTAAGTTTGAAAAACAACCTTTTCCTTCCTGAAGTATAAGCTTTAAAAAACTTATTGTGAATCTAAGCTAATTATGGGAAATGATTAAAATCCATTTTTTCTCAATAATTGCCATGTTCCAGTTAATTTCAGAGTCTTAAGTTAATTAAGTACCTAACGAGCACATATTAAAAGTCAAGTGACAACAGGACTAAAGAAACAGAATGTTCTGAATGTTTTCAAAATCATAAACAAAACAAAACTGCATTTGCCTGAATCAAAATAACCAGTTAGATATAATTTAAAGAAATAATGAAAATATTCAATATAAGCTTTGAAAAGTGCCTAAATCAGAATCATGAGTTGATGTTTCTAATTAAAAAGTTTATTTGGAACTAATGATTTTGAAATAATAATTTTAAAGTTTTGTTCCCAAATGTTACAATAATATACTCACAGTGAACTGGTGCATAAACATAACTTCAGCATTCAGAAATCTGGAGAAGTTGTAAAGTGGCAATTCTGTAGTTGCTGAATGGTGATGGGCCTATATAATTTCATTAATACAAATAAATCCATCAGAAATATGATAATTTGTACAAATCTGCCAGGGAAATTAGAAAGGCTGTGTTTTATATTTGTATTTGTTTATATGTGATGAAAATTTCCTTTAATAATACATGAGGGTCTCACATTTGATCGTTAATGTGCCTGCATCAAGTCCTAGGACTCTAAAGATCACAGTTAGAAAACAACAAATTAGATCTAGAATTTGTACGAGTGTATTGTGTAGGATTTGGTCTCATAAAATTAATAGAGATGCTGAGATTCATCATGCATAAATTTTTTGATAAGGCATGAAGGTCAGGCCTCAAGATACTCACTGAGACATGGGGAGTCAGAATTAACACTCACTACTGCAACAGCAGTTACATTTCTCCAGTCCAAACCTCTAGATTTCAGACCATTATCTTTAAGTATTGAGTTTCCATAAAGTTTACACAGCAAACTGGGTTTCTATTTGACAATTTCCACATAGATTATTCAGAGATATTAGATACATTTGTTACAGTTCTCTTTAACAGTGCTCTGTTTTCATCCATTTCCAATTTTCTAGTTTTCCTATCTCCTTAACTTCTTGGGTTACTTCTGAGTAGTTGTTGACCTTATAGTCTAATACTGATGGTTTGTAAGTAGAACATTGATCTTATGGTTGAACTCCTTTAGTCTTTGAGATAGGCTCAGTTATAGGCTTAGAAAGGATCTGAGAGCAATAGTACCAAGAAGTCCTCTGTTCTCTATTCATTGTCTAGTTTGTCTCTTTTATTACTATTATCATTACTCATTTTGGCTATATGAGTTCTCCACAGTTTTATCCAATTATATCTGAGACCATCTATTCTGACCCAGACAGAATGTTAGTAGTAGTAGAAAGGTATCACCTAGTTCTTATGGCCTCAGGAAAGATGAAGTAATGAATTTTGTAGAAATTGTTTCTTCTCTGAGCTTTTGGGTAACTTCTCATTGTTTGGCTGCTGGCCAGTAAATACCCACAGTTGTTTCATAGATACTTGCTCGAAAGCTTTTATAATCCTAGATACTTCTCACTTCACTAGGATGCAGATCACAATTTTTGTGAACTGTGTTATGCCAGTTGATTGAGTTGTCCATTGAGATTGTAGTCATAAAATTTCAAACCCCAAAAAACGAATTCTTGGAAGATATTTTGTATGTCTGAGGAGTATCTGTATTTGTGTCCTCAATAATGGATATATAAGACTGCACCCATACTTTTGTATTTATATGTGTCTATAGATAGTTTCCATCCCTGGTGGCATAGTGATAAAGTGCTACTGCTGCTAAGCAAAATATTAGCAGTTCAAATCTTCCAGGTGCTCCTTGGAAACACTATGAAGCACTTATACTCCATCTTATAGGGTTGTTATGAGTTGCAATCAACCTGATGGCAGTGGGTTTAGTTTTAGTTTATATAGATAGTTGGAAACCCTGGTGGCATAGTGGTTGCATGCCACAGCTGCTAACTAAAAAGCAGCACAAATCCACTAGACACTCCTTGAAAACTCTGTGGGAATTTCTATTCTGACCTGTAGCATCTTCAAGAGTTGGAATTGACTCAGTGGCAATGGGTTTTAAGTTTGATAGATAGTTCTACCTGTTCTCACCTGTGTACACACCTGTACACCCATACACCAATGGGCCTACACCTATCCCTATGTGCTCAAACATTTTTTTACTTCAGTGGTGCCTGCTCGCAACGTCCACATTTGGTGCCACTTTTCTCATCACCAAACATACCAAGTCTTCCACCTCTACTCTCTAACACAAAACAATAAAGAAGTTACCAAAAGGTAAGAGAAGAAATAAGTCTACATGAGCTACAACCTCATTCAGAAATACATGAAATAGATGGTTTCTGGCTACCACCACTGACTGTTCTAACCGGGGTCACAATAATTGTTCCTGGATAGAATAGGAGAAAAATATTCAGTAGAACTCAAAGTCATACATATATATATATGTACACACATATACTTTATATATACATACATGTGGGAAATATTAGTGGTGTAGTGGTTAAGTTACAGCTTCTAACCAGAAGGTTGGTAGTTCAAATCCAGCAGGTGCTTCTTGAAATCTCCAATGCTATCACCCTGAGACACTCTTTAAACTTAAAACTGAGCCTCCTCCTTAAGATTGCCTTTAAGCAAAACAGCAGATTGGTAAATAATATGAAGTATATTGCTAGCAAAATCAGTGCCTGCATTTAGTATGAAACCAAAGGTCAGTAATTACTAAAAACCATAGATAAGAAGATAAATTGACAGACAAAGTATAGCACTGGTAAGGGAACGAACAACCCAGCTAAAGAGAAAGCTGACACACTGTGGTAAATACTACTCATGTCTCTGAACACTTTATGTGGAAATTGTCAAATGAAAATCTATTTTGCTGTGTAAAGTTTCACCAAAAACAAAATAAAATATTTGTAAAAGAAAAAAATTAATTCTATTTTATCTGCTATCCGTGTGGCCACATCTGCTATTCTTTGTTTATGGCTTCCATTGAATAGTTCTCCATTCTTTTTAGTCTGTTTATATCCTTGTTTCTAAGGTGTGTTTCTTGTATACAAAATGGAATGGATTATTACTATGATTTTTAATCTATGCTACCACTCTGTCTTTTGCATGAGATGTTTAAATTGTTTACATTTAAGATAAAAGAAAGTGAGGTGGCTACCTCATTCATTCAGTTATTTGCTTTTCGAGTGTTTCATTATCTTTTTTCTTTAACCCTCATTTTTTCTTTTTTTGTTTGTATTTCAGTGCTTTCTTGTCATGTGCAGTTTTGGTTTATTCCCTTTTTAAAAAAAATTTGGTGATTCCTTAGTTGTTAATATCTATGTTATATTAAACAACTATGGCTTTGGCATGGCTTGGCATAATTGCTATGTTTAACAAATTCAAGTTAACAAACTTAACTTAATAAATCTATTCTTGATATGCTCCTCTCTCCCTCATTTCTGTTGGTGTTTCTCCATTAACATCAGTAAGTTGCTGGGTGAAAATCCCGGTTTTGCTTGGCATGACTTGTTACAGTCAATAAACAAGAGGCTAGAATGGTTGATCATAAAGATGCCTTTATTTTGTTGTGCAAGGAAAGAAACAATCAGGACTGTTGCCTCCAAAACTACTCACAGGCAGCTCGGAGATGTGGACTTTTACAGAGAACAGGCAGAAAATAAAATTCATCTTGAGTACTCAGAATTGACCTTTATACAAGCCCTCAGAGCTTGGGGATGACTATGCGTTTTACTTAGACAAGGATTCTATTCCCTAGGATGGAGGAAGAGGTTGATTTTCTTTCATTGACATGTGAAGACTCCATCTAGAGGTGGGTTGAGGCCATCTGTGACCCATTCTGTTGTAACCTTCTCAAAAACAATTTTGAGAGAATGTGCAGCTTATTCTACTTGATGTAGGAGGATAAGCTAGAGTGATTGGTCTCTGAGGCTGTATACTTCAGCTTTACCACTTATACCACCTATGTTCTGTAAGTATACTTTGTGCTAACTTATTACAAACATAGTATATTGTTTGCAGGATTTAATTACTAAGTTTATCCCCTGAAAATATCACACAGTTGGTCCTTGCGATTGACCATGTTATTGCATTTTTTGGAGATCACTCACTTATCTGTTGTTTATTTTTCTATCTCAGGTATAGACATGAGTACTTCTTTAATTCTCTTAGACATCCATTTGAGTTTTCTCTTGTATATTGCTTGGAAAGCTAGCCTAGTAGTGACAAATTGCCAGTGCTCCTGTTGTTTGAGAATGTTTTAATTTCCCTCTCAGTTTTGAACTACAACTTCGCTGAGTGAAAAAAAGGAAATCTTGGTTGGCAACTGTTTTCATTCAATAGTTCAAATACATTATTACAATGTCTTCTGGTCTCTAAAATATCATGGGAGAAATCCACACTGATTCTTATGACAAACTCTTGAGATATTATATTGCAATTTTCTCTCACTGCTTTTAGAATTCACTCCTTGTTTTCAAGAATATTACTAGAATGTAGCAGAAATTTGGTCTTTTTATTTTTTGCCTCCTGATTGGGGTTTGTGTAAGTTGCTATATTCTGAGAGTTGATTCTCTGTGCCAGTTTTGGAAACACTGATTATCTGTTCAAAAATTTTCCCTTATCTTTATCCTTATCATGCTACTCTGCGATTCCAATAATTTTAATGTTAGATTTCTTAATTGAATCCTATTTTTACTTACGAGTTGTTCACTTTTTCTTTGTTGTTGTTCAATTCTTTTGCTTGTCTTGAGATTTGGTAAGCTCAGATATTTTGTTTCTAGTTCATTTATTCTGTCTTATGTGTGTTTAGGAGCTCTGTTTGTCTCTACTGTTGAGTTTATCTCTTGCTTTTTATAACTCTGTTGCTTTATTCTTTAGTTCTAGTAGTTCTTTCTCTTTTATTTCTAATGTTTTCAATTTCCTTTGCAAATTCTTTCAGCATATCGTCCAGATACTTCCACATTATATTTCCTAAAATCTTCATTGTTCTTTGTCATTGTATAGTACTCCATTGTATGAATATGCCAGTTATTTATCTATTCATCTGTTGAAGGACACCTATGGTGATTCCATCTTTTTGCTATTGTGGACAGTGTTGCAATAAATACTAGTGTGCAGGTATCTGTTTCTGTGACAGCCTTTATTTCTCTAGGATATACTCCAAGCAGTGACATTGCTGGATCATATGCTGTTTATATTTCTAGCTTTTTAAGAAAGTACCAAATCAATTTCCAAAGTGGTTCTACCTCCATACTGCAGGTGATTACCACCTGCAATATGGAACAGTTTCAATCTTTTTACAACGTACCTAACATTTATTATTTTCTCTTCTTTGGATTAATATCAGCTTTGTTGGTGTGAGATGGTAGTTTTGAGTTGGATTTCTTTGATGGTTAATTCTGAGTGTTTCCTCGTGGATTTGTTGACATCTGAATGTCTTATTTGATAAAGTGCCTGTTCATATCTTTTGTCCATTTTTAATGTGGTTATTTGTTGGATCTGACTCTACAGCACTTGGCTTGGCTTTATTTGTCTTTCATTGTATGAGATTTTGCAGTACCTGATAGATTATACAGATTAGATGCTGATCAGATTCCTGATAGGTAAAAATTCTTTTCCAGTCTACAGGTAGTCTTTTTACTATTTTGGTAAACTCTTGGGTAAGTATAAGTTTTTGATTTCTAGGAGTTCCCACTTACCTATTTTCTGTTGTTTGTGCATTGTTTGTAATGTTTTATAGTCTAGAGTCGCCTTGAGTCGGATCCAACCCAACGGCACTGGGGATAGTTGATTTATACCATGTATTATGGTTTCTAACCCTAATACATGGTATATATTTTTCTTCTATGAGTTTTACTGTTTTAGATTTTGTATTTCGATTTTTGTTCCCTTTTGAATTAGTTTTTATGCATGGTGAGAGATGTGGGTCTTGTTTTATTGTTTGCAAACTCATATCCAGTTATGCCACCACAATTTGTTAAAATGACCATCTTTCCCCCAGTTCATGGCCTTTGGATCCTTATCAAATATCATCAGCTGCTCATAGATGAATGATATCTTGATTCTCAATTCTGTTCCATTAATCTATGCATTTGTTTCTGTACCAATACTATCCTATTTTGGTTACTGTGGAAGTATAACAGGCTTTAAAGTCAGGCAGAGAGAATCCTCCCACTTTATTCTTCTTCATTAGTAATGCTTTACTTACTGGGGACGTCTTCCTTTTTGTATGAAGTTGGTGACTTGCTTTCTATATCTCATTAAAAAATGCCATTGAAATTTGTATTAGTATTGCATTATATGTATAGATTCATGGCTTGGATACGTATAGATAACATTGGGTAGAACAATTTCGTGATGTTAAGTCATCCTATCCATGAACAAGGTATTTTTCTCCTCTTACGTGGATCTCTCTTGGTTTCTTGCAGTGGAATCTTGCAATTTTGTTTGTATAAGCCTATTCCATCTCTCATTAGATTTATTTCCATGTATTTTATCTTATTGGGGGCTACAGTAAATGATAATGATTTGGTAATTTCCTTTTTGATGGTGTTAATGTTGATAGGTGATGTATTTCCAGTAATTTGTCCATTTCCTCCAGGTTTTTGAACAGACTAGAGTACAATTTTTCATAGTATTCTGTCATAATTCTTTTAATTTCAGTTCTATCTGTGGTGATATTACCCACTCATTTCTTATTTGAATCATTTGCTGTTATTCTTTTGTCACTTTGGCCAATGGTTTATCAATTGTTTTGATCTTGTAAAAAAAAACCCAGCTTTTGGTCATGTTACCTCCTTTGTTTTTCTGTTCTAGATTTCATTTAGTCCTGTTCTAATTTTTATTATTTGCTTTTTTTTTGGTGCCCAAGGGGTTCTTTTGTTGCTCTCTTTCCAATTGTGTGAGTTGTCAAGTTAATGCTTTCACTTGAGCCCTTTCTTCTTTTTGAATGTGTGCCTTTATTGAGATAAAGCATCCTCTGCCCACTGATTTCTCTCTGTCCCATAGACTATGGTAGAATGTGTTTTCATTCTCATTTTATTCTATGAATTTCTTTACTCCATTCTTGAATTCTTCTGTTTCCCAGTCATTTCTGAGCAAAATGTTGTTCAGTTTCCGTGTTTTTTTTTTTTTTAATTTTTCTATACCTTTTTTCTGTTACTGATTTCTATTTTCATGACTTTAGAGTCTGAAAAGATGCTTTGTATTATTTCAATACTTTGGACTTTGTTAATGATTACTCTGTGGCCTAGTATGTGGTCTGTTTGGGAGAATGTTCCATGTACATGGGAAAAGAAAGTATACTTGTCTGCTGTTGGGTGAAGTGTTCTAAATATGTCTCAGTGGTCAACCGGTTGATTGTGGCATTTAGATCTTCCATATCTTTTTGATCTTTTTTCTGGGTATCCTGTTCTTCACTGAGAGCAGTCTATTGAAGTTTCCTATAATTGTGGAGCTGTTTCTGTTTTTAATGCAGATAGTGATTGTTTTATATATTTTCACATTGAGTGTGTAGATATTTAATATGCTTATGTCCCCCTGGAGTATTTAGAGTTTAATCATTACACAATGTCCTTCTTTTTTAGTCAGCTAGGGCTGCTCTAACAGAAATACCACAAAGTGGATGGCTTTAAGAAAGGAAGGTTTATTCTCACACAGTCTGGTAGGTTACGGGTCCAATTCAGGGTGTCAGCTCCAGGACAAGGCTTTCCCCTTGTTGGCTCAGGAGGAAAGTGTGGTATTGCATCAGTCTTTGTCCAGGGAGCATCTTGGCTCAAGAACCTCAGGTCTGAAGGACACGCTGTTCTCCCAGCGCTGCTTTCTTGATGGTATGAGGTTCCCAATTCTCTGCCTGCCTCTTTGTCCTTTTATCTCTTGCAGAATGAAAGGATTAAGGGTGGGGCAAGCCATCCTCCAGAGAAACTCTCTTTACAGAGGAGCAGGGAGGTAATCCTATGAAGGGATTTACAGCCCCACCTGAATTCTTTAACATACAGCACAGGAAAACCTGTGGACAGTCACAAGATACTGGGAATCATGGCCCAGCCACATGGCTGTACATATTTTTGGGGGGACACAATTCACTCCATGGAACCTTCCTTATGTAATGTGGTGGATTTTGCTTTCAAGTCTATTTTATGAGAGACTAGTATTTCCACTCTTGCTCTTGTTCGAATGTTCTTAGCCTTATATATATTTTTTCTGTCCTTTATGTTGTAGTTTGTGTCCTTTAGTCAAAAGTATGTCTCCTAAATTGGAACTCTCCTCCATTGTTGGTGGGACTGCAAAATGGGGCAGCCTCTTTGGAAAGCAATCTGGCACTTCCTTAAAAAGATGGAAATAGATACACCATTTGACCCAGCAATTCCACTGCTGAGAGTATATCCTGCAGAATCAAGGCCATTCACACCAACTGATATATGCACATGAATGTTCATTGCATCACAGTCCACAATAGCAAAAAGATGGAACCAACCCATCTGCCAAACAACAGATGAATAGATAGGTAAACTGTGGTACATATATTTAATGGAACACTATGCAGTGATAAAGAACAATGATGATTTCAGGAAACATCTTGTAACCTGGTTTCAACTGGAGGATATTATGCTGAGTGAAAGTAGTCAGTGACAAAAGGACAAATATTTTATGAGACCCCTATGATAAGAACTTACAAACTCATACGTAGAAGAAAAGACTCTTTGAAGGTTGCTAGCGTGCGGAGGGAGGGAGGGAGAGGATGAGGTATAGATTAGAAACTTGATAGAAATTCGGTTGGATAAAATCAGTGACAGCACACGTTAGAAAGAAGATCAATTTTAACTGGACTTCAACATAACATGATTACTCCTCCCATCTTAACCCAATATTGCAAGGACAGAGTAGCTGGGGTAGGGGATCAAGGACCATGCTATCAAGGGAAATCGAGGCCAATTGTCACAACTAGCATTTTGCTAAGAGAGTCTTCTGCACCTCAAATTGGTGAGTGGCATCTGGGGTCTTAAAAGCTGCTAAGCTGCCATCTGAGGCACACCAAATAGTCCCAACTCAGCAGGAACAGGTGATTTTCAGGGACCAAAACAACATGGGGCAAAGAGAATCCAGAAGACAGAGAGACCCATATGAGCATGTGACTGCATCTGAGATCTCCACTAATGAATCACAATTGGTGATCCAGGGGCCTCGAGGTTCCCCTGGGAATATGGCTCTTGGCCCTGATGTTGCCCCTGTCCATGAATTATACTGGAGGTCAACTCTTTGGACAGAAAGGGATTGGACTTGGTGACACAGAGCAACCATGTCATGTGTGCACTTGATGGTTCTATGCATCTATAGGATGTCATCCAGTCAACCTCTTACTGGACGTGGGGGAGACGGTGGAGGGGAGTGGATAGGAGATTGTTAGGAGGATATGACATGTACAGAATGGAGAAAAGGAGTGTGCTGTCACCAGGCAGGGAGATCACTGGAAGCTGCTCACTGGTGGGTATGCAAATTTATATGGGATTGTATATTGTCACTCAATCATGACAAAAAATAAAGAAGAAAATGTTCTGCATCCTACTTTGGTGAGTGGTATCTGGAATCTTAAAAGCTAGGAAGCAGCCCTCTGAGTAGAAACAATTGGTCCTAATCCACCTGGAGCAGAGGCGAATGTACATCAAAGACATGAGCAAAATATTAGCCCAGGAGACAGAAGGTAACACACAATCTGGAGAATACGTCAGCATGAGACCAGAAGAACTAGATGGTGCCCAGGCACCACAAATGACTGCCTTATAGGGAATACAATGTAGAGTCCCAGACAAAGCAGGAGAACAATGGGTGTGCAGAACTAGAACTCTATCAAAAGACCAGACTGATGGCCCCACAACTCTCTGATAGCCCCAAGCTGAAACCAGTACTGAAGCCAACTCTTCAGACAAAGACTGGATTGGACAATATAAGTCATAGAGTGATACTGGTGAAGAGTGTGCTTCTTGGCTTAAATACATACATAAGGCTGTCTGAGCAGCTGCTGTCCAGAGGCAAGATGAGAGGGTGGAAGTGGATAGGAGTTGCAGTTGAAGGGATATGTGGGTATTACAAGGTGGAAAGGAGGAATGTGCTGTCACAGTGTGGGGAGAACAGAGTTACACAGTGGTGTGTGTGTGCAAGATTTAATATAGCAAATTGACTTGGACTGTAAACTCATGTAAAGCACAATAAAACATTTTTTTAAAAGTGTGTCTCCTGTAGACATCATATACATAGGTCATGTCTTTTTGTTTTTTTTTAATCTCATCTGCCACTCTCCATCTCTTTATTGCTACATTTAGTCCATTTATGTTCAGTGTGATTATTGATAGGTATGAGCTTAATGCTGTCATTTTGATGTCTTTGTGTGTCTGTGTGTGAGTGTGTTGTAGACAATTCCTTTGTTCCACTTAATGTACTTACTATGTTGAGTTTTTTTTTGTGTGTGTTTTCTTTACAACTTTTTCAATGTTAGTGATTTGGTATTTGCTGAAACTATGTTTTTCTGGTTTTTTACTTTGATGTGTAGGATTGATAATTTCTGTTGTAGTTACCTTAATATTTACCCTTATTTTTAAAACTTTAAACTACTCTTTAATTTCTTTGTATCACCTTGATTTTCTGTATGAACAATTTATGACTACACCTTTTGGGGGTCCTTCTTTCTTCGTATGATGTTTACATAATGACATTTCTGTTTCCCTATTTTCAGTGTTGTGCCTATGATTTATATCTGTGATTTCCATATTTGGGCTGATATCCAGTTGCTCTGTTCTGTGTTCTGGTCTGGTGCTGTTACCTGGAGTTACTGCTGTTCTAAACAAAGTACTCGCTTTAGTATTTCTTATAGCTTTGCTTTGTTTTTTGCAAATTCCTTAAATTTGTGTTTATCTCGAGATATCCTATTTTTGTATCATATTTAAGATACAAGTTTGCTGGATATATAATTCTTTTTTATCTTTATATTGTGACTAAATGAAATTATATAGTCCAAATCAATTCTGCATGCCTGCCTATCTGCAGCTCCTTCTGCTCTCCTTACACAGTGACAGCACACTCTTCCTTTTCATTCTATACTTCTAGTATCCTCCTAACAAGCTCTTGTCTGCTCCTTTCCACCCACTTCTCCCCTATCCAAATAGAACACTATGACAGCCTTCTGTAAATGCATAAAATCATGAAACGCACACACCATATGGTCACACTTTGTCCCTGAGTCCAGTACATTATTGTCTGAAGAGCTGACCTTGGTAGTGTTTTCTGGTTGGGGCACTAGTAGGTCTAGGGGCTATTCTCCCCAGGTTGTGAGACCGTCAATTCTGGCACTTTAGTAGAGTTCGTGAACTGGACCCTTAGTTTTCTCATGTTACCACAGGGACTCAACATTGTGTGCCTCTGGTTCTTCTGGTTACATGTTGATACAGTCTCCCATTCACATGGATCCCTCTGTCTCCTGGACTCTTTTTTTCCTTGTGTCTTTTTTGTTCTCCATCATCATCTGTTGCAGATGAGCTGATACCATTTGGTGTACCTCAGATGGCAGCTTGATTGCTTTTAAGATCCCAGATGCCACTCATCAATATCGGGTGCAGAAGACTCTCTTAGCATTAGTCTAATATGCCAACTGGCTTCAAAGTCCCCCAAGAGCATATTCCTCAGACCAATTCCCTGCTACTCTCTTAGCGGTATTGGGTTGAAATCAGAAGAGTTTTCAGTTTATGGTGAAGTTCAGTTAAGTTGATCTGCTCTCTACTGTGTTCTCTCACTGTTTCCACCTAACCAAAGTTCTACCAATTATCTAGTCTATGACCAACACTGTCCTGCCTCCCCCCGACTCCTGCAGCCATCACAGAGTCTTTTCTTCTGTACATAAGTCTATTTTTAAGTCCTTATAGCAGCAGTCAAATACACTATTGTCTTTTTGCCACTGAATGATTTTATTCAGCATGATGTCTTTCAACTGAAATCAGAGTAAGAGGTGCTTTCTAAAATCATCATTTTTCTTTATCATTGCATAGTGTTCCATTGAGTACTTGTACCATAGTTTGTATATCCATTCATCTGTTGATGGGCACATGGGGTGATGGTGTCTTTTTGCTATTGTGGTCAGTGCTACAATAAACATTCTTGTGCATGTATGTATTCATGTGATAGCCTTTATTTCTGTAAGATGTATTCTGAATAGTGAGATTACTTGATCAAATGGTATCTATTTTAGCTGTTTAAGGAAGTGCCACACTGCTTTCCCCAGTGATTGAACCATTTTGCAGCCCCACCAGCAGTTTAAGAGAGTTCCAGTCTCTCCACACATTCTCCAGAATTTGTTGTTTTGTGTGCTTTTTATTTTTTTGGATTATGACCAACATTCTTGGGGTGAGATGGTATCTCATTGTAATTTGATTTGCATTTCTCCGATATCCAATGATCTCCTCATGTGTCTTTTGGCTGCCTCATGTGTCCTCTTTGGTGAAATGTCTGTCCATCTCCTTTGCCCATTGTTTAATTAGTATATTTATCTTTTTCTCATTGATAATTTGCAGTACATTGTAGAATATGGAGATCAGATGTCAGTCTGACATATAGCTGCCAAATATTTTTTCCTGTTCTGTAGATGGTCTTTTATTCTCTTCATAAAGTGTTTGGATGAGCAAAAGTGTTTGATTCTTAGTAGTTCTCATTTATCTGTTTTCTGTTGATTGTGCTTTGTCAGACTTTGAAGTCTGTCTAAGCTGTGTATTAGAACTTTTGTTTTTGACCTTATATTTTCTTGCATGACCTTTATCATTTTAGGTTTGATATTTAAGTCTCTGATCCATTTTGAATTAGTTTTTGTGTAAGGTGTGAGATGTGGATCTTCTTTCAGTTTGTTTGCATGTGGATATCCAATTTTGCTAACATCATTTGTTAAAGAGACTGTTTTTACCCCAGTTTGCAACCTTAGGGCCTTTGTCAAATATCAACTATTCATAAGAGGATGGTGACATCTCTGGAGTCTCAACTCTGTTCCATTGGTCTATATGTCTCTTTCTGTACCAGTAACAGGCTGTTTTGACTACTCTGGCAGGGTTATAGATTCGAAGTTCAGGTAGGGTGAAGCCTCCCACTGTGTTCCTCTTCTTCAGTAGTGCTTAATGTATCTGCAATTTCTACCCTTTCCAAACAAAGTTGGTGATACGTTTCTCAGTCTCATTAAAGAATGACAATAGAATTTGTATTTGAATTGCACTATATACACAGATTGCTTTGGATAAAATAGACATTTTCTCAACGTTAAGTCTTCCTATCCACAAGCAGGGTAGGTTTCTCCACTTACATAACTCTTTCAGGTTCTCACAGTAAGGTATTGTAATTCTCTCTGTATAGGTTTGCTTTTTTCCCTGGATAGATTTATTCCAAGGCATTTTATCTTCCTAAGGCCTATTCTAAATGGTATTGACTTGGTGATTTCTTCTTTGATCTTTTTGTTAGTGTACAGGAATCCTACTTGTTTACTTACATTTATCTTATATCCTGATACTCTGCTGAACTCTTCTATTAGTTTCAGTGGTTTACTTATGGAATGCTACTGTACAGGAATCCTACTGGCTTACTTATATTTATCTTATATTCTGATACTTTGCCGATCTCTTCTATTCATTTCAGTGGTTTACTTATGGATTCTTTAGGATTCTCTAACGATATGATCATATCATCTATAAATAGGGAGATTTATTATTCTTCTTTGCTGAAGAGGGTACTCTCTATTTCTTTTTCTTGTCTAATTGCCCTGGCTAGAACCTCCAGTAAAATGTTGAATAGAAGTGGTGAGAGAATTCTTTCAGTTTCTCTTGATTCAGGATGATGCAGGCACTTGGCTTTGTGTAGATGCCCCTTGTTGCCTTGAAGAATTTCCCCTCCCTTCTTACTTTGCTGAGAGTTTTCACCATGAGTGGATGTCGGACTTAGTCAAATACCTTTTGTGCATCAATTGACAAAATCAAGTGATTCTTATCTTTTGTGTGGTTTATGTGTTTTATCATATTAGTTGCTTTCCTGATGTTGAACCAACCTTACATTCCTGTTATGACTCCAGATTTGGTCATGATGAATTATTTTTTTTGATAAATTGTTGAATTATTGGCTAGGATTTTGTTGAAAATTTTTGCGTCTAGGTTCATGAATTATATTGGTCTGTAACTTTCTTGTTTGGGGGGAGTTTTCCCTGTCTTTCATGTCAAGTTTATGCTGGCTTCATAGAATTAATTTGAGAGGATATTGTCCTGTTCTATGCTTTGAAATAGCCTCAGTAATATTGCAATTAACTCCGCTTTATAAGTGTGATAGAATTCGCCAGTGAAGTCATGTGAGCCAGGCATTTTTTTGGTTGCTAGATTACTTTTCCAATCTCTCCTTTTGTGATGGATTTATTAAGATGCTTTATTTCTCTTTGTGATAATTTTGGTAGGTGATGAATCTAAGAATTTGTCCATTTCCTCTATGTTCCATATCTATGAGTATAAATTTCATAGTATTCTGTTATTATGCTTTAGATTTCAGTTGGATCTGTTGTGACATCTTCCACCTCATTTCTTATTCAGGTTATTTTTTTTCCTTACCTGTTTTTCTTTTGTAAGACTAGCCAATGGTTTATCAATTTTGTTGAAATTGACAAAGAACCAGCTTTTGGTTTGGTTAATTTTTTTCAATTGTTCTTCTATTCTCTAATTTTTTAGTTCTGATCTAATCTTTATCATCTGTTTTCTTCCAGTGACTGAGGGGTTCCTTCAATGCTCTCTTTCTGCATGTTCAAGTTGGAGGGTTGTTTGGTTTAGGCCCTTTGTGTGCATTTACAGACAAATTCCAGATGTGTGCATTTATAGAGAAGAATTGACCTCTGAACACTGATTTTGCTGTATCCCGTAAGTTCTGGCAAGATGCGTTTTCATTCTCTTGACATAAATTTCTTTTTTTCTCATTTTTTTTTAAATTTTTATTTAACATAACTGAGTGAAAATGTACATTCACGTATAAATTTACATGCCCACCTATATGCAGCTTCCAGTGCTCTCCCTGTCCGCTGACTGCACACTATTCCTCTCTGCTCCATACATGTCTCATCCTCCCAACAGCCTCTTTTCCCTCCTCTCCACCCACTCTCCTTCCTCCAGCGAGAGGTCAGCAAGATGATATCCTATAGATGTATAGAACCATAAAGGGCTTCCAATATATGGTCACTTTGCATTGCCAAGTCCAATCCATTCCTGTCCAAAGAGTGGATCTTTGTTATAATTTATGGGAAAGGGCAGCATCAGGACTGAGGGTCATGCTCCAGAGGAACCCCCAAACCGCTGGACCATCAACTGAAGTCTTTTAGTGGAGATCTCAGGATGCACCCCTTTTTATTCTTGTGTTGCCAGTGAGACTCCTCTCTGTGAGCTACATCGTGGCTATCACTAGTGGTGGCCGGGCACCACCCAGTTCTTCCGGTCTGAAGTCGATGTAGGCACCCACTCTTGTGGGTCTCTCTGTCTTCTCGGTTGTCTTTACCGCATGTCATTTTGGTCCTCGGTGAGCATCCGTTCCTGCTGAGTTGGGACCATTTGCTGTGTCCTCAGATGGCAGCTTGGCAGCTTTTAAGACCCCAGACGCCACTCACCAATGTGGGGTGCAGAGAGCACTCTTAGCAAAATGCAAGATGTGCCAATTGGCCTGGAATTCGCCAAAGAGCATGGTCCCCCGCCCCCGGCCCCAGCTACTCTATTCTTGCAGGATTGAGTTAAGATGGAAACAGTACTCAAGTTATGCTGAAGTCCACTTAATGTTGTTCTTGTTTCTAATGTGTGCTATGACTGCTTAGTCCCAACTAGATTTCTAATAACTATCTAAACTAAACCCTCCCCCCTCACCCTCTCTCCTCCCCTCCCCTGCAGTTGTCAAAGAGTCCTTTCTTCTATACACAAGTCTGTTTTTGAGATCTTATTGTAGACGTCTCATACAGTATCTGTCCATTTGTCGGTGACTACTTTCACTAAACATAATGTCTTCCAGTTGAAACCAGGTTAGGAGATGTTTCCTGGAATCATCGTTATTCTTTATCATTGCGTAGTGCTCCATTGAGTATATATACCATAGTTTACCTATCCATTCTTCTATTGTTGGGCATCTGGGTTGATCTCATCTTTGTGCTATCGTGGACTGTGCTACGGTAAACATTCTGGTGCATGTGTCCGTTGGTGTGAAAGGCCTTGATTTTGTAGGATATATTCCAAGTAGTGGAATTACTGGGTCAAATGGTATATTGATATCCATTTTTTTAAGGAAGCACCAGATTGCCTTCCAAAGAGGCTGGACCATTTTGCAAAGCCACCAACAGTGCAGGAGGGTTCCACTTTCTCCACAGCCTCTCCAGCATTTGTTGTTTTGTGTTTTCTGGATCATGGCCAATCTTGTTGGGGTGAGATGGTATCTCATTGTTGTCTTGATTTGAATTTCTTTAATAACTAAAGATCGTGAACATGTCCGCATGTGTTTTTTGGCTGCCTGGATCTTCTCTTTAGTGAAGTGTCTGTTCATCTTCTTTGCCCATCGCTTAATTGGATGGTTTCTTTGACAGATTTTAGAATCTGTCCTCATTGTGTATTATAACTTCCAGTGTTGTTCCTACCTTTCCTTGGATAAGCTTTATCGTTTTAGGTTTGATATTTAGGTCTTTTATCCAGTTGGAGTTGGTTTTTGTGTATGGTGTAAGATATGGATCTTGATTCAGTTTCTTGCAGATGGATAACCAATTTTGCCAGCACCATTTGTTGAAGAGACTGTTTTTACCCCAGTTTAATGTCTTAGGGCCTGTGTCAAATATCAACTGTACATAGGCAGGTGGTGTCATCTCTGGGGTCTCAATTCTGTTCCATTGATCGATCTGTCTGTTCTTATACCAGTACCAGGCTGTTTTGACCACTGTGGCAGTGTAGTATGTTCTAAGGTCGGGTAATGAGAGGCCTCCCAGTATGTTCTTCTTCTTTAGTAGTACCTTACATATCCACGGTTTCTTCCCTTTCCAAACAAAATTGGTGATTTGTTTCACCATCTCATTAAAAAATGATGCTGGAACTTGTATTGGGATTGCATTATATAAATAAATTGCTTTGCGTAAAATAGACATTTTCACAAAGTTAAGTCTTCCTATCCATTAGCAGGGCAGGTTTTTCCATTTATCCAAGTCTCTCTTAGCTTCTTGTAATAAGGGCTTGTAGTTCTCTTTGTAAAGGTCTGTTGTTTCTCTGGTTAGATTAATTCCTAGGTACTTTATCTTCTTAGGGGCTATCATAAATGGTATTGATTTGATAATTTCCTCCTTAACAGTCTCGTTGTTGGTATAAAGGAATCCTACTGATTTACTTGTGTTTATCTTGTATCCTGAGACTTTGCTGAACTCTTCTATCAGTTTGAGTAGCTTACTTATAGATTCCTTGGGGTTCTCTGCATATACAATCATATCATCTGTGAACAGGGATATTTTAACTTCCTCTTTGCCGATGCAGATGCCCTTTATTTCTTGGTCTTGTCTAATTGCTCTGGCTAGAACTTCTAGCACAATGTTGAATAGGAGAGGTGACACTGGGCAACTTTGTCTAGTTCCTAATCTCAAGGGAAAGTCTTTCAGTCTCTCTTCATTCAGGATGATGTCGGCAATTGGCTTTCTATAAATGGCCCTTATTGTGTTGAGGAATTTGCCGTCTAAGAGTTTTTAGTATGAATGGTTGTTGGACTTTATCAAATGCCTTTTTGGTATCAATGGACAAAATCAGGTGATCTTCGTCTTTTGTGTTATTTATGTGGTTAATCACATTAATTCTTTTCCTGATGTTGAACCAGCCTTGCATCCCCGGTATGTATCCCACTTCGTCATGATGGATTATTTTCTTGATATGTTGTTGTATTCCGTTTGCAAGAATTTTGTTAAAGATTTTTGCATCTATGTTCATGAGCGGTATCGTTCTTTTGTTCTCTGTCTTTGTTGGATCCTTCCCTAGCTTAGGTATCAGGGTTATGCTGTTTTCATAGGTTGACTTTGGAAGTACTCCACCCCTTTCTATACTGTGAAATGGTCTCAGTGGTATTGGGGATAGCTCTTCTCTAAATGCTTGGTAGAATTCTGCCATGAAGCCATCTGGGCCTGGAATTTTTTTGGTTGGTAGTGTTTTGATGACCTTTTCAATCTCTTCCTTTGTGATGGGTTTATTAAGTTGTTCTGCTTCATGTTGTGATAATTTGGGTAGGTGGTATGAGTCAAGGAGTTGGTCCATTTCCCCTAGGTTTTCAAATTTGTTAGACTACAGTCTTTCATAGTATTTTCTTATGATATTTTTGATTTCTGTTGCATCTGTGGTGACAGCTCCCCTCTCATTTCTAATTTGGGTTATTTGTTTCCTCTGCTTTTCTTTAGTAAGTTTAGCCAGTGGTTTATCAATTTTGTTGATCTTTTCAAAAAACCAGCTTTTGGTCTTTTCAATTTTTTCAATTGTTTTTCTATTCTCTAATTAATTTAGCTCTGCTCTAATAATTATGACCTCATTTCTTCTGGTGCCCAAGGGATTCCTCTGTTGTTCTCTTTCTACTTGTTCAAGCTGTAGAGTTAGTTCCTTGATTTGGTTTCTTCCTTCCAGATGTGTGCATTTATGGAGATAAACAGACCTCTGAGCACTGCTTCGGCTGTATCCCATACGTTCTGGTAGGAAGTGTTTTCATTCTCATTGGAATCCAAGAATTTCTTTAATTCATCCTGGATTTCCTATATAACCCATGTTTTTTTGAGCAAGATGTTGTTCAGTTTCCAAGAGTTCCACTTTCTATCTGTGTTTTTTCTGCTATTGATTTCAACTTTTATGGCTTTATGATCTGAGAAAATGCTTTGCAGTAATTCAGTAGTATGGATTTTGTTGAGCATTGCATTATGGCCTATCATGTGGTCAATTCTGGAGAATGTTCCATGTGCATTGGAGAAGAAGGTGTAGTTGTCTGCTGATGGGTGGAAGGTTCTGTATATATCAATGAGGTTTAGTTGGTTAATTGTGTCAATGAGGTCTTCCGTATCTTTAATGAGCTTTTTTCTAGATGATCTGTCTAGTAATGAGAGTGGAGTGTTAAAGTCTCCCACTATTGTTGTGGAGTCATCTAACTCTCTTTTGAGCGTAGTCAGTGTTTCTTCGACATATTTAGGTGCTCTGACATTAGGTGCAAAAATATTTAATATAGTTAACTCTTGCTTGTGTACTGAACCTTTCAGCAATAAATAGTGTCCATCTTTGTCCACGATGGTGGATTTAACATTAAAATTGATTTTGTCTGAGATTAGAATTGCCACCCCTGCTCCTCTTTGTTCTTTGTTAGCTTGATATATTTTCTTCCATCCTTTAATTTTCAGTTTGTTCCTGTCTTTAGGTCTGAAGTGAGTTTCTTGTAGACAACATATGGATGGGTCATGTTTTTTGATCCAAGATGACACTCGGTGTCTCTTTACTGGAGCATTCAGTCCATTCACATTCAATATAATTATTGATAGGTATGTGTTCACTGCTGCCATTGTGATATGTTTATTTTTATGTTGATGTTTTCTCTGTTGTTCTTATTAGTCTGTTCTGGGACACCCTTTTCTGGGAGTTGATTTTTCACCTTTTTCAGAGCTGGTTTTATAGTTGTTGAGATTCGTGTGTTAGATTTCTTGAAATGGTATGATACATCTTTGTTGTGCTTTACAGCTGCCCCTATCAACCCCCTTAATAAACTATTTATAAACCCAATTTTAATTACTACCAGTCTTGTCATCTTCCTCTCCATCTGGAAGGACTATAACGACTGTAGTACATCCCTCTTTTTATTATGATGATACCATAGTTTTCTTGGTGATCACTGGATTGCTTCTTTCCAAATCAAAGCTGTGATTTACTTTGGAGCCTTCCCTAAATGAGTAGAGTATAGAGTAGTGTGTCGTTCTAAAACATAAGGTTAGTGGTTTCGTTCTTCTAAGCTAAAGCCAAGAACTTCTTTCATTATTTCTTGTAGTTTGGATTTGGTTTTTACAAAGTCTCTGAGTTTCTGTCTATCTGGGAATGTCTTAATTTCATTTTCGTATTTGAAAGATAGTTTTGCAGAATATATAATTCTTGGTTGGAAGTTCTTCTCCTTCAAGACTTTGAATGTGTCGTGCCACTGTCTCTGTGCCACAATAGTTTCTGCTGAGAAATCTGACGAGAGCCTACAGGGTTTCCCTCTGAATGCTAGCTTTGCCTTGAGTCTTGCTGCCTTTATGTGTTGCTGCTTATGTTTCATTTTGTTAAACTTCATTATAATATGTCTTGGAGTCTTTCTTTTGAGATCTATATTGGGTGGCATATGATATGAATTTGAGATGTCTATATTCTCTTCCGTCATGATTTCTGGGAAGTTTTCTTTCAGCAGCTCAGCAACAATACTCTCTGTGTTCTCAGATGTCTCACCCTGTTCAGGGACTCCAATTAATTGAAGGTTGTTCCTCTTAATAGAGTCCCACATGCTTCTTAATGTTTCTTCATTTTTCTTGTTTCCTTTTTCTGATTTCTGCTCATAGACTCTGGCATCAGTAGCTCTGTCTTCCAAGTCAGAAATTCTTTTTTCCATTTGTTCCATTCTGTTTTCTTGGCTTTGCGTGGAAGTTTCTATGTCTTTGATTTTCTTCTTGATCTGTTGGATTTCAGAGTACTGGTGTTCCATCAGATCGAACAACTTGCTTAATTTTTCATTTTGTTGTGCTGCATTTTGTATAAGGTCTAGAAGGGCTCTGTATATAATCAATTTGTATTCACTTCCTGATGCTTTCATAAAATTTCCTTCATCTGGAAAACTCCTTGGTTGTTTGCTTGGGAGCCTTCTGAAGCCATGAGTGATTGCTTGTATGCCACAATTGTCTGTTGGTTTTTGGGTCCCATGTGAGTATATAGAGGCTGGAAGAGGTACTGTGAGGATGGATTGCAAAGGTTTCTCTAGGCTGTCTTCAAATTTAAAGCAAAAGATATCTGACCAGTTCTCAAGTCAGTTAGGTTTTCAGGTGTAGAGGTCCCTCTTCTCATCTGACAAAGTAAGCGCCACTGTATCCAACCCCAGATGATAACAAACTAGTTCAGAATGCAGCAATGCTACTGCCCTGTTGGCCTCTGCTGACAGGGCCTAGCCTTAGCTACCACTGCATGAAGTACCGGTTTTGTGATAGAAAAGCGCTCTCCTGTGTGGAAGCTCTGGCTCCCAAGCTAAGAATTAGGTCCAGCTGCGGCCATGGTATCCAAGATGGCATCCTCCACACAGGCAGCAGACAGAGGTGTTAAAGGTGCCCAGAGGTAGTGATTCCTCTGCTCCTGTTGCAGGGCTCCCAACGTAGGCAGCACTGTGCAAAATCACTACTTTTCTGTTGGAGAAGCACTATCCCGTTTGCAGGCGCTGGCTCCCAGGCTAAGAACGAGGTTCTGCTAAAATCTCGGTACCAACATGTCATCCCGCACACTGATTGTGAAGTGCCACACAAACCCCGCTGAGGCACCTACAAAAGGAAAGGCTCAAAATGGCTAGATTAACAGAGTCCCGAGCCTAGCTCTCAGAATATGGGAATTTCGCCTGCCTATTCCCCCAGCAGCGCGTCTAAGTCCAGCCACCAGGCAAGACTCAGCTCCGCTCACCAGCGGAGACAGAGGAAAAAAAAGTCAAAATGGTGCGTTTACCTTCCATCCCTGAGAGCTGGGGCTAGCTAGGAGCGGGAGTCAGCAAAAGAGAGGAGGTTTTTGGCTGAGTGTTACGAAATCCCAATTAACAGCTCTGTACCGCGTCCTGAGGCTGATTAGGTGATCAGAAGGCTCTGTTTGATTGTCAGTTCAGGTCTTGGTTTCCAGAGGGATATAAGGAGATGTGTGCTTAGTCCGCCATCTTGACTCCTTGACATAAATTTCTTAATTACGTCTTTAATTTCTTCTGCAACCCGTGGATTTTTGAGCAAGGTGTTGTTCAGTTTCCATGAGTTCAGTTTTCTATCTATGTTTTTTCTGCTTATAACTTCAATTTTTATGACTTTGTGGTCTGAAAGGATGCTTTGCAATAATTCAGTTGTTTTGAGTTTTTTGAGACTTGCTTTATGTCCTAATACATGATCTAACTTCAAAAAAGTTCTATTGTCTACCTATGTTTTGTTTTCTGTTATTGATGTCAACTTTTATAGATGTGTAGTCTGAGAAGACATTTCTCAATAATTCAGTTGTTTGGGTTTCACTGAGACTTACTTTATGTTCTAATGCATGGTGTATTCTGAAAAATGTTCCATGTGCATTGGAAAAGAAGGCACACTTACTTGTTGATGAGTAAAAAGTACTGTGTATGTTGATGAGGTCTAGTTGGTTGTCACAATACGATCCTCTGTGTCTTTACTGAGATTTTTTTTCAAGATGATCTGTCCATTACTGAAAGTACAGTGTTGGAGTCTCCTACTATTATTGATTTCATTTTCCAAGGTTGTCAGTGTTTGTTCTATGTATTTAGATGCTCTGGTATTGGATGTATACATATTTTGTATTGTTATATCCTGCTCATGTATTGAAATTTCAGCAATAAATAGTGGCCATATTTGTTTATGATGGTGGATCTTACATTAAAGTCTATTTTATCTGAGATTAGTATTACCACTTCTGCTCTTCTTTGTATGTCTTTAGTTTGGTATGTATTTTTCCATCCTCTGGTTTTCAGTTTATTCATGTCTCTGAGTCTAAGGTGAGTTTCTTGTAAGCAACATATAGACAGATCATGTCTTTTAATCCAGGCTGTTACTCTCTGTCTGTTTATTGGAGCATTCACTCCAATTACATTCAGTGTAGTTAGTGATAGGTACGTGTTCAGTGCTGCACTTTGGTGCCTTTATTTTTGTGTTGGCAATGATTTCCATGTTCCCTTAATATTCTGTTCTGGGTCATTCTTTATTGGTTGACTTGATTTTTTTCAGTATCAGTTTTGTGTTTGATTCCTGTATTATGCCTCTTGTTTTGATATGTAACATTTTTATTTTGTTTTGTGGCTACCATTATGATCCACCTTATCACTCTAAGTTTAAACTAGATTTTAACTTCTGTGTATCTTTTTAATTTCCCCTGTATCAGAAAGGGTTATGCCTAGTATAATATATCCTTCTTTTTAGTGTGACAATATCAGTTATTGTATTACAATCATTGGTCTCGTTCTTTTATATTTTAGCTCTGATTGGGTTTTGTGACCTCCCTGTTTTGGTAGGATTCTGGATGCTGTGCCTGCTTTGCTTCCTTAGTTATACACTTGTTTTTGTTTTCTAAACAAGGAGTTTCTTTCAGAATTTCTTGTAGTTTGGGTTTGGTTTTCTTGCAAAGTCTATAAGCTGCTGTTTATTTGTGAATGTGCTCATTTCCACTTCGTATTTGAGAGACAGTTTTGCAGGATATGTAATTCTTGATAGAAAGTTGCTCTCCTTCAAGGCTTTGAATGTATCTTCCCACTGCCTTCCTGCCAACATCACTTATGCTGAGAAGTCAGACAAAGCCTAGAGAGCTTCTCTTCGTATGTTAGCTTTGCTTTGAGCCTTGCTGCTTTTAAGATCCTCTCTTCATGTTTCATTTTAGTAAGCCTGATTATAATATATCTTGGTGTCTTACTTTTGGGATCTAGTTTTGTTTTGTTTGATAAGCATCTTGGGTATCTATGTTTTCTTCTTTCATAATCTCAGGGAAGTTTTCAGGAACAACTCTACAACAATGTTCTGTGTATTTTCAGCTATCCTTCCCTGTTCAGAAACTTTAATTATTCATAGATTATTCCTCTTCATTGAGTTCCACACATTTCTTAATGCTTCTTCATTTTTCTTATTTCTTTTCTCTGATTTCTCTTCATAAATTCTGTTGTCAGTTACTCTGTCCTCAAGTTCACTAACTCTCACTTACATCTCCTCAAACATGTTCTTTGGGCTTTGGATTGAATTGTCTAATTCTGTAATTTATTATTGATCGAATGGATTTCAGATAATTGATGTTCTATTAGTTCAAATAGCTTACTTAATTTTTCATTTTTTTTCTGCTGCATTTTTTTAATCCCTAGGAAGTCTCCATAAACAATTCCTTTGTGTTTGATCTCTTACAATGCAGAAAGGCTTCTTCATCCGGGAAGTTTTTGGGTTCTTTGTTTTGGGAGTTTTCTGGAGCCATGATGGACTGCTCCTTTAAATGGTTTGAGATTGATTGTTGTCTTTGTGCCATAAAGAAGCCATTCAGTGTTACACCAACAAGAACTGAGGCAAAGTTCTAAGAGGAGAGTAAAGGCTCTCCTAGGTTTGATCACCAGCTGCCTCTGTGTTCTCTAGTAACTGGCCCCAGACGGACTTTCTGGGGTGGCATGCATCTCCATCTGTCTGCTAACAGTGAAGACTCTCCATCTTTATGCCAGTCAAGGTTATGGTGTAGCTCAGGGAAAGAAAGAGAAAGACGTCACTTCACTTGGCTACCTGGGATCACTGCATTATATAGAGATGTTTAGCTTAAAAAAAATGCTTTATTTGTTGAGAGGAGTGCTGTGCAGTGTCCACCAAAAGCAACTGAGCCCTCAGGGATGGCTGGTTCCTCTCCCTGACTGGCAAAGATGGTGCCCTACTTATGGAATCAGTGGTAGGCCATCAACCTACTGTAAGATGTGGCTCAGTAAAGGTTGGTGAAGATGCTGCCACCCATTCTGCAGTCAGTTTTCCAAGTGGTCTTATTTTAAAAAGGTGCTTTGCTGTGGCAGCCAGAAACTGTCCAACAGCTGTCAAAATCAGTCAAGCCCTCAGGTGTGGTAGGCCCTGCCTTCTGGCTGACTACAAAGGTACTCATAGGCTGTACCCAGATGTTATGATGTGGTTGAACAGAGGAAGAAATTAGCTTGCTGCCTTAATTTTCAGGCCCCACTCATAAATCTAGCCAAGATCATCTTAAACAGAGCTTTTCTTCCAGAGAAGCATTATCTAGGCAGAGACTGCTGCTCAGCATGAGAACTAGCCCCAGCTGAGACCTCTGACATGGCCGACTCTGCCTCCCAGCTGACCAGTATGGCATCCCCCCAGCTGCCGTTCTTGACATGAGTCAACAGAATCTATGGCACAGCTACGAGAAGAGAGGATAGAGGGGCACTGGTGCCTCACTTGGCAGTTGAGCTCTCAAGAATTGGCTATCTCAAGCACAGTCTCTCTGCAGCACTATATGCTGTTTATTTAAGTACTGCGGTTCAGTATATTAGTCAGCTCATGCTCAGTCCCCACCTCCCAGATAACAAAGAAGACACTTGTACCTGCCATCCTCCCAAAAGATGCATCCACAGAAGCAGGATACAGTGTGCCACTGCCTTATCTTCTAGAGAGGTACTTTCCCCCTTACAGCAGCCTAGTCCAATCTGACAACCTTAAGCCAGATTCTAGGGCTCCCAGAATTCCATGCTACTTCATTCAGTTATCTTTCCAAGCCTTAGTTCTCACGGGGAAATTCAGACATGTTTCCAGTCCACCATCTTGGCCCCATTCTGGACATATAGTTCTCAGCTTGCAATTGCATACATGGTTTTTGCTGAGTAGTCAAATCTTAGTCTAATTAAAACTTTTTTGAACGTTATTTTTCATTTATATCTAGGCACTTTTAAAAGTGTCTTCTTTAACTTCAGCAAGTTTGATTACAATAGACTTTTGTGTCTTTCTTTTGGCATCTATCTTGTGCAGAGTTCAATGCGGATCTGATGCAGGCGTCTTCCCATCTTTCATAATATCAGGGAAGCTTTCTATCAGAAAATCTTCAATAATTTTCTCTATATTTTATATTATTCTCCCCGTTCTGGTTTTCCAATCACTTGTAGATTATTCCTCTTCATTAAGTCCCACATAATTCTTATTGTTTTTAATTTTTTTATCCAAATTTTCCTCAAATATGAAGCTATCATGTGTTTTACCTTCAATCTCACTAATTGGCTTTCTGTTGCCTCAATTCTGCTCTTTTGACTTTCCACTGAGTTGTTTAATTGTGTAATCTTATTAATTTTCTGAATTTCTAATTCTTGCTGCTTGATGCTTTCTTGAGGCTTCTTCAGTGTTATTAAGCTCTGCTGTACTTTGCCTTAACTCCTTTCTCATGTCTTGAAGGGTTCTAAATATAAATATTTTTTTCTTTTTTACATTGGCAGTGTTTTTTATTTCACTGTGATTGAGTGAAAGTGTACAGTCCAGATTAAATTAGCATGCCCACCTATCTGAGGCTCCTTCTGCTCTCCTTGCACAGTGACAGCACAGTCCTCCTTTCTGTACTGTACATGTCATATCCATTTAACAATCTCCTATCCCCTTCTCTCCACTCTCTCCACTCTCCTCTAGTAATAGGCCAGTAAGATGACATCCTACAGATGTACATGGGCATAAAATACACACATGACATGGTTACACTGTGTCCCCAAGTCCAATCTATTCCTGCCCAAAGAGTTGACCTCCATAAAGATTTATGATCAGAGGCAGTATCAGATCTAGGGGCCATGGTCCCAGGGAAATCTCAGACCTTCAGACCATCAGTTATGGTGTTTTAGGGGAGTTCTCAAGATGTACCCCTTTTTTTCTTGTGTTGCCCCTGGAACTCAACCTTGTGAGCCCAATCACAGCTGTCATTGGTGGTAGCCAAACAACATCTGGTTCTTCTGGTCACATGTTGATATAGTTCCCCATTCATGTGCCTCCTTCTGTCTTCTGGGCTCTTTTTCCCTCATGTCATTGTTGTCCTTGGTTATCATCTGTTCTAACTGAGTTGGGCCCACATAGTGTACCTCAGAAGGTAGCTTACTAGCCTTTAAGAGCCCTGATGCCACTCACCAATATGGGGTGCAGAAGACCCTCTTAGCAGCAGTCTAGTTATGCTTATTGGCCTCTATGTCCTCTGAGAGCATAGTCCCTGGACCTCTACCTCTGTTACTCTATCCTTACAATATTGGCTTAAGATTGTAAGAGTTTTCAGGTTATATTGAAGTCCAGTTATATTCGTCTTCTTTCTAATGTGTGCTGTCACTGATTTCACCCAACCAAATTTCTGTCAACTATTTGATCTATAACCAGTCCTTTCCCTCCTTCCCTCCCCTCCTTTGCAGCCATCAAAGAGTCTTTTCTTCTATACCTGAGGCTGTTTTTTAAGTTCATATAGTAGGGGATTCGTACAATATTTGTCCTTGTGCTCCTAACTAGTTTCACTCAGCATAATGTCTTCCAACTGAAGCCAGGTTATGAGATGCTTTCTGAAATCATCATTGTTCTATCATTGCACAGTGTTCCATTGTGTATATATACCATAGCTTTTTTATCATTCATCTGTTGTTGGGCATCTAGATTGATTCCATCTTCTCACCATTCTTGACTGTGCTGCAATATACATTCAAGTTGCTTGTATCAGTTCATGTGACTGCCCTTGATTCTTTAGGATTTATTCCAAGCAGTAGGATTACTGGGTCAAGTAATATATCTGTTTCCAGCTTTTAGAGGAGGCTTGAGATTGCTTTTCAAAGAGGTTGTACCATTTTACAATGACACCAGCAGTATAAGAGAGTTCCATTTCTCCACAGCCTCTACAGCATTTGTTGTGTTTTTTGGATGATGGCCAATGTTGTTGGGGTGAGATGATACCTCATGGTTGTTTTGATTTGGATTTCTTTTATAGTTAATGATTGTGAGCATTGCCACATGTGTTTTGGCTGCCTAGATATTCTCTTTAGTAAAGTGTTGGTGTATCTTCTTTGCCTAACATCAATTTGGGTTACTTATTCTTTTCTTGTTACTTTGCAGTAGCTACAGACTACAGACTACAGAGATCGGACGTTGATCTGACCCATAGTTGCCAAATGTTTTTGTCCATATTGTAGGTGGTCTTTTAATTCTTTTTGATAAAGTCCACAGATGAACAAAAGTGCTTGATTCTTAGTAGTAGCCATTTATCTATTTTCTCTTCACTGATCACGCTCTGCTTGTCAGATTTGGAAGTCTAAGTTGTGTATTAGAACTTCCACTGTTGACTTTATTTTTTCTTGTGCAATCTTTATCATTTTAGGTTTGATATTTAGGTCTTTTATCAAGTTTGTATTGGTTTTTGTGTAAGGTGTGAGTCACGGGTCTTGTTTCAATTTTTTTTGCAGATGGTATCCAATTTTGCCAGCAACATTTGTTAAAGAGATTGTTTTTACCCCAGTTTAACGTGTTAGGGCCTTGTCAAATATCAACTGTTCATAGGAGGCTGGTGTTATCTATGGGCTTTCAACTCTGTTCCATTGGTCTGTATGTCTAGTTTTGTATAAGTACCATGATGTTTTGATTATTGTGGTTGTTTAATAGGTTTTAAAGTCAGAGAATAAGAGATCTCCCTCTGTGTTCCTCTTCTTCAGTAGTGCTTTGCTTATTCTGGGTTGCGTCTCTTTCCAAACAAAGTTGGTGATTTGTTTCTCCATCTCAGTAAAAAATGTCACTAGAATTTGTATTGGGATTGCATTATATATGTACATGGCTTTGGGTAAGATAGATATTTTCACAATGTTAAGTCTTCCTATCCACGAGCAGAGTAGGTTTCTCCATTTATGTAAGTCTCTCTCTGTTTCTTGTAGTAAGATCTTGTAGTTCTCTTTGTATAAGTCTCTTATTTCTCTAGTTTGGCTTATTGCTAGGTATTTATCTTCTTGAGGCCTATACTAAATGATATTGATTTGGTGATTTCTTGTGACCTCTTTGTTTAGTGACCTCTTTGTTGCTATTAATTAATTCTACTGATATGCTTATCTTGTATCCTGATACTTTCCTGAACTCTTCTATTAGTTCCAGTGATTTACTTATGGATTCTTCAGGTTTCCCTGTGTACACGATTATATGATCTTCAAGTAGGGAGATTTTTACTTCTTTGCTGTTGTGGATGCCCTTAATTTCTTTGTCTTGTCTAATTGCTCTGGTCAGATCTTCTTGTACAATGCTGAATAGATGTGAGAATGGGAATCCTTGTCTAGTTCTTGTTCTCAAGGGGAATTATTTTCGTCTCTTTCTATTCAAGATGATGTAGGTGGTTGGCTTTGCATAGATGCCTCTTACTGCATGGAGGAATTTGCCTTCTATTGCTATTTTGCAGAGAATTTTTGGCATGAAATGTTGTTAGACTTGGTCAAATACCTTTTCTGCATCAATTGAGAAAATCAGTTAATCCTTACCTTTTGTGCTATGTGTGTGGTTGATCACTTTAGTTGTTTTTCTGATGTTGAAACAGCCTTGCATTCTAGGTATGAATCCAACTCGATTGTGATGAATTATTTTTGGGTATGTTGTTGAATTCTATTGGAAAAGATTTCACTGAAGATTTTTGCACCAGGGTTCATGAGTGATATTGCTCTGTAATTCTCATTTTTTGTTGAATCTTGCCCTGGCTTTGGTATCAGGCTTCATAAAATGAATTTGGGAGTATTCCATCTCTTTCTGTGCTGTGAAATAGTCTCAGTGGTATTAGAGTTAATTCTTCTCTTAAAGCTTGGTAGAATTCTCCGGTGAAGCTGTTTTAGTCAGCTAGCACTGCTCTAACAGAAACACTACAGAGTTGACGGCTTTAACAAAGGAAGGTTTATTCTTACACAATCTGGTAGACTGTAAGTCCAAATTCAGGATGTCTGCTGCAGGGGAATGCTTTCTCCCTTGTTGGCTCTGGAGGAAAGTTGACTATTGCATCAGTCTTTGTGCAGGGAGCATGTTGGCACAGGAATCTCAGGTTTGAAGGACACGCTTTTCTGGTGTTGTTTTCTTGATTACGTGAGGTTCTCAATTATCTGCTTGCTCATCTTTCCTTTTGTCTCTTGTAGGATGAAAGGATTAAGGGTGCGGTAAGAATACTCCAAGGAAACTCCCTTTATAGTGGAACAGGGATGTAATCCTATGAAGAGATTTATGGTCCCACCCTAATCCTTTAACATAAGCACAGGAAAATCACAAAATGTAGGACAATCACAAAATACATGGAAACTTGGCCAGCCACATGGCTATGTATATTTTGGGGTGGACACTATCTAATCTGTGACAGAAGCCATCTGGGCCAGGGCTTTTGCCGGTTGGTAGTCTTTTAATGGCTTTTTCATTCTCTTCTTTTGTGATGAGTTTATCAAGTATTTCTACTTCTCTTTGCGATAATTTTGGTAGGTAATTTGAATCTAGGAATTTGTCCATTTCCTCTAGGTTTTCAAATCTGTTAGAGTACAGTCTTTCATAGTATTCTGTTATGATAGTTTTGATTTCTGTTGGATCTGTTGTGACATCTCCCCTCTCATTTCTTATTTGGGTTGTTTCCTTTCCTGTTTTCCTTCAGTAAGTTAAGAAAATTGTGAATTTTGTTCATCTTTTCAAAAAAACCAGCTTTTGGTCTCATCAATTTGTTCAGTTGTTCTTCTATTCTCTAATTCACTTAGTTCTGCTCTAATCCTTATGATCTGTTTTATTCCGGTAACTGAGAGTGTCCTAAATTGCTCTCTTTCTATTTGTTCAAGGTATAGTGTTAATTCTTTGGTTTGGGGCCTTTCTTCCTTCCAGATTGGTGCTTTTATCAGCATAAATTGACCTCTGAGCACTGCTTTGGCTGTTTTCCATAGGTTCTGGTAGGATGTGTTTTCATTCTCACTAACCAAGTCCCAACCCAAGTGCCGTCGAGTCATAAATTTCTTTATTTCATCTTTGATTTCTTCTATAACCCATAGCTTTTTAGCCAGATTTTGTTCAGTTTCCATGAGTTCCAGTTTCTATATATTTTTTTTCAGCTATTGATTTTGACTTTTACGGCTTTATTATCTGAGAAGATGCTTTGCAACAATTCAGTGGCATGGGCTTTATTGAGAATCTCTTTATGTCTTAACACGTATTCAATTCTGGAAATGCGCATTGGAGTAGAAGGTGTAGTTATCTGTTGATGGATAAAAAGTTTTGTATATGTCCATAAAATCTAATTGGTTAATTGTGGTAATAAGGTGTTCTGTGTCTTTACTGAGCTTTTTTTCTAGAAGATCTGTCCAGTACTGAAGGTGGATTGTTGAAGGCACCAATTGTTATTGTGGAGTGATCTATGTCATTTTTCAGTGCAGTCAGTGTTTGTTTGATGTATTTAGATGCTTTAGCATTGGATGCATAAATATTTAATATCATTAAGTCCTACTTGTGTATTGAACCTTTCAGCAACAAGTAATGCCCATCCTTGTCCCCAGTGGTGGATTCTACATTAAAATCTATTTTATCTGAGATTAGTATTGCTACTCCTGCTCTTCTTTGTATATTGTTAGCCTGGTATACATCCTCCCATCCTTTAATTTTCAGTTTGTTCCTATCTTTAAGCCTAAGGTGATGTTCTTGTAAGCAACATATAGACAGGTCATGTCTTTTTATCCAAGATGTTCCTCATTGTCTTTTTACTGGAGTGTTCATTCCATTTACATTCAGTGTAATTATTGATAGGCACTTGTTTAGTGCTGTCATTTTGATGTATTTATTTTTGTGTTGGTGTTTTCTCTGTTGCTCTTAATATTCTGTTCTGGGTCATTCTTCATGCGTTGATATTTCACCCTTTTCAGTGTAAGTTCTGTGTTTCTTTTGGCTTCTGTATTGCATTTCTTGTTTTGATATGCTGCATCTTTATTGTGCTTTGCTGCTACCATATAATCCCCCTTAATAATCTAAACTTAAACCCTATTTTAACTTTTATATATCTTATTAACTTTGTCTCCATCTGGAAGGACAATAACTATTGTAGTATTTACCTCTTTTTAGTGTGGTGGCATCTTAGTTTTCATGACATGATCACTGGATCTGTTCTTTTAATATTACAGCTTTCATTGAGTTTTGTACCATTTCTAGATGATATGCTTCTGGATGTTGTGTCCTGCATTGCTTCCTTAAATATACACTTAATGGTTTTGTTTTTCTAAGCCAAGAGCTTCTTTCTGTATTTCTTATAGCTTTAGTTTGGTTTTCGCAAAATCTCTAACTTTCTGTTTGTCTGTGAATGTCTTCATTTCATCTTCACATTTGAAACAGTGTTGAAGAATATAGAATTTTTGGTTGAAAATTTTTTTCCTTCAAGGATTTGAAGGTATCATCTCACTGCCCCCTTGCCAGCATCATTTCTTCTGAGAAGTCAGATGAAAGGCTACAGGGTTTCTGAATGTTAGCTCTGCTTTGACTCTCACTGCTTATGTTTTGTTTTGTTAAGTTTGATTATAATATGTCTTGGTGTCTTTCTTTTAGGGTTATTTTTTTGTGGTGTTCAATACAAATCTTGGATATCTAAGTTCTCTTTCATAATTTCAGGAAAGTTTTCTGTCAGCAACTCAAAAACAATACTCTCTGTGTTTTCACATACCCCTCCCTGTTCATGAACTCCAGTTAATTGTAGATTATTCCTCTTGATAGAGTCCCACATGTTTCTTAATACTTGTTCATTTTTTTCTTCTTTTCTCTGATTTCTCCTTATAAATGCTGGTGTCAAAAGCTCTATCTTCAAGGTCAAGGTCAGTAAATCTCATTTCCAGTTGTTGAATTCTACTCTCTTGGCTTTGAACTGAATTGTCTAATTCTGTAATTTTCTGTCAAATTTCAGAATGCTGATGTTCCATCAGTTCAAACAGCTTGCTCCATTTTTTATTTTGCTCTGTTGCATTTGATAATTCCTAGGAGGGCTCTCTATATAATTCTTTTGTACTCAACCTCTGTTAGTTTCAGAAAGGCTTCTTCATCTAGGAAGTTCTTGGATTCTTCTTGAATTCTTTATTTTGGAGATTTTCTGGAGCCATTTATTTTTTACAAGTTTGGCTAGGTTTTTTTTTTTTTTTTGCTTTAGTGACATCTAGAGTCTGTTTAGTTTCTCTGGTGTTGGCTCAGCAGGATCTGAGGTGCAGTTCTGAAAAGGAATTTGGTCACCAGCCATCTCTATGTACTCCAGCGACTGGGCCCATTGGAATCTCTGGGGTAGCAGGCTCAACCTCCTGGCTGGCAAAGACATGATCCTACTTATGGAGTCATTGGGGTATCACCAGCTGACCCTCTGATGTGGGTCAGTAAAGGCTAGAAAAGATGCTGTTGGGCTTCAATGCAGTTATTTCTCTAGACAGTCTTATTTTAAAAAAGGTAAAAGCTATCTGAATGCTTCCAAAATCAACCAGGCTGTCAACTGTGATGAGCCCCTCCTTCCGGCTGATTGTGGAGTAGCTATTCTTCTGTCTCCAGATGACATGATGTATTTCAAAGTAAGGTCAGGTTGCTGGTCTGTTGTTATCCCCTGTATGGCCCCATCTGTAAGGCTACCCTGTGTTAAACACAAGTTTTCTGCTGGAAAAGCACTCCCCAGGCTAGCACTGCCTCACAGCTTGGTAATTAGCCCCTGTTGAGGCTTCTGGTTTGTTAATTACACCTCCCAGTCAAAAAAAGATGGTGTCACTTTCAAGCTGTCCCACTCACCATGAAAGAGCCAAATCTGTGGTGGAGGCCCATAAAGAGAGATTGAAGGGTCTGTGGTGCTCGAGTCCAGAGCCAGGCTCTCAAAATGTGGCCTCTCCACCTGCTGATCACATCAGCACTGTGGATTAGGATTAGGGTGGAATTTTAATACCTTTACTGAAGTCAGTTCTCTGATCCAATATAGAGAGAGTTTCCCTGGGTATGTTGCACTGCATTTTATCCTACAAGAAACAAAAGAAAGAGGAAGCAAGCAGAGAGTTGGGGGTCTCATAGAACCAGGAAAGCAGAGCCTGCAACACAGCACATCCTTTGGTCTGAAGGTTCCTTTGAGAAGAAGCTCCTAGTTCAGGGGAAGATTGATGTGAACATCTTTTTCCAGAGCTAACCAAAAGAGAAAGACTTCTGGAGCTGATGCCCTGAAAATTGGACTTGTAAACTACTAGACTGTGAGATAACAAACTTCTCTTTGTTCACCATGAGTCGGATCCGACTCAACGGCACTTGGCACTTGGCACTTGGCTTGGTAAAAGTCATCCACCTATGGTATTTCTGTTGGAACAACACTAGATGACTAAGATGGCCACATAATAAAGATTGAAACTTTGGGTACTCTCTAAAGCTCTTACCTTTAGATCACAATTTGCCATGACAGTGAATTATACACACCAAACTCCAGTGCTTTAATTCTCATAAGACAGGCAGATTCAAAGTAAGGGCAGAGGATTGGAAGAAAAATGGAAAGTGGAAAACTCTCAGCATAGAATGAGAAATGATAGAAATGACTTAGAATTAACTAAGGTTTCTTTCGTCTTTTTCTTTCTTCCTAGAATAGACTTTATACTGAAGGAGAGAGATAGACACCCTTCAGAACATTAAGAAAGTTAGTCTGAAATAAACGCAAGTAGCAGAAAATTCCTTTTTGCTTAATTTCCGTTTGAGAAATAGGTAGATTTTGTGTTTTAGTCACTGTAACTACATATATTTAGATAAAGGAATATAGATAGACACACCTACAGATAAAAAGATAAAGTAATACAGGTATACAAATACAGAGAAATCCTTCAGTAAACAAGCAAATGCACCATGTTTATACTATGATTTTCTATGTCATAAGCTTCAGTTTACTTCACTAATCTTAGGTGTTCAAATAAACATTAAATCAGAATACATAAACGCAGCCAAGCCAAGTGCCGTCGAGTCAGATCCGACTCATGGCGACCCTAAGTGCATCTCAAATTCTGCAACTAACTTCATCTTCTGTAAAAGATTACTACACAGGAAATTTTAACACTCAAATTCTGGATTGGATGTTGATATTATCAGTCATTGTAATTTATTAATTATAAGTCACAGTTGTTCCCGGAATCCCCTAGTAAAGCGTAATGCATATGAGTTGGAACCAAGATACAGCTTTATAGCAAGTTCTATAGTCTGAGATTTTTTTCAGCATTTGCCACAAACTCAGCAGTTACCTTGAGTTCATTCAAGTACTATTATATTTCAAATGTAACCATGGCTAAGAAATCAACATAGAATTGGGGCTGATGTTAACTCTGAAGTTGAGGCTTAAGAAAAAGATGATGACAAAGCAGACAAGATGAGGGGATGGAGATGGAGAGAGACAGTGAAAGAGAAATGGTAAAGATAAAGGAGCTCAGTCTATTTACATAAGATTTCCCATAGTTGCAGCAGCTAAAAGTTAGTTGATATCTCAAACAATTTCCCCTTCATTCACTGTTTCAGTAATTATTTATAAAGTGAGAGTTACTGGTCAATATGACAAATATACAATTTTAAGCAAAAGTAAAATTGTACCTACTGTCAAATACTTTTATCTTCCAGTGTGGAAGACAGGTGTCAAGAACCATGAAGGGTCTGAAACTTTAACTAATACATAATGTAAAGCTATTTATAACCCTGCTTTAGTTTTGTGGAAAGCTATTAGAAGACTTGAGATTACTGAGTCAGAAATCAGAGTCTTTAATACTGACAATAATATGCCAGCCTTTGCACCAGTTTCCTTAGGCTCAGTTCCCAGAAGGCAAAGCCAAAAGAACAAGCTGTAACCTCCACGTAGTGGGTTGTGTCACAGGACAGGAATCAAAACTTATGAAAAACCAATTGTTTATAATGAGTAGTAAATAAAGTTGCCAGATAGAATACAGAACACCTAGTTAAATTTGAATTTTGGCAAGAAACAATTATTTAAGGAAATTTATGTCCTAAATATTGCATGGGATATATGTATCCTAAAAAATAATATTAATATTGTTTATCTGAAAATCAAATTTTACTTAATGTCATGTATTTTTATTTGCTAAATGTAATTTAGCAATGTAGGCCTGCCTGACTTCCCTCCCCTTGGGACATACTAACTCTATTATTCAAGATTGTTTACTATTGAAATATCCTTGTATACATAGTTCAGGATACAGTGACTGCTCACAGGTTGTACATACAGAAACAGGAAAGATTCATGAAAATTATCTCCCAACAATGGGCATTAATCAATAAGATTTTACATTTGATAAGTGGAAACTGTCAGTGTAATGATTAAGTGCTACATCTGCTAACCAAAAGGTTGATTAAAGGTAATGCTTAAGTGCTATGTCTGCTAATCAAAAGGTTTGAATCCACCAGGTGCTCCTCGGAAACCTGTGGAGCAGTTCTACTCTGTCCCATAGGGTTGGTGTGAGTCAGAAATGACTCAACGGCAGTAAGTTGTTTTTTGTTTTTTGTAAGTAGTATGAAGAAATTTGAAGGATACTGATAGAAGGTGGACCTAATACAACTTGATGAAATACTGTCACGTAACTTAACTAAGTGTGAAATTAAACTTCAGAGTAACATCCTCTTCTTGTCAGTGGTAATTAAATATTAAAGTCTTACAATAACATCTAAACTTATCATAATTTTTATAAATGTGCTGTTCCTATTCTACTACCACAGAGACGACATTTACCTATCTTTCTTAGAATAATAGATTTAAAATCTTTTTAATAACATTATTCATTTTTCAAAAGTTTATTCAGTTTTTTAATTTGATAGCACCATAATCCTCCTTTCCCTAGAATGACTGATTTAACTTAGTACACTGTACCACCCTTATTATTGTTTGAGAGGACAGAAAACTTGAGAACTATTTCAGTTTTTAAAATTCATCATTCCTCCCAGGCTGGAGATCAACCGTAAACTCTACTTAAGTAGCCTGTTTTCATTCTCATTCATGAGATTTAAAAGTTAGCAACTATGATATTTAAGTTACATAAAAAGTTTTAGTCTTTAAAAATGTGCTTGTTTTTATATGGTTATATTTTGAATATCTGCCAAAATATTTTAATTGTTTAATTGGCACATCAAATATGTGGTAATGAGATTCAGAACTCTGCTTGATCCATTCATTCTATTAATTTCTACTATTTTATCAAGCAATTCAAGAGTCATAAATTCAGTGAGCATGATTAAAACACATTTCTTGATGTCCACAGAGACTGTGAGTTACTCTTCATTGTTCAAAGATGAATCTAGTACTTGTACATAATCTAACACCAAGTTAGGTCTACCAAGTAGTGAAAATGGTTTTCTCTCGGTTACTAACTGAAAGGTTGGTGCTTTAATAAAGATTACAGAGAAGAAAACCATTTGGAGCAGTTCTACTCTGAAATACATAGGGCTATTGTGAATCAGAATCAACTTGATAATTGTTTTTTTACTACCAAGTTGGACCTGATTTTGACAGCTCCCTCAAAGTTTTCTCTTTCCTGCAGAAAGAAGACTGTTATCTACTTATCCTCCACACATAGCATCATTTTCTATATACAATTACATATACTTTTTACCTTTTTGTTAGAAAACATATATAGTTTATTGATTTCTGAAATTGGATTATTAACTATACTTTTAATATATAAATTTCAAATAATTTACTGTGAATAAATCAGATTTAATTAAGATATTTCTAGTGGAGTGAAGTTTAAATCATAGTACTTCTATTTTCATGGAAAATATGTGTGCCCTTGAATTAAACTAATCAGGCCTGATTTTTGTGAGAATCCATAGCTCTTCAGTTTCTGATTCTTCATTCCTCTCTGCTGATTGCCTGGCACATAAAATGCTTCATGGGCACTAAGGCCTCTGATGATTTCATAATGGCTGCCTACTAAACCTCTATGCATCATCTGCCATTGTTGGCCTCATTAATCTGTTCATTAAGAAATGTGCAGTGAGTATCTGACGTGTGCTGATGCCTTTCCAGAGACTGAGAACACAAAAATGAATATTGTTACTTTGCATTTCTCTTAACTTCTATTACTAAGAAACCAAGCAAACCTTTTGCCATAAAGTCAAACTCTAACTCAGAGAGACACAATAGGACAGAGTAGAACTACCTGATAAGGTTTCCAAGGGGCAGCTGGCAGATTCCAACTGCCAAATTTTTGAGTTAGCAGCCAATCTATTAATCACTTTGTTAACAGAGCCCCAACATCTGTGACACCACCTTATTATTTTTCTTTAGATCACTGTGACTGCAATTTGTCATATACCTTATCCCTTCCTGTGCCCATCTCTAAAGTGTTATTGACATTTTACATATTTTATTCAACTCTGGAGCTCTGGTGGCTCAGTAGTTAAGAACTCAGCTGCTAACCAAAAGATTAGCAATTTAAGTCTACCACTTACTCTTTCCGAATCCTTTTGGGGCAGTTCTACTGTGTTCTACAGGGTCATTGTGTATTGGAATCAATGACAAAAGCTTTTGTTGTTGTTGTTGTTTTTTAGTTCAATTCTTCCTTTAATCAGTTCTACCCTGGCCCCTAGGGTCGGCATGAGTCGGATCCGACTCGACGGAACTTGGCTTGGCTTGCTTTAATTGATGTATTCACTCCAAAGATTTTATTCATGCTATTATTTTAAGTAGGATTTGACAATGATTATATCCATGTTTACATAACTTGGTCAAATTGCTCTTTTAACTACTGACACAAATCAAACTTCATCTAACACTCTTCTTTGTGTTGATACAAAGCCCTAACCTATGTACCTTCCTACTCCTTGAAGAATTTCTTTTGACACTTAAAATAGCACACTTCTAGGGTCCAAATTCCATCAACCTGTGAAGAAACAATCTTTTTAACAAATGGCGCTGGCAAAATTGGTTTTATGTCTGCAAAAAAAGTGAAACAAACAAAAAAGCCACACACTGTACACCAAAATCTAATTAAAAATGAAGCAAAGATTTAAATGTAAAATGAATGACTAAAAGATTATAAAAGAAAAAAGTGGGATCAATGCTAGAATCCCTAATACATGGTAATACAGGATATCAAACATAACTAACAACATACAGATTTCAGAAGGTAAGCTAGATAAGCAGGATTTTATAAAAATTAAAAACTTCTGCTTATCGAAAGACTTCACCAAGTAAAAACTGAACCTACAGACCAATAAATAAATAAATAAATAAATAAATAAATAAACCAGTGCTGTCAATTTTGACTCCTAGCATCCCTCCAGGGCAAGGTAGAACTGTTCCATATTGTTTCCAAGGAGTACTTGGCAGATTCTAACTGCCAAACTTTTGGTTAGCAGCCACAGCCGTTAACCACTATGTCACCAGGGTTTCTCGAACCTGCAAACAGAGGGGATTGACTATTATAAATCTAGCAAAGGTCTAGTCCCTAAAATCTACAGGAAAAATCAGCACCTCTACATCAAAAAGACAAATAATCCAACTGAAAAATTGCCAAAGGAAATGAACAGACATTTTGCCAAACAGGACAATCAAGAGGCAGACACTTGAGGAAATGCTTACAATCACTAACATTAAATCCAAAAAATATCAACTGCTGTTGAGTCCATTCTGACTCACAGAGACCTTATAGGACAGGGTGGAACTGCTCCACAGAATTTCCAAGGAGTGCTTTTTGGAGTCTAACTGCCAGCCTTATGATTACTAGATGTAGCACTTAACCACTACACACCAGAGTTTCCCAGTAACCATTAGAAAAAAGCAAATCAAAACCACACTGAGATACAATTTCATTCTGGCATTACTAGCAGGAATCAGAAGCCAGAAAATAACTTTTGGAGAGGCTGCAGGGAGACTGGAACTGTTGTGAAACTCCAAACATTTTGGAAAATGAAATGATGCTTCCTTAGAAATTAAAGTCATAACATCCTAAAAACCAACCATAATGATCTGATAAAGCTGGAAATACCATATGATGTAGAGTAAATCCTATTCTTACAAATACATTCCTAGATGCCTGTCAACAGATAAATGGATAAACAAATTATGATATATTCAAGCAAAGGAATACTATGCAATGTTAAAGAACAAGGATGAATCTGTGAAACATCTCATAATACGGAGGAATCTGGAAGGAGTTATACTGGATGAAATTATTCAGTAACATAAGGACAAATATTGTATGAGACCATTATTATAAGAACTCAAGAAAAGTTTTAAACAGAAAAGAAAACATTCTTTGATGGTTATGGGGTTGCACAAGGAAGGTGAAGGGCATTTTTTAGACAGTATGCAAGTGTTATCTTAGATGGAGGCAATGATAACGCAAAATATAGAAGACAGCATAACTGAACTAAACCAGAAGCTAAGAAGATCCTGAATACAACTGAACACTCTGAGAGACAGAGTACTAGACATAAGATATGGGGACCACGATTTCAGGGGACATATAAGTCAAATGGTATAATGACGTTTATTAATAGGTTGAAAATCCCTCTCTGCTGACTGACACTTAGAAGCTTAAAAGCTAGCAAGCAGACATCTAAGAAGCACCAACTAGTGTCAACCCACCTGGAGCAAAGGAGAATGAAGAAAATCAGAGACACATGGAAAATATGAGCCCAAGAGACAGATTAGGGCCACATAAATCAGAGACAACTTTACCATGGGACTGGAAGGACAAGATGGTGCCTGTCTAGCACCAGTAACCACCCTGATAAGAAACATAACAAATAGTCCCTGAAGGAAAGGGAGAAAAACAGAGTGCAGAACTCAAACTTTAGTAAAAAGACATGACTTGACAGTCTGAACAGACTAGAAGGTCTCTGAAAAACATGGCTCTGGACTCTGTTAGCCCAGAACTAAAACACTGCTGAAGCCAGCTCTTCAGGCAAAGATTGGATTGGACTGCAAGACATAAAATGATACTAGTGAAGAGTGTACTTCTTGGCTCAAGTAGATACATGAGACTAACTTGTCAGTTCCTGTTGAGAGGCAAGATGAGAAGGCAAAGAGTATACAAACTGACTGAATGAACACAGGAAATACTGTATGGAAAGGCGGACTGTGTTGTCACATTGTAGGGAGATCAACCAGGGTCGCACAACAATGTGTGTGTAAGTTTTTGTATGACAAACTGACTTGTAAATTTTCACTTAAAACACACACATGCACACAATTTTTGTTTCATTTGTTTTTATATGTGATGTTAAGGACTCTACTATATTTTATTTTTACCTGCATGGTTTCTGATGAGAAGTCCAGCATAACTCTTATGTTTTACAAAGGTAAAGACTGTGTTTTCCTTTCTCCTTTGCCTTCTTTCAAGATTTTTCTTTCAGTCAGTTTAAATACAGCATGTCTATATGTACGTTTTTAGTTTTATGCTATTTGATCTTCTTTGAGCTTCCAAATCTGTGTTTTAGTGTCTGTCATTTATTTGGCAAAGTTCTCTGCCATTATTACTTCAAATATTTCTTTTACTCTATTACTTCTTTCTTCTATTTCTGATAGTCTATTTATTCATAAATTACATAGTTTGAGATTGTCCCATATTTGTGAAATATTCTGTTCTATTTTCCACATTCTTCTTTTTTTTCCTACTTTCATTTCTGCATGAGACCTATCTTCAAGTTCACTATATCCTCTCGTGATAAATATCAGCTATCTCACTCAAGACACATTTCATTTCTGTTCAATTTTTTTTTTATAATGGTTGAATGAAAATGTACATTCCCATATAAATTGCATGCCCACCTATATGCAGCTCCCATTGCTCCCCTGCCTGGTGACAGTGCACTCTTCCTCTCTACTCCATGCATGTCTTACCTCCTAGCAATCTCCTATCCCTTCCCCTCCACCCACTCCCCAGCCTCCAATAAGAGGTCAGCAGGACAACATCTTATAGATGCATAAAACCATAAAGTGCACACATGATATGGTCACTTCTGTGTCACCAAGTCCAATCCATTCCTGCCCAGGAGTTGACCTCCATTATGATTTATGGACAGGGGCAGCACCAGGGCCAGGGGCCATGATTTCAGGGAAACCAAGAGGCCTATGGACCATCAGTTGTGGTCTTTTAGTGGAGATCTCAGGGTGCACCACTTTTTTCCTTGTGTTGCCAGCAGGACTCAACTTTGTGGGCTCCATCGTGGCTATCACTGGTGGTGGCCAGGCACAATCCAGTTCTTCTGGTCACAAGTCAATGTAGTCACCCAGTAACATGAATCTCTCTGTCTTTTCGGTTCTCTTACCCCCATGTCACTTTGGTCCTTGGTGATCATCTGTCTGTGCTAAGCTGGGACCATTTGCTGTACCCTCGGATGGATGCAGAGAGCTCTCTTAGTAAAACTCTAGATGTGCCCATTGGCCTCGGTTTTGCCTGACAACATAGCCCTCTGCACCCTGCCCCAGCTACTCTGTCTGGGTAATGTTGGATTAACATGGGAGGAGTAATCATGTTATGTTGAAGTCCACTTAATATTGATCCTCTTTCTAATGTGTGCTGTCCCATATTTCACCCAACCAAGTTTCTATCATCTATCTAATCTAAACACTCCCGCCTCACCCTCCATCCCTCCCCACCCTTGCAGCCGTCAAAGAGTCTTTTCTTCTATGCATGAGTCTAACTCCTTTATAGGGGTCTCATACAATATTTGTCCTTTTGTCGCTGACTAATTTCACTCAACATAATGTCCTCATTTTGAAACCAGGTTGTGAGATGTTTCCTAAAATCATCGCTATTCTTTATCATTGCATAGTCTTCCACTGAGTACATATACCTACATATACCGTAGTTTACCTATCCATTCTTCTGTTGCTGGGCATCTGGGTTGATTCCATCTTTTTGCTATTGTGGACCATGCTGCAATAAATATTCGTATGCATGTATGAGTTGGTGTGAATGGCCTTGATTTGGTAGGATATATTCCGAGCAGTGGAATTACTGCAGCAAATGGTATGTCTAGATCCAGCTTTTTAAGGAACTGTCAGATTGCTTGCCAAAGAGATTGCACCATTCTACAATCTCACCAGAAGTGTAGGAGAGGTCCAATTTCTCCACGGCCCCTCCAGCATTTGTTGTTTTGCATTTTTGGAGCATGGCCAACCTTGTTGGTGTGAGGTGGTATCTCATTGTCGTTTTAATTTGAATTTCCTTAATAGCTAATGATTGTGTGCATGTCTGCATGTGTTTTTTGGCTGCCTGGATTTCCTCTTTAGAGAAGTGTCTAGCCCCTTTTCCCATCACTGAACTGGATGATTTTCCTTCCTCTTGTTGATATTTTGTTGTACCTTATAGATTATGGAGTTCAGGGGTCAGTCTGACATATAGTTACCAAATATGTTTTTCCCATTCTGCATGTGGCCTTTTAATTCTGTTAATAAAATCTTTAGATAAGAAAAAGTGTTTCATTCTTAATCGTTTCCATTTATCTATTGTGTCTTCTGTTTGTGATTTATTTGACAGATTTTGAAGTCTGTCTATGTTGTGTATTAAATCTTCCATTGTTGTTCCTACTTTTTTTGGATGAGCTTTATCATATTAGATTTGAAATTTTGCTCCTTTATCCGGTTTGAGTTGGGTTTTGTATAAGGTGTAGTATATGGGTCTTGTTTCAATTTTTTGTTGATGGATATCCAGTTTTGCCAGCACCATTTATTGAAGAGATTGTTTTTTCCCCAGTTTAATGTCTTAGGGCCTTTATCCAATATCAGCTATCCATAGGAAGATGGTGTCATCTTTGGGGTTTCAATTCTGCTCCATTGAAATGTCTGCCTCTTTTTGTACCAGTACCAAGCTGTTTTGACTATTGTGGCAGTGTAATAGGTTCTAAAGTTGGGTAGTGAGAGGCCGCCCAGTGTGTTCTTCTTCTTCTGTAGTGCTTTACTTAACCAGGGCTTCTTCCCTTTCCAAACAAAGTTTGGTGTCAGGGTTATGCTGGCTTCATAGAATGAACTTGGAAGTCTTCCATCCCTTTCTATACTGTGAAATAGTCTCAGTAGTATTGGAGATAAGTCTTCTATAAAATCTTGGTAGACTTCTATGGTGAAGCCATCTGGGCCCGGCTTTTTTTGGTTGGAAGTTTTCTTTTATGACTTTTTCAATCTCTTCTTTTGTGATGGGTTTATTAAGTTGTTCTGCTTCAGCTTGGGATAATTTTGGTAGGTGATATGAATCAAGGAATTTGTCCATTTCCTCTAGGTTTTCAAATTCATTAGAGTATGGTCTATCATAGAATTCTGCTATAACACATATATATATATTTTTATTTAATTTGACTGAGTGAAAATGTACATTCCCGTATAAATTTACATGCCCACCTATATGCAGCTTCCACTGTTCTCCCTATCTGGTGACAGCACACTATTTCTCTTTGCTCCATACATGTCTTATCCTCCCAACAGCCTCCTTTTCCCTCCTCTCCACCCACTGTCCTTCCTCCAGCCAGAGGTCAGCAGGACAACACCCTATAGATGTATAGAACCATAAAGTGCATCCAATATACGGTCACTCTGCATTGCTAAGTCCAATCCATTCCGGTCCAAAGAGTGGTCCTTTGTTATGATTTATGGGTAAGGGCAGCATCAGGGCCAGGGACCATGCTCTCAGGGGAACTCCGAAACCTCTGGACCATCAACTGAGGTCTTTTAGTGGAGATCCCAGGATGCACCCCCTTTTATTCTTATGTTGCCAGTGAGACTCATTTCTGTGAGCTTCATCGTGGCTATCACTAGTGGTGGCTGGGCACCATCTGGTTCTTCTGGTCCCAAGTCGATGTCGGCACCCAATGATGTCGGTCTATCTTCTATGATATGTTTTTTTATTTTTGCCGGATCTGTTCTGACAAGTCCCCTCTCATTTCTTATTTGGGTTGTTTCCTTTCTTGCTTTTCTTTAGTAAGTTTAGCCAATGGTTTGTCAATTTGGTTGATCTTTTCAGAAAACCAACTTTTAGTGTTCTCAATTGTTCTTCTGTTCTCTAATTCATTAGTTCTGCTCTAAACTTTAACTCTTTTCTTCTTGTGTTTGAGGGGTTCCTCTGTTGTTCTGACTCTACTTGTTCAAGCTGTAGGGTTAGTTACTTGATTTGGTTTCTTTATTCCTTACAGATGTGTGCTTTTATGGAGATAAACTGACCTCTGAGCACTGCTTTGGCTGTATCTCATAGCTTGTGGTAGGAAGGGTTTTCATTCTCTTTGGAATCCTTAAATTTCTTTATTTCATCATTGATTCCTTCTATAACCCATGGCTTTTGACCAAGATGTTGTTCAGTTTCCATGAATTCCGTTTTCTATCTATGTTTTTCATGCTATTAATGTCGACTTTTATGGCTTTGTGATCTGAGAAGATGATTTTCATTAATTCAGTGGTATAGATTTTGTTGAGGATTGCTTTATGTCCTAAAACATGGTCTATTCTGAGGAATGTTCCATGTGCCCTGGAGAAGAAGGTGTAGTTGTCTGCTGACGGATAGAAAGTTCTGTATATGTAGATGAGGTCTGGTTGGCTAATTGTGGCAATAAGGTCTTCTGTGTCTTTACTGAGCTTTTTTCTAGATGATTTGTCCCACATTGAGAGTGTAGTGTTGATGTCTCCCACTGTTATTGTGAAGTGATCTATCTTCTTTTTGAGTGTAGTCAGTGTTTCTTTGATGTATTTAAGTGCTCTAATATTAGTTGCATAAATATTTAATATTGTTAAGTCCTGTTGTGTATTGAACCTTTCAGCAATAGTGCCCATCCTTGTCCACGATGGTGGATTTTACATTAAAATCAATTTTATCTTAGATTAGAATTGCCACAAGTGTTCTTATTTGTGTATTGTTAGCTTGATATATTTTCTTTCATCCTTTGATTTTCAGTTTGTTCATGTCTTTAAGCCTAAAGTGAGTTTCTTCTAGGCAGTATATGAATGGGTCATGTCATTTGATCCAAATTGTCACTCAATATTTCTTTACTTGAACATTCAGACCATTTGCATTCAATGTGATTATTGATAGGTGTGTGTTCAGTGCTGTCATTGTGATATGTTTATTTTTGTGTGATCTTTTCTGTTGTTCTTATTAATCTATTATGTGACCTTCTTCTTTGTCAGTTGATTTTCCAGCTTTTTCAGGGTTGTTTTTGTTGTTGTTGAGACTCCTGTATTATATTTCTTGATTTGACATGTTGCATCTTTATTGTGATTCACGGCTGCCCCTATGATTCCCCTTAATAAACTATGTATAAATCCAATTTCAATTATTACCATTCTTAACAACTTCTTGTCCCTCTGGAAGGACTATAACAAGTGTAGTACATCCCTCTTTTTAATATGATGATGTCACAGTTTTCATGATATGATCACTGGATCATTTCTTTTACTATTATAGCTTTGATTGAGTTTGGAGCCTTCCCTAACTGAGTAGGATTCTGGATGATGTGTCCTTCTAAAATATAAAGCTTGTTTTTCTTTTTTTCTTTTTTTTTTTTCTTCTAAGCCAATTCCTTCAATATTTCTTCTAGCTTTGGTTTGGTTTTTACAAATTCTCTGAGTTTCTGTTTATCTGAAAATGTCTTAATTTTATTTTCGTATTTGAAAGATCATTTTGCAGGATATATAATTCTTGGTTGGAAGTTCTCCTTCAAGGCATTGTATGTGTCATGCCACTGACTCCATGCCAGCATCATTTCTGCTGAGAAATCTGACAAAAGGCTAAAGAGTTTCCCTCTAAATGTTAGCTTTTCTTTGAGTCTTGGTGCTCTTAAGAGTTTCTGATTATGTTTCATTTTGTTAAGCTTGATTATAAAATGTCTTGGAGTCTTTCTTTTGAGATCTACATTTAGTGGTGCTCGATATATATCTTTGATATCTGTTTTAGTCAGCTAGGGCTACTCTAACAGAAATGCTGCAAAGTGGATGGCTTTAACAAAGGAAGGTTTATTCTTACATATTCTGATAGGCTGCAAGTCCATATTCAGGGTGTCCACTCCAGGGCAAGGCTTTCCCCTTGTTGGCTCAGGAGGTAAGTCTGGTATTGCATCAGTCTTTGTCCAGGGAGCATCTTCATGCATGAACCTCAGGTCTGAAGGATGCACTCTTATCCCGGTGCTGCTTTCTTGAAGATACCAAGTTCCCAATTCTCTGCCAGCTTCTCTGTCCTTTTATCTCTTGCATGATGAAAGAATTAAGGGTGGGGCAAACCATACTCCAGGGAAACTCCTTTTACAGTGGAGCAGGGAGGTAATCCTATGAAAGGATATACAACCCCACCCTAATCCTTTAACATACAGTTTAAGAAAACCACAAAATGGAGAACAGTCACAAGATACTGGGAATCATGGCCCAGCTACATGGCTACACCTGTTTTGGGGGGGGACACAATTCAATGCATGATAATATCTATGTTCTCCTCTTTCATAATTTCTGGGAAGTTTTCTGTCAGCAGTTTGGCAACAATACTCACTGTGTTCTCAGGTGTCTCGCCCTTTCAGGAACTCCAATTATTCTTACATTGTTCCTCTTAATAGAGTCCCACATGCTTCTCAATGCTTCTTCATATTTCTTGTTTCTTTTTTCTGATTTCTTCTCACAGTTGCTGGAGTCAGTAGCTCTGTCTTCCAAGTCAGAAAATCTGTTTTGCATTTGTTGCATTCTGTTTTCTTGGTTTTGAATTGAAGCTTCTATGTCTTTGATTTTGTCCTTCATCTATTGTATTGCAGAGTACTGGCATTCCATCAGATCAAACAGCTTGCTTAATTTTTCATTTTATTCTGTTGCATTTTGTGTAAGGCTGAGGAGGGCTCTCCCTATAATCCTTTTGTATTCACCTTCTGATAGTTTCAGGAAAGCTTCTTCATCTGGGAAATTGTGAGGTGCTTTCTTTTGGGGGCCTTCTGAAGCCAGGGGTTATTTCTTGGTTACAGCTTTCTCCAGAGTTTGTTGCTTTTGGGGTGTCATATGAATCAATGGAGTCTGGGAGAGATGCTGTGAGGATGAACTGCAGTTGTTTCTCTAGACAGTCTTAAAACGGGAGGTCAAAAGTGTCTGACAACTTCCAAAGTCAGTCAGGTTTTCAGGTGTATAGGTCCCTCTTCCCGGCTGGCAAATTAAGTACCCCTATATGAAGCCCCAGATGTTATAAACTAGCTCAAAATACAGAAAGGCTACTGCTCTGCTGGCCTCTGCTGTCAAGCACCAGCTGTAGGCAGCACTGTGTAGAACAATGCTTTTCTCTCAGAAAAAGGCTCTCCTCTGGCAGGTGCTGCCTCCCATCTGAGGAATTAGGTCCAGCTGAGGCTTCTGTATGGTTATATCCACCTCCCAGTGGAACAAGATGGTGTTCCACACAAGCTTGCCACCTGGCTGGGACCAGGCTACTGCTGGAGAGGCCAAAGGTGCCAGATGCCTGAGTCCCAGCCTTTGTTGCTGGGTCCCAGCCTAAGTCAACATTGTGCAAAACACCACCTCTCCACTGCAAGGGCACTCTCCCCCTAGCAGGTGCGGCCTCCTGGACCAGTAACTAAGTCCAGCCAGGGCCTCCACCTGGGCCACTCCATCTCCCAGTGAATCAAGATGATGTCCTGCAAAAGCTTGTCACCACACCTGTACAGCTGCCACTTGGCAGAGGTAGAAAGACAGGCCGAAGGACCAGAGATACACAGATTCCAAAGCCAGGCTCTCAGAACATGGCATTTTCGCTTGCCAGTCCCACCAGCAGTGTGTCCAAGACCAGCAGCTAGTCAAGTCCTAGCTCCACCAGCCAGCCAATACAAAGAAAAAAGGAAAAGAAAAATCAGAATGATGAATTACCTTTGGTCCATGCAAGCCCGAGCTCACTGAGAGTGGGATTAGTGAAAGAGAGGAGATTTTCCATTCATTGGTATGAAGCCCAAATTAGTAGCCTTATGCCACATCCTAGGGCTCACTAGATGTCTAGAAATCTCCACTTAAATATAAGTTCAGGTCTTGGTTTCAAGAGGGATTTAGAGAGATGTGTGTTTAGTCTGCCTTCTTGACTCCACCCTCTCTGTTGTTTTTCATGAGTTACATTTCCTTCCAACATTTCTTGTTTTCATCACTGTGCTTATGCTACCTATTTAATCATACATACTGTGTATTGTTTTTTATTTTAGCCATTAACACAATAAACATATTTATGTTAAATTCCTGATAGTTTGAACTCTGTGTCAAGGGTTAGTTCAGTTGTAATAATACTTGTCTTTCCAGATCTTGTGTCTCTCTGCATATTAGCGTGATTTATTTCCTTATTTATTTAAAATATATGCATGATGCAGCTGGCGACTCAGTGGCACTTGGCTGGCTTTATCTGGTAGAAGGAAATGAAATAAGGAGACATTAACCACGAGGTTTTATGATAATCTGAGTAGGAGGTGAGTTCTGTTTAATACTTGTGACTGTAGTTTCCCTAACTTCGTTTTCTCTCCTGTCTCTTTATTGTCTCCTTGCTATTTGGGGGTTTTCAGCAATGTTTTCTTAAATAGAGTCTGTCTTTCAGCTATAATTCATTATTAATATACTACACTACTACTGCTGTACAGGTAATATTTGAGGCATAGAAAATGTTTTGTATCTGTATAGTTCAATCTCAGTCTTTCAATATGCAATGACCTTATATTACTGGGCTGTTATCTTCTGAAGTGTTTCTTAGCTGTTTTCCCTTCCACATATGTGAGACATGGAGGCTAAAGGGGGCTGGGATTGATTACTTGAATTTTGCTGTGGGTTACAAGATTCAGAGTAAGTATTCATTACAGAAAATTCTCCGAATGTATTTATAAGTAGTTGTTTGTCCCCTCCTGCTGCCAGAAATATGAGGTTGTTGTTCTCATGTTTCTTTCTTGTGAGAACTTGGGTTCCTAGCAATGAAACACATGAAAATGTCATGATCCCACCCCTAAGCCTGTGTCCCCAAGTGATTCTCACTCTTAAGTTAACCCATATTGAGCCTCCAGTAATTCATCAAAACTAATAATTTAAATGTTCCTACAAGTGTGTTACCCAGCAGCTTCTGTTCCAGGAAAATCAATCCTGGCTGTGATATGTTTTTTATGTTTATCTGTCTTTCTAGATTTAGGATATTCCTTTTCACTGGGACCTCAGTTCTCCAGTAAGTCCAGAAAAATCCATAATTTTCAATTTGTTCACTTTATTTTTCTTTTCGTAAAACTAGATATTACATCTTTTAACCTATTTACATGACAAATCAGAAGCCAAAATATTACTTTATTTTTACACAAAATATTATGTTACTTTAAGGTTTGTTTGCCAATACCTCACAGGGAAGATATTTTTCTAAGCATGTTATACTCAATTCTTAACAGCAACTTACAAAAAAAACACATAGCAGTGCTTATGTAAATACTCACAGGACGAGAGTGTTACTGTTAAATGAAAATAAAAGGTATTATTTGTGTAACACAAATTTTTATTTTTGTTGATGTGCTTTCCAAAGTAGTTGTACATTTTACATTCCCATTTCAGCAGTGTGTTAAAGTTTTAGTGTTTCATATCCTTCTTAACACTTTTTATTTCCAGTCATTTAATTAGCCATTTGATCATGAGCATGGTGGTATGTCATTGTGGGTTTTTATAGGCATTTCCCTGTGTTGAATTATTTTGAGCATATTTATGTAGGCATTTCTCTAATGATTAAGATGTTGAATGCATTTATATATATTTACTGTCCATACATGTATACTTTTCATTCCATTGTTCTCTTTACTTAATGTTTTATATATATACACACACACACAGTTTATATATACTATATGTAAGTTGTTTTATCGTATATGTGTTGCAAATATTACCTCCCAACCTATGGTGGGCTTTTTCCAATAGTGTCTTTCAAAGAGCAAAATATTTTATATTGAAAGTCCAATTTAACTCTTCATTATTGTTATTTTTTAAGATTCATGCCTTTGTACATTCTAAGAAATCTATTTATATCCTGAGTCACAGTATTTTTGTTTGTTTTCATCAAAAATTTTATAGTTCTGTATTTATATTGAATACATCATTCATTATAGATTGCTTTTCAGTAAGTTTGTGAGATGAATTTGGGTGTTCTTTTTCTTCCCTTCCTTATTTGGATATCTAGTTATTCAAAAACAACTTGTTGAACAGTTTCTTTCCATAAAATTTCCTTGGTACTTTTGTCTTAAGTTAAATGACCATGTATGCAAGTTGATTTCAAGACTCTGTATTTTCTTCCCTTGATAAATATTTCTGTCTCTCAAGAAAGCTGTGCTATCTTGTTGAATCTAGTTTTACACTATGCCTTAAATCATGTGGTATAAGTCCTTCATTTTTTTTTTAAACTTACCTGGCTATTCTAGGTTACTTGCATTTCCACAAAAATATTAAACAAGGACAATTCCTACCAAAGAAAATATAAATTTTGTTAAGTCCTACATGACTCAAGCAGTTTGTGTTCAACTACTAACATTAAGATTGGTGGTTTGAACCCACACAGCAACACTCGGGATGAAAGACCTAAAAATCAATCTGCTTCTGGTAAAGTTAGACCCATGAAAATCTTAAGGAGAACAAGAATCTAATAACTCAAATAACTACAAAACTTCAACAACTTAACCACAGAAAAATAAATAATTCAATTTTAAAAAAAAATTGAGCAAACGACTTGAATAGACACTTCATCAATGGCACATTCAAATGGGAGTCAAACACACGAAAAAATGTTCAACATCATTATATGTCACAGAGATGCAAACTAAAACCACAATTAGCCATATTTTCCTTCCTGCTACAATGGCTAAGATTAAACAAACAAAAAAACAAAAAGAAAATGAACATTGGCAAAGATGTGAGGAAACTGAGAGCTTTTAGTCCATTGTTGGTAGATATGAAAAATAGTTTTGCTGTTGTGGAAAACATGGTAGCAGTTGCTCAAAAAAAAAAAAAAAACACAACTGAAAATAGAACCATAACAAAGAACAAAACAGACAAAAAAAATGGCAGATGAGTCAATTCTGACCCATAGCATTCCTATAGGACAGAGTAGAATTTCCCCATCGAGTTTCCAAGGAGCACCTGGTAGATTCAAACAGTTGACCTTTTGGTTAGCAGCCATAGGACTTAACCACCATGCCACCAGGTTTTCCAGAGCTATCATACAACCCAAGAATTCCATGGCTAGGAATATACTCAAGTGACTTGTAAGCAGCAATACAAAGAGACACAAGTACCTGAATTTTCACTGCTGCACTATTCACAATAGCCAAAGGTGAGAACAATCTCAGTGTTCATCAGCAGGTAAATGGATGAAGAAAATGAGGTACATACATGCAGTGGAGTAATACTCACAAAGAGAAAATAACTTCTTGACACATGCAACAGCATGAATGGGGCTTAAAGACACTATACTGACTGAAATAAGTGAATTACAAAAGAAGAATTATAGACCTCAATGATGTAAAAAGGACAGAAGAATAGACCAAAATGTATTAGTGGTTATCAGGGGAGAGTGAGAGAGATAGAAATGTTGTGTTATTGTTTATGGATCATTCAGTTTTGGTTTACGGGGGTGGAAAACTCACATTGATTTAAGGGTAAGTTTGCATGCCAATTCATTTGGTTGCTTTTGTGAAATAAGTTGGATTGACAAAGGCTAGTGATATACATATTTACAACAACAACAACAATAAAAAGAGCAGCTTCTTCAGTTGTTTCTATACAACCAATAATCTCATAAGTTTTGATCTCTTAGTGGTTTTCTTGTTACACAGTATCTTGGGTCTTAAAACTTGGCAGCAGTCATCTAAGGTACAACAACTGGTCTTTACATGCCTAGAGCAACAGAAGAAGAGCGCCATGAGTAAGAGGAAGAAAACAAACATGTGACTAATTGTTGCTGTGAACAATTGCCTCTTTGCCATGAGACCAAAAGAACATGATGACACCTTGCTGCCATTACTAAACATTTTGATCAAAGATTCTATAGAAGAATTCATCAATAAGATGAAAGTATAGCCTTTCAAATGTTCATGGAATTCTGACTTCGGGAGCCATGGGGGTGAATGAATTCCTGAAACTATTGTCCTGGGATAATCTTTAAACCTTAAGCCAAAAATATTTTATGAAATCTTATTAATACCATGCAGCAGTTTAGCTTAACTAATAAAAAGTATTCACCTCCAGCATTGTGTCATTTTACGAACTATCTGTGTGGGATCAAACTGACAAGAGTAACTCAAAAGTTCAAGTGGGAAACTTAAGGGGTGGTGAGTTAATGTTAATGGGGGTATAAATCTGGAAAAGAGAATGAGAATGGTTTCACAATTTTAAGAATGTAATAAATATCACTGAATTTTACATGTAGAATTTATCGCACTGTCCTACACTTTGCTGTGTATAGTCACAACAGTAATAACTAGAATATACTATTTTAAAAAAGGGATAGTTCCACTCCATAACACATGGAGTCACTGTGAGTTAGAATTACAGAGATAGTGAGGGGCTTGTTACTTATTTATTTTTAACAGATCAATTTCTGGAGTATTACTTACTTAAAAAAATATTAAACTTTTGCATCTATAAACATGATATTATCCTATATTTGTATAGCTTTTCCTGGCAATATTTTATCATTTTTACGGTGCCAGTTTTGGAATGATTGTGTTAGATTTCTTTTATAAATATTTAATATTATGTTCTGTTACTGTAAGTGGAATTTTTAATTTAACTTTTCAAATTATTTGTTGCTATTTAATAAAAATACACCTGATTTTTACATTAATCTTGTATTCTGTGAATTTGCTAAATTTAGTTGAAAACTCTAGTAGCTTCTCTGTAAATTTGCTGGGTTAGCAAATGTTAGAAAAGTAGTCTTTTTTTGTTACCTTTTTCTAGGTTTTCAACTTTAGATCAAAAAATGTCTGTTGCTGTAGAATTTTACTAAAAGTTACACTGAGGCTATTTCAATATGTTAAATATTGAATAGAAATAATAAATGAGTTAAACAAGACTGAAAGGTATAACATTAAACAACAGTTGTTTTTCTCTACATTAGGTATGAAAAATTCAAAATGAAAATAAGAAAACAATTCCATCTACACAAGCATTTGTGGAAACAAAACAGGGATAAATGTATCAAAAATGCAAGAATTATACACCTGAGACTGTACAACATCCCTGTATGAATTTTGAAAAGATAGAAATGTACCGAATGTTTAACAGTCTGAAGACTTACCATTATTGAAATGACAATAATCTTCAAATTGATCTACAAATTCAGCACAATCCCTATTGAAATGCTGTTGCCTTTTCTCAGTTTTGACAAGGCAATCCTAAAATTCATACAAAAATGCAAGGAATTGAAACAAGCTTGAAAAGAAAAAAATTAATGGCTCATAATATCCAATTTCCAAAATTTATTGCAAACCTAAAATAATGAAGACAATGTGGTATTAAGACAGGATAGTGATATAAACACACTGCTATCCAGTTGATTGCAACTCATAGTAACCTTATAGGACAGAGTAGAACTGCTTCATAGAGTTTCCAAGGAGCACTAGGAGGATGTGAACTGCTGACCTTAGGGTTAGCAGATGTAGCACTTATCCACTCTGCCTCAGGCTTTCTATCCCAATGGATAGAAATGGTTTCTATCCCAATACATAGATAAACCCTTAATTTATTGTCAATTTATTTTTCAAAAAGATGTGTAAACATCTCAAAGGAGAAAATGATCTTTCCAAAAACAAAGCTGGAACAAGTACATATTCAAATGAAAACTACACAGTTGGGTTTCTTTATGACACTATAAACAAAAATTAACTTAAACTGGATCACAGATCTGAATGAAAATGAAACTTACAGAAAAATATCAGAGCATATGTGACACCAAAAGCAGAAACAAGCAAACAAACAGGTAAGTTGAACTTCATCAAAATTTGTATTCATTATATTATCAAGAAAATAAACAGAGGAGGTGGAGTCAAGATGGCAGACTAAACACAGGTCTCCCTAAATCCCTCTGGAAACCAAGAGCTGCACTGATAATTAAACAGAGTCTTCTGGACACCTACTGAGCCCTAGGACACATAGGGCTGTTAATCTGAACTTCATACTCCTGACCGCAGTCTCCTCTCTATCACTGACCCCACTGTCAGTGAGCTAGGGCTTGCATGGACCAAAGAGAGTTCACCATTTTAATTTATTTTTTTCTGCCTTGGCTGGCTGGCGGAGCTGTGACTTGACTAGCTGCTAATCTCAGATGCGCTGCTGGTGGGATGGGCAAGCAAAACTGCCATATTTTCAGAGCCTGGCTTTGGACTCTGTGCCTCTAGGCACCTTTGGCCTCTCTTTCTGACTCTGCCATATAGTAGCAGGTCTGGAGGCAGTGCCAAGCTTGCGTGGGAAATCTTGTTCCATTTGGGAGGCAGAGACACCCATATGGAGTCCCTGGCTAGACTTGGTTCCTAGGCCACAAGGTGGTGCCTGGCAGGGGGAGAGTGCTTTCAAGCAGAGAGGTGGTGTTTTGCATAATGTAGACTGAGGCTGGGACCCAGCAACAGAGGCAGGGACTCAGGCATCTGGCACCTTTGACCTCTCTTTCCACCAGTAGCCTGGTCCCAGCCAGGTGGCGAGCTTGTGTGGAACACCATCTTGTTCCACCGGGAGGTGGATATAACCATACAGAAGCCTCAGCTGGACCTAATTCCTCAGATGGGAGGCAGCACCTGCCAGAGGAGAGCCTTTTTCTGAGAGAAAAGCATTGTTCTACACAGTGCTGCCTACAGCTGGTGCTTGACAGCAGAGGCCAGCAGAGCAGTAGCCTTTCTGTATTTTGAGCTAGTTTATAACATCTGGGGCTTGATATAGAGGTACTTACTTTGCCAGCCGGGAAGAGGGACCTATACACCTGAAAACCTGACTGACTTTGGAAGTTGTCAGATACTTTTGACCTCCCGTTTTAAGACTGCCTAGAGAAACAACTGCAGTCCATCCTCACAGCATCTCTCCCAGACTCCATTGACTCATATGACACCCCCAAAAGCAACAAACTCTGGAGAAGGCTGTAACCAAGAAATAACCCCTGGCTTCAGAAGGCCCCCAAAAGAAAGCACTTCACAATTTCCCAGATGAAGAAGCTTTTCTGAAACTATCAGAAGGTGAATACAAAAGGATTATAGGGAGAGCCCTCCTCAGCCTTACACAAAATGCAACAGAATAAAATGAAAAATTAAGCAAGCTGTTTGATCTGATGGAATGCCAGTACTCTGCAATACAATGGATGAAGGACAAAATCAAAGACATAGAAGCTTCAATTCAAAACCAAGAAAACAGAATGCAACAAATGCAAAACAGATTTTCTGATTTGGAAGACAGAGCTACTGACTCCAGCAACTGTGAGAAGAAATCAGAAAAAAGAAACAAGAAATATGAAGAAGCATTGAGAAGCATGTGGGACTCTATTAAGAGGAACAATGTAAGAATAATTGGAGTTCCTGAAAGGGCGAGATACCTGAGAACACAGTGAGTATTGTTGCCAAACTGCTGACAGAAAACTTCCCAGAAATTATGAAAGAGGAGAACATAGATATTATCATGCATTGAATTGTGTCCCCCCCCCCCAAAACAGGTGTAGCCATGTAGCTGGGCCATGATTCCCAGTATCTTGTGACTGTTCTCCATTTTGTGGTTTTCTTAAACTGTATGTTAAAGGATTAGGGTGGGGTTGTATATCCCTTCATAGGATTACCTCCCTGCTCCACTGTAAAAGGAGTTTCCCTGGAGTATGGTTTGCCCCACCCTTAATCCTTTCATCATGCAAGAGATAAAAGGACAGAGAAGCAGGCAGAGAATTGGGAACTTGATATCTTCAAGAAAGCAGCACCGGGATAAGAATGCATCCTTCAGACCTGAGGTTTGTGCACCAAGATGCTCCCTGGAGAAAGACTGATGCAATACCAGACTTACCTCCTGAGCCGACAAGGGGAAAGCCTTGCCCTGGAGTGGACACCCTGAATTGGACCTGTAACGTACCAGACTGTGTAATAATAAACCTTCCTTTGTTAAAGCCATCCACTTTGCAGCATTTCTTTTAGAGCAGCCCTAGCTGACTAAAACAGATATCAAAGATATATATCGAGCACCACTAAATGTAGATCTCAAAAGAAGGACTCCAAGACATTTTATAATCAAGCTTAACAAAATGAAACATAATCAGAAACTCTTAAGAGCACCAAGACTCAAAGAATAGCTGACACTTAGAGGGAAACCCTTTAGCCTTTTGTCAGATTTCTTAGCAGAAATGATGCTGGCGTTGAGACAGTGGCACGACACATACAAAGCCTTGAAGGAGAACTTCCAACCAAGAATTATATATCCTGCAAAATGATCTTTCAAATACGAAAATAAAATTAAGACTTTTTCAGATAAACAGAAACTCAGAGAATTTGTAAAAACCAAACCAGAGCTAGAAGAAATATTGAAGGAATTGGCTTAGAAGAAAAAAAAACCCACAAGCTTTATATTTTAGAAAGACACATCATCCAGAATCCTACTCAGTTAGGGAAGGCTCCAAACTCAATCAAAGCTATAATAGTGAAAGAAATGATCCAGTGATCATATCATGAAAATAGGATGTCATTATAACAAAAAGAAGGATGTACTACAGCCGTTATAGTCCTTCCAGATGGAGAGACAGTTGACAAGACTGGTGATAGTAAAACTGAGTTTTTTACATAGTTTATTAAGTGGGATCATTGTGGCAGCTGTAAAGCACAGTGAAGATGTAATATGCTGTATCAAGAAACATAATACAAAAGTGTCAACAATCACAAAACCAACCTTGAAGAAGGTGGAAAATGAACTCACAAAGAAGTTTGTTCCAGAACAGATTAAAAAGAACAACAGAGAAAACAACAACACAAAAATAAACATATCACAATGATAGCATTGAACACATACCTATCAATTATTACATTGACTGTGAATGGACTGAATGTGCCAGTAAACAGACAACAAGTGACAACTTGGATCAAAAGAAATGACCCATCCATGTGTTGCTGTCATGGATTGAATTGTGTACCTCTCTGTGATATTTCTGTTAGAATAGCCCTAGCTGACACAGTTGCCTACAAGGAATTCACCTTAGGATTAAAGATACGAACAAACTGAAAATCAAAGGATGGAAGAATATACATGAAGCTAACAATGCACAAGGAGCAAGGCTGGCAATTCTAATCTCAGATAAAACAGATTTTAATGTAAAATCTACCATCGTGGACAAGGATGGACATTATTTACTGCTGAAAGTTTCAAGACACAAGCAGAACTTAATAACATTAAATATTCATGCAATTAATATCAGAGCACTTAAATACATCATAAAAACACTGACTATGCTCAAAAAAGAGCTAGATCGCTCCACAGTAATAGTGGGAGACTTCGACAGTCCACTCTCAATATTGGACAGATCATTTAGAAAAAAAGCTCAATAAACACACAGAAGATCTTACTGCCACAATTGACCAACTAGAACTCATTGACATGTACAGAACTTTCTATCCACAAGCGGACGACTGTATCTTCTCCAGTGCACATGGAACAGTCTCCAAAATAGACCATGTGTTAGGACATAAAGCAATTCTCAACAAAATCCATATCACTGAGTTAATGAAAAGCATCTTCTCAGATCATAAAGCGATAAAAGTTGACATCAATATCAGGAAAAACAGAAATAAAGTGAAACTCATGGAAACTGAATAACATCTTGCTCAAAAAGTCATGGGTTATAGAAGAAATCAAGAATGAAAATAAAGAAATTTATGGATTCCAGTGAGAATCAAAACACTTCTTATCACAACTTATGGGATACAGACAAAACAGTGCTTGGAGGTCAGTTTATCTCCAAAAATTCACACACCTGGAAGGAAGAAATAAACCAAATCAGCGAGCTGACCCTACAGCTTGAACAAGTAGAGAGAGAACAACAAAGGAATCCCTCAGGCACCAGAAGAAAACAGATCATAAAGATCAGAGCAGAACTAAATGAATTAGAGAATAGAAGAACAGTCAAAAAAATTGAAAACACCAAAAACTGGTATTCTGAAAAGATCAACCAGACTGATAAACCACTGGCTAAACTTACTAAAGAAAAACAGGAAACAAATAACCCAAATAAGAAATGAGAGAGGAGCTGTCATAGCAGATCCAACAGAAATCAAAAATATAGTAACAGAATACTATGAAAGACTGTACTGTAACACATTGGAAAACTTAGAGGAAATGGACAAATTCACCTACCAAAATTATCCCACGCTGAAGCAGAACAACCTAATAAACCTATCACAAAGGAAGAGATTGAAAACTTCATCAAAAAAACGGCCAAAGAAAAAAGGTACTGGCCCAGAGGGCTTCACTGCAGAATTCTACCAAGCTTTTAGAGAAGAATTATCTCCAATACTACTGAGACTATTTCATAGTATAGAAAGGGATGGAGTACTCCTAAATTCATTCTATGAATCCAGCATAACCCTAACACCAAAGCCAGGGAAAGACCCAATGAAAAAGGAGAACTACAGACTGATATCATTCATGAATCTAGATGCAAAAGCTTCAACAAAATTCTTGCCTACATAATACAACAACATATCCAAAAAATAATCCATTATGACCAACTTGGATTCATACCAGGGATGCAAGGCTGAGTCAACATCAGAAAAACAATTAAGGTGATGAACCATATAAATAACACAAAAGACAAGAATCACCCGATTTTGTCTATTGATGCAGAAAAGGCATTTGATAATGACCAACACCCATTTATACTAAAACCTCTCAACAAAATAGGAATAGACGGCAAATCCCTCAGTGCAATAAAGGCCATTTATACAAAGCCAGCTACCTGTATCATCCTGAGTGGAGAGACATTGAAACAGTTTCCCAGAAAACAGGAACCAGACAAGGATGCCCACTCTCATCTCTCCTATTCAACGTTGTACTGGAAGTTCTAGCCAGAGCAATTAGACAAGACCATGAAAGAAAAGATATCTGTATTGACAAAGAAGAAGTAAAAATCTCCCTATTTGCAGATGATATGATTGTATATGCATAGAATTCTAAAGCATCCTTAAGTAAACTACTAAAACTGGTAGAAGAGTTTAACAAAGTCTCAGGATACAAGATAAATGTAAGTAAATCAGTAGGATTCTTTTACACCAATGAGATTATTAATGAAGAAATCAGCAAGTGAATATCATTTACTATAGACCTTAAGAAGATAAAGTACCTATGACTAAATCTAACCAGAGAAATAACAGATCATTACAAAGAGTACTAAAAGTCCTTACTACAAGAAACTAAGAGAGACTTACATAAATGGAAAAACCTACCCTGCTCATGGATAGGAAGACTTAACATTGTGAACATATCTGTTTTACCCAAAACAATCAACTCATATCATGCATTCCCGATAAAAATTCTAGTGACTTTTTTTTTAATGAGATGGAGAAACCAATCGCCAACTTTGTTTGGAAAGGGAAGAAGCCCTGGATAAGTAAAGAACTACAGAAGAAGAAGAACACACTGGGAGGCCTCTCACTACCCAACTTTAGAACCTATTACCCTGCCACAGTAGTCAAAACAGCCTGGTACTGGTACAAAAAGAGGCAGACAGATCAATGGAGCAGAATTGAGACCCCAGAGATGTCACCATCTTCCTACAAACAACTGATATTTGATAAATGCCCTAAGACATTAAACTGGGGATAAAACAATCTCTCCAACAAATGGTGCTGGCAAAATTGGATATCCATCAACAAAAAATTGAAACAAGACCCATATCTTATACCTTACACAAAACCAACTCAAACTGGATAAATCTGAAATGATAAAGCTCATCCAAGAAAAATAGGAAAAACAATGGAAAGTCTGTAAACAGACTTCAAAATCTGTCAAACCACAAACAGAAAAGAAAATAGATAAATGGGAACTATTCAGAATCAAACATTTTGCTTATACAAAATCTTTATTAAAAGAATCAAAAGGCAAGATACAGAATGGAAGAAAATATTTGGCAACTATATGTCAGACCAACTTCTGAGCTCCATAATCTATAAGGTACTACAGAATATCAATAAGAAAAAGAAAAGTCATCCAATTAAACATTGGGCAAAGGAGATGAACAGACACTTCTCTAAAGAGGAGATCCAGGCAGTCAAAAAACATAGAGGACATGCTCACGATCATTAGCTATTTAAGAAATTCAAATCAAACTACAATGAGATATCATCTCATCCCAGCAAGGTTGGCCATGATCCAAACAATACAGAATAACAAATGCTGGAGAGGCTATGAAGAAACTAGAACTCTCTTACACTGTTGGTGGGTGTTTTAGTCAGCTAGGGCTGCTCTAACAGAAATACCACAGAGTGGATGGCTTTAATAAAGAAAGATTTATTCTTACACAGTCTGGTAGGTTGCAAGTCCATATTCAGGGTGTCCGCTCCAGGGAAAGACTTTCCTCTTGACGGCTCTGGAGGAAAGTCCGGTATTGCATCAGTCATTGTCCAGGGAGTGTCCTAACGCAAGAACCTCTGGTCTGAACGACGCGCTCTGCTCCCGGTGCTGCTTGCTTGATGGTAGCGAGGTTCTCAAATTGTCCTTGGTTCTTTTTCCTTTTATTCCTTGCAAGCTAAAAGCATTAAGGGTGGGGCAAGCCATACTCCAGGGAAACTTCCCCCATAGCAGGAATTCACAGCCCCATCCTAATCCTTTAACATACAGGTTAGCAAAACCACACAGTGGAGGACATTTCCAAGATACTGGGAACCATATCCCAGCCACATGGCTGCACACAGTTTTGGGGGGACACAATTCAAACCATGACAGTGGGATTGCAAAATTGTGCAACCTTTATGGAAAGCGACCTGGCACTTCCTTAAAAAGCTAGATATAGGTATAACGTTTGCCCCAGTAATTCCAATACTCAGAATATATTCTACCAAATAAATGCCATTCACATCAACTGATGCATGTGTTTGAATGTTCATTGCAGCACAGTCCACAATAGCAAAAAGATAGAATCAACCCAGATGCCCCAAAACAGAGGAATGGGTGGGTAAACTATTGTATATATACTCAATGGAACACTACGCAATGAGAAAGAACAAAGATGATTTCAGGAAACATCTCATTACCTGGTTTCAATTGGAGGACATTATGTTTAGTCAAAGGGCAAATACTGTATGAGACCCCTATGATGAGAATTCTAAAACAGACTCATTCATAGAAGAAAAAACTCTTTGAAGGCTGCAAAGGTGTGGGGAAGGAGTGAGAGGTGGGCAGTGTTTAGATAGTTGATAGAAATTTGGTTGGGTGAAATCTATGACAGTACACATTACAAAGAAAATCAATATCAACTGGATTTCAACATAACATGACTACTTCTCCCATCTTAACCCAACATTACAAGGGCAGAGTAGCTGGGGCAGGGGGCCCAATAGCACAACTAGCATTTTGCTAAAAGAGTCTTCTGCACCCCAAATTGGTGACTCACCTCCAGGGTCTTAAAAACTGCCAAGCTGTCATCTGAGGGTACAGAAAATGGTCCCAACTCAGCAGGAGCAGATTATCACCAAGGACCAAAATGACATGGGGGAAAGAGAATCCAGAAGACAAGAGAGACCCACATAAGTCGGTGATTACATCGACTTGTGACTGGAAGAACTGGAATGTGCCCAGCCACCACCAGTGATAGTTGTGATGGAGCTCACAAACTTGAGTATCGCTGACAACACAAGAATAAAACAGGGTGCACCCTGAGATCTCCATTAAAGGACTGCAACTGATGGTTCATGGGCCTCGGGATTCCCCTGGGAGCATGGCCCCTGGCCCTGATGCTGCTTCTGTCCATAAATCATAATGGAGGTCAACTCTCAGACAGGAATAGATTGGACTTGGTGACACAAGCTGACCATATCATGTATGCAGTTTATGGTTCTAGGCACCTATAGGATGTCATCCTGCTGACCTCTTACTGGAGGCAGGAAAGTGGGTGGAGAGGAGGGGATAGGAGTTTATTGGAAAGATGGATGGAGCAGAGAGGAAGAGTGTGCTGTCACCAGGGAGGGAGAACAGTGGGAGCTGCATATAGGTGGACATGCAAATTTACATGGGAATGTACTTTTTCATTCAATCATAATAAAAGGAAAAGAAAAGAAAAGAGAAAGACAACATAATGGGAGAAAAGATTTAGGACTTGTGTATCTGATAAGACACTTGTATTCAGAACATAAAGAGATTTTACAACTCAATAATAAAAGTATAAATAAACCAAGAGAAAATTAAACAAAGTATCTGAATAGGTATTTCTCCAACCTGAATGTACAAATGATCAAGAAGGACATGAAAAGATGCTCGATATCATTAGTCATTACCAAAAAGAAACAAACAGAAACATTGCTGTAGATTCAATTCTGATTCATAGCCAGCTATATCGGTTATTATAGGTCATTAGCCATTAGATAAAGACAAATGAAAATCACAAAATACCACTTCACATCTGCTAAACCCATTGCCTTTGAATAGACTATGACTCATACGGACCCTGTAGGACAGAGTATAACTACCTCTTAGAGTTTCCTAGAAGGAACTTGTGGATTCAAATTGCTGACCATTTGATTAGCAGCTGAATATGTAACCACCGGGTCACCAGGGTCCTTCACCCTTAAGATGACCATAAGCTAAAAGGCAGATAGTAACCTGTTAGGGATGATCATGGAGAAATTCAAACCCTGGCACGTTGGTGGTGTGAATGTGAAATATTTCTGCCTCTTTGAAGAGAGTTTGGCAGTTACTCAAAGGGATAAAAAATGAGTTACCATATGGCTCAGCATATCCACTTGTAGTTATGTGTATACTCAAGAGAACTGAAAGCATACATCCACAAATGTTCATGTTCATAGTATCATTATTCATAACAGCAAAAAGTGTGAACAATTCAATTGAACATCAACTGCTTAATGAATGACAACATGTGGCGTATGCACACAATGGAATATTCAGACAAAAAAATTGATGTACTGATATATTCTGCAACATAGAAGAATCTTGGAAATGCACTAAACAAAGGAAGATGGACACAAAAGTACATATATTGTAAGACTACACTTATACAGAATGTTTAGAATAGGAAAGCCCATAGAGACAGAAAATAGACTGGTGGTTGACTAGGGCTAGGATATGACATTGATACAAGATAAAACTTGTCTAGTAATGGGTATGGAGTTTCCTTTTGGGATGCTGAACAAATCCCAAAATTAGATTGTACTGATTGATGCAAAACTGCAAATATAGAAAACAACACTGAATTTTATAGTTCTAAACTTTTTATATTTTAAAATATGCAGTTTAAACTGCATAGTATGGCATATAGCTTATTTTTCAATAGAACTTAAAAAAGAAAGAGAGATCGTATCATAAATTATGTTTTCCCATTATTCCTCTAAAGCTCAATACACACACAGTTCTGAATAAAGCACATAATTTATGTAGGTGTTTCAGGACTACATAACATGAATTACTTAGCTGAAAATAGAGACATCATTAATGTTAGGATTTCACTTCAACACAGCAAATTCTATGTACCTTGTGTTGTTTGCATTCCTTATTTACAAGTATCGGTTCTGTCTGTTAAAGAGGATTCTCTTGGCTGTAAATTCTAGAAATTCATTCAAATTAGTCTAAGGAAGCATGAAAATTTACCTGCTCAGATAAATGGGGAGGGGGGAACAAGAATTTATCTTCTTTCTCAGGTAGGTTCAGTTCCACTGGAAACCTACAACTCCACCTCTTCTCACATGGCAGTAGCATCAAAAAGACTGTTTTCCAGCCAAATTCTCTGGAAAATAAGTTCTAGGTAGAAATCCATGGGTGGCATGCCCACCTCTCAATCAGAAAAAACAAGCAGGAGAAGGAGGAGGAAGAGGCGGGGGGGGGGGGGAGGAGCTGAAAGAGATGTATGTTAAAAGGCAGAGAAAAAAAGTCACTTTTGTCTCCTGGTCGGGTTCAGGAATAATAGTGAATTGTTTTCCTCTATTAATACTCTGGCATCAACTCAGAATTAAGATGCAGGAATCACAAAGATAGCCGCCCTCCACTCCCCAAAAAGTCAGCTTCACTAAATGGCAGTCAGACAGTAGGACTTCTATATGTGACCCAATACTATTCATATTACTGTACCTTGGACAAATGCCAACGTGCTGAAGAAGCCATTTCCTACCTAGTGAAAATCAAACTACTCTGAAAAACGAAAGCTATAAGAAAACATTTAATTTTCTTTCTTTTTTTTAAATTGTGATTGAAAGTTTGCAATTCAAATTTGTGTGCCTGCCTATCAGCAGGTCCCTCTACTTTCCTTGCCCAGTGACAACACACTCCTCCTTTCCCTTCCATATATGTCCTATCTTAACAATCTCCTCTCTACCCATGCCTCTAGTAAGAGGCCAGTAGGACGACATCCTATAGATGCATAGAACCATACAGTGCACACACTGTACGGTCACTCTGTGTCCCCAGTTCCAATCCATTCCTATCGAACAGCTGACCTCAGTAATGATCTATGATCAGAGGTAACATCAGGACACAGAAAGCATTTAATTTCCATTCCCAGTTCTAGCAATTTTACACACTAGTGCCCCCCAACTTTTCTCAATTCTCATCCTTCTTTGAGAAAGAGAAGGAATACAGGAAAGCCAAAACAACTGTCCTTACACCTTTATTTTCTGAGGAGTACAATTACTATTTCTTCCATGAAAAATGAAGAGATGAGCTGTTTCTTTGAGAACAAAAAGAATAAACACATTTATCTAAAAGTTAGTTAACCAAAGGGAAACACAGGCTGATGTGTATACATGTAGTGACAGACAAATACACATCAACTTCTCCATGTAGTACAGGTTGAATTTTGTCCCCCCAAAATGTGTATCAACTTGGGTGGCTCATAATTCTCAGTAATGTGTGGTTGTTCACCATTTTGTGATCTAATGTGGTTATCCTGAGTGCTGTATATCTGATCCTCTATGATAATAAGGCAGGATTATAGGCAGTTATATTAATGAGACAGGCACAATCTACAGGATTAGCTTCTACCTTGAGCCAATCTCTTTTGAGATGTAAAAGGAAGAAAGAAGCAGAGAGGATAGGGAACTTGCATCAACAAGAATGAAAAACCACAAGGGTTTGCATCCTTTCGACCCAGGGCCAGTGTGATGGGAAACTTCTAGGCCTTGGGAACATTGATGATGAAGACCTTTCCTCAGAGCCTACAGCTCTTCCCCTGGAAGTAGAGCCTTGAATACAGACTACAAGCCTCCTAGACTGTGAGAAAATAAACTTTTGTTTCTTAAAGCAATCTATTTGTGATATCTCTTACAGCAGCACCAGATAACTAAGATACCATATATTACTCTTTTATGCATTAACACAGAGAAATGAGAGTCACTCAATGTGTTTCTTTTATCTTTGAGTCGCTGTTCTGTAAGAAGTATTTGAATATTTTTCTCTCTCATCCTTCCCTTTCTCTCACTTACCTGGCTGCATGTACTGCCTTGCCTATTCTTTTTCTTTTAAATTTTGTTATTGTGCTTTAAGTGAAAGATTGTAATTCCAGCTAGTTTCTCAAACAAAAACTTACACACTTTCCCATGTGACCCAGCTAGTCTACCCACACTATGACAGAACACCCCTTCCCTCCTCCTCATATTTCCTGTATCAATTTAAGTAGCTGTTGTACCCCTCTGTCGTCTCTTCTCCCCTCCTGTATTTACCCAAGCCAAGAAGCACAGTCTTTGTCAGTATCATTTTATGTCTTTTATATAAATTCAATCTCTGTCTGAGGAGTTGGCTTCTGGAATGGTTTAGTTCAGGTATAACAGAGTCTGGAGAATATAGCTTCTAGGGACCCTCCAGTCCATCAGATTGTCAAGACCGGTCCCTTTACTAGAATTCAGGTTCTGCATCCCACATTTCACACTCTCCATCCGGGACTCTTTCTTGAGTTAGTAAAGTGTTTTGCATGCCACTCTGGTACATGATGTCTGAGATCTTCAAAGCTAGAGAGCAGAACCTTAAAAACATCAGTTGGTCTCAACCCATCTGGAGCAAAGGAGAAAGAAGAACTCCAAAGATGTGAGGAAAATGCAAGCCCAAGGAACAGAAAGGGCCACATATACTAGACATTAAACCAACACGAGAGCAGAAGAACTAGATGGTGTCTAGCTACCAGCAAAGAGTGCTCTTACAGGGTACTCAACAAAGTTATAGATCAGCAAGAGGCAAGTTTGATGTAAGCTTCTCAGCTTTGGGCAAGTAAATGCCTCTTTTCACTGATTCTGGAGGTATGAGTAGCTGTTGCTGGGTTTCTTCCACTGAGGAAGTTGCTGTCCTGACACCACTGTTTCACTTACTGCGTCTGCAGCTGTGGATCCTCCTACAGGGTGTGGATTTACTCGTGGTCAGATCTGGTCAGTCCTAGGTACTTCTGGACCTACTCTCCCTTCCTTGCTGCTCAGTCTGATTTCTTACCTTTCCTTTTGGTGTTCAGGCCTCCTGGAACATCATATGTAATGTACTCTTTTTGTTTTTTTTTTCTGGATCTTTGTTGTTACAGGAATCACAGAAAACATCTGAATACCAACATAGGCCCCACATCTTCTGCCCTGCTCTTTCTTGATTGCCAATGTTGTGTCATTCACTTAGAGGTCCATTGGCACATGGCATCCTTAGGTTCATGCTCCAGTGGCATACAACCTTGAATGGTTTTCACTGCCCCACAGGTCAAGTCCTTCGGCACCATGTTTTTTTTTTTTGGCTTTAACTTTCCATTCTCTCTTTTTCTTCTTCCTTCAGTTTAGACCTTATACTATCTCTGCCCCTTCCTTATCAACCAGTGTTCAGAAAGAGACATTATTTCACTGCCACCCTCACTTCTACCCTGTCTCCAGAAAACTGTTCTCTCAGCACTATATTTATTTACTTTTTGTTGCAGGGTTGTGAGATTGGACTGGGAGACAGAAAGGGGAACTACCTATCATGGAATGCATTGTGTCACCCCAAAACTGTCTGCATTGATTTGACTTGACTATGAGTCACAATATGGTGTGATTCCTCCCATGTGTTGTGCATCCTGCTTCTGTGATCACGGAGAGCAGGCAGCAGTTGTGTTGGTGAGGCAGGACTCAAGTTACAAACTTGTAGAATATAATGGAGAGAAGTGAGCAGAGTATGCTGGGAACTTCATACAACCAAGAAGACAGCACTGAGAGCAGAGCATGTCCTGTGGACCTGAGGTTCCTGTGCCAAGATGTTCTCACTGAATTTGCACTCAGCTTACCAGACTGTGATAATTTCTCTTATTGAATGGACTTGCAACTCATAAATGGGTTTGTGGCTTACCAGACAGTAACAATAAAGTTTATCTTCATGAAACCATCCACTCATGGTATTTTCTGTTGGAGCAGTACCAAGTGACCACTGCCTCTCTTGGAGGTGAAACAGAGGCACACTGAGTCCTGCTTCTGCTGGTACATTGTTTGAGAGGATTACAGGCACAGATGCCTTCTTTGTTAACGGAGAGGCTGGGACTGGGACTGGGACTGCTGAGCCTGTGAGCCTGCGAGCCTGTGAACCTGGCATGAGCCAGCTACTCCACTGAACTGCCGTGCTTAAGTAAACAGTGTATCACATAGCAGAGAGATTGTGCTTCAGACAGCCACATCTAGAGAATCCAGCTGTGGGTGGCAACTGAGGGCATCAATGTCTCTCCCTCTCTCTTCTCTGAGCTGCACCATAGATACTGTAGACTCACTGCAGGAGAGGCAAGTCTGTTGGGATGCCATTTGGGTCAGCTGAAAGGCAGAATTAGCTAAGCTTAAGGTCTCACCTGGGGCTAATTCCCAGGCAGAGTATCACTACCTGTCTGGATAGCATTCTCCTAGCTGCAAAACTGTTTCTAAGACAATTGTACCTAGAGAATGTAGTGGGGTATGGCTGGCAGCCATGTGTGGCAGTGTCCTAACTCCTTCTTTCCTTGAGCCACCCCATACTATCTGGGGATGGCCTATGAGGCACTGTCTTTGTTAGCCAAGGGCTGGGGCCTGCCACCCCTGAGGCCCCAGCTGCTTTCAAATGTGGCTGGTCAATACTTGTCTCAGCAGAAAAGCGGTTTTTAAGGTAAACACATCTAGAGAAAACAGTGGACACTGGCAGCTTAGTATGGTGACATTCTTCTCTCCTCCCTTCCCTGAGCTACATCATAGTCTCAATTTACATGATGACAGAGAGTTGGTACAAGTAGTTCCCCACCTTAAGCAGCCAGGAGGAAGAGCCTGCCACCTCTGAGGGCCCAGCTGGGGCCAATCACTAAGCAGAGCAGCACTGTGGAACCTGACAGAGTCTATATTGCCAGAAGAGCTATGCATGAGTCAGCTATACCTAGTGAATGCAGTGGTGGCTGGCAACCAAATCTAGCACTGCCCTTAGTGGCTTTCTTCTTAGAACTATGTCACAGCTCCCACTGATGTAACACCAGAAAAACTGAACAGCATCTCAATGTTGCAAAGAAAACAGTCAATATCTACAGTTGAAAGAAGCAGATTACCATGGCTCTGAAAAACTACTCCCATGAAAAGAATCAAAAAACTTTCCAGATGAAGCAGCTTTTCTGAAATTACCAGAGGTAGAACACAAATTATGTACAGAGCACTTCTAAAGATTAAATAAAATGCAGCAGAACAAAATGAAAAATTAAGTAAGCTATATCAACTGCTAGAATATCAACATTCTGAAATCCAGCAGATTAATAATAAAATCACAGAATTATACAATTCACTACAAAGCCACAAGAGCGGATTGAGGTAACTGAATGCAAAATTAGTGAGCTTGAAGATAAACCAACTGACACTAGGGTTTATGAAACCAGAGAAAAGAAATAAGAGAAATGAAGAAGCATTAAGCAGCATGTGGGGCTCTATTAGGAGGAATATTCTACAAATAATTGAAGTTTCTGAGCAGAGAGGGATAGCTGAAAACACAGATTACTTATGTAGGATCGCTGACAGAAAACTTCCCTGAAATTATGAAAGAAGAGAACATAGATATCTAAGATGCTTACTGAATGCCACAAAAACTGATGCCAAAAGAAAGATACCAAGGCATATGTCTTAGGCTGGGTTTTCTAGGGAAGCAAAACCAGTAACACATGTAGGTACAAGGAAAGATTTATAATATATATAGATAGACAGACATAGATATAGGAAACAGCTCATGCAATCACAGAAGCTGAATGTCCCAAGTTCTGGTACAAGCCTCACATGGCCACAGAAGCTGAGGAGATCAGAGCAGATCAGAGACCAGAGTTCTGGATCACCGGTTGCGTAGGTCAGTGGATCCCAAGCTGGTGGCCAGATGAAGCGGCAGAGGCTTGGGAACCCAGGATCGGCAGGTCAGGGAGCAGGACTCTCAAGTGTTGACTGTAAGGATTGATGAATCCAACAGCTGCTAGTTCAAGTCCAGGAACCAGATGCCAGAAGAAGAGAGCAGGATCTCCTGGCTACGTGAGCAGACCAGCAGTAGTAGTGGAAGGTCAAGAGATGAGAGAGCTGAGGGGCAGGAAGCCACCACAAACCCTGCCCTGCCACTTATTACGGTAGCCAAATGTGGTGTTGACATAATCTTGACCACCACAGCATATTATACTCAGGCTTAAATAAATGAAACATAGAGGCTCTAAAAAGGCAGCAAGGCTTAAAGCAAAACTAACGTATGAAAGGAAATTCTGTAGGAATTTGTCTGACTCCTCAGCAGAAACATTGGCAGGAAGATAGTGTGATGACAACATTCAAAGCATTAAAGAGGAAAACTTCCAACCAAGAGGTATATTGCAAAACTGTCTCTAAAATATGATGGTGCAATTACTACATTCACAGGCAAACAGAAGCTTAGAGACTTTGCAAAGTCCAAACCCAAACTACAAGAAATACTGAAAGAAGCTCTTTGCGTAGAAAAACAATAACATCAAATATATACTTAAGGATGTAATGCAGGACACAGCATGCAGAGTCTAATTCTGTTAGAAAAGTCAATAAACTTTTTCAAAACTCAAATATTAAAAGTAGGGAACCAATGACCTTAACACAGAAGCTATGAAATCATCACACTGTAAAGAGGCATATATTACAGCAAATATAACTCTTTCAGATGGAGAGGAATTTAAGAAGGTATGCAGAAGTTAAAGATAGGTTTAAACTTAGAATATCAAGGGGGATCATAAGGGTATCTGCAAAGCAAACTAACAATGTGACATATCAAAACAAAAATGTAATACATGAGTTTCAACAAACACAACATCAACACTGAAAAAGATGAAGTCAATCCACAACGAAAAATAATGCAGGACACAACATTAAAAGGAACAAAGAAAACATCAACAACACAAAAATAAATGCACAGAAATGACAGCACCAAACACACATCTGTCAACAATTACAATGAGTGTAAAAGGATTGAATGCTCCATTAATGAGGCAGAGAGTAACAGCTTGGATCAAAAAAAAAAAAAAAACAAAAAACACCACTATCCATCTATATGTTTCTTGCAAGAAATAAACCTTAAATTCAAAGATATGAACAAATTGAAAATCAAAGGATGAGAAAATATATAACAAGCTAACAACATACAAAGAAGAGCAGGAGCAGCAATACTAATCTCAGATAAAACAGATTTCAATGTAAAATCCACCATCATGGACAAGCATGGTTGTAATTTACTGCTGAAAAGTTCAATATATAAACAGAATGTAACAATATTAAATATTTACATACTCAATGCTAGAAAGAAAATTAAAGACCAATATCATGCATGAACTTGGATACAAAAGTCTTCAACAAAATCCTTGCCAATAAAATTCAACAACATACAAAAAAATAATTCACTATGACAAATTTGAAATTTGAATTCATACCAGGGATGCAAGGCTGATTCATATCAGAAAAACAATTAATGTTATTAACCACATAAATTAACACAAAGAATAAGCCAGTTCTACTGTGGCCCCTAGGGTTGCCATGAGTCAGCTCCGACGAAGGATAAGAATCATCTGATTTTGTCAATTGATGCAGAAAAGCCATTTGACAAAGTCCAACATCCCTTCATGCTAAAAAGTCTCAGCAAAATAGGAATAGAAGTCAAATTCCTCATTGCAATAAGGGCCTTCGATGCAAAGCCAACCACCTACTGTTGGCACAATTCACACAGGACAACAGACATTGGTGTGATTAACACAGGACTCCACTTGCGGGTGTGAAACGGGACACCATTTACTGGTGTGATTTATGTGAGAGGCAAAGGTTGAAAAAAATCACGCTGATAACAAACTTTTGGTTTGCAGTGGGCAGAAAGAGGACAGGCTCCTGGGAGTAGAGACTGACACTAGTTTGTTTAACCCACCAGCTTTTACTGAGCAAAGTAAACAAGTTTTCTGCTGGGAAAGGGAGAAAAGGAATCTTATCAGTGTTCCTTACTTCAAAAGAAGAAGCAGCATTCCCAGAAAGGGGAATGAGAAAGTCCTTGGACTGTTCTCAGTGAGTACTGTTTTTAGCATGTACTGCTTTTCAGTACACTGAGACAAACTTGTCTCGAGGGCTTCTGCCAGGCTTTTGCTATTTTCAAGACAAGTCCCTATCTTAACACAGACCCAGTTACAGTAAGCAGGATTTTACATTCTTTCCAAACATGTACATTCCCACAGCCTACATCATCCTGAATGGAGAGAGACTGAAAGAATTACCCCTGAGAAAGGAAACTAGACAAAGATGTCCGCTTTTACCACTTCTATTCTGCATTGTACTAGAGGTTCTAGCGAGAGCAATTAACTAAGACAAAGAAACAAGGATATCTGCATCACCAAAAAAGTAAGACTATCCCTATTTGTAGAATGGAACTAATAGAAGAGTTCAGCAAAGTGTCAAGACATAAGATAAACATAAGTAAATCAGTAGGAATCTTTTTATCAACAAAGAGATTATCAAAGGGGAAATCATCAAATCAGTACCATTTGCTACCAGCCCCAGGAAGATAAAAGGCCTAGAAATAAATCTAACAAGAGAAACAAGAGACCTATACACATAAAATTACAAGAATTTACTGCAGGAAACTAAAAGGGACATAACTGGAGAAACCTACTCCACTCAAAGATAGGAAGACTTAACATTGTGTAAATATCTGTTTTACCCAAAGCAATCTATGTATAGAATACAATCCCAATACAAATTCCAGTGTCATTTTTTAAAGAAATGCAGAAAGACATCACCAACTTTGTTTGGAAAGGGAAGAAATCCCAGATAACTAAAGCACTATTGAAGAAGAACACAGTAGAAGGCCTCAACATACACAAACTTAGAAACTATTACTCTGCCACGGTATGTAATACAGCCTGGTACTGGTACAAAAAGAGACACATAGAACAACAGAACAGAATTGAGACCCCAGAAATATCACCATCCTCTAATGGACAGTTGATATGTGACAAAGGCTCAAAGGTCGTAAACTGGTGTCAAAGCAGTCTCTTTCACAAGTGGTGTTGGCAAAATTGGATATTAATCTTCAAAAAACTGACACAAGACCCATATCTCAACCTTACAAAAAAACTAACTCAAAATGGATCAAAGACCTAAATATTACACATAAAACAATAAAGAGCATGCAAGAAAAAATAGGGTCAACAATGGCAGTTGTAATACATGCCTTAGACAAACTACAAAATCTGACCAACAGCACATGAATAACAGGAGAGGAAATAGATACATGGGAACTACTAAGAACCAAACACTTAATGTTCACCCCAATACTTTGTTAAGACAGTTTAAAGACTACTTGCCGAATGATAAAAAAACATTTGGCAACTAAGTGTTAGATCAGCGTCTAATTTCCATAATCTACAAGGCATTGCAAAATGTCCGTAATAAAAGGTAAACGACACAATTAAACAATGGGCAAATGAGATGGACACACTTCACCAAAGAAGACATCCAGACAGCCAAAAGACACATGAGGAAATGCACACAGTCATTAGCTATTAGAGAAATCCAAATCAAAACTACAATGAGATACCATCTGGCCCCAACAAGGTTGACAATAATCTAAAAAACACAGAACAACAAATGCTGGAGAGGCTGCAGAGAGACCAGAACTCTCCTACACTGCAGGTAGGAATGCAAAATGGTATAACCTCTTTGGAAAGCAGTCTGATGCTTCCTTAAAAAGCTAGAAATAGAAATGCCATATCATCCAGCAATCCCACTGCCTGGAATATATCCTACATAAATAAAGGCCTTCACACAAACAGATACATGCCCACAAATGTTTATTGTGTTTATTGCAGCACTGTCCACAATAGCAAAACGATGGAATCAACCTAGATGCCCATCAACTGGTGAATGGATAAACAAACTATTCTGCATATACTCACTGAAATACTATGCAATGATAAACAGCAATGATCATTTTAGGAAATATCTCATAACCTGGTTTCAACTAAAAGACTTCATGCTAAGTGAAATCAGTCAGTGGCAAAAATACAAGTGTTGTATGGGACCTGTTATAACGACTGGAAAATAGACTTATGTACAGAAAGAAAGACTCTTTGATGGTTACAAGAGTAGGGACAGAGTGAGAGGGTTGGTCATAGATTAGATAGTAGATAGGAATTTATTTAGGTGAAAGCAGTGAGAGCACACAGTAGGAGAAGATCAGTGTAACTCGACTACACTACAAAATGAAAGGTTCTCTAAATTCAACCCAATATTTCAAAGGATAGAGTAACAGGGATGGAGTTCTGGAGACTACGCTTTCAGTGAAATTTGAGGCTAGTTGGCATAACTAGTCCGTTGCTAAAAGTCTTCTGCATGCCATATTGGTGAGTGGCATCTGTCCTCTTAAAAGCCAGTAAACTGCCTTCTGAGTTACACCAAATCGTCCCAACTCATCAGAAACAGACAATGACTGAGAATAACAAAGACATGAGGAAAATAGAGCCCAGGAGATAGAAGGACCCATACTAATGAGAGACTACATCAACATGGAACCAAAGGAAACAGATGGTGACCAACCACCATCGAAGACGGCCATGATGGAGCACACAGTGTTGAGTCCCTGTGGCTACACTAGAAAGAGAGGGATACAGCTCAAGAACTCTGCTAAAAGATCAGAATAGATGGTCCAACAGCCTGGAGGTTCCCCTGGGAGCACGGCCGCTAGACCTGCTGCTGGTCCTGACCAGAAACCAGTACTGAGGTCAGCTCTTCAGACAAAAACGGACTGGACTGAGTGACAGTGTGACCAAATTGGGTGTGTATTTATGGATGTATACAGTTATAGGAAGCTGTCATACTGGTGTCTTTCTAGATGAGAATTAAGTAGGTGGAGAGGAGGGAACAGGTGTGCATAAAGAGGATATTAGAAATATAGAGTGAAAAGGAGGAATATGCTGTCACTGGGTGAGGAGAGCAGATGGAGCTGCAGATAGGCAGGCATGCAAAATTGATTTTGATTGTATGTTTTCATTTCATTACACACAAAAAAATAAAAAAAAATGTTGGAGAGACTGGAGATTGAAACTGTTGTACACTGTTGCTGAGAATTCAAAACGATGAAGTGATTTTAGAAAATGACATGCTGTTTCCACAGAAAGTTAAAAGTAGAAATATCATATGATCCAGGAATCCTACACTAGGAATATATCCTGGAGTAATAAAAGCTGTCACGTGAATAGTCATATGCACATCTATGTTCACTGCAATATTATTAACAACAGCGAAAAGATAGAAGCAACCTAGATGTCCATCAACAGATGAGTGCATAAATTAATCATGATAAATACAATGATGGAATACTATGCAATAATAAAGAACAATGGTGAATCTGTGAAATAACTCACAGCATAGGTGAATCTGGAGGGCATTAGGCTGAGGGAAATAAGTTAGTCACAAAAGGACAAATATTGGGTGGCACCACTATTATAAAAACTCATGAAAAAGTTGTCACACAGAAAGATACAATCTTGGATAGTAAAGCAGGGGAGGGTTGGGGTGGAAAAGCCACTAACTAGAAAATAGGTATAATATATCTTTGATGAAGAGTAAGACTGCACACAATATAGGGATAGTCAGAAAAATGTGACCAAGACAAGGTCATAGAAGTTTCATAGACACATCCACAGTCCCTGAGGGACTGAATTATTGGACCGTGGGCTGGAGACTATGATTTCAGGGGACATCTAACTCAACTGGCATAACATAGTTTATAAAGAAAATGTTCTATATCCTACTTTGGTGAGTAGCAACTGGGGTCTTAAAAGCTTATGAGTGATCATCTAAGAAGTGTCTACTGGTTCTACCTGTATTGAGCAAGGGAGAAGGTAGAAAATCAGAGACACGTAGGAAAGATTAGTCCCTAGAACTAAAGAACCAAACCAACACCATCCGTATCAGACTGAGTGCAACACAACTAGAGGGTGGCTGGTTACCATCACTGATCACATTAGAGTCCAGGACAGGGCTGGAGAAGAATGTAGAACAAAATTCTAACTCACAAGAAAATACCAGACTTACTGGTTTGACAGAGACTGAAGAAATCCCAAGAGTATGACTCCCGGATACCTTTTTAATTCAGTACTGAAGTCAGTTATGTGGCTCATTCTTCAACCCAAGTTTAGAAGAGGACTATAAATCCAAACAAGAACTAAACGGGCATGCCAGGCAGAAGCAAGGGGCAGAAGACGGGAGGAAAGCTGATAGAGAGGGTAGAAGGGTAGTGTGTTGACTTATCATGGGATTGGCAACTAACGTCGCAAAATAGTATTGTATTAATTACTTAATGGGAAACTAATTTTCTCTGTAAACACTCACCGACAGTCCAATAAAAAGGAAACAACTAATTATTTAAATATGAATCATTATTAGCTTTCTATTAAATTAAAATGAGTAAAGATACTAATCAGTGCTATTACTACATTTATCTTCTGATGTCTCAGAATGTATTTAAATATTGTTTGTATTGACTTACTGCAATGTTCTAAGAACATAATTGCAAAAATACTACAAAGTATGTAAACATGTAAGAGAAAAAGAATAACTTATAGTTCAGCCTTTCTCTGAAAAATAAACTCACATGTTTTGTGCACAAAATTAATTGAGAACTCATAGCAACCTTTTCAACTTTACATTTTGAACTTTTTAATAACAAATAGTTTAACTGTAAGTACAGTGTCTGAAAATTACATTTACGAACTCATCCTAGAAAAATTTCTGCATACTTCATTGCTAAATATCACTACTGTCTTCCACTGGGGAGCTATTCACAGATGCCAGCACCTTGTCTACCCTTCATGGAAATTTTGAAACTCTTTCTGGAATGGTCATCAGAGATGTCATTGTATTATCCTCGATGACATGAATGTTATTAAAATCTCTTCCTTTCAATATTTCCTTTATCTTCAAGGAAAGAAAAAAGTCATTGGGGGCCAAATCAGGTGAGCAGGGAGGGTGTTAAAATACCGTTATTTGCTTACTGGCTAAAAACTCTCTCACAGACAGTGCTGTGTGAGCTGGAGCATTGTATGATTCAAAAGCCATGAGTTGTTGGTGAAATGTTCAGGTTGTTCTACTGTATAACAGTTTTCACACAGCTTTCTCAACAATTTCAAATAGTAAAGTCGGTTAACTGTCTAATTGGTACAAACTCATAATGAACAATCCCTCTGATATCAAAAAGTTTAGCAACTTCCTTTTGACTCTTGATTTGGACTGAAGAATTTTTTCTTTTTTATTTACTTTTATTTAATATGACTGAGTGAAAATGTACATTCTCATATAAATTTACATGCCCACTGCTCTCCGTGTCCGGTGACAGCACACTATTCCTCTCTGCTCCATACATGTCTCATCCTCCCAACAGTTTTCTTTCCCCTCCTCTGCACCCACTCTCCTTCCTCCAGCCTGATGTCAGCAGGATGATATCCTATAGATGTATAGAACCATAAAGTGCATCCAATAAATGGTCACTCTGCATCACCAAGTCCAATCCATTTGTGTCCAAAGAGTAGACCTTCATTATGATTTATGGGCAAGGGCGGCATCTTGTGGAGAATTGGCTTATGTCCCTCGTGCGCTTTGACACTTTGTTTCAGGGTGGTATCGCGACACCCATGTTTCATCACCAATGATAACATGATCCAAAACATCGTTTTGCCTATTCAAAAGGTTTTGGCAAACTTCGACTCTCCTTTTGTTCATTGGTGAACTCCTTCAGGACCGCTTTTGCACAGACTTTTCTCATGTCAAGATTTTCATATTGGATGCATTTTACAGTTCTGTGCATCTATAGGATATCATCCTGCTGACCTCTGGCTGGACATGTATTCAGCAGAGAGGAATAGTGTGCTGTCACCGGGCAGGGAGAGCAGTGGAAGCTGCATATAGGTGGGCATGTAAATTTATATGGGAACGTACAGTTTCACTCAGTCATAATAAAAAAAGAAAAAGATTTTCTTGGTTTTTCTATTGATGTTTACTTGGCCTGCTGTGCTTCTCACAGTCAGCCAAACACAATTTCATGAATTTTTGCAATGTTTTCATCAGTTCTTCTCATTACTGGCCACCCTGACCTCTCTTTATCAGTGACACTTTCTCTCTCCTCAGAAAAATGTTTAATCCGTTTATTTGTACACTGCTGTTTTCTTTGTGGCATTATTCCCATAAATTTGGACTAACATGTCCTGACTTCACTTCCACTCTTGCCAAGCTTAATAAGAAATTTAATGTTTGTTCACTCCTCTAATTCAAGCTCTGATATTCTCACAAAACCACACAAAACACACAACAACAATAATGACAGCCTGTCAGCAAGACACTGCCACATGTTAACACGAGCACAGCTGTGAAACACTGATATACCAAGATTATGAAACGATACTGAGTTGTTTATACAGTGGTGCCAGAGTAAGTGCATGGTGGCAAGTTCTCAGACTTGTCAGACCTCATATATCAATAGTAATAAAATTACTCCTTAAGGTAGTAAAAAAATTCATGATTTCAATTGTAAAATTAGTGTCAGTTATTAAAAAATACTGACTGAAAGAAATAATTTGTCATCTTTCACATCATTGATTTTTTTCATATGAAACTGCTTTTTTTCAATTTGAAAAATTATAATCATGTTTAAATTGTCACAGTATGGAAATTATGTCAACCGTTAACATATTAACACTACAGAAGATACCACTTCTGTACTGAATTTACATCTATTGACTCTAGTTTTATTTATCGTTAAGGTATCTTAATTATTAGAGAACATTGGATATACCATTTCCCAGCTCTTAATTACATTTATGCAGAAAACCTGGTTGTATAGGGTTAAGTGCTTGCTACCTATGGTTGTTAACCAAAAGACTGGAAATTCAAATATGCCAAGTGCTCCTTGGAAACCCTATAGGCAGTGCTACTTTGTCCTACGGTGATGCTCTGATTCTGAATGGACTCGATGGCAGCTGGTTTTGGTTATGGTAATTAATTACATGTATAGGTTCAGTCAATGACATAAAATTCTAATATATATAGTCTATTTCTTCTCTTAATCCTTAATATGCTACTTTCATTCCCTTTTTCCGATCTTTTACATTTTACTTGAATTTTATATTACTATTACCATACAATAACAATAACCATATGCTCTATGTTCCCCATTTATATAATGATTTGAGGTAGTTTATATAGCCTTCTTACTAATATAACACTCTCTCTTGGAATATTGGTGAAGATCAAAGACCACCGCCTTCAGCATGGATTGCACTTCAACATCAAGAAAACAAATATTCTCACAATTAGACCATTAAGCAAAATCATGATAAACGAGAAGGGATTGAGGTTGTCAAGGATTTAATTTCACTTGGTTCCACAGTCAACACCCATGGAAGTAGCAGTCACGAAATCAAAAACACACATTGCACTGGGAAAATCTGCTGCAAACGATCTCTTTAAAGCACTGAAAAGTCAAGACGTCACCTCAAAGACTAAGGTGTTCCTTACCCAAGCTGTGGTATTTTCAACCATACCATGTGCATGGACAATCAATAAAGAAGACAGAAGAATAATTAATGCCTCTGAATTGCGGTGTTGAAGAAGAGTAGTGTGTGCACCACGGACTGCCAAAAGAACAAAGAGATCTCTCTTGGAAGAAGTATAACCAGGGAGCTTCTTGGAAGAAAAGATGGTGAGACTGTGTCTCACATACTTTGGATATGTTGTTAAGAGGGATGAGTCCCTGGAGAAAGACATCATGTTAGGTAGACTGGAGGGTCAGCAAAAAAGAGGAAGATCATCAACCAGATGGGTTGACACAGTGGCTGCAATGATGGGCTTAAGCTTAAAAACTGTTGTGGACATCCTGCAAGACCAGACAGTGTTTCTTTCTGTGCATAGGGGTCAGTATTAGTCAGAACTGACTCAATAGCACCTAATATTAGAATACAATAATTAAAAAGAACAATTTTAAAGAATAGTGAGAAGGTCTGAGAGCCCTCTGACTTGCTCAAAATAAGCACTAAAAAATTTTGGAGTTAGTTCTTAAGCCCAGCTTGTAGGAATATACATTTGTTGTTCTTTCCATGATAAGACCTAGCTCCTCTCCTTAAATTTAATGGAAGCATTATACTATGCCTAAACCTTTAAGCATCAGCTTTTCTAGGCTAACCTGTGTTCGCAAATAGTGCCTACTTCAACTATAACTTCAGCAATGAGTAGAAAACACATATCTTAGCATTCGTTGATAATTGGCAATGAGAAAATGAGGACAAGATTTCCAGAGTTATTTTCAGATAGAAACACATATGCCAGACACATGTAGAATCTTTGAGATCTGATGTAGGCTAAGAGAGCTATGGTAACATACACAGCTGTTTGGAATATCTACTGAAATAGAGAGATTAATAGCTGTGTTATTCATATCATTTGAAAATAAGTTAAAACATATACTCTTGAAAACATATGAGTAAACTTGGAAAAAATTAGAAGCCCTACAAGTTTGACAAATAATGATTATACTTTGAAAAGTTGGAGGAAGATTCTGCTTACTGCTGACGTTTAGCATAATATTGCCTTCTTTTCTAAGGAACACATCATTAAAGTTGAAAAATGGTTCTTTAGAGGAAGAGGTGAATATAGATCCACAAAGAACAAATCATGTCAGAGTAGACATCTGTGGACAAAATTTAGAAAAGGGAAAGATCAACATGATGGATTAGTAACTGATTGAAAAACTCAGCCCAAAGAGGTGATTAATGGATAGATGTCAATATGCAAAGGTGATTTCTAGTAGGGTGCAACAGACTGTACCCTTGGCTACGTCCTTTTCAAAATTTTATCAATCATTGGAATAAAAATGTGAAAGAATGACTGTTTCCTGTGCCTGATTAATAGCAAGTATGCGTGCCAATTATGTTAAGTGACCAAATAAATAATAGAAACTTAAATGAAACAAACAACAAAATCAATTCAGGATTGCTGCTGGCCAGAAATGAAAAAAATAAACAAATAAACTGAAAAAGTTCAATAATATTATTTAAAATGAGACTAGCAGCTTTGGTCAATCCTATACTGACAAAAATGTCTAGAATATTTCCAGTTGTGTAATACACAATGTAAAAGAAAATGTCAAAATAAGGACACACAGGAGAATAAAGAGGAAAAATGTATAACATGAAAACATAGTTCTGTGAACTAGAGATTTTATTGCAGGTGATATAGCTTACAGTAAGGAGGTTGGTTGTCTAGTCTTTGATGACTTGTAAGATGGCTTATATTTATTGTGTGCTGATTTATAGGCAGTAAGAAGAATGAGTTGTGGAAACTACAGAGAGACAGATTTATATTGCAGCAGTTGATTAGCAAAAAGTTGGAAAAACAGATTTAGTAGGCTTCAATCCTATTCATGTTCAAATATAATTTAAACCACTACTTGATCAATAGAGCACATTAGTTGCAGGTTTTGACTTCTAATTTTTTTTAATGTTATTTTTACCTGCAAAGCTAAGCTGCTTGTAGAAATGAGATGTAGAAGGCAAGCAGAAACAACCATTAATTTGTCTCCTCACAAGCTCTAAGTGAAGAAAAATATAAGACTCACCTTGTAGTAGACTTTACTATTCAAAATTATCTCCTTCCTCTTCTTGGATGATTAAGAAGGCAGTCGAGTTTTCAGGAGAGTGTATTTCTGGAATTCATCATTATGGGCAGAAGAGACTTTGATTATTTGGGACTTAGAATGATCCTTGGTTCCCAAAACAACAAAAGTATGAATAATAGAACATTATTCACGTGAATATTGTCTAGCCCCTAAATGGGCATATTCTCAAGGCGCTTCTCAGACGTGGTAAACTAGAATGACGAGAAACGACACCTCTAAATGTAGAACCAAGGACCACAGGTAAAGAAACAACAGCGAAACCAAAAACCAAAAATGACAACTAAAAAGGCAGAGCCAAAATGGCACCATAGACAGAAGCACCATACCTCCCTTTTGCAGTAAAAACCGAAAAACTATTTAAAAAAACACAAACATCAGTTCTGAAACCTGGAATCCTAAGCACCAGATGAAAGGGTAGGGAAATGTATCAAGTAGAAAATGGTAGAAAAATCTAAAGAGAATATAGAAAAAGGAGAGCTATGGCATTAGAGATACCCTGACAGCTAATGAATGGGAAATAGATATGTTGTATTGGAGCATAGCTACTTGTGACCTCAAACAGGGAGTACAGGAAGGCAACTTCATCGAACTCCCAACAGGAGACAGAGCACCAGGAAACCACAGATGCAAGCTTTCCCCGCCTGACACTTCAGCCTTGTACACAGTCTATGCCACTTTTCAATAGGCCACAGTCCTTCAGCCAGAGACGTACCAGCTCACCTGGTCTGCTCTGTTCCCAACAGCCTGTTTCATCAGTGCTTAATTGATTTGGGTTGAATTTTTTGTTTCTTCTCTTTCTTTTCCTTTCTCCCACACACCTAGCCTCATGTGCTGCGTCTGCACAGTCTTGAAAGGACATGCCACATTGCTTTCCTAGAGAGACACCTTCACATGGCCTTTTGGGGTTTGCATCACTCCAACTGGCTGGATCGCTCAGAACCATGTTGCTATTTTTTTTCTTTCTTTTTTTTATTGTAATTAACTGAAAGTATACAATCCAAATCACTTTTACATGCCCACCTATCTGCAGCTCCTTCAGCTCTCCTTGTCCAGTTACAACACCCTCCTTTTCATTCTATACTTGTGGTATCCTCTTAACAAGCTCCTATTCCTGCCTTTCCACCCTCTTCTCTCCCATCTAGAAAGACACCAATAGGATAGCATCCCATGAATGCATGCAACCACAGGGTACACACACCATATGGTCACATTGTGTCCACGAGTCCACTCCATTTTTGTCCAAAGTGTTGGCCTCAGTAGTGTTTTCTGGTTGGGGCAGCAGCAAGTCTAGTGGTCATGCTACCAGGAGAACTTTGGTGCCATTGGGCTATCAGTTGCAATTTTTTAGTAGAGTTCTTGAGCTGCACCCCTTTTTATCTTGTGATGTCAAAGAGACTCTTTATCATGTGCCCCAACACAGCTGTCTTTGGTGGTGGCCAGGTACCATCTGGTTCTTCTGGTCACTTGTTAATGGCCTCCCATTCACCTTGTTACATCTGTTTCATGAACTCTTTTATCCTTGTGTATTTGTTGTTCTTGGCCATTTTCTGTTCTGGATGAGTTGGGACCATTTGGTATACATCAGATGGAAACATGCTAGCTTTTAAAACTCCAGATGCCACTCACCAATTTGGGATGCAGAAGACTCTCTTAGCAATAAGCTAGTTATGCCAATTGGCCTTGATGTCCACTGAAAGCGTGGTCTCCAAACCCTTCCCTGCTGTATTATCCTTGTGATATTGGGTTGAGATTTAGAAGAGCTTTCAGTTTATGGTGAAGTACAGTTAAGTTGATCCTCTTTCTACTCTGTGCCATCACTGCTTTCACCTAACCAAACTTCTATCAACCATCTAATCTATGCCCAACCTTCTCCCTCGCTCCCTACACTTGAAGCCATTAAAGAATTTCTTCTCTACATAAGGCTATTTTTAAGTCCTTGTAGCAGGGATCTCACACAGTATTTGTTCTTTGTCACTGACTGATTTCACTCAATATAACGTTTTCCAGTTGAAACCAGGTTAGGAGATGCTTCCTAAAATCACCATTTTTTTTCAGTCATTGTATAGTTTTCCGTTGAATATATGTACCGTAGTTTGTTTATCCATTCATCTGTTAATGGGAATCTAGGTGGATGCAATCATTTTGCTGTGGTGGGCTATGCTGCAATAAAATTTTATGTGCATGTATCTGTTTGTGTGACAGCCTTTGTTTCTGTAGGATAAATTCCAAGCAGCAGGATTACTGGAACAAATGGTATATCTATTTTCAGCTTTTTAAGAAAGTGCCAGATTGCTTTCCAAGAGGCTGTTTCATTGTGCAAACCCACCAGCAGTGTAGAAGCATTCCAATCTCTCCACAGCCTCTCCAGTGTTTGGTATTTTGCATTTTCTGGATCATGGCCAACCTTGTTGGAGTGAGATAGTATCTCATTGTAGATTTGATTTGGATTTCTCTGATAGCTAATGACTGTGAGCATCTCCTCACATGTCTTTTGGCTGCCTAGATGTCCTCTTTGGTGAAGTGTCTGTCCATCTCCTTCACCTGTTGCTTAATTGGGTCATTTACCTTTTTCTTGTTGATATTTTGCTGTACCTTGTAGATTATAGAGATCAGATACTGGTCTGACATACAGTTGCCAAATATTGTTTTCCTATCCTGTAGGTAGTCTTTTAACTCTTTCAGTAAAGTCTTTTTATATACAAAAGTGTTTGATTCTTACTGGTTCCTGTTTGTTTTCTCTTCTCTTAATCATGCTTTGTTTCTCAGATTTTATAGTCTGTCTAAGCCTTGTATTAGAACTTCCATTGTTGGCCCTACTTTTTCTTGCATAATCTTTATGGTTTTGGGGTTAATATTTAGGTACTTTTACTCATTTTGAGTTGGTTTTTGTGTAAGATGTGAGATATGTATCTTGTTTCAGGTTTTTGCAGATGGATATTCAATTTTACCAACTGTTCTGGCATCAGTTTATAGTCTTAGGGCCTTTGTCGAATATCAACTGTTCATTCTTATCCTTTGTGCTATTTATGTGCTTGATGATACTGATTGTTTTTTTTCTGAACGAACCTTGCATTCCAGGTGTGAATCCACCTTGGTCATGATTAATTATTTTTTTGATACATTGTTGAATTCTATCGGCAATGATTTTGTTGAAGATTTTTGCAACTAGGTTCATAGTGATATTGGTGTGTAATTTTCTTTTGTGTGGGATCTTTCTCTGGCTTTGGTATCAGGGTTATATTGCCTTTAGGAATTGATTTTAGAGTATTCCATCTTTTTTATGCTCTGAAATAGGCTCAGCAGTATTAGAATTAACTCCTCTCTAAAAGTTTGATAGAATTTTCCTGTGAAATCAGGACTAATTTTTTTTTTTTTGGTTATTTTTTCAATTTCTTGCTTTGTGATGAGTTTATTAAAGTGTTCTCCTTCTCCTTGTGATAATTTTGGTAGATGATGTGAATCTCCGAATCTGTCCATTACCTCTATGTTTTCAAATCTGTTAAAGTACAGCCTTTTGCAGCATTCTGTTAATGATATATTTGATTTCAGTTGTGTCTGTTGTGACATCTCACATTTCATTTCTTATTTGGGTTATTTGTTTCATCTCTTGTTTTTCTTTTGTGTGTTTAGCCAAAGTTTTATCAGTATTGTTGATCTTTTCAAAGAATCGACTTTTGGTTTTGTTAATTTTTTCAACTGTTCTTCTATTCTCTTATTCGTTTAGTTCTGATCTAATCTTTATTATCTGTTTTCTTCAGGTATCTGAGTGCTTCCTTTGTTGCTTTCTTTCTACTTGTTCAAGCTGTAGGATTATTTCTTTGATTTGGTTCCTTCCTTCCTTTCAGATGTGTGCACTTATAGAGATCAAGTGACCTCTGAGTATTGCTTTGTTGTATGTCATAGGTTCTAGTAGGATGTGTTTCATTCTCATTTGATTCTATAAATTTACTTCATCCTTGATTTCTTCTATAACCCGTGGATTTCCAAGCAAAGTGTGGTTCAGTATCCATGAGTCCAAATTTCTACCTGTGTTTCTTCTGCTATTGATTTCAATTTTTATGGCTTCACGTTCTGAGAAGATGCTTTGCAATAATTCAGCAGTTTGAATTTTGTTGAGACTTGCTTTATGTCCTAACACAAAGTCTATTCCAGAAAAATGGTCCACGTGCAATGGAGAAGAAGGTGTACTTATCTGTTGATAGTTAGAAAGTTCTGCGTATGTTGATGAGGTCTAATTGGTTGATGTCACAATCAGATCTTCTGTGTCTTTACTCAGCTTTTTTTTTTTTTCTGGATGATCTGTTCATTACTGAAAGTAGAGTTTTCAAGTTTCCAGTCATTATTGTGGAGTAATATGTCTTATTTTTCAACATTGTCTGTGTTAGTTCCATGTATTTGTATGTTTTGGTATTGGGCGCATAAATACGTAATATTATTATATGCTGCTTAGGTATTGAACCTTTGAGTAGTAAATAGTGACCGTCCTGATCCATGATGGTGTATTTTACATTAGTCCATTTTTATCTGAGATTAGTATTGCTACTCCTGATCTTCTTTGTATGTTGTTAACTTGGTAAATGCTGTTCTACCCTTTGATTTTCAATTGGTTGATATCTTTGAGTCTAAGGTATGCTTTTTGTAACCCACATACAGACAGATCATGTCTTTTTGACTGAAGATTGTTACTGTCTGTCTCTTTATTAGAGCATTCAGTCCATTTGCATTCAGTATAATTATTGATAGGTATGTGTTTAGTGCTGTTGATGTTTTCTGTTTCTCTTAATATTCCATTCTAGGTCATTCTTTATGGGTTGACTTTTGATCTTTTTCAGTGTTGGTTTTGTGTTTGTTCAAACCCCTGTATTATTGTTCTTGTGTTGTTATGTCACATTGTTATTTTGCTTTGTGGCTACCCCTGGGATCACCCTTACTATTATAAGTTTAAACCAGACTTTAACTTCTGCATATCTTTTTAATTTCCTCTCCACATGAAAGGTTATACTTCGTGTAATATATCACTCTTTTTATTGAGATAATGTCATAGTTTTCATATTAAGATCACTGGTTCCTTTCTTTTAATATTGTAGCTTTGACTGAGCTTTGTGACTTCCCTAAGTGAGTAGGATTCTGGGTGCTGTGTCCTACATTGCCTCCTTAAATATACACTTGATGTTTTTGTTTTTGTAATCAAAGAGCTTCTTTCACCGTTTTTTGTACTTCTGTTTGGGTTTTTACAAAGTCTCAAAACTTCTGTTTACCTTCAAATGTCTTAATTTCACTGTCATATTTGTGTGACGATTTTTCAGGATATATAATTCTTGGTTGGAAGTTTTTCTCATTCCACCCGTTGAATGTGTCATCCCTGTGCCTTCTTGCCAACATCATTTCTGCTGAAAATTCAGGTGAAAGCCAGCAGGGCTTCCCTTCATGCATTAGCTTTGATTTAAGCCTCACTGTCTTTAAGTATCTCTCTTTATGATTCTCCTTATTAAGCTTGATTATAGTATGCCTTGGTGTCTTCCTTTTGGCATCAGTTTTTGTGGAATTTGATAAGCATCTTAGGTATCTATGTCCTCTTCTTTCATGATTTCAGGAAACTTTACTGTCAGCAATTCTGCATCAATACTCTGTGTTTTCAGCTATCCCTCCCTGTTCAGAAACTCCAGTCATTCATAGATTGTTCCTCTTGATAGAGTCTCACATGTTTCTTAATGCTTCTTCACTTTTCTTATTTCTTTTTTCTGATTTCTTCTCATAAACGCTGGTGTCCGTTTCTCTGTCCTCAAACTCACTAACTCTGACTTTCATCTCCTCATTGAGCTCTTTTGGCTTTGGGTTGAATTGCCTAATTCTGTAATTTTATTATTATTCTGCTGCATTTTAGATCACTGATACTCCATCAGTTCTAATAGCTTATTAAATTTTTCATTTTGTTCTGCTTCATTTTGTTTAATCTCTAGGAGGGCTCTATCCATAATTCTTTTGTACTTGACCTCCAATAATTCCAGAAAGACTTCATCTTTATTTTGGCAGTTTTCCAGAGCCATGGTAAGACTACTCCTTTAAATGATTAGCTTCTGACTGTTGTCTTTGTGCCATCTAGAGGCTGTTCAGTTCCTCTGGTGTTACCTCAACAAGAACTGAGGTATGGTTGTAAGAGAGGAGTAAGGATACTATCGGATTTGGTCACTAGCTGCCTCTGTGTATTCTAGTGACTGGTCCCAGGTAGGGTCTCTGGGGTGGCAGGTGCTGCCTCCTGGCTGGCAAAGATGATGCCCTACTTATTCAGTCACTGGGAAGCTATCAGCCAGTGCTATGGAGTGGATCAATAAAGCAGTAGATGCTGCTCTCCCACTCAGCAGTGAGTTCTCCAGTTGGTCTTATTTTAAAAAAGTGTTTTACTGCTGAGTGTGGAGCTGTCCAAGAGCTGCCAAAATCAGTAAGGGTCACAGGTATGGCAGGCTCTGCCTTTTGGCTGGCAACAAAAGCACCTCATAAGCTATCCTCAGACACTATGAAGTGGTTCAGAGAAGGGATGCATTAGAGCCTTGCTGCCATTCTCTGCCAGGCCCCACTCGTATCTCTGTGCACTACCATCCTAAACACAGTTTTGTTTTCTTTTGTTTTTTGTGCTAGAAAAGCACTATCCAGATAGAGACCTCTGTTCAGTGTGAGTATTAGCTCCTGCTGAGACCTCTAGGTGGCTGACTCCACCTCCCAGCTAACCAAGATGTGGTTCTACCCAAGCTGCCCTTCCTGCCCATATTGTTATTTTTCTTTGTATTATCCTTTCTCCCTTACAGTCCAGTTAAACTTTGTTTTTGCCTTTCCCTGATGGCCCTTACTGCACCACCCAGTGAGAGAAATACTAGCTTGCCACCACCCCAGTTCTGCCCAGCAACCATCACCAGTTTCTCTCAGTGCCATATGTGTATTTTTTGTTTGCTTTTGATTATTGTTTTGTTTCTTTTCTCTGTACATTTCTTCCTTCCCATTGTTTCGCCTCCTTAGCTCTATGCACCGTTCCTTACTGAGGAGGCTTGGAGCACTGCTAAGCTAGAAAGAAACTGGTATATGGCTTTCCCAGGCCTGTACTGCTGCCACCTGTTGGCTCCCTGAAGGCTGTGCTTTTTTGTATTTTTTGTCTTTTTCTTTCTTCTTTTTCCTTCTCCCTTCCATCTAGGCCCTGCACTGTCCTGACTGCCAATGCCATGCTGCCTATTGAGAGAGATCCCAGTTCACCACCATCCCAGTTCTTTACCACTCATAATGGCTGGTTCCATCAGAGCCATATATATGTGTGTATTTACACATACATATATGTGTACATACATGTGTATCTCCTATCTGTCCCCAATCTTATTCCGTTTTCTTTCTCCTGCCCAAGTACCAACCATGCCCTCTGTAGTGGACTGAATGGTGTCTCCCCCAAAATGTATGTACTGTTTTGACCTATCTAGGAGTCCCAATATGGTGCCATTCCTCCCATGTGTTGTGAATCCTGCCTCTGTGATATTGATGATGGCAAATGAGCAGCAGTTGTATTGGTGAGTCAGGCTTCAAGCCACAAGCTTGTGGGACATAAGGGAGAGAAGTGAGCAGTGGAAGTTGGGAAACTCACACCACCAAGAAAGCAGCACCAAGAACAGAGTAAGCCCTTTAGACCTGAGGTTCCTGTGCTGAGATGCTCTCCTTGAATTTGGGCTCACCCAGACGACAGTAACTTTGTTCAATGGACTTTTAATTTGTAAATGGATTTGTGGCTTACTGGACTACGGCAATAAAAGTTTCTCTTCATGAAGTTTTCTGCTCGTTGTGTTTTCTGTTGGAGCAGTACCGGGTGACTGAGACACTTCCCTCCCTTTCTTGATGTGCAGATCATGTGGCATTGCCCAGCTGGAGAATCACAGTTATGTAGCCTACCCAGATCTACCACATCACAGTTCACCACCTCCCACTGTGACACCATTTCATTTATTTATTCTTCATTTTCCTCTCTTGTTTCTCTTTTTCTCCCACTTTGCTCTGCACATCACATCTTCTCACTGCCCTTTTGCTTCTCTATGCTGTGTACTTACTGATGTGCTCCCAAGTGATAGTTGGACAGACTCTGTCACAAGTCACCCTTCAGTCCTATTCAACCAAGTGCTGTGCTGCTGAGCAGCAGCAGTGTGGACCTCTGGCCCTACTCCACTGACCGCCTCATCCCAAAATGGTATTAATGCAGAACTTTGGATCCCTAGGCCCCACTCCATACTACCTCATAGTCCTGCTGAGTACCGTGCCCCTGAATGGCATCACTGAAGATCCTCAGACTCCCAGACTCTCCCCTATGCTACCACCAGGCCTCACTCTGCCAAGAGCCTTGCTCCTGTGTGGCACCAATGTGAACCCCCAGATCCCACTCAGTGCTGCTCCACAATCACACCTCACTGAACATAATATCCACAAGCATGATTGATGTAGACCTCCAGACCTCTTGATCCTGCCCTCCTGCTTCATCCTCAGATGCACTGCATGGGTCCAAGTTTGTGCAACAAGAGACCTGTACGCCTCCTTCACCATCACCCCAAGACCTGTCTTGCTGAACCATATCTGAGAGACAAGTCTTGCCCACCTAGACAAGGTGATGAGCACTATCTTGCCCACAAACAGGCAAGAAAAAAACATGCCTAGCCTATCTGCTGGAAATAATCAAATAAAATGAAAAATCAGGAAGAAACAAACAAATCTACAATCAAAAAATGAAGAAAATAATTTCTGAATGTCTTACAGACAACAGACCTTATCAAAACATTAATAAAAAAGTATAGAGCAGGCTGTATCCGGTATACAATGAGCTTCTGGTAGAAGTTAAAACACTGGAAGTACTTGATGGAAGTACTTGATAAGGAATTCGAAAGTTTTGTATTCAGGGCTCTCCAAAAGACTAAAATCCTTTCTTTCAAGACAATTCCAACATCCACCATCATATAGAACTGAGTAGGACTATCCTATGAGGTCTTAGAGGAGTGACTACTAGATGCCAAATGCCAACTTTTGATTAGTACCAAGCTCTTAACAGTGTTTAATAGCTCTTTTGATTAACAGCTTTTTATCAGCTTATTGGGTGCTTAAGTGGTTAAATGCTCACCTGCTAACTAAAAGTTTGACTGTGATGTATCCAGTGATGGTCTAATCTCTAAAATACACAGGAAGATCCAACACCACTAAAAAAAGACAAATAATCCAGTTTAAAAAAATGGGGAAAGGATATGGAGAGACGCTTCACTAAAGGAGACATTTGGATGGCTATCACTAGCCATGAATGCCATCCAAAACCCAAATCAAAACTATCTAAGCATTATTGACAAGAATTAAAAAAAAAGGAAAACAACAAGTGTTGGAGAAACTGAAAGGGGATTGGAACTCCCATATGGTGCTGGTGAGAATGTAAAGTGATACAACCATTTTGGAAAATGTTATAATGTTTCCTTAGAAAGCTAGAAATAGAAATACCCTACAAGCAAGGAATCCCACTCCTAGGAACAGAGTCTGGAGAAATAAGAGTCATTACAGGAATAGACATATGCACACTCATGATCATTGCTTCATTATTTGCAGTAACAAAAAGATGTAAACAATCTAAGCATCCATCAACAAATGGATGGATATACAAGCTATGATACGTACACACAGCAGAATACTATGAAACCATGAAGAACATTGATGAATATAGGATATATCTGGAGGGCATCATACTAAATAAAATGGGTAAATCACAAAAGGACAAATACCTTATGAGACCACTATTACAAAAAGTCATGAAAGGATTTACATATAGAAAGAAACAATCCCTGATGGTTGTGAGGGAAAGGATGGCTGGGAGGGGAAAAATATTAACTAGATAATAGACAAGTGACAACTTGGGTGAAGTATGGAAAATCTGAATTAGCAGTGTTTAAGAGTTACAGCTGCTAACCAAAAGATTGGCTGTTCAAATCCATCAGGCTTTCTAGGAAACTGTATGAGACAGTTCTACTCTGTCTTTGGGGTTCAGTAGGTTTGGTTTAAACAGTACACAGCACTGGGGAAGTCAGCACATTTTGAGCAGTGCAAAGTCATAGAAACTTCATAAACACATTCAAACTTCTTGAAAGCAAGAAACTAGACTGAGGCCTGGAGACTGTGATCTCAGGCAACATGTAGCTCAATTTACATAACAGTTTTTAAAGAAAATGTTCTCTATCCTGCTTTGCTGAGTAGCATCTGGAGTCTAAAAGCTGACAGCAGCCATCTACTTGTTCTACACATCTGGAGCAAGGGAGAATGAAGGCAACCAAAGACCCAAGAGAAAGATTGGTCAACAGGACTAATAGATGAACAACTACCACGGCCTCCACCAAACTGAATCCAGCACAACTATATTGTACCCAGCTACCATCAACAACTGCTATAACAGGAATCATAATAGATGCTCCTGAACACAGCTGGAGAAAAATGTAGAACAAACTTCTAACTAACAAAAATAGACCAGAGTTAAGCGGGCTGACAGAAATTGGAGAAACCCTAGTAGTGTGGTCCCCAGACATTCCTTTAACCCAGTACTGAAGTCATCCCTGAGGCTTACCCTTTAGCCAAAGACCAGATAGTCCTATAAAACAAACAATAACGCACCTAGTTCAACAATGTTTATGAGACTAAATGGGTACAACAGCCCAGAGGCAAGGGCTAGAATGCAGGAGAGGACATGAAAGCTAGAAATGGGGAATCTGAGGTCAAGAAAGGGAGATTGGTGATGTGTTGAACATTTTGCAACCAGTATCACAAAACAGTATGTGTTTTAATTTTTAACATGACATTAATTTGCTCTGTAAATCTTCATCTAACACACAATTCAAAAAGAAAAAAGAAAAACAGGAGCAAGATGTTGTTATCAGGAAGTACGATCAGGGACGATATGTGATATAAAATATAAAGAGATATCTGATCTATACAATAATATGGCTGAGCTAATGCTAAGCCTCAGTATAAACTTTAACAGAGTTGCAAAATCTGTTGCTTAGGAATTAACTCTGTTATTAAGGAAATACTTCATGTTTAGGCTAAGAGTGTAGATACTATACATCAATGGGAGTACCAATACCTTACTGAAACGCTTTGTCTACATATCTCCAGGAAATCTTATGCTCCACGTGTGGTAATTTTAACATCCTGTTCCCCAAAGTATCTATTGTGCCATTAACTGTGACTAATTATGTGACCCCCTTCACTGTCACATATTTGTAGTTAAGTTTTTTGGCTAACCAATGTATTCCAGTTACATCAACATAACCCGCAATGCTGGAAATCATACTTTGCTCCACCTTGAACTGATCTCAACTGTTGTAAACCAACCAGAATATTAAATACCACATTGTTTGCTTAAGCTCTATAAAAAATATGTTAGTAATTGCTGTGTCTCAGTCTTCTTTTCATGGGTTGCAGAAATCCTTGGTTTGAAGTGTCTTGAAATTTTAATAAAGCTCTTTAATTCAAGTTAATTAAAACTACAAGTTTTTCACATTTCAATAGGGCATGAACATCATTTCCCTACGACCAAAGGTAATGGCATCTCAAAATATTCATCCAGTGATATAGCAGAATTGGTATTGACCAGTGATTACTGATTGTCTCCAGATTTGAAAACAAACAAGTGATTCTGGATTTTGAGGTTGATGCTGTGACTAGATGGAAATTTTGCACTTGTTACTCATAATGAGGTATTCTATATGTACAGTATGTAGGATGAGGGAGACAAATATTAATAAACAGAAAGGTAGACTCCAGTGAACTGTGTTTTTGCACAAAAAAGTATTCATTTCTCTCCAATGAGAATAAATATACTTACCCACCTCACTGACATTGATCCAGGTTTTTTGTTTTAATTCTCTTTTAATCAAAAGAATGAAAGAAAATGATCACCTTCCTTGGTGAAATTTTACAATCTCTCTTTTCCCTCTGCCATAAAACTGAGGTTTCTTCATTAACCCAGAATGTAATGTAAAGATCAATTAGAGTGAGTGCTAAGTAAAGTGAGAAAAACCACTAGATTTCTGAGATGTTTTTTACACAGCAAGCATAGACTATCCTGAGTGTTATACTTTTTAAGAAAGGATAATCTCCTGTTAAAAGGCCAATTAGCTTCAGCTGAACAAAAAACTGTGGAACAAATCTGTTAGACTATGATATGTGTGTGTTCCCATGCTATGCTGTAAAACTCAGTACTCTGAGAAAATAAGGCATTTGGATATTTTATGTAGTTTACAAAAAAAACTTAAAAATAATTACAAATACCCCATGTCGTTTTGGTTTTTGGTAAGCATCCATTCCTTCTGAGTTGGGACCATTTGCTGTGTCCTCGGATGGCAGCTTTGCAGCTTTTAAGACCCCAGACGCAACTCACCAGTGTGGGGTGCAGAGAGCCCTCTTAGAAAAATGCTAGTTGTGCCAACTGGCCTCGATTTTGCCAAGGAGCATCGTCTCCCGCCCCCTGCCCCATCTACTCTGTCGTTGCAATATTGGGTTAAGGTGGAGGGAGTATTCAAGTTATGCTGAAGTCCACTTAATATTGTTCTTGTTTCTAACATGTGCTATCACTGATTTCACCCAACCAAATTTCTACCAACTATCTAATCTAAACCCTCCCCCTCTTGCTGTCCCACCACCAGTGATAGCCACAATGAAGCTCACTAAGTTGAGTCTCACTGGAAACACAAGAATAAAAATGGATGCACCCTGAGATATCCACTAAAAGACCTCAACTGATGATCCATAGGCTTTGGGGTTCCCCTGGGAGCATAGCCCTGGGCCCTGATGCTGCCCTTGCCCATAAACCATAACGAAGGTCCACTCTTTGGACACAAATGGGTTGGACTTGTCGATTCAGAGTGACCATATATTGGATGCACTTTATGGTTCTATGCAACTATAGGATATCATCCGGCTGACCTCTGGCTGGAGGAAGGGGAATGGGTGGAGAGGAGGGGAAGGAAGACTGTTGGGAGGATGAGACATGTATGGAGCAGAAAGGAATAGTGTGCTGTCACTGGACAGGGAGAGCAGTGGAAGCTGCATATAGGTGGGCATGTAAATTTATACGAGAATGTACATTTTCACTCAGTCATAAAAAAAAGGAAAAAATACAAATAAGGACAAAGTAAAAAAAAAACTACTTAATGATTAATGACAAGAAATTTTTTTTTAAAGATTACGTTCTAGGGTTGGAGAAAAGATGGCAGATTAGACACACATCTCCTTAATTTCCTCTGAAAACTAAGGCCTGGGTTGAGAACTGAACAAAGCTTTCTGGACACCCACTGAGCCCTAGGACACAGCACGGGCTGTCAGTTAGGACTACATGCTACTAAACAGGAAACTTCCTGTCTTGCTGAGCCCTCCTCAATGGACATGTGTGAGGGCTGAAAGTACTGGTTTTAACTTTTTTTTTATTTCTGTTGGCCTCTAGGTGGAGAATGAGCATAACCTTGCACGTAAGCAGAGCCACAGTGCTGAAGCGAACAGTGTGTACCACATCAGAGAGACAGTGTGTGTAATAACCCTGTTTTGAGAGCCCAGCAGCAGACTGAGGGCACCACATCCTCTCCACCCTCTCTTTTCTGAGATCAGCCATAGGCTCTGTTGTTTCTCAGGGGGAAGGGTAGCTTGACCGGGACACAATCTTGTTAAGCTGGGAGGTGGAGTCCCCCAACCAGGGGCTTCAGCAGATTCTAATTCCAAGGCTTAGGGCAGTGCCAATCTGTGGATCACTTTTCTAGCAGAAAGGCTGTGTTTAGCACAGTGTTGCCTTACAGGTAGAGATCAGCTGACAATGGCAGCAGGGCCTTAGCCTCTCCTTAATTTGAACAACATCATAGCATCTGGGGATAGCTGATGAGGTGCTTCTGTTGTCAGCCAGAAGACAAGCCCTGTCACATTTGACAGCCTGACTGATATTGGAAGCTGTAAGATAGCTTTTAGCTTTTTAAAATAAGACTGCTTGGAGAAATATCTGCTGAGTAGCCCAACAGCATCACTTCCAGCCTTTGCTGATCCACATTATAGAGTCAGTTGATAGCTACCAGTGACTCCATAAGTAAGACAGTATCTTTTCCAGCCAGGAGGTGGAGCCCGCCACCCAAGAGAGTACACTGGGGCCAGTATCTAGAGTACACAGAGGTGGCTGGTGACCAACTCCCTTCTCAGAGCTACACCTCAGCTCCTGTTGTAGTAACACTGGAGAAGTTAAACAGCCTCTAGATGGCCCCAAAGCAACAGAACTTTGCTAATCATTTAAAGAAACATCCCATCATGACTCCAGAAAACTCCTAAAATAAAGAATACAAAAGCTTCCCAGATGAAGGAGCCTTTCTGAAACTATCACAGGTTGAGTAAAAAAGAACTATATAGCAAATGCAACAGAGCAAAATGAAAAATTAAGCAAGCTATTCAAACTGGTGGAACATCAACATTCTGAAATCCAGCACATCAATAACAAAATTACAAAATTAGACAAACCCCCAAACCCACTGCCATCGAGTCATAGACAATTCAATCTAAAGCCAAAAGAGAAGAATTGAGGAGATGGAATTCAGACTTAGTGACCTTGAAATTAGAGCAACTGACACCAGCATTAGTGAGGAGAAATCAGAGAAAAGAAATAATAAACATGAAGAAGCATTAAGAAACATGTGGGACTCTATCAAGAGGAATAATATATGACTAATCAAAGTTGCAGAGCAGGGAAGGATACTTGAAAACACTGAGAGTAATGTTGTTGATTTGCTGACAAAAAAACTTCCCTGAATTACAAAAGAAGACAACGTAGGTATCAACACATGTATCAAATGACACAATAACTACACCCAAAATAAAGATGCCAAGAGGTATTATAATCAAGCTTAATAAAATGAAACACAAGCAGAAACTCTTGAAGGCAGCCAGACTCAAAACAAAGCTAACATTAAAAGGGAAGGCCTATAGGCTTTCATCTGACTTCTCAACAGAAACTATGCCTGCAAGTAGGCAATGGGATGATACATTCAAAGCTTTGAAGGAAAAAACTATGTATCCTGCAAAACTGTCTTTCAAATATGAAGATGAAAGTAAGACATTCAGAGATAAACAGAAGTTTAGACACTTTGTAAAAACCAAACCAAACCAAAGCTACAAGAAATACTGAAAGAAGCTCTTTGCTTTCAAAAAAGAAAAAAACAAACAAACAAACCATAAAGTATGTATCTAAAGAGGCAATATAGGACACAACATCCAAAACCTACCCCTCTGGGAAGGCACAAAACTCAATCTAAGTTATAATTTTAAAAGAAGGGAATGAGCAATCATATCATGAAATCTATGATGCCATCACACTAAAAAGAGGGATATATTACAGTAGTTGAGTTCCTTTCAAATGGAGAGGAAGTTAAAAAGATATACAGAAGTTAAAACTGAGTTTAAACTTAGAATGTTAAGGGAGATCATAGGGGTGGTTGCAAAGCACATGGTGAAAACAAGAAACATAATATAGGAGTCTCAACAAACACAAAACTAACACTTAAAAAAAAGGAAAAGTCGACCCATAAAGAAGAATGACCCACAACAGAATATTAAGAGCAACAGAGGAAACATCAACACAAAAATAAATACATCAAAATGACAGCACTAAACATATATCTATCAATAGTTACAGTGAATGTAAACAGACTGAAAGCTTCAATACGGAGATATCAAGTGACATCTTAGATCAAAAAACACGACCCATCTGTATGTTGCTTACTAGAAACACACCTTAAAGATATGAACAAACTGAAAGTTAAAGGATGGAATAATACATACCAAGCTAACACTATACAAAGAAGAGCAGGTGTGGCAATACTAATCTCAGATAAAATAGATTTTAACATAAAATCCACCATTGTGGATAGGGGCAGTCACTTTTTACTGCTGAAAGATTCAATACACAAGTAGGATTTAACAATATTATGTATTTATGCACCCAATACTGCAGCATCTAAATACAGTGAAAAAACACTGATGCCTTTGAAAAATGAGATAGGTCACTCCACAGTAAGAGTGGGAGACTTCAACACTCCACTTTCAGCATTGGACACATCAGTTAGCAAAAAGCTCAATAAAGACATAGATCTTATTACCACAATTAAACAATTAGATCTCATCAGCATATACAGAACTTTTTATCCATCATCAGATAAGTACTCTTTCTTCTCTAATGCACATGGAACATTTTCTGGAATAGAACGTGTGTTAGGACATAAAGCAAATCTCAGCAAAATTCAAACCACTGAATTATTGCAAAGCATCTTCTTGGACCATAAAGCCATAGAAGTCAAAATCAATAGCAGAAAAAACATAGATAGGTATTGGAACTCATAGAACTGAACAACACCTTGCTCAAAAAGCCATGGATTATAGAAAAAATCAATGGCAGAATAAAGAAATTTCATTCTCCAGTGACAATGAAAGCACACCCTATCAGAACATATGGGATACAACCAAAGGAGTTCTCAGAGGTCAGTCTATCTCTATAAATGCACACCTCCAGAAGGAAGAAAGGACCCAAACCAAAGAATTAACCCTATAGCTTGAACAAGTAGAAAGAGAGCAGCAGAGGAAACCCTCAGGCACCAGAAGAAGAGATCATAATGATTACAGCAAAACTAAATGAATTTGAGAATAGGAAAACATTTGAAAAAGTTAACAAGACCAAAAGCTGTTTTTCTGAAAAGATTAACATTGATAAACCATTGGCTAAACTTTGAAAAGAAAAACAGGAGAGGAATCATATAACCCAAATAAGAAATGAAATTGGAGATGTCACAACAGATCCAACAGAAGTTAAATTATTGTAACAAAATACTGTGAAAGACTGTATTCTAACAGATTTGAAAACCTAGAGGAAATGGACAGATTCTTAGATTTGTATCACCTACCAAAATTATCACAAAGAGAAATAGAACAACTTAATAAACTCATCAAAAAGGAAGAGATTGAAAAAGTCATCCAAAACCTATCAACGAAAAAAATAAATCTGGCCCAGATGGCTTCAATGTAGAATTCTACGAAGCTAAGAGGAGTTAACTTCAATACTGCTGACTATTTCACAGCATAGAAAGAGATGGAATGCTCCCAAATTCATTCTATGAAGCTACCATAACCCTGATACCAAAGCCAGGGAAAGATCCCACTAAAAAAGAAAATTAAAGAACAATATCACTTATGAACCTAGGTACCAAAATCTTCCACAAAATCCTTCCTAACAGATTTCAACAACATTTTTTTAAAAAAAAATCATGCTCAATTTGTATTCTTACCAGGGATGCAATGCTGGTTCAACATCTGAAAAAAAAATTAATGTAATCAACTACATAAATAACTCAAAAGATAAGAATCACCTGACTTTGTCTGTCGATGCAGAAAAGGCATTCAACAAAGTCCAAGACACATTCATGCTAAAACCTTGAAGTAAAATAGAAATAGAAGGGCAATTCCTCAATGCAATAAGGGACATCTACACAAAGCCAACTTCTACAATATCTTCAAAGGAGTGATAGTGAAAGAATTCCCCTTTAGAAGGGGAACTAGACAAGGATGCCCACTGTCACCACTTCTATTCAACAGTGTACTAGAAGTTCTGGCCAAAGTAATTAGACAGGACAAAGAAATAAAGGGAATCCATATCAACAAATAAGAAGTAAAAATGTCCCTATATGCAGATGATATAATGGTACACAGAGAATCCTAAAGAATCCATAAGTAAACTACTCAAACTAATAAAAAGAGTTCAGCAAAATATCAGGATATAAGAGAAACATAAATAAATCAGCAAGATTCTTTTATATCAACAAAGATATCATTAAAGAAGAAATCACCAACTGAACACCATTTACTATAGTCCACAAGAAGATAAAATACCTAGCAATAAATCTAGCTAGAGAAATAAGAGACTCATACAAAGAAAACTACAAGAGCTCACAGCAAGAAACTAAGAGAAATCTACATAATGGTGAAACCTACCCAGCTCATGGATAGGAAAACTTAACGTTGTGAAAATGCCTATTTTACCCAAAGTGATCTACATATACAATGCAATTCCAATACATATTCCAGTGTCATTTTTCACAAGATGGAAAATCAAATCACTAACTTTGTTTGGAAAGAGAAGAAACCCTGGAGAAGCAAAGCACTACTGAAGAAGAGGAACACAGTTGGAGGCCTCTCATTACCAGACTTTAGAACCTATTAAACAGTCACAGTAGTCAAAACAGCCTAGTATGGGTACAAAAATAGACATATAGACCAGTGGAACAGAGTTGAGACACCAGAGATGCTACTATCTGCCTGTGAAGTGTTGATATTCGACAAAGACCCTAAGATTTTAAACTGGAGTAAAAACAGTCTCTTTAACAAATGGTGCTGACAAAATTAGATATCTAGCTGCAAAATATTGAAACAAGACCCATACCTCACACCTTAAACACAGCTAGCTCAAATCAGATAAAAGACCTACATATCAAACCAAAAACAATAAAGATCAACCAAGAAACAATAAGGTGAACAATGGAAGTTTTAAAATACAGTCAAGACAGATTTCAAAATCTGACAGACCATGAGCAACAGAAAATAGAAAAACGGGAACTACTAACAGTCAAACACTTTTGCTTATCCAAAGACTTTATCAAAAGAATTAGAAGACCACCTACAGAATGGGGGAAAAAAATTGGCAACTGCATGTTGGGCAAGTGTTGATCTTCATAGACTACAAGGTAGTGCAAAACATCAACAAGAAAAAGGTAGGTAACCCAACTACGTGGTGGGCAAAGGAGATGGACAGACACTTCACCATAAAGGACATCTAGACAGCAAAAAGACACATGAAGAAATGCTCAAAATCATTAGGAATTAGAGAAATCCAAGTCAAAACTACAGTGAGATACCATCTCACCCCAACATGGTTGGCCTTGATCCAAAAAACACAAACACAAATGCTAGAGACTGTGGAGAAACTTGAACTGTCTTACACTGCTGGTGGCATTGCAAAACGGTCCAACCTTTTTGTAAAGCAATCTGAAGTTTCTTTAAAAAGCTGGGAACAGATATACCATTTGATCCAGTAATCCCACTGCTTGGAATATATCCTACACAATCAAGGGCAGTCATATGAACAGATACATGCACAGGTATGTTTATTGCAACTCAGACCACAATAGCTGAAAGATGGAATGAAAACAAATGCCCAACAACATATGAATGTATAAACAAACTATGGTACAAACACTCAGTGAAACAATATGCAGTGTTAAATAACAATGATGATTTTAGGAAGCATCTCATAACCTGGTTTTAATTTGAAGACATTATTCTGAGTGAAATCAGTCAGCAGCCCAAGGACAAAAATGTTGTATAAGACCGCTACTATGAGGACATGAAAAACGACTCATGTACACAAGAAAAAATTTGATGGCTGCAATGGAGAGGAGGGAGGGAGAAGGAGGAAGAGGGCTAGTCATAGATTTGATAGTCAATAGGAATTTGGTTGGGTGAAAACAGTGACAGCACACAGTAGAAAGAATATCAACCTACCAGGACTTCAACATAAACTGAAAATTCTTCTAATCTTATCCTATTGCAAGGATAGATTAGTAGGGGCAGGAGTCTGGGGATCATGTTCTCCAGGGACATCACGGCCAATTGGCATAACTAACCTGTTGCTAAGAGAGTCTTCAGCACTCCATATGGGTGAGTGGTGTCAGGGGTCTTAAAAACTAGCAAGATGCCATCCGAGGTACACTAAATGGCCCTAACTTAACTGGAATAGATAGTGTCTGGCCACCAACAAAGACAGCTGTGATAGGGCGCACACTATATCAACTCCCAGTGGCAACATGGGAAAAACAGGGGTGCATCTCAAGAACTCCACTAAAAGACCACACTAGTAGTTCATCAGCCTGGAGGTTCCCTGGAAACATGGCCCCTAGACCTGCTGCTGCCTCTGACCAGAAAACATTACTGAGGTCAACTCTTTGGACAGGAATGGCCTGGACTCAGGGACACAATGTGATCCTATAGTATGTGTACTTTATGGTGCTATGAATCTGTAGGATGCTGTCCTACTGGCTTCTTAGGAAAAGGGAGAGGAAAGGGTGAAGTAGAGGGGACAAGAAGTTTTTAATATAACAGATATAGAATGGAAAGGAGGAATGCACTGTTACTGGGCAAGGAGTGCAGATGGAGCTGCAGATAGGCAGTCATGCAAATTTATTTTCTATTGTATACTTTCACAGTAAAAAAAAGACAGAAAGAAAAAGAATAGTAAGGAAGGTTATAGAATAAACATACTAATACAGGAATTAGATGTGGTATCATTGTAAGAAGAATTGAGAAAATAAAGATATAGAAATGATTAGAGAAAACACCCTATTCTGCCCTGGTGAGAAAGAACAAGTTAGAGTTTTTAGGAAGCTAGATATTTCTAGCAGCTGTCAAAAAAATGTGGAAAGTTGGGGTATCACTACTCTTTCTGAGAATTCAAAGTCAAGAATCCAATTGTAAGCCTTGGAATACACTTAGAGTCAAGTCAAAGAGAGCTGGAAGGGATGGTAGGAGAATGTAGGAATGTGCCAGCAATTCTGCCTCTGTCTTTCATTATTTCTATTCAATCAGAAATTTCAGACTGTTAAAAGATGGCTGAGTAGACACACGTCTCCTTATTTCCCTCTGAGAACTAAGGCCTGGATGATATTTGTATGGAACACTGAACATTTGTGGAGCCCTAGGACCTAGCATATTTGACTAGGCACCGGAATCAGACCAATCTTCCCCTCTCAAAAATGAGCCAGAGGCCCCTGACCTCCTCTTCTGCTGTTTCACAGTATCAGAGAATTGTGGCTTCTGTGAACAGCCCCTAACTTGCTTTCATAATCAGCTGGAAGGTGGAGTCTGCTGCTCCTGATGGCCTGTTTTGGCCAGCACGTTGGACAGCTCCTAGTTCAACACCTGGATAGCTCCCCACATAGAAGTGAAATTTATGTTTAAGGCTATGTATTTGCCTGGAGATCTGTCTGTTGAGAGGCCCAGCATCTTTTCCTTCCATCCTTTTCTGACCCATATTGTAGGGTTGACTGACTGCCCCTAATTTCTCCATAAGTAGGGCAGCCTCTTTGCCACCTAATAAGCAGTGTCTTCCACACCACAGAGTCCACCTGGGACAAATCACTAGAGTATTAGAAACACTACAGTAGTTATAGTTGTTTTAGATGCAGATGAAGTTTTAGAGTTACGCAGTAGTTAAAATTGAGTTTAACCTTAGTATGTTAAGGAGGATAATATATGTAGCCATAAAGCAGATTAACAATGCATTGTATCAAAATAAGAAATGCAATACAGAAGTCTCAAAGAACACAAAAACAACACTAAAACAACTACCCATAAAGAAGAATGGCCCAGAACAAAACATTAAGAGCAATATAGAAAATACCAACGTAAACATAATTGCATCAAAATGGTGGTACTAAGTACGTACCTATCAAAAATTATACTAATGGAAATGGACTGAATGCTCCAGTAAAGAGACACTGATTGACATCCTGGGTCAAAAGACATGATCTGTCTATATATTGCTTGCAAAAAACACATCTTAGACTTAAAGATATGAACAAATTGAGAATTAAAGGATGGAATAATATACACCAAGCTAACAACATACAAAGAGCGGGCGTGGCAATACTAATCTCCAATAAAATAGATTTTAATGTAAAATACACGATTGTCAACAAGGATGGTCACAATTTATTGCTAAAAGGTTCAAAACTCAGGCAGGACTTAACAATATTAAATATTTACTCACCCAGTACTAGAGTACCTAAATACATTGAACAAATACTGACAACACTGAAAAATGAGATAGTTGGAGACTTCAATACTCCCCTTCCAGTTATGGATAGATCATCCAGAAAAAAAGCTGAGTAAAGATGCAGAAGATCTTATTGCAACAATCAACCAACTTGACCCTATCGACATATACAGATCTTTTCATCCATCAGCTGATAAATGCACTTTCTTCTCCAATGCACATGGAACATTCTCCAAAATAGATCATGTGTTAGGTCATAAAACAATTCTCTATAAAATACAAACCATTGATTTACTGCAAAGTATCTTTTTGGACTGTAGAGCTATAAAAGTTGAAATCAATAACAGAAAATTCATAGGTAGAAATTCACACTTATGAAAACTGAACAACACTGTGCTGGAAAAGCCTTGGGTTATAGAAGACATTGAGGACCAAATAAAGAAATTTATGGAATCAAATGAGAATGAAACCACATCCTACCAGAATTTATGGTATACAGCAAAAGCTGGGCTCAGAGGTCAGTTTATCTCTATAACTGCATACATCTGGAAATAAGAAGGGGCCCAGATTAAAGCATTAACCTTTTAGCTTGAACAAGTAGAAAGAGAGCAATAGAAGAACCCCTCAGTCACCAGAAGAAAACAGATTATAATGATTAGAGAAGAACTAAATGAATTAGAGAATAGGAAAACATTTGAAAAAATTAACAAAGACAAAAGATGGTTCTTTGAAAAAATCAACAACACTGATGAACCATTGGCTAAACTTACAAGTGAAAAACAGCAGATACAAGTAACAGAAGATACAAGTAACTCAATTAAGAAAGGAGATGGGAGTCTCATTTCAAACCCAGCTGAAATAAAAAAGATCTTAACAGAACACTGTGAAAGGCTTTGCTCTAACAGGTTTGAAAACCTAGAGGAAATGGACAAATTTCTAGTTTCATATGACTCACCAAGACTATCACAAGGAGAAGTAGATCAGCTTAATAAATCTACCACAAAAAGATTGAAAAACTCATCAAAAATCTACCAAACAAAAAAAGTCCTGGGCCAGATGGCTTTACTTGGGAATTCCACTAAACCTTAAGAGTTAACTCCAATACTACTGAGGCTATTTCACACCATAAAAATGGATGGAATACTCCCAAATTTATTCTATGAAGCCAGCATAACCCTGATACCAAAGCCAGGGAAAGATCTCACTAAAAAAGAAAGTTAAAGACCAATATCACTCATAAACCTAGATGCAAAAATCTTCAACAAAATTCTCGCCAATGGAATTCAACAGCATATAAAAAAAATCATTCATCATGATCAAGTTGGTTTCATTCCAGGGATGCAAGTCTAGTTCAACAGCAGAAACACAATTAATGTAATCAACCACATTAATAACACAAAAGATAAGAATCACCTGATTTTGTCAATTGATGCAGAAAAGGAATTTGACAAAGTTCAACACCGATTCATGCTTAAAACTCTCAGAAAAATAGGAATAGAGGGGAAATTCCTCAATACAGTCAGTAGCGTCTATGCAAAGCCTACGGTCTTCATCATCCTGAATGGTGAAAGCCTGAAAGAATTCCCTTTGAGAAAGGGAATGAGACAAGGATACCCACTCTGACCACTTCTATTCAAAATTGTGCTAGAAGTACTAACCAGAGCAATTAGACAAGACGAAGAAATAAAGGGTGTACGTATCAGCAATGAAGAAGTAAAAATCTCCCTCTTTGCAGATTATGTGATTGTTTATACAGAGAATCCAAAGGAATCCATAACTAAACTATTGGAACTAACAGAGGAGTTTAGCAAAGTAACAGGATACAAGATAAACATATGTAAATCAGTAGGATTCCTTTATACCAACAGTGAGATTATTAAAGAAGAATTCACAAAATCAATTCCATTTACTATAGCTCTCAAGAAGATAAAGTATCTAGGAATAAATCCAACTGGAGAAATAAGAGATCTTTACAAACAGAACTACAAAACCTTACTACAAGAAAGTAAGAGAGACTTCTATAAATGGAGTAATTTACCCTGCTCATAGATAGGAAGACTCGACATTGTGAAAATGCCTATTTTGCCCAAAGCAATCTACTTATATAATGCAGTCCCAATACAAATTCCAGTGACATTTTTTAATGAGATAGAGAAACAAATCAACAACTTTGGGAAGGGAAGAAACCTCAGATAAGTAAAGCACTACTGAAGAAGAAGAACACAACGGGAGGCCTCTCACTACCTGAGTTTAGAACCTATTACACTGCCACAGTTGTCAAAACAGCCTGGTACTGGTACAAACGGAGACATATAGACCAATGAAACAGAATTGAGACCCCAGAGATGTCACCATCCTCCTATGAACAGCTGATATTTGACAAAGGCCCCAAGATTTTAAACTGGGGTGAGAACAGTCACTAACAAATTGTACTGGCAAAATTGAATAGCCATCTGTAAAAAACTGAAACAAGATCCATGTCTCACATCTTATATAAAAAAAAAACTCAAAATGGATAAAAAATCTAAATATAAAATCTAAAACTATAAAGCTGATCTAAAATAAAATAGGATCAACAATGGAAGTTTTAGTATAGAATGTAGACAGACTTCAAAATCTGACAAAGCACATTCAATGGAAGAGAAAACAGATAAATTGGAACTACTAAGAATCAAACACTTCTGCTCATCCAAAGACTTAATCAAAAGATTTAGAATACAACCTACAGAATGGAAAAAAAATATTTGGCAACTCTATGTCAGACTGACGTCTGATCTCCATAATCTAAAAGGTATCACAAAATATCAACAAGAAAAGGATATAGAATCCAATTAAGTGATGGGCGAAGGAGATGGACAGACATTCTCTAAAGAGGACATCCAGGAAGCTGAATGACACATGCAAAATTGCTCTCAATCTTTAGCTATTAAAGAAATTCAAATTAAAACTGCAATAAAATATCATCTCACTGCAACAAGGTTGGCCATGATCCAAAAAACACAAAACAACAAATGCCAGAGAGGTTATGGAAAAATTGGAACTCTCCTACACTGCTGATGGGATTGCAAAATGATACAACCTCTTTGGAAAACAGTCTGGTGCTTCCTTAAAAAGCTGGAGATAGATATACCATTTGATCCTGTATTCCACTGTTTGTAATTTATCCTTTAGAAACAAAGGTTGTTACATGAGCAGACACGTGTACATGAATGTTTGTTGCAGCACATTCCACAATAGCAAAAAGTTGGAATCAATCCTGATGCCCATAACCAATGAATGGATAAGCAAGCTATGGTACATATACTCAGTGGAACACTACGCCATGATAAAAAACAAGGACAATTTTAGAAAACATCTCGTAACATAGTCTCATTTGGAAGAGATGATGCTCAGTGAAATCAATCAATGTCAAAAGGACAAATTTTGTATGAGACCCCTGTTATAAGAGTTTAACAAGAGAATTATCCACAGAAGAAAATGACTGTGCTGGTTACATGGGTAGGTGGGGGGCTGAGGATTTATTATAGATGAGATAATTGATAGATGTTAGAAATTTTATTCTTTTACCAGAATTAATAAAAAAGTTAAAAAAAAAAGAAGAAGTTTCAGATCATAATCAGTGCTGCTCCTGCCTACAGGCACTCAGCAAACTTCCCTGTGGCCAAACATGAACTACCTCACAGAAAGGAAGGAAGTCTAGGAAAAGTGATTCTAGTTTAGGTAAAAATGATACGATAAAAACACTACAGTACCCACTTTTAATCAGTCAATTTCTGACTGAGTCTGAGTTTAAACATTTGCTCTTTTCCTTCACTGTAAAATAAACCCTTTGTTTTATACATACATGACCAATCTTATAGCAACTTTGGATGTTTGGCTCTGTTGTTAAAAATTTCAGTGTAAACTTTTCACATTGAATCAAATAAAAATGCTCTGAAAGTCACTAATTCTCAATATAATCACACCCTTTGCATATATTTGAAAACATAAATTGCATGTATTTTCTACCCCACAGCCTCAAAATATCTAATCCATGTCTGTTGCAGCCTAGGTTTTCAAGAACTCAGATGGAAAATGATTGAATTTAGTATATTTTTCTGTATGATTGATTTATTTAAATCGTGAATTCAGTGATTATTGTTGTTATTGTTGTTGGGTGCAGTTGAGTTTTCTCCAGCTCATAGCAAGCCCATTTGACTGTTTTCTTGGCTGTAATCTTTCATTTAACAATTGTACTACCAGGTCTTTTTATTCAGTGATTGCTGGCTTCAAAATAAAATTAATGGTCTTAGTTGACTTGGTCTTTTATAAAGTTACACTGTACCATATTCACAATGATATGCCATTCAGTTTATTATGGAGGGTAACTCCATAAGAATATGTTTAAAAAAGAAAGAAAGACATAAAATTTGAGCACGTGATATTTGGGAGAGATTTCAAGAATTTTAGAGAATTGTTCTAAATTGAATGTTGTCAAAAGTAGGACTGATTCTTTAGTTATGTGTCTTCATAATTCATATGAAGAAGACAAGAAAGTGAAGCTAGGTTAACACAGTAATTGTTAAAGAAGAACCAGTCATTCATATCCCACAGGAAGACATCATAGTTGGTTATTTTTGCGGTTTTGTCCAAGTCTATGTTTTGTCTGAATTCAAACAGGATTATCAGGTGATTTGTTTTTGCCTTTATCCATAATAGTTTTTGTGAGTGACCAGTGTTCTGTGATACTGTTTATGTAGGAAAATGTCAAAGCCTACCTTTGACTGGCAGGCCAGCTCCTAGATGCCTGGCATGAAACCAAGATTTTACTAACTAACATTATGTGTTTTCTGTTTGATTAAATTACACAGTAGTGCCTTACAAGTATGTAAGTGAAGTACAATAAAAGTCAGATTTTGTCTACAGAGTTTCTTTTAGATATGTCACATACTATGTGTCATGAAATGGAATGTGGTTGATAAAAATCTAGGTAGATACACAACACTGGATCAGGTGGCATCGTGGACAAGTTTTTAAAGTAACTGAATAGGAAAACAATGTGGGCATAGACCTACCTAAAGAAGATAGGAGTGGCAAGCATGAATTATCATCTGGAGAGTTTGTGAGAGGTCAGTAAGTGATTATCCTGGGAGACTAAAAACTCAGTAGAAGTAGGATTTCACCCGTTGTGGTTCCAAATCCAAGAACCAGTATCACTGCAAAATCTGACACTGCAGTGCCAACTAGATCTCAAACACTAGACAGAAATGCAAGAGAAAATATACGCCAATAACAATAGATGATAGGTAAGGAGCAGATTGTGGTAATACTTATTCTTTCAGGCTGAGGGAATAAGAAAGATAATCAATGTCCTAAAAAGACAGAAACTATTACATAAATCTAAAGGGGCATGCATTAAAGATAAACTAAAAAGATACCTGTATACTGGTTATAAATCTTCCAGGATCTTCACTCCAACTGGGAGGTGTCTGATCTTCAGGTAGCAATTTCAACCGGTCAGAAGAAGAGAATCAGCAAGAATCCAAACTAATCTTACTATTCTGCCTGTGTTGAACATTTGATACTTGGCCAGTTCTCAGCTTTCCCTTTGTTGTTCTGGGACATCCTACTGTTTTCATAAATCCTTCTCCAGATGCACTACGTAAGAGGTTTTTCAGTTTAATAAGAATGCCCCAACTCTCCCCCGTAAGTGTTTTCTCTAAAATTTACTTGATTATCTCAGTTAATGAAATATTATCTTAAACATGTATTAACTCTACATTGATCTTTTTATGCCATTGTTCAGTTTTGTAAGGTTATGCTGAAAATATGAAAGGCTTTGGGACTTGAATGAACATGTCTAAATTATTAATAATGCAGCTGTTAATTCATAAACATAATCTGAATTCGCTTTTACCTTGCTTTCAATTTCAGTCACATTTTTAATCATGTATATTGACTGCCCACTGTATCTGTGACAAAGCAGAGAAAATAATCGTAGACATGAAAATAAATAATTTATGCCATACCAAAGACAATTAAATGTTTCAATTCACCCACAAAAATCCATGTTTACATTAGTTAATTCAGTTATTAAAAGTTCCACCTCCTCTTTCACTCTGTAATTAACCTACAGGTGTGTTCAACTATGCAGGCACTTTAGAGCTAGGCTCAAGGAACTCAAAGGCGCAACAAAGGATGACAGCACATAATTCAACAGTCTCTTGAGAGAATTTATTCAAAATAGTGTGTTTCCATTCAAACGCCTATAAAGACTACCTGAGTGACGGTGAGTAAGCTCTTTATTCCTGTTCTGAGATTCTCCTTTGGCAAATAGTGATTAAACTGACTTTAAGATCTTGTTTTGGAGATTTAGGTGAAAGACAATAGAATAGTCACCTACAGCAAGTCCTCTGTTCATTTATCTATTTATTTTAAGGGTTTTTTTTTTTTAAGTCTAGATAAATCAGAAGAAGCCTTGTAAAAGAGATAGTTTTGTTAAGCCTTGAGGTACGCGTAGATATTTTCTAACAGAAAATCAAGAAAAATAGACCAGTCATAGAGAGAAAAGATACCTATGAATAATACCAGAGCCAAGCCAAGTGTCGTTGAGTGGTGGTGTAGTAGGTTAACTGCCACCCTTGCTAACCAAAAAGTTGGCAGTTCAAATCTACCAGACGCTCCTTGCATACTCTAGAGGGTAGTTCTACTCTGGCCTCTAAGGCCACCATGAATACCAGAAAATAGAAAAAAATTTATCAAGGATTCTGTAACTCTCACATAGTGTGATGCTCATACTGATACACACAGGAGAAGGGGCAGATACCAAGAAGAAATGATGACTTGAGTTTCATGTTTAAGGTTTACATTATGTGCAATTTAGCTTTAAGGCAGAGGAAGTACTGAAATGAGACTAAGGTTTCTAAAGTTTTCTTTATGCTGAAATATGTGGGATGGACCATTCTCATGGACTGAATTGTGTTCCCCCAAATTCACCCCAACTTGAGTAGGCTGTGATTCCTGGTATTGTGTAGTTGCTGTTCATTTTTTGATACATTGTAAATCCTAGCCTTTATGACTACATTTATGGTCTTACTTAGAAGGGTCCAACTCGACGACACTTGGCTTGGCTTGGCTAGAAGGGAACTATTCATTATGTTAATAAGACCAGGATTAGGTCATGTTAATGAGCATTTGGTGGAATGCAAAACCCTTCCTCAGATCAAGTCAATCAAAGGACAGTTTCCAGGGGCTGTTGCCTGCATCTTTTATCTTACGACAGGTAAAGGGAGACAGAAGCTAGGAGAGAGAATGAAACCTCATTACAACCATGAAAGAATTACTGTGAGTCAAGCATGTCCTTTGGACCTATGGTCCCTGTGCTGAGAAACTGCTAGAGTTAGCAGAAGATTGAAGTGAAGATACTTGGGAACATCCAAGGAATGTCAGGTTGTTGAAAGGAGATTATGGATATTCCCCCAGAGCCAACAGAGAGAGTATGCCTTTCCCTGGTTTTGAAATTTTAGCCTCCCAGACTGTGAGAGACTATGTTTCTGTTTCTAAAGCCATACTATTTCTATTACAACAGAACTCGATAGCTAAGACAACTACAGTGGAGAAGGACAAGAAGAAGAAAGAACATTTACAAGATTATTGCTGTTATTCTTTCTCAGGTGATGGTAATTGCAGAAAAAGTTTGAAGCATTTTTTTTATTTTGGGGGGTCATAGTTTAGTTGCTCATTTATAAAATAATAATGGACTACATCTTTTTATGTCAGTTTTTAAAATTATGATTAAGTGAAAAGTACAAAATCTAAATTAGTTTTGCATGTCTGCCTATCTGCAACTCCATCTGCTCTCCTCTGCCTGTGGCAGCACACTCTTTTTTTTCACTTTTACTTCCAGTATCCTCTTAATGAACACTTGTCCCCACTTCTCCACCCTCTCCTCTCCCATTAAGAAAGAAACCAGTAGGACAGCCTTCTCTAAATGTATAAAACCATAAAGTACATGTACCACCCGCTCACACTGTGTCCTGGAGTCTAGTCATTCTTGTCTGATGAATTGACCTCTGTACTGGTTTCAGTCTAGACCAGCAAGTCTAGGAGCCATGTTCCCAATGGACCCTCCAGGCTGTTGGACTATCAGTTCTGTTCTTTTAGCAGAGTTCTGAAACTGCACACCTCTTTTTCTGGTGTTGCATCAGAGACTCTACGTTTTGTCCCCCATCATTGTTATCTTTGGTGGTTTTTGGGTACCGTCTGCCTCTTTTGGTCTCCTGCTGATACAGTCTCCCAATCATACGGGTCCTTCTGTTCCCCTGGGATTATATTACCTCATGTCTGATGTTCTCAGTTGGCATTTGTTCCAAATGGGTTGGGACCAATTGGTGTTCCTCAAATGGCAGCATACTAGCTTTTAAGACCCCAAGTGTCACTCATTAATATGGGATGCAGAAGACTCTTAGCAAAAGAATAGTTATGCCCATTGACCTTGATGTCCCCTGAAAATATGGCCTCCATACCCGTGCCCCTTCTATTCTATCCTTTGAAATGTTGGGTCAAGTTTAGGAAGCCTTTCAGTTTACAGTATAGTCCAGTTATGCTGATCTGTCCTCTATGGCTTTCTGTCATTTCCTTCACCTAACCAAATTCGTCATGACTATCTAATCTAAGAACATCCTTCTCCCTCCTCCCAACCCTTGTACCTATCAAACAGTCTTTTCTTCTGTACCTAAGTCCATTTTTAAGTCCTCATAATAGTGGCCTCATACAATACTTGTCCTTTTACAACTAACTAATTTCACTTAGCTTAATGTCTTGTAGTTGAAACCAGGTTATGAAGATATTTTCTAAAATCATTGTTTTGGTTAGCTAACACTGCTTTAGCAGAAATACTACAGAGTGGATGGCTTAAAGAAAGAAAGGTTTATTCTTACACAATTTGGTAGGCTACAAATCTAAATTCAGGATGTCTTCCCAGGGGAAAGCTTTCCCACTTGCTGGCTCTGGAGGAAAGTCCGATATTGCATCAGTCTTTGTACTGGGAGCATTTTGGCACAGAAACGTGAGGTCTGAAGGACACACTCTTCTACCAGTGCTACTTTCTTGATGGTGTGAAGTTCCTAACTCTCAGTCTGCTTCCCTTTCCGTTAATCTCTTGCAGGATGAAACGATTAAATGTGGGGCAAGCCATACTCTGGGAAACTCCCTTTACTGTGGGGTAAGGAGGTGATCCTATGAAGAGATTTACAGTCCCATCCTAATCCTTCAACATATAGCACAGCAAAATCACAAAATGGAGGACAATCATAGAATATCATATGGCTACACCTGTTTTGAGGGGGACACAATTCAATCCATGACATCATCATTGTTCTTTATCATTGCATAGTGTTTCATGTGCATATATACCATAGTTAATCCATTTACCTATTGATGGGTACTCAGGTTATTTCCAACTTTTTGTTATTGTGGACAGTGCCACAATAAACATGTTTGTGTATCTGTTTGTGTGACTGCCTTTATTTCTGTAGGATATATTCCAAGCAGTGGGATTGCTGATCATATGAAATTTCTATTTCTAACTTTTTGAGGAAGCGTCAAATTGCTTTCCAAAGAGGTTATACCATTTTGCATTCCCATGAGCAGTGCAGGAGAGTTCCAATCTCTCCACAGCCTCTCCAGCATTTGTTGTTTTGTGTTTTTTTGGATCATGGCCAACCTTGTTGGGGTGAGATAGTATCTCACTGTAGTTTTGATTTAGATTTCTCTAATAGCAAACGATTGTGAGCATTTCCTGTTGTTTCTTTTGGCTGTCTGGATGTCCTCTTTAGTGAAGTGTCTACCCATCTCACTTGCCCATCACTTAATTAGTTCATTTATCTTTTTCTTGTTGATATTCTTCAGTACCTTGTAGATTACGGAAATCAGATGTCAATCTACTGCATAGTTGCCAAATATTTTTCCCACTGTTTGTAGTCTTTTAATTCTTTTCATAAAGTCTTTGGATGAACATAAGCGTCTGATTTTTAGTAGTTCCCATTCATCTACTTTCTTTTCTGTTTTCTGTGCACTGTTGGTCAGATTTTGTGGTCTGTCTAAGGCATGTATTAGATCTTCCATTGTTGACCCTATTTTTTCTTGCATGGTCTTTATCGTTTTAAGTTTGATACTTAGGTCTTTGTTCCATCTTGAGTTAGTTTTTGTGTATGATGTGAGACATGGGTCTTGTTTCAGTTTTTTGCAAATGGATATCCAAGTTTGTCAACACCATTCATTAGAGACTGTTTTTAGCCCAGTTTACAACCTTTGGGGCTTTGTGGAGTATCACCTGTCCATAAGAGGATGGTGATATTTCTAGATTCTCTTCTTCTCATTAGTCTATGTGTCTGTTTTTGCACCAGTACTTGGCTGTTTTGGCTAACGTGACAGTGTGGTGGGTTCTAAGGTCAGGTAGTGTGAGGCCTCCCACTGTGTTGTTCTTCTTCAGTAGTGCTTTACTTATCCAGGAATTCTTCTCTTTCCAAACAAGTTTGGTCGTTTGTTTTACCATCTCATTAATAAATGACCCTGGAATTTATAACTGGGATTGAGTTGTGTATATAGATTGCTTTGGGCAAAATAGATATTTTCACAGTGTTAAGACTTCCTATCCATGGGCAAGGTAGATTTCTCCAGTTGTGTAAATCTCTTTTGGTTTATTGCAGTAGAATCTTGTAATCTCTGCAAACATCTCTTATTTCTTTGGTTAGATTTAGTCCTAGATATTTTATCTTCTTAGGTGCTATAGTAAATGCTATTGATTTGATGATTTCCTCTTTGATGATCTCTTGGTTGATGTGAAGGAATTCTGCTGATTTATTCATGTTTATTTTATATCCTGATATTTTGCTGAACTTTTCTATTAGTTCCAGCAGTTTATTTATGAATTCTTTAGTGTTCTCCGTGTATGCGATCATGTCATATACAAATAAAAATAGTTTTACTTCTTCTTTACTGATGCAGATGCCCTTTATTTCTTTGTCTTGTCTGATTGCTCTGGCTAGAACCTCTAACACAATGTTGAATAGAAGTGGTGACTGTGAGCATCCTTGTCTAGTTCCCATTGTCAAGGAGAATTCTTTCAGCCTCTCTCCATTCTGGATGATGCTTCAGGTTGGCATTTATTTATTGCTTTAAATCACAGAATTAAAAAAATAAATGTGTGTTATAAAAGTGCAGTAAGCTGAAAAATAATATAAACCAAAGGAATAAGCTAAATATGGACAGTGAACACTGCCTCCAGTGTACATTCACTTTGCATTTCAAAATAAATCACAAAGGAAATGAAATGTCTGCCTGATTGCCTCCACGAACAACTACTTCCTTTGCCATGAGACCAGAAGAACAAGATGGTGCTTAGCTACCATTGCTACTAAAAAATTCTATAGAATAATCCTGATCAAAAGAAGTAAAAATACAGAACAAAATTGCAATTTCTCAGTGAATTCAAACTCACTATAGCTAAAACTATTCTCCTGAAATAGTTACTAAAATTTGAACCTCAAGCCAAAACTATCCCCTGAAGTCTGCAACAAAAAGTAATTTAGCTCAGTTAATAAAATATATGTGCCTTGAGAATTGTTGTCTTTTAAAGAATCACCTATACGGAATCAAATTCAAAACAGCAAAGGAAAAGCTAGATAAAAAGCTTATTGGGCACTAAGTTTTTGTTAATGGTGGTAGAATAATTTGGAAAAGGATAGCAAGAATAGTTATATAACTTGAAGACTGTAATTAATGTCACTGAGTTGTCTATGTAGAAATTATTGAGATGGTATACTTCTTGCTGTTTATATTTTCACATAAGTAAAAAAATGAATTAATAAAATTACCTCCACCTAACCAGGCTCCTCCTATGGATTCTATTACTGAAACTCTCCAAGGCTCAAGATGAAAATGGGAAGTAAGTGCTTATTGCTATTTTCTATAACGTATCTGACCATAGAATGAAACGTAATTTGGTTAGATGCGCTTAAGGTGTCCATAAACTTCATCAAGTTTGCCTTTGCTTTAGCTACCGTATGTTCAAGAACAAGTTTCAGTCTGTTCTGACATCCACCTTGGTCTTTTCTTTCCTTCCTGTGTTTTTAATGACCTCTATCTTTCTTCACATATGACATCTTTGTTCAACTCACCTCACTTTCAGTCATTAGCGTGCAGCACCTCAAATCTGTTCTTGTGATGGCCTTTAAAATCAGATGGTATATACTTAAGGTTGTATTTTGTCTGTTGTGGACTCATTCCAGTTTTCTTCAATTTCAGTTTAAACTTACCTGGGGGTAATTGATAATCTGTGCCACAGTCAGCACTCAGTCTTGTTCTGACTAAGAACATTGAGCTTTTATATTGTTTCTTCCCACAGTTGTAGTTGATTTGATTCCTATATATTCCACCTGTCAAGGTCTTTAGGTATAGTTGCAGTTTATGTTGGTGAAAAAAAAGTATTTGCAATGATGAAGTCGGTCTTGCAAAATTCTATCATGAGGTCTCCTTTATCACCAAGGCCTTGTTTTCTAGCTAGAGATCCTTCTACTTTGTTTCCAGCTTTGCATTTCAATCATCATTAATTATCAATCTATCCTGATTGCATGTTAGATCAATTTCAGACTGCAGAAGCTGATACATATCTTCAGCTTCTCCATCTTCGGCCTTAGTGGTACATACCTAACTTTAAGTCATATTCATATTAACTGGCTTTCTTCTAGACATACAGATACTATCCTATCACTGATAACTTTGAACTTCAGGACAGATCTTGAAATATTCTTTTTGACAGTTCCTCTTTTTGACATTCCTCTTTCTAACATGGAAGGCTCATTTTGGGCACAGTGTCTGACACTGTTTTGCTGCTATTCATAAAGTTTCCCTGGCTAATTCTTTTCTGAAGTAGTCTGCCAGGTTTTCTTCCTAGTCTGTCTTAGTCTGAAAGTTCAGCTGAAACGTCTCCAACATGGGTGACCCTGCTGCTATCTGAATACTGGTGGCATAACTTCCAGCATCACAGTAACACACAAGGCCCTACAGTATGACAAACTGACAATTTTTTTTTTCATGAATAGGTGTTGGATTTTGATAAAATCATGTGTGTGTTGTCTTTTGTTTTATTAAAGTTATTGATTACTCTGATTGTTTTTCTAATGTTGGGCTATCCCTGCATGCCTGGTATGAATCTCACTTGTTTATGGTGAACTACTTTTTGACATGTTGTTGAATTCTATTGGCTAGAACTTGCAGACATTTTTGCATCTAAACTCCTGGGGAATATTGGTCTATAATTTTCATATTTATCAAGTGTTTACTTGGTTTTGGTATCAGGTTTATAGTGGCTTCATAGAATGAGTTTGGGAGTATTTCATTCTTTTGTGTGCTCTGAAATACCTTTAATAGTAGCATTGCTAACTCTTCCCAGAAAATTTGGAAGATTTCTCCAATAAAGCCCTCAGGGACAGGGCTTTGTTGTTGGGAGTTTTTAAATTTCATTTTTAATCTCTCCTTTCATTATCAGATTATTTACTTGTTCTACTTTTATGTTAGTAGGCAGTGTGTTTCTAGAAATTTGTCCTTTTCCTCTAGGTTTTCAAATTTGTTCGAGTACAATTTTTCATAGTGTTCTATTAAAATTTTTTTATTCTGGTTGGCTCTCATGTGATAGTACTCATCTCATTTCTTATTCAGTTAATTTCTTCGTATTCTGTTTTTCTTTTGACAATTTGTCCAGTGATTTACAGATACTGTTGACGTTTTCGGAAAACCAGGTTTTGGTCTTGTTAATTCATTCCATCATTTTTCTATTCTCTATTTCACCTACTTATCCTCTAATTTATTGTTGGTTTCATTCTTCTGGGGTCTGAGGATTTCTTTTGCTGTTCTTTTTCTTTTTGTTCGAGTTTTAAGGTTAGTGCATTGATTTGAGCCATTTCTTATTTTTGGATGTGAACATTTATTGCTATAAATTGAGTACTTTTGCTGTGTCTCAACGGTTCTGACAGGATACACATTTTCTTCTAATTTGATTCTCTTTAGTGCCTTATTCCATCCTTTTTTTAAAATTGAGATTAAGTGAAAGTTTACAATCCAAATCAATTTTGTGTGTCTGCCTATCTACAGCTCCTTTGCTCTCCTTGCCCTGTAACAGCATATACCTCTGTTTCATTTTATACTTGTCATATCATCTTACAAACCTCTTGCCAGCTTCTCCACCCTCTTCTCTCCCATCTAGAATGAGACCAGTAGGAAAACCTTCTATAAATGCATAGAATCATAAAGTACACACTCCTTATGTTCACACTGTGTCCCTGAGTCTAGTCCATTTTTGCCTGCAGAGTTGACCTCAGTAGTATTTTCTAGACGGAGTCAGCAGCAGGTCTAGTGGTCATGCTCCCAGCGGATCCCGCAGGCCGTCGAATCATCAGTTGCGGTCTTTTAGTAGAGTTCTCGATCTAGACCTCTCTTATCTCATGTTGCTACAGAGACTCAACAGTATGTGCCCATCACGGCTGTCCTTGGTGATTGCTGGGCACCATCTGGTTCTTATGGTCATGTGTTGATACAGTCTCCTATTCGCATGGATCCTTCTGTAAACTGGGGCCTTTTTACCACATGTCTTTAGTGTTCTCCATGATCATCTGTTCCAGCTGAGTCGGGACAATTTGATGAACCTCAGATGGCAGCTTGCTGGTTTTTAAGACCCCAGACACCACTCAACACTATAGGGTACAGAAGACTGTCTTAGCAATACAGTAATTATGCCAGTTGGCCTGAGTGCTTCCAAGAGCATGGTCCCGAGACCCTGCCTCTTCCACTCTACCCTTGCAACATTGAGTTGAGATTAGAAGAGTTTTCAGTTTATGGTGAGGTCCAGTTAAACTGATCTGTATTCTAATGTGTGCTATCACTGTTTTCACCCAACCAAATTTCTATCAACTATCTAAACTACTCCCAACTCTCTCATTCCCTCTCAACCCTTGTAGCCATCAAAGATTCTTCTGTACATAAGTCTATTTTTAAGTCCTTATGGCAGGGGTCTCATACAATATTTGCCGTTTTGCCACTGACTGATTTCACTCAGCATGTCTTCCAATTGAAACAAGATTATGAGATGTTTCCTAAAATCACCTTTTTTATTTATTTATCATTGCAAAATGTGCCTTTGAGTGTATGTACCATAGTTTGTTTATCCATTCATCTGTTGATGGGCATCTGTGTTGATTCCACCTTTTTGCTATTGTAGACTCTTCTGCAATAAACATTCATGTGCATGTATCTGTTCAAGTGACAGCCTTTATTTCTGTAGGATATATTCCAAGCAGTGAGATTATTGGATCAAATGGTACATCTATTTCCAGCTTTGTAAGGAAGCACCAGATTGCTTTCCAAAGAGGTTGCACCATTTTGCATTCCCACCTGCAGCGTAGGCAACTTCTGATCTTTCCACAGCCTCTCCAGCATTTGTTGTTTTGTGTTTTCTGGATTATAGCCAACTTTGTTGGTGTGAGATGGTATCTCCTTGTGATTTTCATTTGGCTTTCTCATGTAACTAATGAGTATGAGCATTTCCTTATGTGTCTTTTGGTAGCCTGGATACCCTCTTTGGTAGAGTGTCTACCCATCTTATTTTCCCATAGCTTAATTGGATTATTTACCTTTTTCTTGTAGACATTTTGCAGTACCTCGTGGATTGTGGAGATCAGACGTTGGTCCAACAGGTAGTTGTCAAATATTTTTTTCCATTCTTTAGGTGATCTTTTTACCTCTTTTGACAAAGTCTTAGGATGAGCCAAAGTGTTTGATTCTTAGTAGCTCCCATTTATCTATTTTCTCTTCAGTTGATCATGCTTTTTTTGTCAGATTTTGCAGTCTACCTAAGCTGTGTATTAAAATTTCCATTGTTGAGCCTATTTTTTCTTGCATAATCCTTGTTGTTTTAGGTTTGATATTGATGCCTTTGATCCATTTCAGTTATTTTTGTGTGTAAAGTGTGAGATACGGGTCTTGTTTAATTTTTTTGCAGATGGATATAGAATTTTGCCAACACTATTTGTTAAATAGACTGTTTTTAACCAGTTTAAACTCTTAGGGACTTTGTGGAATATCAGCTATTCATAAGAGGATAGTGGCATCTCTGTGGTCTCCCCTCTGTTCCATTGGCCTATATGTCTCTTTTTGCAACAATACCAGGCTGTTTTGACTATTGTGGCAGTATAATATGTTCTATGGTCACATAGTGTGAGGCATCCCACTGTGTTCCTTTTTAACAGTAGTGCTTTACTCATGTGGGGTTTCTTCCCTTCCCAAACAAAGTTGGTGACTGGTTTCTTCACCTCATGAAAAAAATGACGCTGGAATTTGTATAGGGATTGCATTGTATACGTAGACTGCTTAGTGTGAAACAGAGACTTTTCACAATGTTAAGTCTTCCTATCCAGGAGCAGGGTAGGTTTCTCCATTTATGTAAGTCTCTCTCGGTTTCTTTCACTAAGGCCTTCTAGTTCTCTCTGTATAGCCAAGCCAAGTGCCGTAGAGTTGGATCTGACTCTTATTTCTCTAGTTAGATTTATTCTTAGATATTTTATCTTCTTGGGTGGCTATATTAAATGGTATTGGTTTGGTGATTTCTTCTTGGATAGTGTCTTTGTTGGTATAAAGCATCCTACCTACGTACTTTTGTTTATCTTATATCCTGATACTTTGCTGAACTCCTGTATTAGTTCCACTAGTTTACTTTAAGATTCCCTGTATGCACAATCATTTCATCTTCAAATAGGGAGATGTTTACTACTTCTTCGCTAATATGGATGGCCTTTATTTTTTTGTCTTGTCTGATCGCTCTAGCCAGAACCTGTAGCACAGTGTTGAATAGAACTGGTGAGAGTGGGTTTCCTTGTCTAGTTCCCATTCTCAAGGGGAATTTTTTCAGCCTCTCACCAGTCAGGATGATGTAGGCAGTTGGCTTTGCATATATGTCCCTTATTGCATTGAAGAATTTCCCCTCTATTCTTATTTTGCTGAGAGTTTTTTTTTTTTTTTTTTTTTTATCATGAATTGGTTTGGGGTTTGTCAGATGCTTTTTGTGCATTGATTAACAAAATCAGGTGATTCTTGTTCTCTGTACTATTTACGTGGTTGATCATGTTAAGTGTTTTTCTGATGTTGAACCAGCCTTGTATGCCTGGTGTGAATACAAACAGGTCATCATGAATTATTTTTTGATATGCTGTTGAATTCTATCAGCAAGAATTTTGTGAAAGATTTTTCATCTAAGTTCATGAATTACATTCGTCTGTAATTTTCTTCTTTAGTGTGATATTTCCCTGGCTTTGGTATCAGGGTTATTCTAGGTTCATTGAATGAATTTGGGGAGTATTCCATCCCTTTCTATGCTGTGAAATAGCTTCAGTAGTATTGGGGTTAACTCCTCTCTAAAAGTTTGGTTAAATTCTCTTGTGAAGCCTTCTGGGCCCAGACATTTTTTGGTTGGTAGTTTTTTTATTACTTTTTCAATCTCTTTCTTTGTGATGAGTTTATCAAATTGTTCAACCTCTCCTTGTGATAATTTGGTAGATGATATGAATTTAGGAATTTGTCCATTTCCTCTAGGTTTCAAATCTGTTACAGTGCGGTCTTTCATAGCATTCTGTTATGATATTTTTGATCTCAGTTGGGTTTGTGTGACATTTCCCATCTCATTTATTATTCAGCTTATTGGTTTACTCTTCTGTTTTTCTTTTGTAATTTTAGCCAATGGTTTATCAATTTTGTTAATCTTTTCAAAGAACAGGCTTTTGGTTTTATTGATTTTTTCTTCAATTGTTCATCTGTTCTCTTACTTATTTAGTTCAGCTCTAATCTTTACTATCTGATTTTTTTTGTTCTGGCTCCTGAGGGGTTCCTCTGTTGCTCTCTTTCTACTTGTTCAAGATATGGGGTTACTTCTTTGGTTTGGGTCTTTCCTTCCTTCTGGATATGTGCCTTTAAAGAGATAAATGGACCTCTGAGCACTGCTTTTGCTGTATCCTATAGGTGCTTGTAGGATGTATGTTCATTCTCATTTGATTTCATAAATTTATTTATTTCATCCTTAATTTCTTCTATAACCTATGAACTTTTAACCAAGGGGTGTTCAGTTTCAATAACTTCAAATTTCTACCTACATTTTTTCTGCTATTGAATGCAACTTTCATGGCTTCATGGTCTGAGAAGATTCTTTGAAATAATACAACGGTGTGGATTTTGTTGAAATTTGCTTTGCGTCCTAACATATGGTCTATTCTGGAAAATGTTCCATGTGCACTGGAGAAGAAGATGTAGTTATCTGCTAATGGATAGAAAGTTCTGTATATGTCGAAAAGGTCTAGTTGGTTAATTGTAGCTATAAGATCTTCTGTATCTTTGCTGAGCTTTTTTCTGGATGAGCTGTCCCTTACTGAAAGTGGAGTATTGAGGTCTCCAATTATTATTGTGGAGAAATCTATCTCATTTTTCAGTGTTGTCAGTATTTGTTCTACGTATTTAGATGCTCTGGTACTGGGTACATAAATATTTCTTATTGTTTTGTCTTGCTTAAGTATTGAAACATTCATCAATAAATAGTGACCATCCCTGTCCACGATGGTGGATCTTACATTAAAATTTATTTTGTCGAAGAGTAGTGTTGCCACTCCTGCTCTTCTTTGTATGCTGTTGGCTTGGTGTATATTTTTCCAACCTTTTATTTTCAGTGTGTTCGTATCTTTGGGTTTGAGCTGTGTTTCTTGTAAGCGACCCATACATGGGTCATGTCTTTTGATCCACAAAGTCACTTGTTGTCTCTTTATTGGAACATTCAGTCCATTTACATTGAGTGTAATTATTGATATGTATGTGTTTAGTGCTGTCATTTTGATCTATTTATTTTTGTGTTGTTTATGTTTCTATGTTTCTCTTAATATTCTAATCTGGGTCATTCTTCTTTATGGATTGACTTTTTATCCCTTTCAGTGTTGGTTTTGTGTTGTTGAGACTCTGGTACTATGCTTCATATTTTGACATGTCACATTATTATTTTGTTTTGTGGCTACCCCTATTATCCCCCTTACTATTCTTAATTTCAGCAAGACTTTATCTTCTGTATATCTTTTTAGTTTCCTCTCCATCTGAAAGGGTTATAACTACTGTAATATATCCCTCTTTTTAATTTGATGATGTCATATTTTCCTGTTATGATCACTGGTTCCCTTCTTTCAGTACTGTAAGTTTTATTGAGCTGATTGACTTCCCTAAGTGAATAAGATTCTGAATGCTCTCTTCTTCATTACTTCTTGAAGTGTACACTTAATGTTTTTGTTTTTCTAAGCAAAGAACATCTTTCACTATTTCTTGTAGTTTTAGTTGGTTTTTACAAAGTCTCTAGCTTCTGTTTATCTGTGAATGTCTTAATTTCACTGCATATTTGAGAAATTTGCAGGATATACGGTTTTTGATTGAAAGTTTTTCTGTTTCAGGGCTTTGAATGTGTCATCCCACTGGTTTCTTCCTATCATTGTGTCTACAGGGCAGTCAGATAAAAACCTACAGATTTTGCTTCTGGATGTTAGCTTTGCTCTGAGCCTTGCTGCCTATAAGAGCATCTCTTTATGCTTCATTTTGTTAAGCTTGCTTATAATATGTCTTGCTGTCTTTCTTTTGGGGTCTAGTTTTCTTGGCATTCAATACACTTCTTAGAAATCTATGTTCTTTTCTTTCTGAATTTCAGTGACATTTTCTGTCAGCAACTGTACAGCAATTTTCTCTGTATTTTTGTCTCTCCCTCCCTGTTCAGGAATTTCAGTTATCTGTAGACTGGTCCTCTTAATAGAGTCCCACATGTTTGTTAATGTTCCTTCATTTTTCTTATTTCTTTTCTCTGAGTTTTCCTCATAAATGCTGCTATCAGTTGCTATGTACTCAAACTCACTAAGTCCTCAGTTCTAGTCTTCTGACTTTGGACTGAATTGCTGATTCTGTAATTTTGTTATTGATAAGCTGGATTTCTGATCATTGATGTTCCATGAGTTGAAATAGCTTACTTAATTTTTTGATTTGTTCTGCTGCATTTTGTTTAATCTCTAGGAGGGCTCTATTTATAATTCTTTTGTGCTTGAGCTCCAATCGTTTCAGAAAGGCTTCTTCATCTGGGAAGTTTCTTGATTCTCTATTTTGTGAGTTTTCTGGGGCCATGATAGACAGCTTCTTTAAATGGTTTGCTATGGAATGTTATATGCTTGCCATCTAGACTCTGATTTCTCTGCTCTTACCTCTATAGGAGCTGAGGTGTAGTTCTAAGAGGGAGTTGGTCACCAGTCATCTCCATGTACTCTAGTGATTGGCCCCCTGTGGACTCTCTGGGGTGGGAAGCTCTGCTACCTGGCTGGCAATGATGGCACTCTACTTGTGGAGTCACTAGGGGGCTGTCATTAAATGCTATGATAGGGACCAGTGAATGCTGGAGGAGATGCTGTCAGGTTTCTCAGCATTCAGTTTTTCAAGTAGTCTTATCTTAAAAGGGTACTTTACTACTGAGCAATGAGTTGTTCAACAGCTCACAAAAATTGTCAGGCCCTCATGTTTAGCAAGCCTGGCCTTCTAACTGACAATGAAAGCACCTCATAGGGCTTCCCCAGATGCTCTGACATGGTTCAAAGTGGAAAGAGGTTAGGACCTTCCTACTATCCTATTCCAAGCCCTACCTGTAAATCTAGACAGGAATTGTCTCAAACCCCACTCTTTTCGCTGTAGAAACACTTGCCAGATGGGTTGCTGCTCTACTTGAGAATCAGCCACAGTTAAGGCCCCCAACTGGATGACTCTGCCTCCCAGTTACCCAAGATGACATCTTGGCTCAGCTGCTCTTTCTGCCATGAAACAGCAGAGTCTATGGAGAAGCTCAGGAAAGAGAGTGTGGAGCGGCAGTGATGCCCTCAGTCAGCAGCTGGACATATGTGGCTATCCCACACACTGTCTCCCTGCTGCACTGTGCACTGTTTACTTAAGTGTCACAGTTCATCATATTTGCCAGCTCATGCCTGGTCCCCACCTCCTGGATGGCAAAGCAGGTGTCAGTAACTGCAGTTCTGGGAAATGAAAGTCAGCAGGAACAGGTGTCAGTGGCTTCTGGGTTGTTTTTGAGAGGGGTAGTTTAGTCCATTTCTGGTTCCTAGTCACATTTGACAACAATATGATAGGTCTAAGGGCTCTCTGCATGCCCACATTGCTCCACTCAGTTATCATTCCAGGCCTTAGTTCTCAGAGGAAATTGAAGAGATGTGTGTCTAGTCTGCCATCTTGGTCCCATCTGTCTTACTCCATCCTTGATTTCTTCTGTAACCTAGTAATATTTTAGCAAGGTCTTGCTCAGTTTCCACATGTTTGATTTTTTTCCTTTGCTTCTTTATTACTATTATTGATTACTACTTTTTATGGCTTTATGATTAGAAAAGTTGCTTTGTATTATTTCAGTGATTTAGTTTCTGTTAAGTCTTGCTTTAAGGTCTAATAGATGGTCTTTTCTGAAGAAGGCTTCATGTGCATTCGAAAAGAAAGCATACTTGGCTACTCTTGAGTAAAGTGTTTTGTATATGTCTATGAAGTCAAGTTGGTTGGTTGTGGTGTTTAGATCTTCAGTGTCTTTATTATGCTTCCTTCTGGATGTTCTTTCCATCACCCAAAGTATACCACAAAGTCTTCTGCTATTACTGTGTAGCTAGCTATTTCTCTTTAAATGCTATTAGAGTTTGTGCATTTAGGAGTCCTGTTATTGGGTGTTTAAATATTTAATATAGTTACGTTCTCCTGGTGTTCCAATCATTTAGTCATTATATAACATCCTTACTTATCCTCTGTTGTAGATTTTAAAGTCTATTTTATCAGAAATTAATATTGCCATTCCTGTACTTTTTTGAGTACATTTGCTTGACATATTTTTCCACTCTTTGTGTTTTAATTTTTTGTATCTTTAAGATGTGTCTTTTGTAGGCAGCATGTAGGTGAATCATGTTTTTTCTCCATTATGCAACTCCGTCTTTTTATTGTTGCATTTAATACTTTTACATTCTGTGTGTTTGTTGATAGGTATGAGTTCCATGCTGTCATTTTGATGTTGACAATTTCTTTTTTCCACTTAATTTTCTGTACCGAGTTGTTTCTTTTTATATGTTTTCATCTTTTTCATAGTTGTTGATTCTGTATTTTCTCAGTTTTTATAGTTCTCTTCTTTTTTATTTTGATTTGTTAGAGTTAGTTTCCCTTGTGGTTACCTTAATGTTTACCTCTGGGTATCTACGTTTAAACCAATCTTTTACTTCTTTATGTTGCACTGACTGACTTTCCACATGAACGATCTATGACTTCATTTTTTAGTCCTTCTATTTATGCTATAATTTGTCATCTTTTACATAATGACTTTTCTATTTTTTTATTTTGAATATTTTAGGTTTGGTTTGTTTTTGTGATTTTCCTATGCGATTTCGTTGCTCTCTGCTGCATTCTATCTTAGGTGGTTGTCTAATGTTGCAATCCTAACTAAAGGACTCCCTTTAATATTTTGTGTAATTGTACTTTGGTTTTCACAGTTTCCCTAAACTTCTGCTTATCTAGAAATGTTCTAATTTTGATGTCACATTTAGGAAAATCTTTTGCTAGATATATAATTATTGCCTGTCAATTATTTTTTTCCTTCAAGGCCTTATATATATGTCATCCTATTGCCTTCTTGCCTGCATGGTTTCTGCAGAGTACTCTAAGATCAGTCCTATTGACTCTTCTTTGCAGATAAGTTGTTGTTTATTCCCTAGCCACTCTTAAATTCTCTCTTTATCGTTGATTTTATCCTTTCATTATAACACATTTTGGGACTTTCTTTTGTTATCCACTTTGTATGAGTTTTGATAAACATCTTCGATCTGTTCTGGTCCTCCAATCACTCGTAGGCATTACTTTTCATAGAGTCTCATGTAATTCTTAGTGTTTTTTTCATTTTTTAAAAATTCTTTTATCTATTTTTTCATCAAATTAAGTTGATACCATATGCTTTATCTTCAGTCACCACGCTAATTGTGACTTTCATTCCCTCAGTTCTGTTCCTATGGCTTTCTATTGAGTTGTCTAATTCTGTAATTTTAAAATTCACCACCTGGATACCTTTTTGCAATCTCTCTACTGATTGCTGCAGCTTTTTGCATTTGTCATTAAGCTCTGCTCTAATCTTTCTGAGTTCCTCTGTTATTGTATCTCTGTGCTTCTTGGCTTGTTCTGTGTTTTGCTATATCTCCTACCTGAGTCCTTGCAGATCTCTAAATATTAATCCTTTGTATTCTGTCTCAGGTAATACCAGGAAGTTCTATTCATCTGGAAGATTTCTTGAATCTTTACTTTGAGAGCTTTCTGTAGCTATGATGTTCTGCCTCCTTTATATGATCTGATATTGATGGTTGTCTCTGAGCCATCAGTAATGTACTGTATTTATTTATGTTTGATTACTGAGTCCTAGCATTAGTTTTGTTTTGTTTTGTTTTGATATGCCCAAAGAGACTGTTCATGTAAACTACTTTGATTCTTGGCACCTTTGAAGTTTTACCATCCTGTCACAGTTGTGTGAGCTCAGGACTTCTCTCATTTTTTAGCTCAGGTATCCAGGTAGTCGATTACCAAGTGTGTGCTTGAGGTTATCACCTACATTTCTAGATGGGCAGCAGTAATTGATGTAGGCACCGGTACTTGACTGTAGTACAAAGTAGCACACTGAACAAGGCAGGGGACTAACTACCACCCCTGAGTGTCTGTGAGGAAAGAATGTCCCTTTTCTAAGAGTAGGTCAGTAGGTAGGTGGGTTTGGCAAGCAGAATATTGGTGCCCAATGCTATTGGCTGTAAAGACTGGGAGACAGCACTTATTCTTTACTCCTGTCACAGGTGGTATGGGTAGAGTTATCAGTCCTTAGACCACTGTTGTGCACAGGTGAGAACTCTACTTAATAGACAGCATGGTGTCAAATGTCAGAAGCATGTCTTTCTACCACATAGCGGACACAATGAAATTAGGGCTCAGGTATAAACCCTGTTTTACTTTACTAACCAAAGTCAATACTGTTGCAGCGGGCCCACACAGGTGTATTGAGAAATATATATATATAAAAGGCATTCAAAGTCTATGGACTCTTTATGCTTGTGATTAAGCAAACAAATTGTTTCTGCCCTGAGTTTCCGGCTTAGGGGAGCCAGTAACTTATATATTTTTTTCCTGCTTGTTAATTTGTTCTTTCTCCAATGCTGGAAGAATAGCTCAGGAAACCTAAGGAGTCCTATATCTGTTTCTGAGGATGTATCAGTCTCTGAAACTAGCTCAGGTCCAGTGCAGAACAGGATAGGTAAATGGGAGAGAGGTTTATTCCAAAAGACAGTTTTTCAATTTGTTCTGGATCATTTAGATGCAATTCACCAAAATTTTGCCAAGCCAATGCTACTTTTCATTGATTCTTGAGGAGTAAAGAAGTCTGCCACATAGTCCTACCCTATGTAGAAAACATATCCTGAACTCCACTGCTTGCTTCACAGTGTTTGCACTAACAGGTCTGGACTGCTAGGTGCTGATTCCAACCATGTCAGGTCTGATAACTTCCCATTTTTTCTGAATTGTCTCTCCCTTCTCCTGGCATTCAGTCCAATTTCTAAACACTGCCTTTAATATTTAGGGCTTCTAGGAAGTGGAGTCAAGATGGTGGACTAAGCACAAGTCTCCTTATATCCCTCTGGAAACCAAGACCTCAACTGATAATCAAACGGAGCCTTGTGGTCACCTAGTGAGCCCCCAGGACATGGCACACAGCTGTTAATTTGGACTTCATACCACCGAACAAAAACCCTCCTCTCTTTCACTGACTCCTGCTCCTGGCTAGCCCTGGCTCTCACAGACTGAAGGTAAACTCACCATTTTGACTTTTTTTTTCTCTGTCTTGGCTGGTGGGCAGAGCTGGGTCTTGCCTAGCAGCTAGACTCAGACCCACTATGGGGGGATAGGTGGGCGAAATTCCCATAATTTGAGAGCCAAGCTTAGGTCTGTTAATGTAGCCACTTTGGGCCCATCTTTTCATCACTGCCACAGCATGGTTTGTACGGAAATGCAATGCAAGTGTGAAGGGCGTCATGTTGGATACGGAGATTTTAGCAGGACCTAATTTTTAGCCTGGGAGCCAGCGCTTGCAAAAGGACAGCACTTCCCCGACAGAAAAGCAGTAGTTTACACAGTGTCACCTAAGGCTGGGCCCTGTCAACAGAGGCAAACAGAGCACTAGTATTGCTGTATTTTGAACTAGTTTGTATCATCTGTGGTTGGATATAGAGGTGCTTACTTTGCCAGTTCGGAAGAGGGATCTCTACACCTGAAAACCTGACTAACTTGGGAAGTAGTCAGATACTTTTTGCTTTACATTTTAAGACAGCCTAGAGAAACATCTGCAGTCCATCCTCACAGTATCTCTCCCAGCCTCTACTTACTCATGTGGTACCCAAAAAGCAACAGACAATTGCGGCATACAAGAAATCACCCATGGCTTCAGAAGGCTCCCAAGCAAACAACCAAGGACTTTCCCAGATGAAGAAACTTCTCCGAAATCATCAGAAGGTGAATACAAAATGATTATATACAGAGCCCTTCTAGACCTTATGCAAAATGCAGCAGAACAAAAGGAAAAATTAAGCAAGCTGTTCGATCTGAGGGAATATCAGTACTCCGAATCCAACAGATGAAGAACAAAATCAAAGACATAAAAATTTCCTTTCAAAGCCAAGAAAACAGAATGCAACAAATGGAAAAAAGAATTCCTGACTTGGAAGACAGAGCTACTGAAGCCAGCGTCTATGAGCAGAAATCAGCAAAAAAGAAACAAGAAAAAAGAAGAAGCATTAAGAAGCATGTGGGATTATATTAAGAGGAACAACTTTTGATTAATTGGAGGCCCTGAACAGGATGAGACACCTGAGAACACAGAGAGTACTGTTGGTGAGCTGCTGACAGAAAACTTCCCAGAAATCATGAAAGAAGAGAATATAGATATCCCAGATGCGAATCATATGCCACCCAATATAGATATCAAAAGAAAGACTCCAAGACATATTATAATCAAGCTTAGAAAAATGAAACATAAACAGCAACTCTTAAAGGCAGCAAGACTCAAAGCAAAGCTAATATTCAGAGGGAAACCCTGTAGGATTTCATCAGATTTCTCAGCAGAAACAATACTGGCATGGAGACAGCGGTACGACACATTCAAGCATTGAAGGAGGAGAACTTTCAACCAAGAATTATGTATCCTGCAATACTATCTTTCAAATATGAAAATGAAATGAAGACATTCTCAGATAAACATAAACTCAGAGACTTTGTAAAAACAAAACAAAACTACAGAAATACTGAAAGAAGTTCTTGGCTTTGGCTTAGAAGAACAAAACCACTAACTTTATATTTTAGAATGACAAATTATTCAGAACTCTACTCAGGGAAGGATCAAAACTCAATCACAGCTTCAATACTGAAAGAAGCAATCCAGTGATTATAATGAAAACTATGGTGCCATCATAGTAAAAAGAATGACGTACTACAGTTGTTATAGTCCTTCCAGATGGAGAGGAAGATGATAAGACTGGTAGTAATTAAAATGGGGTTTATATATAGTTTATTAAGGGGAATCATAGGGACAGCTGTAAAGCACAACAAAGATGTAACTTACCATTTCAAGAAATGTAACACCAGAGTCTCAACAACTACAAAACCGGCTCTGAAAAAGGTGAAAAATCAACTCACAAAAAAGAATGTCTCAAAACAGACTAATAAGAACAACAGAGAAAACATCAACACAAAAATAAACATATCACAATTGCAGTACTGAACACATATCTATCAACAATTACACTGAATGTGAATGGACTGAAAACTCCAGTAAAGAGACATCTAGTGACATCTTGGATCAAAAGACATGACCCATCCATATGTTGTCTACAAGAAACTCACTTGAGACTTAAAGATAGGAACAAACAAATAGAAGAATATATATGAAGCTAACAATGAACAAAGAAAAGCAAAGGTGGCAATTCTAATCTCAGACAAAATTAAATTTAATGTAAAATCCACCATCGTGGAGGAAGATGGACACTATTTATTGCTGAAAGATTCAGTACACAAGCAGGACTTAACTATATTAAATATTTATGCACCTAATATCAGACCACCTAAATACATGGAAGAAACACCGACTACACTCAAAAAAGACTTAGGTTACTCCACAATAATAGTGGGAGGCTTCAACACTCCACTTTCAATACTGGATAGAACATCTAGAAAAAGGCTCAGTAAAGATACAGAAGACCTTATTGCCACAATAAACCAATTAAACCTCATCAATGTATACAGAACTTTCTACCCATGAGCGGACAATTACACCTTCTTCTCCAGTGCACATGGAACATTCTCCAGAATTGACCATGTATTAGGACATAATGCAATTCTCAACAAAATCCATACCATTGAGTTACTGCAAAGCATCTTCTAAGATCATAAAGCTATAAAAGTCAAAATCAATAGCAGAAAAAACATAGATAGAAAGTGGAACTCTTAGAAACTGAACAACATCTTGCTAAAAAAACCATGGGTTGTAGAAGAAATCAAGGATGAAATAAAGAAATTCATGGATTCCAGTGAGAATGAAAACACTTCCTACCAGCAACTATGGGATACAGCCAAAGCAGTGTGCAGAGGTCTGTTTATCTCCATAAATGCGCACACCTGGAAGAAAGAAAACAAATCAAGGAACTAACCCTACAGCTTGAACAAGCAGAGGGAGAAGACAGGAACCCCTGAGGCACCAGAAGGAAACAGATCATAAAGATTAGAGCAGAGCTAAATGAATTAGAGAATAGAAGAACAATTGAAAAAATTGAAAAGACCAAAAGCTGGTTTTTTGAAAAGATCAACCAAATTAACAAACCACTGGAGAAACTTACTAAAGAAAAACAGGAAAGGAAACAAATAACCCCCAAAAAAATGAGATGAGAGTTGTCACAACAGATCCAACAGAAATCAAAAGCATCATAATAGAATACTATAAAAGGCTGTACTCTAAAAAATTTGAAACCCTAAAGGAAATGGACCAATTCCTTGACTCATACCACCTACCCAAATCATCACAACATGAAGCAGAGCAACTTAATAAACCCATCACAAAGGAAGAGGTTGAAAATGTCATCAAAACACTGCCAACCAAAAAAAACTTGGGCTCAGATGGCTTCACCACAGAATTCTACCAAGCTTTTAGAGAAGAGTTATTTCCAGTATTACTGAGACTATTTCACAGTATAGAAAGGGATGGAGTACTCCCAAATTCATTCTATGAAGCCAGCATAACCCTGATACAAAAGCCAGGGAAAGACCCAACAAAAAAGGAGAAATACAGACTGATATTACACATGAATCTAGATGCAAAAATCTTCAACAATATTCTTGCCAATAGAATACAATAGCATATTAAAAAATAATCCATCATGACCAAGTTAGATTCATGCCAGGGATGGAAGGCTGGTTCAACATCAGAAAAACAATAAATGTGATTAGCCACATAAATATCACAAAAGACAAGAATCAGCTGGTTTTGTCCATTGATACAGAAAAGGCAATTGATAAAGACCAACACCCATTCATGCTAAAAACTCTTAGCAAAATAGTCATAGACGGAAAATTCCTCAGTGCAATAAGACCTATTTATACAAAGCCAACGGCCTACGTCATCCTGAATAGAGAGAGATTGAAAGACTTTCCCTTGAGAACAGGAATTAGACAAGGATGCCCACTCTTACCTCTCATACTCAACATTGTACTAGAAGTTCTAGACAGAGCAATTAGACAAGACCAAGAAACAAAGGGCATCTGCATTGGCAAAGAAGAAGTCAAAATCTCCCTGTTTGCAGATGATATAATTGTGTATGCAGAGAATCCCAAAGAATCTATAAGTAAACTACTCAAACTGATAGACGAGTTCAGCAAAGTTTCAGGTCACAAGATAAAAATAAATAAATCAGTAGGATTCCTTTATGACAACAACGAGACTGTTAACAAAGAAATCATCAAATCACTACCATTTACTATAGCCCCTAAGAAGATAAAGTACTTAAGAATTAATCTAACCAGAGAAATAACAGACCTTTACAAAGAAAACTACAAGCCCTTACTACAAGAAACTAAGAGAGACTTAGATAAATGGAAAAACCTACCCTGCTCATGGATAGGAAGACTTAACATTGTGAAAATGTCTATTTTACCCAAAGCAATTTATTTATATAATGCAATCCCAATACAAGTTCCAGCATCATTTTTTAATGAGATGGAGAAACAAATCACCAATTTTCTTTGGAAAGGGAAGAAACCCTGGATAAGTAAGGTACTACTAAAGAAGAAGAACACACTGAGAGGCCTCTCATTACCCGACCTTAGAACATTCTACACTGCCACAGTGGTCAAAACAGCCTGGTACTGGTACAAGAACAGACAAAGTGATCAATGGAACACATAGAAACCCCAGAGATGACACCATCTGCCTATGAACAGCTGATATTTGACAGAGCCCTTAAGACATTAAATCAGGGTAAGAACAATATCTTCAATAAGTGGTGCTGGCAAAATTGGATATCCATTTGCAACAAACTGAAACAAGATCCATATCTTACACCTTATACAAAAACCAACTCCAACTGGATAAAAGACCTAAGTATGAAACCTAAAACGATAAAGCTTATCCAAGAAAAGGTAGAAATAACAATGGAAGTTTTAATACACAATGTAGACAGACTTCAAAATCTGTCAAACAAACCACAATCAACAGAAGAGAAAATAGATAAATGGTAACTATTAAGAATCAAACACTTTTGCTCATCCAAAGACTTTATTAATAGAATTAAAAGGCCACTTACAGAATGGGAAAAAAATATTTGGCAGCTCTATGCCAGACCGACTCCTGATCTCCATAATCTATAAGATACTACAAAATATCAATGAGAAGAAGATAAATCATCCAATTAAGCAATGTGAAAGGAGATGGACAGACATTTCTCTAAAGAGGAGATCCAGGCAGCCAAAAAAAACACGCAGACATGTTCACAATCTTTAGTTGTTAAAGAAATTCAAATCAAGACGACAATGAGATACCATCTCACCCAACAAGGTTGGCCATGATCCAAAAAACACAAAACAACAAATGCTGGAGAGGCTGTCTAGAAAGTGGAACTCTCCTGCACTTTTGATGGGTTTCCAAAAAGGTCCAGCCTCTTTGGACGGCAATCTGGCATTTCCTTAAAAAGACACAGTACACAGGCAAGACTTAATTATATTAAATATTTATGCACCTAATATCCGAGCACCTAATACGCTGAAGAAACACTGAGTAAGAAACATGCATTTTTATGGAGGTCTTGAACCAGTATATAATCTTTGTTTCCTGATAGAAGCTTTCAGTGTTTTAAAGATTGGCAAATGATAATAATTTCATAAATGAATGTTGACTAAGCTATAACAAGTTTAAAAGAGAAGGTGATTCCCTATAAAGAATATCAGTTTAAGTTGATTTGGAAGAGCTTAGAGATAATTTCATCAAATTTTTCATTAACACTATTATTAACAAGCCTGATGCATATAACACATGCATGATATTGGAAAACAAACTGACACACAGAATCTAGTGAGAAACGTGAAAATTTGCATCAAATGCTCTAACCATTGGGAAGAGTCAAGATGGCGGACTAAGCACACATCTCCTTATATCCCTCTGGAAACTAGGACTTGAATTGATAATCAAATGGAGCCTTCTGATCACCTAATCAGCCTTAGGACACGGCACAGAGTTGTTACCTGGGACTTCATACCACGAGGTGAAAAACCTCCTCTCTTTCGCTGACTCCCGCTCCTGGCTAGCCCTGGCTCTCACGGATGGAAGGTAAACGTACCATTGTGACTTTTTCTCTCTCTGTCTTGGCTGGTGAGCAGAGCTGGGTCTTGCCTGGAGGCTGGACTCAGACACGCTGCTGTGGGGATAGGCAGGCGAAATTCCCATATTCTGAGAGCCAGGCTCGGGACTCTGTTAATCTAGCCACTTTGAAGCTTTCATTTTGTAGCTGCGTCAGTGGGTTTGAATGGAATTCTGCAGTCAGTGTGTGGGACACCATGCTGTTACCGAGATTTTAGCGGCACCTAATTCTTAGCCTGGGAGCCAGCACCTGCAAACAGGACAGCACTTTTCCAACAGAAAAGCAGCAATTTTCCCAGTGCCACTTATGTTGCAGGACCTGCAACAGAATCAGAGGAATCACTGCCTCTTGGCACCTTTAGCCCCTCTGTCTGCTGCCTGTGTGGAGGACGCCATCTTGGATATGGTGGCCGCAGCTGGATCTAATTCTTAGTTTGGGAGCCAGAGCCTGCCCACAAGAGAGCGCTTTTCTATGACAAAAGCAGTACTAGACGCAGTGTCGACTAAGGCTAGGCTCTGTCAGCAGAGGCCAACAGGGCAGTAGCATTGCTGTATTCTGTATTCTGAACTAGTATGTTGTGATCTGGGGTTGGATACAGAGGTGCTTACTTTGTCAGTTGAGAAGAGGGACCTCTACACCTGAAAACCTAACTGACTTGTGAAGGGATCACATACCTTTTGCTTTACATTTTAAGACAGCCTAGAGAAACATTTGCAATTCATCCTCACAGTACCTCTTTCAGCCTCTACATACTCACCCGGGACCCAAAAAGCAACAGACAATTGCGGCATACAAGAAATGTCCCATGGCTTCAGAAGGCTCCCAAACAAAGCAACGAAGGAGTTTTCCAGATGAAGAAACTTTTATGAAAGCATCAGGAAGTGAATACAAATTGATTATATACAGAACCCTTCTAGACCTTATACAAAATGCAACAGAACAAAATGAAAAATTAAGCAAGTTGTTCGATCTGATGGAACACCAGTACTCTGAAATCCAACAGATCAAGAAGAAAATCAAAGACATAGAAACTTCCATGCAAAGCCAAGAAAACAGAATGGAACAAATGGAAAAAAGAATTTCTGACTTGGAAGACAGAGCTACTGATGCCAGCGTCTATGAGCAGAAATCAGAAAAAAGAAACAAGAAAAATGAAGAAACATTAAGAAGGATGTGGGACTCTATTAAGAGGAACAACCTTCGATTAATTGGAGTCCCTGAACAGGGTGAGACATCTGAGAACTCAGAGAGTATCGTTGCTGAACTGCTGAAAGAAAACTTCCAGAAATCATGAAAGAAGAGAATATAGACATCTCAGATGCATATCGTACACCGCCCAATATAGATCTCAAAAGAAAGACTCCGAGACATATTATAATCAAGCTTAGCAAAATGAAACATAAGCAGCAACTCTGAAAGGCAGCAAGAGTCACAGCAAAGCTAACATTCAGAGGGAAAACCTATAGGCTGTCGTCAGATTTCTCAGCAGAAACCATGCTGGGACGGAGACAGTGGCATGACACATTCAAAGCCTTGAAGGAGAAGAACTTCCAACCCAGAATTATATATCCTGCAAAACTATCTTTCAAATATCAAAATGAAATTAAGACATTCCCAGATAAACAGAAACTCAGAGACTTTGTAAAAACCAAACCCAAACTACAAGAAATACTTAAAGAAGTGCTTGGCTCTGGCTTAGAAAAACAAAACCACTAACTTTATACTTTTCAACAACACACTACTCAAAACTCTACTCTTTTAGGGAGGGCTTCAAAGTCAATCACAGCTTTAATGCGGAAACATGCAATCCAGATATCATCATGAAATCTATGGTGTCATCATAATAAAAAGAGGAATGTACTACAGTTGTTACAGTCCTTCCAGATGGAGAGGAAGATTACAAGACTGGTAGTAATTAAAATTGGGTTTATATATAGTTCATTAAGGGGGATCATGGGGGAGCTGTAAAGCACAACAAAGATGTATCATACCATTTCAAGAAATGTAATACATGAGTCTCAACAACCACAAAACCAGCTCTGAAAAAGGTGAAAAATCAACTCACAAAAAAGAGTGTCTCAGAACAGACTAATAAGAACAACAGAGAAAACATCAACATAAAAATTAACATAAAACAAGAATATATATCAAGTTAACAATGAACAAAGAAGAGCAAGGGTGGCAATTCTAATCTCAGACAAAATCAATTTTAATGTGAAGTCCACCATCATGGACAAAGATGGACACTATTTATTGCTGAAACGTTCAGTTCACAAGCAAGACTTAACTGTATTAAATATTTATGCACCTAATATCCGAGCACCTAAATACGTTGAAGAAACACTTACTATGCTCAAAAGAGAGCTAGATGACTCCACAATAATAGTGGGAGACTTTAACACTCCACTCTCATTACTAGACAGATCATCTAGAAAAAAGCTCAGTAAAGATACAGAAGAACTCATTGCCACAATTAACCAACTAAACCTCACTGATACATACAGAATGTTCCACCCATCAGCAGACAACTACGCCTTCTTCTCCAGTGCACGTGCAACATTCTCCAGAACTGAGAAAAGTTATCTCCAATACTACTGAGAATATTTCACAGTATACAAAGGGATGGAGTACTCCCAAACTCATTCTATGAAGCCAGCATAACCCTAATACCTAAGCCAGGGAAAGACCCATCAAAAAAAGAGAACTACAGACCAATATCACTCATGAATCTAGATGCAAAAATCTTCAACAAAATTCTTCCCAACAGAATACAACAACATATCAACAACATAATCCATCATGACCAAGTGAGATTCATACCAGGGATGAACGTTTGGTTCAACATCAGAAAAACAATCAATGTGATTAACGACATAAATAACACAAAAGACAAGGATCACCTGATTTTGTCCATTGATGCCGAAAAGGCATTTGATAAAGTCCAACACCCATTCATGCTAAAAACTCTTAGCAAAATGGGCATAGACGGCAAATTCCTCAACACAATAAGGGCCATTTATACAAAGCCAATTGCCCACATCATCCTGAATGGAGACTGAAAGACTTACCCTTGAGATCAGGAACAAGATAAGGATGCCCACTCTCACCTCTCCTATTCAAAATTGTGATAGAAGTTCTAACCAGAGCAATTAGATAAGACCAAGAAATAAAGTGCATCTGCATCGGCAAAGAGGAAGTTAGAATCTCCCCGTTTGCAGATGATATGATTGTATATGCAGAGAACCCCAAGGAATCTATAAGTAAGCTACTCAAACTGATAGGACAGTTCAGCAAAGTCTCAGGATACAAGATAACCATAAGTAAATCAGTAGTATTCTTGTATACCAACAATGAGATTGTTAAGGAAGAAATTATCAAATCAATACCATTTATGATAGCCCCTAAGAAGATAAAGTACCTAGGAATTAATCTAACCAGAGAAACAACAGACCTTTACAAAGAGAACTACAAGCACTTACAACAAGAAACTAAACGAGACTTAGATAAATGGAAAAACCTACCCTGCTCATGGATAGGAAGACTTAACATTGTGAAAACGTCTATTTTACCCAAAGCAATCTGTTTATATAATGCAATCCCAATACAAGTTCTAGCATCATTTTTTAATGAGATGGAGAAACAAATGACCAATTTTGTCTGGAAAGGGAAGAAGCCCCAGATAAGTAAGGTACTACTAAAGAAGAAGAACACACTGGGAGGCCTCTCATCACCCGACCTTAGAACATACTACACTGTCACAGTGGTCAAAACAGCCTGGTACTGGTACAAGAACAGACAGATGGATCAATGGAATAGAATTGAGACCTCAGAGATGACACCATCTGCCTATGAACAGTTGATATTTGACAAAGGCCCTAAGACATTAAACTGAGGAAAAACAGTCTCTTTAACAAATGGTGCTGGCAAAATTGGTTATCCATCTGCAATAAACAGAATCAAGATCCATATCTTACACCATACACAAAAACCAACTCCAACTGGATAAAAGACCTAAATATCAAAAGTAAAACAATAAAGCTCATCCAAGAAAAGGTAGGAACAACAAGGAAAGTTTTAATACACAATGAGGACAGACTCCGTCTGTCAAAGAAACCACAATCAACAGAAGAGAAAATAGATAAATGGTAACTATTAAGAATCAAACACTTTTGCTCATCCAAAGACTTTATTAATAGAATTAAAAGAACATCTACGGAATGGGAAAAAATATTTGGCAACTCTATGTCAGATCGACGCCTGATCTCCATAATCTATAGGATACTACAAAATATCAATAAGAAGAAGATAAATCATCCAAATAAGCAATGGGCAAAGGAGATGGACAGACATTTCACTAAAGAGGAGATCCGGGCAGCCAAAAAACACATGCGGACATGTTCACAATCTTTAGTTATTAAAGAAATTCAAATGAAGACGACTACGAGATACCATCTCACCCCAACAAGACTGGCCATGATCCAGAAAACACAAAACAGCAAATGCTGGAGAGGCTGTGGAGAAAGTGGAACCCTCCTACACTGTTGGTGGGGTTGCAAAATGGTCCAGCCTCTTTGGAAACAATCAGGCATTTACTTAAAAAAATGGATATGGATATACCATTTGACCCAGTAATTCCACTACTTGGAATATATCCTACAGAATCAAGGCCTTTCACACCAACGGACACATGCACCAGAATGTTTACTGCAGCACAGTCCACGATAGCCAAAAGATGGAATCAACCCAGATGTCCAACAATAGAAGAATGGATAAGTAAACTGTGGTACATATACTCAATGGAGCACTGCTCAATGATAAAGCATAACGATGATTCCAGGAAACATCTCCTAACCTGGTTTCAGCTGGAAGACATTATGTTGAGTGAAAGTAGTCAGCGACAAAGGGACAAATACTGTATGAGACCTCTACGATAAAATCTCAAAAACAGACTTGTGTATAGAAGAAAAGACACTTTGACAGTCGCAAGGGAGGGGAGGGAGGGAGGTTGGGAGGGTGGGGTGGGGAGGGTTTAGTTTAGATAGTTACTAGAAATCTAGTTGGGAGAAAGCGGTGATAGCACACATTAGAAACAAGAACAACATTAAGTGGACTTCAGCATAACTTGAGTACTCCTTCCATCTTAACCCAATATTGCAAGGATAGAGTAGCTGGGGCAGGGGGCAGGGGACCATGCTCTTAGGCAAAATCAAGGCCAATTGGCTACAACTAGCGTTTTGCTAAGAGAGCTCTCTGCTCCCCACATTGGTGAGCAGCGTCTATGGTCTTAAAAGCTGCCAAGCTGCCATCCGAGGACACATCAAACAGTCCCAACTCAGCAGGAACGGATGCTTACCGAGGAATAAAATGACATGTGGTAAAGACAACTTAGAAGACAGAGAGACCCACAAGAGTGGGTTCCTACATCAACCTGGGACCGGAAGAACCGGATGGTGCCCGGCCACCACCAGTGATAGCCACGATGGAGCTCACAGAGAGTAGTCTCACTGGCAATACAAGAATAAAGAGGTGCATCATGAGATCTCCACTAAAAGACCTCAATTGGTGGTCCAGCAGTTTCAGGGTTCCCCTGAGAGCATGGCCCCCGGCCCTGATGCTGCCCTTACCTATAAATTATAACAGAGGTCCACTCTTTGGACAGGAATGGATTGGACTTGGCAGTGCAGAGTAACCATATATTGGTTGCACTTTATGGTTCTTTACATCTATAGAATATCATCCTGCTGACCTCTGGCTGGAGGAAGGAGAGTGGGTGGAGAGGAGCGGAAAGGAGGCTGTTGGGAGGATGAGACATGTATGGAGCAGAGAGGAATGGTGTGCTGTCACCGGACACGGAGAGCAGTGGAAGCTGCATATAGGTGGGCATGTAAATTTATACACGAATGTACATTTTCACTCAGTTATGTTAAATAAAAAAGAAAAAAAAATGCTCTAACCATTTTAACATGGAGTACTCTATAATTTCACTAACAGAAATTTATCTTAAAGTGAAAAAAAAATATTTAAAGTAAAACATTATGATTTGTACTGTTATAATAAGTCTAACACAGCAGGAGATAATATTCTCTATGATAAATGATTCTGTGTAATGCTTTAATGTTGGATGCATGAAATTATTTGATTGTCAAAACTAACAGAATTTTACAATCCAGAAAGTGAACCTTATTGTATGCAAATTAAAAAAAAATGTTTAGCGATATTAGGAAAGAATGCAAACTGAAAAAGATTATCTGACTTTATCACAAATGTATAAGCAACCTTAGTAAATGAGGTAGATGAATAGTAACTTTTTAAACACATAGAGTTTGTGGGACTAAAGTAGCCCTAGTATTGTAGTGGTTAAGAAGTATGGCTGCTGATCAAATTGCTGGCAGTTCAAAGCCACCAGCCATTCCTTGGAAAGTTCACATCTACTCTGTCACTGTGAATTAAAATCAGCTTGATGGCAGCAGGTTTGCTGGGACTAAATGCAAAAGAAACTGCACATAAGTCTTGTACTCTTGTCAATATTATTGATTCACACTGGTATGTCATTCAACAATGTGATCCTTTTATATACACATGCTACAATTAAACAATTAAGAAAATAAATGACAGATGATGAGAGCAAGTATTCTCAAATATTGAGTGCAAATTTGCCAATAATCAAATAAGAGACGATGGCATAATTTACATGGTAACAAATTAAAATTAGATGAGTAATTAAGAACTTTAATTCATGAATCTAGAAAAATTAAAAGTGTTCAAAAAGGAGATGGTATCAATAGATGATATACTACTATTGATGTGCTGAAATGGACTGGAATGGACCATTTTAACTGGAAAATCAAATGGTCTACTATGCCTTGAATGATAAATTGAAGAGGAACAGCTTCATATCCATCATCAGAGAACAATGATCTTTCCTGAAGTAGAACACTGCCAGTGACAGAATAATACCTATATGCCTTTAAGGAAGACAAGTTAGTAGGATTGTCATTCAAATTTACACACCAACTACTAATGCCAAAGATGATAAAATTGATTTTTACCAACTTTTACAGTCCAAAATTGATCCAATATGCAATCAAGATATGTTGGTTACTACTGCTGATTGGAATGTTAAAGTTGGAAACAAAGAAGAGGAAAATTAGTTGGAAAATATGGCCTTGGTGATGAGAAAACACTGGAGATGAATATGGAAGACCAATAACTTATTCATTGCAAATACCTCTTTTTAACAGCATAAATGACAAGGATAAATATGATCCTTACTGGAAGGAAAACACAGGAATCAAGCCTTGAGTATTGGAGGATTGTATGGGGAAAATATCGAATGGCACAAGAATCGTCAAAAGGCCAGCTAAGTGCGGTCGAATCAGAGCCAGAGAGTGAAGAAATACACAAAGTTGCTGTCCCAAAAAGAATTAGTCAAAATGCATCCTTTTCAGGAGGCATCATATGATTAAGAACTGATGATGTGCAAGATATACTGAAGGTGTTGACAAAAAAAAAAAAAAAAAGAAGACTCCAGGAATTGATGAAATTCCAACTGAAATGTCTCAACAAATGGATGCAATGCTAAAAGTGCTCGCTTGTTCATTCCAAGAAATTTTGAAGGCAGCTACCTAACTAAATGACTAGAACAGATTCATATTTGAATCCATTCTGAAGAAATGTGATTTAACAGAATGCCAAAATTAGTTAACAATATCCTTGAGATTACCAACAAGTAAGATTTTGCTGAAGATAATTAAAAAATGATTGAAGCAATATACTGACAGAAAACTATCACAAATGCAAGCTAGAGTCAGAAGATAATGTGGAACTCAGGATATCACTGCTAATATCAAATAAATCTTAGCTGAACGCTGAAAAAAGTTCAGAAAGATGTTTACTTATGTTTTACTGACTACAAAAAGGCATTAGACTATGTGGATCATAGATCACTTATGTTGATGAAGACCAAAAGACAGTAATTTGAACAGAACAAAGAGATACTATATGGCTAAAAATCAAGAAAGATTTGGTTCAGGGTTGCATCCTTTAACTGTACATATTCAGTATGTACCACAATGAGATAATCTATGAAGCTGTGCTTTGTGAGGAAGAAATACGACATGATTAGAGGAAGACTTATCAATGGCCTGTGATATGTGGATGATGCCACCTTGCTTCCGGAGAGCAAGGAGGACTTGTAGCATTTAGTGATAAAGATCAACAACTACAGAATTAAGTATGGTTTATATCTCAAAATAAAGAAAGCAAAAATCCTCACAACTGGACAAATAAGCCACATCATAACAAACAGAAAAAAATTGAAGGTGTCAGTGGTTTCATTTTACTTGGATATATGCATCAATGTTTATGGAAGCAGCAGTGAAAAGTATTTAAATACACTGCATTGAGCAAACCTGCTACAAAAGACCTCAAAAAGGTCAGAGCAAAGACATCACTTTGAGGACTATGGCTCTTTGACCCATTTAATGACATTTTTCTTGTTTTATATGCATGTGAAAGACAGACAATGAATAAGGAAGATCAAAGAAGAGTTGATGCCTTGGATTGAAGAACTGGCAAAGAGTACTGCAAAAAACATGATCTACCAGAAGACAGAACAAATCTGTTTTGGAAGAAGTACAGCCAGAGTTCTCCTTGGAAAAGATGATGGCAAGACTTTGCCTCATGTAATTTGGATATATTATCAGGAGGGACTCTGTGAGTCAGGATAGATTCAACTGCACTGGGTTTGCTTTCTTTCTTTGGCATGAGGTGGAAACAGCCTCTTGAGAAAGACATATGCTTAGTAAGTTAGAGGATCAACATACAAAAAGAAGACTGTGAGTGAGAGGGACAGACATAGTGGCTGTCAGAAAGGGTTTACCTGTAGCAATATTTTTGTAGATAGCACAGGACTGGGCAGAGATTCAAAACTGAGTTGACAGTATCTAACATGATTTCTTGGGTTGAGCAGTACAAATCAAAAAACCATGTTCACGTGGAACCTCTGAATATGTCCTTATTTGGAAATAGGGTTTTTGCAATGTGATTAGGGTACAGCTGGAATTGAGGTCATGAAGGATTACAGTAGACTTAAATCTGGTGAGACTGGCCTCATAAGTGACAGAGAAAGACACTTACAGAGACATGGAGAAGTAGGCCATGTGAAGATGGAGGTGACTGAAGTTATTCTGTTACACTCTAAGGAATGCCCGAGGCTGCCTGAAACAGGGAGATGCAAGGAAGAATTTTTCTGTGGAGTCTGATGAGAATGTGGCTCTCCTGACACCTTAAGTTTAGAATCCTGGCATTCACAATAATGAGAAAAAAACAATTTGTTTTATCATACTCAGTTTGAGGTACTTTGTTGCAGCAGCACTTAGAAACTAGCAGTGAGCCCTGCAGTAAGCAGAGCACTGTCGTGGACTCAGCTGCTAACCTAAAGGTTGGTGGTTTAAACCAACATCTCTGAAGCAGAAAAACTTTTATGCTCTTCTTCCACAAAGACTATGGCTCAGAATACCCTATGGAGCAGTTCTACTCTGTTACATTGGTAACTAAGAGTCAGAATCAACTCAGTGGCACCCAATAGAAACAATATGGAACTAATATATGGTACATAAACTACCAGTTGTCATCAAGTGGACCCTATGCTAACTTACACAACCCCAGTTACATCAGAGTAGAATGTACTCCACTGGTGTGTGGAATTTTGGTCCCTCCAAGGAATCATTTGTAGTCATTTTCCCACAATACCCTTCAACACACAACCTTGCCTGTTCAGTACTTGGTTTCTTACTTTTACTGGGACACTAAGACAGGATGATTTTGTCCCCTATAGGGAAAAGTGATGGTTCAGTGGTATTCTACCTTCTATATAGGGAGCATCTCATGCACAAACACCACCTCTATCATGGGAGTCTTGCATCTTGCTGTCTGTGATATTGTTTTGTGTCCCTTTATTGTACACTTTATTAATGTGCAATATCCAAAGTATCCAAAAACTGGCTTTATATTTGAAAACTAACAACAAAATGGTTAAATAAGTTATCCCTCTAATTTTATTTGGAAGTTATATTCTCAGGTCCTCATTATTATTATCTATGTCATTTATTTGATATTATAAATTTTTCTCTTGTGTGTTTTAATCCTTTGATCATGCAAACAGCTAAGTGCTCAATTATTAATGGAAATGTTGGCAGTTGGAATTTAAAGGCAGTTCAGACAAAAGACCTGGTGATCTATTTCTGGAAAACCATGGACACTGAAAACTTTACAGAGCACAGTTCTACTATGAAACACATATGGTCACCAGGAGTCAGAATCTGACTAGTTTGGTTGTGGTTTTAATCTAGTTATACATGTATCATGCTTTTTCATATAGATTTTCAAAGTACTTTGGAAAAACAACACATTTTATGTTCTTTGGCATAAGTTCTCCAATTCTTGTCAAATAGTAACAAGATATTTAAACTAAATGGCACAAGAATCTCTGTACTCAAAATATTTCATTGCTTAACTATTCCATGGAAATCCTGGTGATGTTATGCTTCAGTATTGTGGCTGCTAACCAGTAAGTTGATGGTTCAAATCCACTAGGCACTCTTTGGAAACCCTGTGGAGAAGCTTTATTCTGTCCTGTAGAGTTGCTATGAGTCACCATAGACTTGGCGGCAATGGATTTGGCTTTTTGACTATTCCATACATCCAGCAACCATGTGAAGGAATCTCATTACCTGTCTGTTAATGATCTAGAGAGAGATCATTCGGTTGCATTCAAACAGAATGCTCATTCTCTCATTCTGATTTTAAAATGCACCAATACATTTCCCTTGCAGTTTCCTCCTAATGACTCAGATTTATATATACTCAGCGCCATTTTAAAGTGATCTACTCCACTTTACAAATACAAGACTTACTATACTATATGTTTTATTCTGTGTATATCTCTTCAATTCTTCTTATTAGGTAAATTTTTTACTCTGTTTACAATTCTTATCATTTCAAAATTAATTATAATTTGTCTATAAACACACCACATTACCATCAAGACTATTCTAACAGTTACTTTGTGAGACAGAGTAGAACTTTCCTATAGATTTTCTAAGGCTGCAATCTTTACAGAAGCAAATTGCCATATTTTTCTCCAGTAAAGTGAGGCTAGTGAGTTCCAACTGCTAACCTTATGAACAGCTGCTAAGCATTTAACCCCTGTGCTGCATGAACTATGTGATCTATCAATCACGTTTTTTAAAAGTTGTACCTCAGCTAATTTACAATTTTGTGTTGGCCTCGCCAATACCACGTATGTCATTGAAATTCTAAGTCATGAGGCAGAGCTGGTAGTAGTTTCACTAATGATGATTATTATTTCTAATGACAATTTTGTGGATGATATAGGGTTGTTTGGAGTCAGAATCAACTGTTGACAATTTTTTTTTTTACATACACATGCACACACATCTGGTGGCACAATGTCCAAACTGTTTGCTACTAACCAAAAGTTTGGAAGTTTAGATCTACCAGCCACTCCACAGTGGGAAAGACCAGTCAATCTACTCTGTAAAATTATAGCCTTGGAAACTCTATGGGGCAGTTCTACACTGTCCTACTGGGTCTCTGTGTCGGAATTGACTTAATGGCACACAACAATGTACTTATAATAAAATGTGATATAAGATGAGATAATATATGATATAGTAAAAAAAATTGCCGTCAAATCAGCTCCAACTCATACAGACCCTATAGGCCATAGTAGAAGTGCTATAGAGTTTCCAAGCAATGCCTGGCTAATTTGAACTGCTGATCTTTTGGTTACCAGACATAGCACTTGACCCACTATACCACCGGGGTTTCCTACGATATGATACAATATAATATAACATAAATACTTTTGCTTATATAATATACGTATGAGGTCTGAAAATTAAGTCCAAGAACTTAATTCTTTTAAGTGCTATACACCTCATTGCTGCATATTACTATGGTTACCTTGAAAGTACTCCCCTTGGGGAGTTATGCACTGAGGCCAGTGCCTCCTCTGCCTTTCAAAGAAATTTTGGAACTCTTTCTGGAATGGCCATTGTACACGGTGGCACAGTGTCAGGTTCTAAATTTAAATGTACAGTTGTGTGTGAGGCAGTTTTTAGTCAGTAAACAAATAACTGTGCTGGAACACCATATCTGTCCACTTGATCTGGCCCCCAGTGACTTTCTTTTCTTTACCTGAAGATAAAGGAAGTATTCAAAGGAAGACATTTTGATGGTATTCAGGAAATCAAGGGTAATATGACGACAGTTCTGGTGGCTGTTCCAGAAAAAGAGTTCCAAAATTGCTTTGAAGGGTGAACTAGGGAGCTGGCATCAGTGCATAGTTTCCCAAGAGGAATACTTAGAAGGTAACCGTAGAGGTATTAAATAATGAGGTATGTAGCACTTTTTGTAGGGTGAATTTGCAAACTTAATTGTCAAAACTCATTTACACATGTGCATGTGTATGCAAATATAATTTATGTGTAGAGATAACCTACACAATGTAACTATCAATACTATACTAATGCAATCATCAGTAATTATTTTTATATAAGGTGGTTGTCATCAGAGAAAGCTAAGATAGTATATAAAACTAGGATTCCTAAGTCGTATTGATAAGTATTTGAGGTCTGATGTAACATTTACTTGCCGAATGAATTTCTGGGAAAATTGCTTTTGTGCAAGTATAATCTTCTCTGACAAATAAGTATAATTATTTTACCTACTTGCATGATTTATGTGAGTAGTATTGTGAGTGAATATAAACAGTTGAAGATACTTGCCAACATATTAGCACTATAATAACACAGGATGTATATTTGTATTGTAGCATATTATGTTGCATTGTATGTCCTTTTTGGTTCCCATACTCACTCAGGCTATAGAAATAGGTTTGAAAACATGAAATTCTAGAAGGAACGAATAATATTTTAGTTTCTTAGTGCTACTGTAACAGAGATAATGTAAGTTGGTGACTTTAACAAAAAGAAGATTTTTAATCAGTTTTCAAAGCTAGAAGACTGAATGGAAGGCACCAGCACTAGGAGAAGGCTCATTGCCTTTCTGTAGGCCCCAGAGGAAGGTCCTTGTGTCTTTTGAGCTTCTGTTTCCCATTCCTTGGCAATATTCATGTAACATTGCATCTGTCTTCCCACATCTGAGATATCTTGCTTCTCTGACTAATTTGTTATTTTCTGTCTCAACAGAGATGAGCTGAAGACACATCCTACAGTGATATAATCTCATGGACATAACAAAGAAAACTGTCCCCAAATGGTATAGTCAAAAGTATAGTGTTTTGCATTCATAACAGATTTTAGAGGGACATAGTTCAATCTATAAAAGCCAGTAAGAATACAGCTTCCGAATAATCAGAATAAAAAACAATTCCGAAGCCACGATTTATATATCATAATTTAGTTCCTCTCTCACTGAACATCGTGAATTAAAAAACAAACAAACAAAAACTCAAAATACCAGAAAACCATTGTGTTTAATGTCATTTCTTGCCAAACTGCCTTAAATATATACTAGGGGAAACACAGCCACAAAGAAGAAAAAGAGCATCTCAAACACTATGCTATGTTCTCACTAAAGGGAAGCCTCATGATTCTTAATGCAAGTAGTCAATGATTTTGCTTAATTATTTCTAAAACAATCATTAAAAATATCCAAATTTGAAAATATAAGTGATGCTGTAACTTCATGGTTCGATTTTTTTCTGTTCTATATGTTTCATTTTAAAGCTGATTTTAATAATAGTGAAAGTCAGCTCACACTAATTATTTCTGCTTTTTAAATCATGAGCAGTCATTTCACTTCAGTATCAATCTAGAAACAGTTCATATTGTATTTTAATAATCATTGTTGCATACCTATAGAGAGACATTTTTACTTTTCCAAGTATATCTATGTCATATGAGGTTATTACAAATGAAAAAGTAGAACAGATATTTTTAGTGGAATTTTTACAGTCCCAAGTCAAATCAGTACAGGAGAGTTGTTTGGCAAGGACTTATTATCCATGCTGATTATCCAGCTGTTTTAGAGCATTTTAATATTGTGGGAAGCTTGACATGGAAAAAGAAGACAGGCATACCCTATCCTAGATTTCAGAATTGATATGGATCTCTTGATTTCTGAATTATTTCTGACAGCAATCAAAGAAAAATGGAATACCTCAACATGATATGGATGCTATTCCAATCTCTTTATTTGTAACACTTAAAAACAACATCCCTAAAGTTTACAGTTTTGATACATTATATAACTACTTATCATATTTTGAAATTAATTATAAGCATGTTTTTATAAATAAATCATATGTAGAAACATAATTGCATACCAGACACCTTTTGAAAGGATCTTCAGTGTGTCTCTGTGTGTATTTCACAAACAAGATGAGTAACATTTCCTGTCCTGGCAGTCAGGCACGGGTTTGAAAAGTTTCAGTCATTTACTGGGTATGCATGCATGCCTGCACAAATAACTGCTTGCAGACATTTCTTTTAGTGTCAGTTGCATTTTATAGTTCAGACCACACTAAGAAGGAAATATTGAGAAAAAATTGTTATTTTAAACATAATATACTCAAACAATCTAGAAATAAAAATACCCCTCTGAGAGATTTCTAGCTAAAAAAAGAAACATACAAAATGGTAGTTTCAATGATAATGAAGAGATTTTACCAACAGACATAACAAAAATCTAAAATCATCAAATTAAATCTAAAATCATCAAATGTCTGGAATGAGCAAATCATTCTGCCAGGGATTTCAACAACAGAAAAGTACACAACATTTTGCTTAAGGCAGTTTATCATTTAGTCAAGTAAGTAAATATGGAAGCAGAAAACTGCAAGTAACATTGCCATATCATCATTGAAAGTCTGCTCTGTGGTCTACAAACTCTGTATCCTTTCAAATGTGTACCTCCTCTTTTCAGTTCTGTACCTTTTTAACTCAACTTTTCTTGCACATACTGCTGACGTTCCCCTAACGGTACAATTAAAGACATGTTAGAACAATTTACAAGTTTCACATTCTGTACCTCATCCGATATTTTACCCTGCTAAACATTTTGTTTTTTTTCCTGCTATTACCAAGCTGTCAGCTTGTCATATTCTGGTGATTTATGCATTGCTACGATTTTGGAATCTAGGCTACCAATATTTCAAACATCAGCAGGTTTATCCATCTTGGACAGATGCTTCTGGATTACGACAGATTAGGAACAAGGACCTGGGCATGTATTTTAGAAAATCAGCCAATGAAAACCCTACAGATTACAATAAAATATTGCTAATACAACATCAGAAAATGAGCTCCCTAGGTTAGAAGCCACTCAAAAAATGTAGTGGCCACAACAATGAACTCCATTATGCCAGCCAGTTAAGTGCCGTCCAGTCGGATCCTCATGGCGACCCATTATATCAAGGATTATGAAAGTGGTGCAGAACTGGAAATATTTTGTTCTATTTAACATGGATCAACATGAGTCAAAGCTGACTCAATGGCAGTTAACGCTACAATGACAGATTTTACTTTTTAGAACAGTTGTAGATTTACATAAAAATTGAAACTCGTAGTTTCCCCTCAAGAAAGTCTTACATGGTTGACTTATTCAGATTAATAACTCAATGTGCTATTATCATCTGAAGTCCATTTATCTAATTTTTTCAGTTTTTAAGCTGATATCCTTTTTCTGTTTGAGGATCTAATCCAGAATTTTGTTTTATATTCAGTTGTCATGTCTTCCTGTGCTCTTATTGACCATGAAATTTTTTATCAGATTTTTCCTGTTTTTTAAAGATCTTGGCAGTTTGGAGAAGTACTGATAAAGTATGCAGTCCCTAGGTGGCAAAAGTTTTTAAGTACTCAGCTTAATAACCCAAAGGTTGGCATTTCAGTTACACCCAGAGGCACCTTAAAAGAAAGGCCTGGTGATGTACCTATGAAAAATCATTGACAACTCTGTAAGGGATGATTTTAATCTGACACACATAGAGTCACATTGGTCAGCTGACTTCACTACACCCAGTTTAGTTTTGGTCAAGTATATTGGAGTATGTCCTTCTACTAAAATTTGTCTAATGTTTTTCTCATAATTAGATTTCATACATTGGTTTGTGGGAGAAAAGCCACTGAAATTTGTCCCATTTTCATCATGTTGTATCATGGTTACATACTATCACCATGACTTATCATAGTTGATATTAATTTTTATCATCTTGCTGATATATACTGTTAGATATCTCCACTGTAATGGTACTCTTTATTACCTCTTCTGTATTTTACTCTTTAGAAAGTTTATACAGACAGCACATAGTTTAGAGTGATAATTCATCATCTACCTCCTTTAAGATGAATTATCTACATAATTTATTTGAAACTATGCTTTTTTTTAATTGTATATATATTATTGTTGTGAATATACACAGCAAAATGTACCAATTCAACAGTTTCTATATGTACAGTTCACTGACATTGATTACATTCTTCAAGTCATGTAACCATTTTCATCTTCTTTTTCTGAGTTGTTCATCTCCCATAACATCATTGCTCCAGAAGAATTATTCAAATTGCTGTTGCTAATCTATCCTAAATAGTTCTTAACGTAATAGCTGAGGCAAATATTTTTTAATAGTTGAGCTAAACTATCGCTTGCTTTTAAGAACACTTCTGGACACGTTTTTGGCTTATGGTTTAAAGACTATCTCTAGGCAGCAGTTTCAGGGTTCATCCAGCCTCCATGGCTCCAGCAAATCTGGATTTTATGAGAATTTAAAATTCAGTTTTCCATTTTCTCCCTTGTCATCAGAATTCTTCTGTAGAATCTTTCATCAAAATGTTCAATAACAATAACCAGGGACTTTGTGTTCTGCTGGAATTTCCACAGATCTGCTTTCTGTGCTCTCTGTTTCCAGAACTCTGATATGAGTCCAAGATGATGAATCCATTCTGCATTAGCTGATAGGGGACTTCCACTTCTGTCTTTTCTCTCTTTGTTCTCTGCCAGTTTTTTACTTCTTTCAGTGTTTTGCTGAGACCTTTATTTCCTTCTTTAAGAGTTACAGTTGCAGGACTGATGTTGTCTCTGTTATACTTGCTTTCTCAGGTCTCTACTATAGAGGAAGGAATGGTGTGGTGCTTCGTCTATGATACCTTGTTGGCCAGAAGTCTCACTTTTTTAATTTCTGTTGACATTTTTCCTTTGACCTATGTGTAACCCAAAGTGTGTTGTTTAGTCTCTGAATATTTGGAGAATATGCAGCTACATTTCTGTTATTAATCACTAATTTTCTTCCACTGTGATCTGAAAACATAGTTTGTGTAACTTATATTCTTTTAAATATTTTAGGGTTCATTTTGTATTACAGAAAGTGGTCAGTGTTGGTGAATGTTCTATGAGCACATAGAGAAGAATGTGTATTCCACTGTTACTGAACAATGTGTTCTATAAATATCAATTTGATCAATATTATTTAATGTGATTAAGCGAATGTTTACAATCCAAGTGAATTTTGCATACCCGCCTATCTGCAGCATCTTCTCTCCTTGCCCAGTGAGAGCACTCTCCTCCTTTTCTTTCTATACTGGCCATATCGTCTTAACAAACTCCTGTCCTGTGTTCTCCATCTTCTTCTCTCCAGTAGGACAGCATCCTATAAATGCATAGAATCATAGAATCATAAAGTACAGACAACATATGTTCACGTTGTATCCCTGAGTCAGGTCTATCGTTGTCTGAAGAGTTGACCTCGGTAGTGTTTTCTGAACAGGGGTAACAACAGGACTAGGGTCCATGCTCCCAGGGAATCCCCCAGGCCATCAAATCATCGACTGTGGTCTTTTAGTAGGGTCCTTGAGCTGCACCCATCATTTTCTCACGTCACCATTTTCTCATGTTACAGGGACTCAGCATTGTGTGCCTCATCATGACTATCTTTGGTGGTGACTGGGCACCATCTGGTTATTCTTGTCACATGTTGATATAGGCTCCTATTCACATGGGTCCTTATTCTGTCTCCTGAGCTCTTTTTTCCTCATGCCTTTGTTGTTCTCAGTCATCATCTGTTCTGGATGAGTTGGGACAATTTGGTATACCTCAGATGGCAGCTTGCTACCTTTTAAGATCCCTGAGGTCATTCATCAATATGCAGTGTAGAAGACTGTCTTATCAATAAGCTAGTTATGATAATTGGCCTTGAAGCCCCCCAAAAGTGTAGTCCCAAGTCCCCACCCCTGCTACTCTGTCCTTACAATATTGGGTTGAGATTAAACGAGCTTTCCGTTTATGCTGAAGTGCAGTTAAGGTGATCTACTTTTTACTGTGTTCTATCACTACTTTCACCTATCAACTAACTATTTATGCCCAACCTCCTCTCTTCCTCCCCACCCTTGTAGCTGTCAAAGAGTCTTTTCTTCTCTACATAAGTCTATTTTTTTTAAAAATTTTTATTTAATATAACTGAGTGAAAATGTACATTCCCATATAAATTTACATACCCACCTATATGCAGCTTCCACTGCTCTCCCTGCCCGGCAACAGCACACCATTCCTCTCTGCTCCATACATGTCTCATTCTCCCAAAAGTCTCTTTTTTCCCTCCTCTCCACCCACTCTCCTTCCTCCAGCGAGAGGTCAGCAGGATGACATCCTATAGATGTATAGAATCATAAAGTGCATCCAATATATGGTCACTGCATCGCCAGGTCCAATCCATTCCTGTTTGAAGTGTGGACCTTTGTTATGATTTATGATCAAGGGTAGCATCAGGGAGAGGGGCCAGGCTCCCAGGGGAACCCCAAAACCACTGGACCATCAATTGAGGTCTTTTGGTGGCTACGTAAGTCCATTTTTAAGTCCTTATAGGAGGAGTCTCATACAATATTTGTCCTTTTGCTGCTGACTGATTTCACTCAGCATAATGTCTTCCAGCTGAAACCAGGTTGAGATCCTCGCTAAAATCATCATTACTCTTTATTACTGAACAGTGTTCTATTTAGAGCATGTACCATAGTTTGTTTATCTGTTCCTATGTTGATGGCCATCTAGGTTGATTCAATCTTTTTGCTATTGTGGACTGTGCTGCAATAAACATTCATGTGCATTTATCTGTTTGTGTGACAGCCTTTGTTTCTGAAAAATACATTCTAAGAAGTGGGATTACTGCGTCAAAAGGTATATCAATCTCCAGCTTTTTAAGAAAGCACCAAATTGCTTTCTAAAGAGGTTGCACCATTTTGCAATCCCACCAACAGTGTAGGGGAGTTCTTATCTCTCCACAGCCTCTCCAGAATTTGTTGTTTTGTGTTTTTTGAATCGTGTCTAATCTTGTTGTGGTAAGGTGGTATATCGTCATAGTTTTGATCTGAATTTCTGTGACAGCAAATGATTATGAACATTTCCTTATATGTCTTTTGGCTGCCTGGGTGTCCACTTTGGTGAAGTGTCTGTTCATCAACTTTGCCCATCACTTAATTGGGTTATTTAACTTTTTCTTGTTGATATTTTGCAGTACCTTGTGGATTCAAGAAATCAGTCATTGGTCTAACACATATTTGCCAAATATTTTTCTGACTTTATTGGTGGTCTAAATCTTTTGATAAAGTCTCCGGATGAGCAAAAGTGTTTGATTCTTAGTAGTTCCCATTTATCTATTTTCTGTTGATTGTGTTTCGTCAGTTTTTGAAGTTTGTCTAAGCTGTGTGATAGAACTTCCACTGTTGAACATATATTTTCTTGCATGATCTTTAGCACTTTAGGTTTGATATTTAGCTCTTTCATTCATTTTGAGTTAATTTTTGTGCAATGTGTGAGATATGCATCTTGTTTCAGTTTTTTTGCAGATGGATATCCAGTTTTGCCAACACCATTTGTTAAAGAGATTGTTTTTACCCCAGTTTACAGTCTTAGGGTAATTGTAGAACATCAACTGTTCATTAGAGGACATTGGCATCTCTGGGGTCTCAGTTCTGTTCCATTAGTCCATGTATCTCTTTTTGTACCAGTACCAGGCTGTTTTGAATTCTGTGGCTGTGTAATAAGTTCTAAGGCTGGGTAGTGTGAAGCCTCACACTCTGTTCTTCTTATTCTGTAGTGCTTTACTTACATGGAGTTTCTCCCCTTTCCAAACAAAGTTGAGACTTTGTTTCTCATTAAAAAATGACACTGGAATTTGTATTGGGATTGCATTGTATACGCAGATCACTTTGGATAAAATAGACATTTTCACAATATTAAGTCTTCCTATCCATGAGCAGGGTAGGTCTCTCCATTTATGTGTCTTTTGGTTTCTTGTAGTAAGGTCTTGTAGTTTTCTCTATATAGGTTTCTTATTCCTCTGGTTAGATTTATTCCTATCTATTTTATCTTCTTGGGGGCTATAGTAAATGGTAGTTATGTGGTGACTTCTTCTCTGATGATTTCTTTCTTGGTATAAAGAAATCCTACTGATTTACTTATGTTTATCATGTATCCTGCCACTTTGTTGATCTCTTATATTAATTCTGGTAGTTTACCTATGGAATCTTTAGGATGCTCTGCTCATATAATCACATGACCTGCAAATATGGAGATTTTCACTTCTTCTTTGCTGATGCAGATGCCCTTTATTTCTTTGTTTTGTCTAATTGCTCTGGCTAGAACCTCTAGTACAATGTTAAGCAGAAGTGGCGAAAGTGGGCACCCTTGTCTGGTTTCCATTCTCAAGGGGAATTCCTTCAGTCTGTCACCATTCACAATGTTGTCGGTGATTAGCTTTGAGCGAGATGCCCTTTATTACATTGAGGAATTTCCCCTGTATTCCTATTTTGCTAAGTTTTTAACATGAATGGGTGTTCAACTTTGTCAAGTGCCTTTTCTGAATCAATTGACAAAATTAGATGATTCTTATTTTTTGTGCTATTTATGTGGTTGATCACGTTATCTGTTTTCTCATGTTGAACCAGCCTTGCATCCCAGGTATGAATCTAACTTGATTATGAAGATTTTTTTTTTTTTGATATGTTGTTGAATTCTATTGGCTAGTGTTTTGTTGAAGATTTTTGCATCTAGGTTCATGAGTGATATTAGTCTGTAATTTTTTTTTTTATTGAGATCTTTTCCTGGCTTTGGTGTCAGGGTGATACTGGCTTTATAGAATGAATTTAGGAGTAATCCATCCCTTTCAATTGTGTGAAATAGCCTCAGTAGTATTCTCAGTAGCATTAGAGTTAACTCCTCTCTAAAAGTTTGGTAGAATTCTCTGATGAAACCATCCGGGCCAGGACTTTTTTTGGTTGGTATATTTTTATTACTTTTTCAATCTCGTCCTTTGTGATAGGTTTTTTTTAAGTTGTTCTACTTCCCCTTGTGGTGATTTTGTTAAGTGACATGAATTTAGAAATTTGTCCATTTCCTCTGGGTTTTCAAATCTGTTAAGAGTACAGCCTTCCAGAGTTTTCTGTTAATGATATTTTTTATTTCAGTTGGATCTGTTGTGACATCTCCCATTTCATTTCTTATTTGGGTTATTTGTTTTGTCTCTGTTTTTCTTTTGTAACTTTAGTCAGTGGTTTATCAATTTTGTTGAACATTTCAGAAAACCAGCTTTTGGTTTTTTCAGTTTTGTCAATTGTTCTTCTATTCTTTAATTCTTTTAGTTCTGCTCTAATCTTGATGATCTCTTTTCTTCTGGTGGCTGAAGGGCTCCTTTGTTACACTCTTTGTGTTTGTTCAAGCTGTAGGGTTAATTCTTTGGTTTTGGCAATTAGATCAGTTTGATTGGTGCAACTGTTCTGTTTAACTATATGGTTATTAATTTTTTTCCTGATTTAGCTATCAGATAGTGCAAGATGTTAAAGTCTCCAACTGTAATAGTCAATTTGCCTATTTTTCTTTGAATTTCTATCAGTGTTTTCCCTACATATCTTGATGTTTTGTTGTTGGGTGTCTATACAATAAATATTGTTATATCTTTCTGGAGAAGATACTACTTTTTCATTAAATAATGCTGCTGTTGATACCTGATAATTTTTCCGACTCTGGAGTCTGCTTTGTCTAAGATTAATATGTATATACTCCAGCTTTTTACAAATTATATTAGAATAGTGTATCATCCTCTATCCATTTACTTTCTGTGTGTTTGTAGTTAAAGTAGATTTCTCAAAGACATGTAATTAGAGCTTTTTTTTTCTTTCGGTTCACTTTGACAGTCTCCACATTTCAGTTGATGTACTGAAATCTTCTATATTTAAGATAGTTATTGATATAGTTCTATGAATATCTACTATGTTTGTGTTTTCTATTTGTTATAATTAAACAAAAACCCCTTTCCTTTTCTACATTCTGTTTTTAATTTAGCAGTTCCGTTTTATTGCCTCTCTTAGCATATCAATTATACTTTAAAACATTTTAACCTTTGAAGTGGTTAACCTGATTTAGCCACATACACTTACAAATGTACCCTATCAAACATCACCTATGATCTCACTTGTAATGGTGGTATTCATAATTGAATGTTTCTAATTTCTCCCGTCTGTGTTCTATAGCATTGCTGTCATTTCTTTTACTCACTCCTGTACTATAATCATGGAGCCCTGGTTGCACAGTGATTAAGAGCTTAGCTGTTAACTAAAAAATTCAGAAGTTTGAATCCACTAGCCACCTTGGAAATCCTATGTGGTAGTTCTACTCTGTATAGAGTTGTTATTAGTCAAAATATATTCCAATGACAACAAGTTTTTCACATGTAAGTATTTTTGGTATTTGTCCTCCTTGGTTTTCTCCAGTCTTCCTGGATCTGTGATATGGTTTGCATTATTATTTCCAAAATTTTAGTCATTATAACTTCAAATATGTTTCACTCCTTTTTCTCTTTCTTCTTATTCTGGTATTTCAGTTATGCATGCATTACATTTTTTATGATTATTCCACAGTTCTTAGATATTCTGTTCTTGTGCTTTGTTTTTGTCTTTCCATTTCAGTTTTCATTGATATATCTTCAAGCTCACTTATTCTGTCCTCAGTTATATGAAGTCTACCGATGATCTCTTCACTTCTCTAACAGCATTTTTTTTTTATTTCTCACACTTCCTGTTGAATCTTTTTGAGAGTTCCCTCATTTCTGTCTGCATTATCCATCTGTTCTTTCACATGGTGAGTCAGAATCAACTTGATGGCAGTTTTTTTTTTTTCTTTTTTTCTTCTTCTTCCTTTAATGTGTTCTATAATATTATGATTGAATCTAGGTCTTTTAGTGGACCTGAGTCCCTGGGCTGTGAATTTTGGAAAATTTTCTTATCTTTTTCTCTCCTTAAGTAAGATAGGAAATCTATAAGACACATGTGCTGGCTAATCAATCACCCTTCCTCCCAGGAACATAAGGCTCTGATAAAGTTACTTCTCTTTGAAGAAAGCCAACTTTTATAAAGAACACTCTGGTAATATTTTATAATCTTTTCTGTTTCCCTCTAAATACCCAAAACATCAGGGGATTAGTCTTAAATCTTTACCTTAACAATCTTGTGGTATTCTTGGAGATAAAACAAAGGCAAGTGCCCCTTACAAGATTCTCAAGGTAATCCACACTCAGCCTCCTGAAATACATCAAAGTTATCATATCAGTGTTCTTACCAGCTTAGGGAAAATCCTGAGGGTGTAGTGGTTAAATGCTACAGCTGCTAATCCAAATGTTGGCAGTTCAAGTCCACCAGGTATTCCTTGGAAACACTGTGATGCAATTTTACTCTATCCTACAGGGTCACTATGAGTCAGAGTCAATTCAAAGGTAATGTTTTTCTGTTGCTGTTGTTTTTTCTTTTTTGGTTTACCAGCTATGGGTCAGGTGATTTCTGCTCTAATAAGGCAATATCCCCCATTGATTCTCTGTTTTCAACTGTGTCTCCAGGTTCTAAAGTGGTGGTTTCTCCTGTAAACAGTTGTCTCAAAAGTCTAAGAAAATCATTTATTTTTTGTTTCTTTACATTTTTTGTTGCTATGAGGGTGAGAGTCACAACTTTCATGTCCTTTACATATAAGATATGAAGCTGGAATGCTTTAATTTTAAAAAAGTATGGTCCTGAATTATGTCTTCCCTGTTTCGCCTTTTGGCAGAATAATTATTCTCTCAAACTCTATGGTTGTTTCTAATCACCTAATCTTTTTATATCAAAATGTTGCCATTCCCTAGATTTTTGGTTAGAACTTTTTTTGTTTCACTTCTTTCATATCCCTCTCTCTTTCTCCCTACCTCTCCTAACCCCTTTTGACACAAATATATTACTTAATATTTTTTTAGGTACATATTTAAGGTCTGGCAACTAAGTCCACAAACATCATTGTTCTAACTGTTGCATACCTCATTGCTGGATGTCTCTATGTCCACCTTTGAAATACTCCCCTTGGGAAGCTATGCACTGATGCCAGAACCCAGTCCAGCCTTCAAGGCAGCTTTGGAACTTCTTTCTGTAATGGCCACTGTGCACAGTATCACAGTGGTAAGCTCGTGAACTTAATAGTATGATAGTGGACTTAATAGTCTGTGAGTGAGTTTTTAGTGAGTAAATAAATAACTGCATTGCAACACTCTCCCAGCTCTCCTGATGTAGCTCCTAAATAACTTCTTTCTTCACCCAAGGATAAGAAAAATATCAAAAGGAAGACATTTTGATGGCATTCGGGACATCAAGGGTGATATGACAACAGCTCTGAAGGCCATTCAAGAAAAAGAGTTCCAAAATTGCTTTGAGGGATGGACCAGGTGCTGGGATCAGTACATAGCTTCCCAAGTAGTATACTTCAAAGGTGACCATAGTGATATTCAGCATGGAGATATGTAGTGCTTTTTCTAGGATGAGTTCATCAATGTAATTGTGATTTCTCAGCTCTCAGTTTTTATCTATGTGCTGATTTTCCTCCCTATCCCCAGCCTTTTCTACATACCTTTTCTGCTTTTCACCAGGGCTCAAATCTGGTCCACTACTCAAGAGGAAGTGAGATATTTTATTTTTGTGCCCTCAGTGTTTCTCCTGGACTCTGAGAGGGAAACAAAACAAGGGGTAGAAGACAAATTCCACTGGCAGGTCTGAGCTATGGATTAGTACACCTACACCCTCACAGAAATAGTTCAACTTTTGTGTCTCAACTTTTCCTGTGCACTTACTACACTCTGTATATCCATCCTTTACCCTATTTATTCTCTGTTCTACAGCTGACTCTCATTCTAGAGCACTACCTAGGCCAGTAGTGGGGTATTTAGTAGGGGTGTCTGGAGCTTTTCTCCTCTACCTGGGAAAGGAAACAAAGCTGGAAGAAGAATTCCACTGGCTACCCTGAGCCAAAAATTCTTACTACATTTCTCAGTGTAATCATCATTCTAATCATTGAATAACAGGGAATCAGAATTATTAAGGCTCCAATAATTACTCCAGCTCAAAGAATTAGACTATTTGGACAGTCAATGTTGAATTAAAATACACATACACACATGAGTTAGATGGCAATAACCTAACAATTAAGTCTGATAGCTTTCTGCTGGCTTGGAGAAAACAATCAGTCAAAAGAAGCAGACCACCATGGCTCCAGAAAACTACCAAAAAAAAAAAAAATTCAAAACATTGCCATGATGAAGAAGACCTCCTGAAATTATTGGAGACAGAATACAAAAGAATTATGTATAGAGCCCATATAGATCTTAGAATAGACAAAGTGTATTAGAACAAGATAAAAAATTAATTAGGCAGCATGAATTGCCATAAAACAATGATCTGAAATTCATCAGATTAATAGTAAAATTTCAGAGTCAGACGACTCAGTTGAAAGTCAAAGGAGTAAGATCAAGGTAATGAAATGCAGAATTAGAGATACTGACGGTAAAGCAACTGACACCAGCATTTATGAGGAAAAATCAGACAAAAGAATTAAGAAAAAATCAAATCATCAGACTTATGTGAGACTCTATCAAGAGTAGTAATTTATGAATGATTGGAGTACCAGAACAGGGAGAGAGAGCAAAAAATATAAAGACAATTGTTGAAGAGCTGCCGACAGGAAGCTTCCCTGCTGTCGTGAATGATGAAAGGATATCTAAGATGCCCATCAAACTCCACAAAATGCAGATTGCAAAAGAAAGACACCAAGACATATTTTAATCAAGCTCAACCAAAGGAAGTGTAAAGAGAAGCTGTTAAAGGCAGCTAGGCTTAGACCAAAACTAACTTACAAAGGAAAGTGTTTTAGATTGACCTCTGTTTATTCAGCCAAAACCATGCTGACAAGAATGCAATGGGATGACACGTATAAAGCCCTGAAGGGAAAAAAATTCCAACCTAGAATTATATATCTTCAAAAATTGTCTCTTAAATGTGGTGCTGAAACTAGAACACACCCAGATAAACAGAAGCTTAAGGACTTTGCAAAAACTAAATCAAAATTGTAAGAAATACCGAAGGAAGTTTTTTAATTAGAAAATCAGTAAATTAGACATATATTCAAGGATGCAATTCAGGACACAGCATCCAAACTCCTACCTGGTTAGGGAAGTAAAAAAAAAAATCAAAATTAAAATATTAAAATTAGAAAACAGAGATCTCAGTATGTAAGTTAAGACAATATTATACTAAAGTAGGGACATATTAATGTATTCACAGAATTTTCAGACAGAGAGGAAGTAAAAAAGATACAAATAAGTTAAAGACTGGTTTAAACTTAGAACATTAGGAGGGAATAATTTCTCAGATCAAACTAACAATATGACACACCTAAACGTGAAACACAATACAGATGTCCCAACAGATAAAAAAAAAAATAGAAAAGGATGGAAAGAAAACTTATAAAGAAAAAAGACTCCAAACAAAATTTTAAGGGAAATAAACTATCAACAACACACAAAGTTATCAAAATGACACATTAAATTCATACTTATCAATAATGACACTGAATATAAATGAATTAAATGCACCAATAAAGAGACAGAGAGTAACAGGTTGTATAAAAAGCATGATTTGTCTGTATGTTGTTTGCCAGAAATGTAACTTAGAGTCTGAGAACAAACTGAAAATCAAAAGATGGAAAAATATACACCAAGTTAACAACATGCAAAGAACAGCAGAAATGGCAATACTAATCTCAGATAAAATAGACTTTAAAGTAAAATCCACAATCATATCTAAAGTTGGTCGCTATTGGTTGCTAAATGCTTCAGCATATAAGGAGGTTATAAAAATGTTAAATATTTATGCATCCAATATCAGAGCTTCTAAATACATTGAAAAAAAGCTGACAACATTGCAAGCAGAGATAGAGTACTCCACAATAATAGTTGGAGACATACACATTCCAGTTTCAGTAATGCACAGAACTTTCAGAAAAAAAGCTCAATAAAGCTCAGTAGAGACAGAAGATCTTATTGCAACAATCAACCAACTAGATCTCATCGACATATGCAGAACTTTTTGCCCATCAACATGTAAGTATAGCATCTCCAATGCACATGGAACATTCTCTAGACTAGACCACATGTTATGACATAAAGCAAGTCTCAACAAAATCTAAATCACTGAATTACTGCATAAAGCCATGAAGCCATAAAAATGAAAATCAATTAACAGGAAAAAAAACATAGGTAGAAGTTGAAACTTATGGAAAATGAACAATATCTTGTTCAAAAAAACCATGGGTCATAGAAGAACTCAAGGATGAAATAAAGAAATTTATGAAATCAAATGAGAATGAAAACACAACCTAGCAAAACCTATGGGAAACAGCAAAGGTAGTGCTCAAAGGTCAATTTATCTCTATAAATGCATACATCCAGAAGGAAGAAAGGACCTCAAGGAATTAACCCTCCAGTCTGAACAAGTAGAAAGAGAGGAGCTGAGGAATACCTCGAGCACCAGATGAAAATAGATAATAAGGATTAAAACAGAGCTAAATGAAGTAGATAATAAAAGAACAACTGAAAAAAAAAAGCTAACAAAACCAAAAGCTGTTTTTTTGAAAAGATAAAGTTGATAAACCACAGGCTAACCTTACAAAAGAAAAATAGAAGAGGAAAAAATAATCTGAATAAGCAATGAGATGGGAGATGTCACAATAGATCCAACTGAAATAAAAAGAGTTATAACAGAGTACTACGAAAGACTATAGTCCAATGGATTTGAAAACCTAGAGGAAATGGACAAACTTCTAGATTCATGTCACCTACCAAAATTATCACAAGAAGAAGGAGAACAAATTAATGAACCCATCACAAAGGAAGAGATTGAAAAATTAGTCAAAAAAATAGCAACCAAAAGAAGTCCTGTCTCAGATGGCTTCACTGGACAGTTCTACCAAACTTTCAGAGAAGAGTTAACCCCAACACTACTGAGACTATTTCACAGTGTAGAAAGGGATGGAACACCCCAACTTCATTCTATGAAGCCAGCATAACCCTGATGCTAAAGCCAGGGAAAGATCCCATTAAAAAAGAAAATTACCAACAAATAGTTTGAACCTAGATGCGAGAATCTTCATCAAAATCCTTGGCAATTGAATTCAACAACATATCAAAAAAATAATTCATCACCATCAATTTGGATTCATATCAGGGATTGAAGGCTGGTTCAACACGAGAAAAACAATTAATGTGATCAAGCACATAAACAGCACAAAAAATAAGAATCACCTGATCTTGTCAGTTGATGTAGAAAAAGCATTTGACAAAGTCCAACATTCATCCATGCTAAAAACTCTTAGTAAAATAGGAACAGAGGGGAAGTTCCTCAATGCAATAAGGGGAATTTATGCAAAGCCAACTACCTACATCATCCTGAATGGAGAGTGACTGAAAGAATCCCCCTTGAGAATGGGAACTAGACAAGGATGCCCACTCTTAACGTGTCTATTTACGATTGTAGCAGAGGTTCTACCCAGAGCAATTAGACAAGATGCAGAAATAAAGGACATTCACATCAGAAAAAAGAAGTAAAATCTCCCTATTTGCTGACTGTTGAGCAATTGGAACTCTCTTACACTGCTGGTGGGATTGTGAAATGGTACAACCTTTTTAGAAAAGCAATTTGGCACTTCCTCAGAACGCTGAATTAGATCCATTAATCCCACTGCTCAGAATATATCCCACAGAAACAAAGGCTGTCATGTGAACAGATACGTGCACACAAATGTTTATGGCAGCACAGTCCACAAAAGCAAAAAGATGGAATCAACCCAGATGCCCATCACCAGATGAAAACTATGAAACATATACTCAATGGAACACTGTGCAATGATAAAGAACAATGACAATTATAGGAAGCACCTCATAACCTGGTTTCAAATGGAGGACATTATACTGAGTGACATCAGTCAACAGCAAAAGGACAGATATTGTATGAGACTCCTATTATAAGGACTTAAAAATAGACTTATGTACAGAAGAAAAGACTCTTTGATGACTGCAAAGGTGGAAAGGGAGGGAGAGGACTGGTCACAGATTAGACAGTTAATAAAAATTTAGTTGGGTGAAAGCAGTGACAGCACATAGTAGAAAGCAGACCAATTTAATGGGAATTCGACATAAACTGAAAACTCTTGTATTCTTAACTCAGTATTGCAAGGATAGAGTAACAGGGGTGGAGGTCTGGGGATCATGCTCTCAGGGGCCATCAAGGCCAATTGGTGTAACTAGCCTATTGCTAAAAGAGTCTTCTGCACCCTATATTGGTGAATAGCATCTGTGGTCTTAAAAACTAGCAAGCTGCCGTCTGAGGTACCCAACATGGTCCCAATTCATCAAGAACAGCTGATCACCAAGAACAACAAAGACACAGGGAAAAAAGAGCCCAGGAGACAGAAGGACCCATGTGAATGGGAGAGCATATCAGCATGTGACCAGAAGAACCAGATGGTACCTGGCTACCACCAAAGACAGCCATAATGAGGCACACAATGTTCAGTACCAGTGGTAATATGTGAAAAAGAGTGTTGCACCTCAAGAACTACTCTAAAAGACCACAACTGATGGTCTGGCTACCTGGGCATTCCCCTGGGAGCACGGCCCCTAAATCTGCTGCAGCCCCTGACCAGAAAACATTACTGAGATCAATCCTTCAGACAGGAATGGACTGGAATCAAGGACACAATGTGACCATATGACGTGTGTAGTTTATGGTTCTGTGGATTTATAAGATGCTGTTCTACTGGTCTTTCACTGGAGGGGAGAGTAGAGGGTGGAGAGGAGGGGACAGGATATTGGGAAAAGGATACGACATATGTAGAACAAAAGGAAAGAGTGTGCTGTCAGTGGGCAAGGAGAATAGAAGGAGCTGCAGATAGGCGGGCACACAAGTTTAATTTGGACGTTATACTTTCCCTTAAAATAAAAAAAGAAGAGAAAAACGTCAGTAAAGATGCACAGGATCTTATCATGACAATCAATCTACTCAACCTTGTAGATATACACAGAACTTTTTACTCAGCAACAGACAAGTATGCTCTCTTCCAATGCCCATGAAACATTCTAGAATTGTTTCTAGAATTAACCACATATTAGACCATAGAGTGAGTCTCAACAAAATGCAAACCATTGAGACATTGCAAAATATCATCTCACACCATAAAGCCAGAAAAAAACTTGAAATCAAAAACAGATTAAAAAAATGGGTGGAAATGTAAACTCATGGAAACTGAACAACACCTTGCTCAAAAATTAATGGGCTATCAAGGAAACCAAGGATGAAAGCAAGAAATTCATGGAATCAAATGAAAATCAAAACATATTTTACAAGAACCTATGGTACACAGCAAAAACAGTGCTCAGAGGTTAATTTATCTCAGTAAATGCAGATGTCCAGAACGAAGAAAGGACCCAAACCAAAGAATATATCCTGCAACTTGAACAAGTAGAAAGAGAACAACAAAAGATCCGCTGGGCACCAGAAAACAGATAATAAAAATCAGAGCCGAACTAAACAAATTAGAGAACAGAAAAACAACTGAGAGAATTAATAAAACCATAAACTCGGTGTTTTTGAAAGATCAACAAACTCAATAAACCTTTGGCTGAACTCACAAAACAAAAACAGGAGAGGAAATAAATAATCCAAGTATGAAACAAGACCAGAGATGTGAAAACATGCCCAAATGAAATTAAAAGAATCAACAAAATATTATGAAAAATTGTACTCTACTAGATTTGAAAGCATACAAGAAATGGACAATTTTCTAGAATCGCTTTACCTACAAAAATCATCACAAAGAGAATTAGAACAACTTAATAAACCTGTGATGAAAGAAGACATTGAAAAAGTAATAAAAAAAAAAACTACCAACCAAAAAAGTCCTGCCTGAGATGGCTTCACTGGAGAATTCTATCAAACTTTTAGAGAGGAATCAGTTCTAGTACTACTGAGGCTATTTCTCAGCATAGAAAGGGATGGAATACTCCCAAATTCATTCTATGAAGTCAGTGTAAGCCTGATACCAAAGCCAGATAAAGATACTACAAAAAAAGAAATTAAAGATCAGTGTTACTTATGAACCTAGATGCAAAAATCCTCAACTGAATCCTAGCCGATAGAATTCAGCAACATACCAAAAAAACAACAAAAAAAAAATTCACCATCACCTAATAGGATGCATACCAAGAAGGCAGTGTTGGTTCAACATTAGAGAAATAATTAACGTAATCAGCCATAAATAAAACAAAAGATAAGAATCATTTGATGTTATCAATTGATGCAGAATAAGCATTTGACAATGTCCAAGTACTGCAGAAGAAGAAGAACACAGTGGGAGGCCTCATGCCACCTGATCTTAGAAACTATTACAGTGCCATGGTAGTGAATACAGTATGGCATTGGTACAAAAACAGATATATAAACCAATGGAATATAATAGAGAAAATCCAGAAGTTACATCATCCACCAGTGAACACCTGATGTTTAATAAAGACCTAAAGGCTGTGAACTGGGGGAATAATGTTGGCTAAATTGGATATCCATCTGCAAAAAAACTGAAACAAGACTATATCTCACAACTTACACAAAAACTAACTCAAAATGGATCCAAGTCCTAAGTATCATATCTAAAACAACAAAGATTATGGAAGAAAAAACGAAGACTATATTGGAAGTTTTAATACATGGCTTAAACAGACTTCAAAATCTCACCAAGAACATACAGACAACAGAAGAGAAAAATAGATGAATGGAAACTACTAAAAATTAAACATTTATGCTCACCCAAAGACTTTCTCAAGAGAGTAAACGGATTGCCTACATACCTGGGGAAAAATACTTGGCAAACATGTAACTGACTGATATCTTGATTTCCATAATCTACAAGGTACTGCAAAATATCAACAAGAAAAAGATGAATAACCCAATAAAATAATGGGCAAATGTTATGGACAGACACTTCACCAAAAAGACATCCAAGCAGCTAAAAGCACCTCAGGAAATTGCTCATGATCATCAGCCGTTACAGAAACCCAAGTGAAAACTACAATGAGATATCATCTCACCCCAACAAGGCTGGCGCTAATCTGTAAAACACAAACCACAAAAAGCCTGGAGAAGCTGTGGAGAGACTGGAACTCTTCTACATTGCTGGAGGGAACATAAAATGCTACAACTTCTTTGGAAACAATTTGGTGCTTTCTTAAAAAGCTAGAAATAGAAATGCCATATGACCCAGCAATCCCACTGATTGGAATATATACTACTGAAATAAGAGATGTCACATGAACATATACATACACATAAATGTCTATTGCAGCACAGTCCAAAATAGCAAAAAATGGCATCAACCTAAGTGCCCATTAACAGACAAATTGATAAACTATGGTATATATACACAATGGAATACTATACAATGATAAAGAACAATTAGAATTTTAGGAAGTATCTCATAATCTGGAATCTACTGGAAGACATTTTGCTGAGTGAAATCAGTTAGTTGCAAAAGAACAAACATTGTATAAGATCACTATTATAAGGACTCAAGAAAAGACTTATGCACAGAAGAAAATACTCTTCGATGGCTACAAGTGTAGGGAGGGAGAGGGGTATTCATAGATTAGATGGTTGATAGGAATTCTACTAGGTGAAGAGAGTGACAGTACATAGTAGAAGGCAGGTCAGCATACCTGGACTATTTCATAAGCTAAAAGGTTTCTAAATTCCACCCAACATTTCAAGGAACAGGGTAGCAGAGGCAGGGGTCTGGGGACAATATTTCAGTGCACACTTAGGTTAATAGGCATAACTAGTCTTTTTCTCAGAGAGTCTTCTCCTCCCCATATTGGTGAATGGTTCCTGGGGCCTTAGAAACCAGCAAGATGCCATCTGAGGAATGTCATTTGGTTTTAACCCACCTGGAATAGAATACCAGTGAGAACATCAAAGACAAGTAAAAATGAGCCCAAGAGACAGTAGGACCCATATGATCAAGAGACTACATTATCATGAAACCAGAAGAACTAGATGGTGCCCAACCACTACCAAAGACAGCCCTCATGGGATATACAATGTAGAGTCACTAATGCAGCATGAGTAAAAGAGGTGAGCAGATAAAGAACTCTATTAAAAGACTAGACTTGATGATCCAACAACTTGTAGGGTCCCCTGGAACATGGTCCTTAGACTTGCTGCTATCCCAGAGCTGAATACTGAAGCCCACATTTCAAAGAATGGGCTGAGCCTGGGGACACAGAGTGATTAACGTGGTGTGTTTTTACGGTTTAATATATGTATATATATGAGGCTGTCCTACTCGTTTCTTTTTAGAGGGTGAGGAGAAGATGGTGGGAGGGGGGGAAGGAGCTAGTTGAGTGGATACTGATGTAAAGAGTGAGAAAGAGGAGTTTGCTGCCACAAGGTGTGGAGAACAGATACAGTTGCAGAGAAGTGGGTATTTGGTGTTTATATGGAAAATTGATTTGGAGTGTAAACTTTCACTTAACCACAATAAAAAAATTTAAAACACACACACAAACAAGCTGTCACCATCTTCCGTTGCTGCCGTAACAGAAATACCACAGATGGGTGGCTACAAAAAGAGAATTTTTGTCACAGTCAGTAAGTTACAAGTCCAATTTCAGGGTTAAAGCTTGAGGGAAAGTCTTTCTTTGCTGCTTCTGGAGGAAGGTCCTTGGCATCAATCTTCTCCTGGATTAGGAGCTTCTGAGGTGCAGAAACCCAAGTCCAAAGGATGAGCTCACCCTCAACACTGCTTATTTCTGAGGATATGACATCCCCAAATCTCTCTGCTATCTTCTTTCCTTTATATCTCAAGAGGTTATCTCAAGACACAAGAAAATCTTAGAGGTTAAGTCCTGCCCATCAACACAAATGCCACCAATCTACTCTAATCATTGAAGTCATAGAAGCAGGATTTACAACATGGAGGAACATCACACAATACGAGGTATCATGGCCTAGCCAGACTGCCACACAGATTTTTTGGAGAACGCAATTAGTCCATGATGTAAGACTTCACTGACAAATGGGTGATGACTGTGTATGTTGTGTTCTGGCTCGGAATAGAACCCAGATCTCCTTCATGAAAGATGAGAATTCTACTACTTAGTAACCACTTCCTTTATTTGAGTTTTAGTAATTCTAAAAGAATAAGAAATTATAGTTATCAGCTTCCGCATTCAGGACATGTTATAATTGATTGTACAACTATTTTATTTAAAATTAATATATGATGTTTTTAGAGCAAATCATTTCTATAAAATGTAACAAAATGTTAATATAACTGAAAACTACTAAATAACACATGATGATTAAACAGAAAATAGTATTATGGGCAGAAACAAGAGCATGTTAGCATCTAGAACTCAATAATCCAGCAAGCCATTTTAACGTCATGCAAATACATAACAGTAATTTTACCTTTTTTCTCAAAAAAAAAAACAGTTCAGCTTTGTGTTACAAAGAAACACACAATCTTTTTCTCCTACACTTTAAAGAAAAATGTGATAGTCTCAGTCATCATCATTATTACCATCATAATCTTTGGACATTTGTGTAAACTATTGTATTAAAAATGTGTTAAAAATATTGTATTAAAAAAATTGTATTAAAAATATTCATTGTATTAAAAATGTGCACCTATATAGATGTACAGAAATCCTGGTGGCATAGTGGAAATTACACAGCATTGAAATCATAATAACCCATTATCTCAGTACTTTCTTGTCTGGTTTAGGTAAGATTGACACAAAACCATTCATCTTATAGTCCTTGGTGTGTACAATAAACCTTTACATATTCCATAGCGGAGTCTGCTTTCTACCATCTTTCTTCATTCATTGGTGGGTTCCCATGTCCTCACTGAAGCCTAGGCACTACATTAAGATCAAAGTTCTCAGCCCTATGCAAAGTTAAGGGACAAGTGACAAAAATCTCAAAAGTGAAGGTAATCTAAAAAAAGTTGTCCCCGGAATGGATGATCCTAGAAAGAAGAAATTTTAAGAGCTAACGTGTCAGAATAACTTTCTGTGAGTCATCCTACGGGTCATCTCATATAACACTTTAACCCCTACAGCTTCCTGAAAGAGACCTGTGACTGTTAACTTTTTCATTTGTAAATGAGCTAGTAAATGATCTCTGCTAAAAGACCAGACTTAATGGTCCAAGAACATGGAGGGTTGGACCCTCCAGTAATTGATGAAGGAAATTGCTGGTTGGTGCAAGCAGATAATGCACTTGGCTGCTTATCACAAGTTGATGATTCAGATTCTCAGAAGGCATCTAGGAAGAAAGGCCTGGAAATCTACTTCCAAAAGGTCATGGCCATTGAAAACCCTATGGAACACAGTTCTACCCTGAGACACTTTGAGTTGTTAAGTTTCAAAATAAACTCAATGACAACAGATTAATAAATGTTGAAGACAAAATGACATTTGTGTCTCTGTCTTCAATTATTATTCTGAACCGAAGAAAATAATAATGGAAGGATTTAAACAGTCAGAATAATCAGTACTACCAGTCAGCAACAAAACCAAAGAACCAAACTAAAACCATTGTCTTCAAATCGATTCTGACTCACAGCCACACTATATCCTTTTATTATAAGGAATGCAGTTTATTGACTGTTGGTTAACCTGAGTACCTAAAAATGTAATAAACTCTCTAAACTTATCATCATACGCAGTCCTCAAAAACATTCTACTGGCCATTTATAAATAACCTGAACTATAAAATGAGGAAGTGAAGCTCTGACATGATTAGCTTCTAGAAAACAATGCAGCAAGTCTGAGGATGCATATAATCCTGTGTTCCTATCTCCTCTGTTAATGAGTGGCTAGCAGCTACAGTCCAGGATTCAGGGTACTCAGGTTAAACAGTATCATAGTTCTCATCCTGCTGCCTCACTTCATTCCACCTTAATCCTTTCCACTCTGTTTAGGGCAAAGCATCACATAGTACTCAATGAGTCTCACTCCTGTTCCTGAAGAATGAATCTGCACGGTAACCAGTCCAGAATATCAATTCTTTCAGACCTGGAGTCCTCCATTGTTTTTACCAGGTGACTTCAAGAAGATCAAAAAAAAAAAGAAAAAGAAAAAACAAACTCACTGCCATCGAGTAATTTTGACTCAGAGTGGCCTGGTGAGAAAATGTCCAGCTGTTCCACAAAGTTTCCAAAATCTGTAAATCCTGATGAAACAGATTGACATATATTTCTTCTATGGAGTGGCTACTGGATTTAACTGCTAAACTTTGAATTAGCAGCTGATACTTTAACCACTGTACCTCCAGATTAATTTAGGATACAAACAGTAGAACTTTTTTTCTGGAAAATCCCAAAGCAGGGAAGGATGAAATTATAAGAGTGTTGCAACATGAGAACCTGCTTGAAAAGCCAAAAGTAAACTGAGGGTTTTTAGGGCTGGTAAGATTGTAACAGGAGCATTAATAAACCTGTGAGATATGTTAGATATAACTAAACTAAAGAAACTCTGGCTGTGGTTACAGTTGTTTACTCAAAGTGAACATGTCGTTCCTTGAAAGACATGGTTGCATTGGATACAGAAAGTTTTTAATCATCCCTACTGTAATCAGACACATAAATGTGCTTTAAAAGTACCCAGCTAGCAAGCTATATAAAATTCAAAAAAAATCCAACAAAAAAAGGAAGTTTTAACTTAAAGACGTTGTCATTCATAAAAAGTAAGTTTTCAGAGACTCTGCATTGAACTAAACAAATGTGGTCAATTATCCTTCACATCAGGTCCATAAACTAGGAAATCATAAGAAAATACTGAACAGAATTTGTTGTGTAAAATAATGTTTGAAATTAGATACTAGCAAAATAAAAGATGGATAGGAATTGAATTTTCATATGTTTTTGTTTGTGCTTGCACTTAATCTTTATTGAAATTTTCAGAGAAAACTTTTATAAAATGTTGAATTTACAGTTAAATATATGACAAAGACACAAATAGGTCAGTTTATCTGCTTTCAGTATTTATCTCATACAAACACTGATGTACAAATAGGAACAACTGAGTAGATAAATCAAGTGTATTCATATTGCAAGTATGTGAAAACTTACAAAAAAGTGTGATAATTTATTGAAACAACCTCAGACATTTTATGTATTAGTTACTAAGGTTATATTGATCGACATATTTTCAAGAAATGGCATTTCATTCTCTAATACCAGTATTACCAAAGTCATACATGTACCTTCAATGACTTAGAAATAAGAAAAAAAATTACTTCAGATAATTGAATGGTAGACCAAGCAAATAATTGGATCATAAATATTTATACTAGACTTATGAAAATGTAGCACTTTAAAGACCAGATCAAGAACAGCATTTAATCTAATAGATAAATGTAAAGAAATAATATGTCAGACAGGATAGGGAATATGGAAAATATAAAACATTTATCACCAAGGCAATCCATGCAGAGACCCCTTGGAAAGACATTATGCTATTGAAAACCAGACACACATATTCCCAACTTTTCAATATCCATGTTGTGAAAACAGTTGTATCAGATTTTCAGAACGTGAGATTATAACTCTTTAAATAGTATAAAAATAACTTTTTATTTAGTTCTTACTACTAAACAAGATTGTATTGAGTTGCCTCTGTGTCTATCTGCAAAGAAAGAATGTGTTTGCCAGTTCATTATAAAAAGGTTACCTGAAAATCTTTTGAAGTTTTAATTGAAGAAAATTACCAAATTTTCATGCAAGTTTATATAATTATACTTAAAGAAAGCTTTTTGGTATACTAGTGATTAAGTGCTACATCTGCTAACCAAAAAGCTGCCAGTTCATTCGCCGGGTGCTCCTTGGGAACTCTATGGGGCAGTTCTACTCTGACCTACAAGGTTTCTATGAGTTGGAATCAACTTGACGGCAATGGGTTTGTTTTTTTGGAGTCTATATCATAAATTTCTGTTCTTAAAAAAAATGAAGGGGGCAGAGTCAAGTGGAGAGAAAGATGACAAGACTAGTAGTAATTAAAATTAGGTTTATATATAGTTTATTAAGGGGGACTATAGGGACAGCTGTAAAACACAACAAAGATGTACCATATCATTTCAAGAAATGTAACACAGGAGTCTCAACAACCACAAAACCAGCTCTGAAAAAGGTGAAAAATCAACTCACAAAAAACAACGTCCCAGAACAGACTAATAAGAACAACAGAGAAACCATCAGCATAAAAATAAACACATCACAATGGCAGCACTGAACATATACCTATCAATAATTACACTGAATATGAATGGACTGAATGCTCCAGTAAAGAGACATTGAATGACATCTTGGATCAAAAGACATGACCCATCCATATGTTGTCTACAAGAAGCTCACTTGAGACCTAAAGATAGGAACAAACTGAAAATTAAAGGCTGGAAGCATATATATCAAGCTAATAATGAACAGAGAAGAGCAGGAGTGGCAAGTCTAATCTCAGACAAAATCAATTGTAATGTCTAATCCACCATCGTGGACAAAGATGGACATTATTTATTGCTGAAAGGTTCAGTTCACAAGCAAGACTTAACTATATTTAATATTTATGCACCTAATATCAGAGCACCTAAATAGGTCAAAGAAACACTGACTACACTCAAACGAGAGTTAGATGACTCCACCATAATAGTAGGAAAATTTAACACTCCACTATCAATACTAGACAGATCATCTAGAAAAAAACTCGGTAAAGATACAGAAGACCTCATTAATACAATTAACCAACTAAACATCATTGATATATACAGAACTTCCCACCCATCAGCAGACAACGACACCTTCTTCTCCAATGCACATGGAACATTCTCCAGAATTGACCATGTGATAGGCCATAATGCAATGCTCAACAAAATCCATACGGTTGAATTACTGCAAAGCATCTTCTCAGATCATAAAGCCATCAACATTGAAATCAATAGCAGAAAAAACAGATAGAAAGTGGAACTCTTGGAAACTGAACAACATCTTGTTCAAAAAAACATGGGTTATAGAGGAAATCAAGGATGAATTAAAGAAATTCATGGATTCCAATAAGAAAGAAAACATTTTCTACCAGAACCTATGGGATACAGCCAAAGCAGTGCTCAGAGGTCTGTTTATCTCCATAAATGCACACATCTGGAAGGAAGAAAGAAACCAAATCAAGGAACTAACTCTACAGCTTGAACAAGTAGAAAGAGAATAACAGAGGAACCCCTTGGGCACCAGAAGAAACGAGATCATAAAGATTAGAGCAGAGCGAAGTAAATTAGAGAACAGAAAAACAATTGAAAAAGTTGAAAAGACCAAAAGCTGGTTTTTGGAAAAGATCAACCAAATTGACAAACCACTGGCTAAACTAACTAAAGAAAAGCAGGAAAGGAAACAAATAACCCAAATTAGAAATGAGAGGGGGGTTGTCACCACAGATGCAACAGAAATTAAAAATATCATAACAGAATACTATGAAGAACTGTACTGTAACAAATTTGAAAACCTAGGGGAAATGGACCAACTCCTTGACTCATACTACCTACCCAAATTATCACAACATGAAGCAGAACAACTTAATAAATCCATTACAAAGGAAGAGATTGAAAAGGTCATCAAAACACTGCCAACCAAAAAAAGTCCAGGCCCAGATGGCTTCACGGCAGAATTCTACAAAGCATTTAGAGAAGAGTTATCTCCAATACTACTGAGACTATTTCACAGTATAGAAAGGGATGGAGTACTCCCAAACTCATTCTATGAAGCCAGCATAACCCTGATACCTAAGCCAGGGAAAGACCCATCAAAGAAAGGGAACTACAGACCGATAACACTCACGTATCTAGATGCAAAAATCTTTAACAAAATTCTTGCCAATAGAATACAACAACATATCAAGAAAATAATCCATCATGACCAAGTGGGATTCATTCAAGGGATGCAAGGCTGGTTCAACATCAGAAAAACAATCAATGTTATTAACCACATAAATAACACAAAAGACAGGGATCACCTGATTTTGTCCATTGATGCCGAAAAGGCATTTGATAAAGTCTAACACCCACTCATGCTAAAAACTCTTAGCAAAATGGGCGTAGACGGCAAGTTCCTCAACACAATAAGGGCCATTTATACAAAGCCAATTGCCCACGTCATCCTGAATGGAGACAGACTGAAAGACTTTCCCTTGAGATCAGGAACTAGACAAGGATGCCCACTCTCACCTCTTCTTTTCAACATTGTGCTAGAAGTTTTATCCAGAGCAATTAGACAAGACCAAGAAATAAAGAGCATCTGCATTGGCAAGGAGGAAGTTAAAATCTCCCCATTTGCAGATGATATGATTGTGTATGCACAGAATCCCAAGGAATCTATAAGTAAACTACCCAAACTGATAGAAGAGTTCAGCAAAGTCTCAGGATACAAGATAAACATAAGTAAATCAGTAGGATCCCTTTATACCAACAACAAGATTGTTAAGGAGAAAATTATCAAATCAGTACCATTTACGATAGCCCCTAAGAAGATAAAGTACCTAGGAATTAATCTAACCAGAGAAACAACAGACCTTTACAAAGAGAACTACAAGCCCTTACTACAAGAAACTAAGAGAGACTTAGATAAATGGAAAAACCTGCCCTGCTCATGGATAGGAAGACTTAACATTGTGAAAATGTCTATTTTACCCAATGCAATCTATTTATATAATGCAATCCCAATACAAGTTCCAGTGACATTTTTTTAATCAGATGGAGAAACAAATCAGCAATTTTGTTTGAAAAGGGAAGAAGCCCCAGTTAAGCAAGGTACTACTAAAGAAGAACACACTGGGAGGTGTCTCATTATCTGACTTCAGAACATATTACACTGCCACAGTGGTCAAAACTGTCTGGTACTGGTATAAGAACAGATAGATCAATCAGTGGAACAGAACTGAGATCCCAGAGATGACACCATCTGCCTATGAACAATTGATATTCTACAAAGGCCCTAAGACATTAAACTTGGGTAAAAACAGTATCTTCAACAAATGGTGCTGGCAAAATTGGATATTCATCTGCAAGAAACTGAAACAAGATCCATATCTTACACCTTATACAAAAACCATCTCCAACTGGATAAAAGACCTAAATATCAAACCTAAAACAGTAAAGCTCATCCAAGAAAAGGTAGGAACAACAATGGAAGTCTTAATACACAATATGGACGGACTCCAATAACTATCAAACATACCACAATCATCAGAAGAGAAAATAGATAAATGGGATCTATTAAGAATTAAACACTTTTGCTCATCTGAAGACTTTATTAATAGAATTAAAAGAACACCAACAGAATGTGAAAAAATATTTGGCAACTCTATGTCAGACCAACACCTGATTTCCATAATCTATAAGATACTACAAAATATCAACAAGAAGAAGATAAATCATCCAATTAGACGATGGGCAAAGGAGATGGACAGACATTTCACTAGAGAAGAGATCCAGGCAGTCAAAAAACACATGCAAACATGTTCACGATCTTTAGTTATTAAAGAAATTCAAGTCAAGACAACAATGAGATACCACCTCACCCCAACAAGACTGGCCATGATCCAGAAAACACAAAACAGCAAATGCTGGAGAGGCTTTGGAGAAAGTGGAACCCTCCTACACTGTTGGTGGGGTTGCAAAATGGTCCAGCCTCTTTGGAAAGCAATCAGGCATTTACTTAAAAAAATGGATATGGATATACCATTTGACCCAGTAATTCTACTACTTGGAATATATCCTACAGAATCAAGGTCTTTCACACCAACGGACACATGCACCAGAATGTTTATCGCAGCACAGTCCACGATAGCAAAAAGATGGAATCAACCCACACGCCCAACAACAGAAGAATGGATAGTTAAACTATGGTATATATACTCAACGGAGCACTACACAATGATAAAGAAGAATGATGACTTCAGGAAATATCTCATGACCTGATTTCAACTGGAAGACATTATGTTGAGTGAAAGTAGTCAGCGACAAAGGGACAAATACTGTATGAGACCTCTACGATAAGATCTCAAAAACAGACTTGTGTATAGAAGAAAAGACTCTTTGACAGCTGCAAGGGAGGGGAGGGAGGGAGGTTGGGAGGGTGGGGTGGGGAGAGTTTAGTTTAGATAGTTACTAGAAATCTAGTTGGGAGAAAGCGGTGATAGCACACATTAGAAACAAGAACAACATTTAGTGGACTTCAGCATAACTTGAGTACTCCTTCCATCTTAACCCAATATTGCAAGGATAGAGTAGCTGGGGTAGGGGGCAGGGGACCATGCTCTTAGGCGAAATCAAGGCCAATTGGCTACAACTCTACGATAAGATCTCAAAAACAGACTTGTCTATAGAAAAAAAAGACTCTTTGACAGCTGCAAGGAAGGGAAGGGAGGGAGGGGGGAGGGTTTAGATTAGATAGTTGCTAGGTATCTGGTTGGGTGAAATCAGTGATAGCACACATGAGAAACAAGAACAATATTAAGTGGACTTAATATAACATGAGTACTCCTTCCATCTTAATCCAGTATTGCAAGGATAGAGTAGCTGGGGCAGGGGGTGGGGGACCATGCTCTTAGGTGAAATCGAGGCCAATTGGCACCACTAGTGTTTTGTTAAGAGGGTTCTCTGCACCCCACATTGGTGAGTGGCGTCTGGGGTCTTAAAAGCTGCCAAGCTGCCATCCAAGGGCACAGCAAATGGTCCCAACTCAGCAGGAACGGATGCTCCCCGAGGACCAAAATGACATGGGGGAACGACAACCCAGAAGACAAAGAGACTCACAAGAGTGGGTACCTACATCAACTTGGGACCGGAAGAACCGGATGGTGCCCGGCCACCACCAGTGATAGCCACGATGGAGCTCACTAAGTTGAGTTTCACTGGCAACACAAGAATAAAATGGCGTGCACCCTGATATCCCCACTAAAAAACTTCAATTGATGGTCCAGTGGTTTCAGGGTTCCCCTGGTAGCATGGCCCCTTGCCCTGATGCTACCCTTGACCATAAATCATAACGAAGGTCCACGCTTCGAACAGGAATGGATTGGACTTGGCGATGCAGTGACCATGTATTGGATGCACTTTATGGTTTTATACATCTATAGAATGTCATCCTGCTGAGCTCTGGCTGGAGGAAGAAGAGTGGGTGGTGAGGAGGGAAAAAAGAGACTGTTGGGAGAATGAGAGATGTATGGAGCAGTGAGGAATAGTGTGCTGTCACCGGGCAGGGAGAGCAGTGGAAGCTGCATATAGGTGGGTATGTAAATTTACAAGGGAATGTACATTTTCACTCAGTTATATTAAATAAAAAATTAAAAAAATATATTTCATAGCTCTGACATAATCTAGTGTTTAGACCCACAGTTTCTGACAGTAGTAAATTTACCTACAACATTTTATAAGACTATAAGACAGACATATAGCCAGATGGTGTTACTCGGGTAGCATACCTGAATCACTCTGCCTCCAAATGTGTACAGTTGTAACAGACTGTCTACACATCTGATAGGATTATGGAATTTCCATACCATTGTAGACAACAGAATAAAGAATTCTTCCAAAGAAATAGAAAGCAAATGTAACTTCATAAATAAAATGCATTGATTAACTATAGAATATATTTCCTCAAGTGCTGACAAATTGAATACAATGTCATGCAGCATGAGAAATCCAGTCCATAATCCATTCACATTCACTGATATAAAATCCCACATAGAGAAATGCGTGTAACAATAATGCCTACAGGTACTAAGATAGAGAATATGAAATCTAATGTTATTTTCTAGATTACATGTCTTGATGACACACTTGAGAAATGTGCTTTATTTAATATTAATAATTTTCTCAAATATTTGCTGTTTCAGGAATTTATATTACTTTCACATGTCTTATCAGACCATTCAGGGAGAAAATATATTAAGATAAAAGATATGATGAAAGTAATAATGTTTTCATAAATCTGATTTATAAATCTCATAAAAACCTGGAAATAGACCTTAAGTTTTTGCCACATCATTTATAGATAGCAGTGCTATTTTAAAAGATATTTGTGTAATCTCACTCTTTCCTAATGTTTTTCTAGGGTGCAGGAGCAGTTCTTAAATAAGTAGTTCTGGGTAATGAGAATTAATTTTTCTAGGCAGCTCCTTTAGTATCTGAAATATCTGTGTAAATCCACCTCAAATATTAAAATTTGGTATACTGAGGAATAACCTTTAACATTTAATTACTGAAACTTGAAATTAAAGTTGTATTGGTTAGACTGCACTAAATATTAGAGGTGAAAAATGGAAAGTAGTAGATTTGATGATATGTTTAGTAGTCGTAGGCTCAACTCATTGATTTTATTCACTGGTCTGGACCTTTTTATATCTGACGTGTGTTTTGTAAGTTGAAGCTATTATCAGAGTTAGCTCAGTACCTTCCTAATTCATTTTGTATGAATCTTGGTGGTTTATACCAACAAATGTGTTCTACATGCTGCATTTGAATGGAATTAATGCTAGGGAAAAGTAACATAAGTTCTTGAAATAGTAAATATTTGAGACCATTATTAATATTAAATAAAGCATATTTCCTAAGTGTGTCATCAAGACGTGTAATCTAGAAAATAAATATTATTTATCCTAGTACCTGTGGAAACCGTGGTTGTATGGTGAATTAAGTTGTACGTCTGCTAACCAAAAAGGTAGGCAGTTCAAATCCTCCAGGCCCTCCTTGGCAACTCTATGGAGCAGTTCTACTCTGACCTCTAGGGTTGCTATGGGTTGAACCTAACTCGACGGTAGTGGGTTTGGTTTGGTTTTTGGTATCCTAGTACCTGTAGGCATTATCATTACATTTATTTCTTTATGTGGGATTTTATATTAGCTAATTTGAATAGATTATGGACTGGATTTCTCATCACTGAACAATGATTTCAGGGTGGCATTTTTTGTGTGTTTTTCAGAAAACATTTATTAAGAATGATATCCTTGGTCACTCATTGTTACAGGTGTTGTGGATGCAAAAATGAACTACAAGAGATGTAGTCTCTTCCCTGATTACAATCAGGGTGGCATAAATAAGATAACTGAGAAAGGTAGTGAAAGGTTCAACTTGTGAAGTGTGGCAACTAATGCCCTTTCTCGTCTTGTCTTCTAGGTATTCTCTCACTGACCTATGAAGGAAAGTCTCTGTATCTGTAATCTTACTAACCCTGTGGTTAGTGAATGACTGTTGTTCAGTCACTTGGTATGTATGTTTGTGAGTCTGATCTTTGAATCCATACTTAATTAAGACATCTTTTATAGCCAATTGGAAACATTGCTGGCATAGTGGTTAGGAGTTACAGTTGTTTCCTAAAGGTTGGCAGTTCAAATCTATCAAACATTCCTTGGAAACCATACATGGCAGTTATACCCCGTGGTATAGTTTTGTTAGCAGTTAAAATTGACTCTACTGCAATGAATTTTAACTACATATAACTATCAAAAGAAGGTACGGCAGGAAGAACAGTAAAAGGCAGAAAACCTCAAAAAATGTCAGTTATCAAAATATATAAATTTCCCTAATATCAGAATACAGAAATTCTATTATAAGAAGCAATGTTGTTAGGTGGTGTCAAATCCATTTTCAACACAGGCCAATCTCATATGACACAGTAGAATACACCATAGAGTTTTCTAAGCCGTAATTTTTATAAGAGCAAATCATCAGGTATTTCTCCCATGGGGCCTCTTGGTAAGCTCCAACAGCTAATCTCTGAGTTAGCATCGAAGTGATTAACTACCATACCATCAAAGTTCCTTAAAAGTAGTACAAAGTCATACAAATGTGTCTGACACATACTCATAAGAAATCAAGTAGAAAGTTTATAAAATGTGTACATTTTCATCTCAGGATTGTGACAAATTGCACATACATTTTTCCAATAAAGGATGTGCATATAAACAGATAGATAAATGGTGAAACTTGTGAAAGCCAGAGCTCAAGGAAACTGCCTTGTTTTCCTGGATCTCACCAATTTTCTGCCTTTGACAGGATCCAGTCTCACTGCTTTTCAAGTATTCTTACCATCTTTGCTTCTAAAGAATATTCTGGTTGTGCTTCTTGCAAGACAAAATTGTTCATTCTTTTGGCAGTCCCTGGGTATATTCAATATTCTTAAACAACATCACAATTCAAAGGCACATCTTAGTCTTTAAGGTGACATCTTTGCTATTCATCAATTTATAAAGGTCTTTTGTAGCAGATTTGTCCAGTGCAATGAGTTTTTCAATTTCTCGACTACCGTTTCCATGGATGTTCATTGTGGATTTGAATAAAACGAAATCCTTGGTAACTTCAATCTTTTCCTCTTTTGTCATGATGTTGCTTATTGGTCCAGTTGTGGAGATTTTTGTACCCTTTAAGTTGAGTTGTAATGTATATTGAAGTCTGTGGTCTATAATCTTCTTCAGTAAGTGCTTCAAGTCCTCATCTCCTTCAGCAAACATGAGTCTTCCACCAATCTCACTGTGCTATTCTTATAAGAATGATATCCCACTCTTCTAGCTTCTCAAATTATTTGTTCAGCATAAAGATAGAATAGGTATGGTGAAAGATACAACCCTGATGCACACCTTTCCTGACTTTAATCCATGCAGTAACCTCTTGCTCTGTTTCAATGATTACTTCTTGATCTCTGTACAGCTTCCTCATGAGCATAAGTGTTCTGCAATCCCTATTCTTCATAATGTTATCCATAATTTGTTATAATTCACACCATAGAATGCCATTACATAGTCAAAAAAAAATCTGTCTGGTATTCTCTGCTTTCAGTCATGGCCTATCTGACATCAGTATTAGTATCCCTGGTTCTGTATCCTTTTCTGATTCCAGCTTAAATTTCTGGAACTTCCTTGTAGACATATTGCTATAGACACTTTTCAATGATCTTCAACAAAATTCCGCTTGTGTGTGACATTAGTGATATTATCCAATAATTTTCACATTTGATGAGATCATGTTTTGGGGGGAATGGGCATAAATATGGATCTCTTTCAGTCGGTTGACCAGATAGTTGCCTTGCAAATTTCTTGGCAGGGAAGAAAGAGTACTTTCAGTGTTGCATTTGTCTCTTGACATATCTCAACTGATATTCCATCAATTCATTGAGTTATGATAGTCACCTAGTATTAATTCCATTAAGTACACTACAGGAAGTGACAGAACTAATACTGAGCAGCTATGGCAATTTGATTTGTATTTATTTTATTTTTATTTTATATTTCCCATTGTGAACATTTTATTATGTTATTTGATTAGACAGGAAGTATGTTAAAGCAGTGAGGTCAACACAGATGACCTTGAATATATTATGATGAGTAGAATGGCTCAACCACAAAAGGACAAATCTTACATGATCTTGTTTATATGAAATATCTATTACAGACAAATATATAAAGATCAGAGTTTATTAATGGTTACCAGGTGGGAATAAGGAGAAAAAGAGAAGGAGAGGGGGTGCCATTGTTTAGGAAGTATTGAGTTTCTGTTTATGGTGATGAAAAATTTGGCAATGAATGATTTTGTAACCTGGTTGATATAACTGTAGTCACTGAATTGTACACATGAAAAATATTGAATTGTCAAATACTGTATTATCTCTATTTTTACCACAGCAATGATAATAAAAGATATGATCTAATAAGGCTACAATATCCAGTAGACTCTTGATCTCCTGGTAAGTTTTGCTGGCTTGTTCTGCAAATCAGCCTTTCTTTGTGATCTTTGCTAATGAGTTTAACTTAAGTCTCATTCAACTTCAGTAGTGCTTGCCTGCCCAAAAATATAGACATTCCCATTTTCACTCACAGGTGCCAACAAGTGGGTTTGGCAAACAAAATTGAACTTCTGTATGCATAAGGATTTCTAGGTTCATTCTGCAGAAGCATTTTTCCCCCCACATTCTTTTCCTGGAAAATATGTCAGTGTACAAGAATATGTATTGTTATGTAAAATGCATATAAGTAAGATGGCTTTTTTTTTTTTTTTCTTTTTTCCAAGACAGTCTCATGAGACTCATCTGTCAAAAGCAACCTTCGGACATCTGTTAATAAGAGTAAGGCAGAGCTCATATTCAGTGGGGTATCTTCCCTGGAACTTCAGGTCTCCTCACATTTCAAATAGGGCACTAAAGTCAAGTTGAAATCTATGTTTTTCTCACTGGTCTGGTTTTCTAAAATGTCTTGGCCTGAAGTCTGCTCCTCAACTTACCCAGTTCCCAGCTAAATGCTGAGAGATTGAAGACAAGAGAATGTGTTCATATTATTCAAAAAACACCTAAAACTGCCAGGCTCCTAATTTCACAGTTGTATCCATCAACATTCCTCCAAATGAGCTCCAGAAGAAACTATCAGAGCTCAGTTAAGATTCCTTTAGATACTTACGTTGTGCAGGCAGAACTAGCTTGTATGAAGAGATAATCTATGAGATAAATTACAATTGGTATCCTATGATTCTTGATTTCCATCCTCCCATAGAACATATCTTCATTGTTCCCTTCACCAGGAACCTCAGTCGCACCTTTTCTTTGCAGTATCCAACAACAAGAGACAAAACAGAGATAAGGAGAGGCTTCATGTATGCCAGAAAATCACTGGGAGCGAGCCTCAATGAGAACTGGTGTAGAGTCTTAGCGTCTTATTAGCACTTCCAGGTCAGATAATTAATCAACATTTTGGGCTTAGTTTCCTCATTGAAGAAGTGAAAATATAACTTGGAGAAGACCCTATCACTATGCTATCTATCCCTTTGGAAAATCCCAAGGGTCACCTCAGAACATTCATACCTGTATATAGGTAACTGGCTTCCTGTGTCTCTCAGCCTATGGGCATTCTCTGGCTGATACCTTTGGGCATCTCAGGAGGGAGTGCTCAGGAGTTGATGCTCTGGGAGCATCTATGAAAAAAAATGGAGGATGAATGCTGGTGAATGAATATTTCAGCTTCCCCACCTCTAATGGTAATGTTTTTGAGGCATGTTCCAAACAATGTCTCAGAGGAACACCAATAAGATTAAATTCTAGTTACCCATAGTCGTAATTCATTCATGACTGTATGATTTATTAGTTTTCCAGTCTTCCTTATCTCCTTTTCTTATTTCCTGAGACTGCTTTCTGGATCATTTCTGAAATAAACTTCCTCATTAATATTGTTATCCCAGAGCCTGCATTACTGAAGGAACAGAATCTAAAATACAGAGCCATAGAGTAAAAATGATTTTAATGAGTATTAAATAAAGATATATTTAAAAAACAAAATAACCAACCAAGAAAAGTCCTGGCCCAGATAGCTTCACTGGAGAATTCTACCTAACTTTTAGACAAGAGTTATCTCCAATACTACTGAGACTATTGCACAGCATAGAAAGGGATGGATTACCCCCAAATTCAGTCTACAACGCCAGCATCACCCTGCTACCAAAGCCACAGACATATCCCATGAAAAATGAAAATTTCAGACCAATATTACTCGTGAACCTAGATGCAATAGTCTTCAACAAAATTCTAGTGGAAAGAATTCAACAACATGTGAAAAAGTTAATTCATCATGACCAAGCTGGATTCATACCAGGGATTCAAGCCTGGTTCAACATCAGAGAAACAATTAATGTGATCAACCACATAAATAACACAAAGTTTAAGATTCATCTGATTTTGTCAGTTGATCCAGAAAAAGCATTTGACGAAGTCCAACACTTGTTAATATTAAAAGCTCTCAGCAAAATTGAAATAGAGGGGAAATTCCTCAAAGTAATAAGGAACACCTATACAAAACCAACCACCTACATCATCCTGAATGCAGAGAGTCTGAAAGAATTCCCTTTGAGAACAGGAACTAGGCAAGGATGCCCACTCTCGCCATTTATATTCTATATTGTACTAGAGTTCTAACTAGAACAATTAGACAAGGCAAAGAAATAAAGGACACCAGAATTCACAAATAAGAAGCAAAAATCTCCTTATTTGCAAACGATATGATTACATATGCAGAAAACCCTAAAGAACCCATAAGTGAATCGCTGGAATGAATAGAAGAGTTCAGAAGTGTATCAGTATATAAGATAAATGTAAGTAAATCAGTAGGATTCCTTTACACCAGACAGAGATCATCAAAGCAGAAATGATCAAATAAATAACATTTACTATAGCCCCCCAAAACATAAAATACTTAGAAATAAATCTAACCAAAGAAATAAGAGACCTATACAGAGAGAGCTAAAAGACCTTACTGCAAGAAATCAAGAGATTTACAAAAATGTAGAAACTTACCCCGCTCAAGGACAGGATGACTTAACGTTGTAAAAATGTCTATTTTTCTCAAAATGATTAAGGTATATAATGCAATCTCAACACAAATTCCAGTGTAATATTTTTTTATTATTATCACTGGGTGAAATGTACATTCCCATGTAAATTTACATGCCCACCTATATGCAACTTCCACTGTTCTCCCTGCCCAGTGACAGCACACTATGCCTCTCTGCTCCATACATATGTCATCCTCCCAACAGTCTCCTTTCCCTTCCTCTCCAACCACTCTCCTTCCTCCAGCCGGAGGTCAGCAGGATGATATCCTATAGATGCATAGAACCATAAAGTGCTTCCAATATATGGTCATTCTGCATCACCAAGTCCAATTCATTCATGTCTGAAGAGTGGACCTTCATTATGATTTATGGGCAAGGGCAGCCTCACGGCCAGGGGCCATGCTCCCAGGGAAACCCCAAAATCGCTGGACCGTCAATTGTGGTCTTTTAGTGGAGATGTCAGGGTGCACCCCTTTTTATTCTTGTGTTGTCAGTGAGACTCAACTTAGCTCCATCACGGCTATCACTGGTGGTGGCTGGGCACCACCCAGTTCTTCTAGTCCCAAGTTGATGTAGGCACCCACTCATGTGGATCTCTCTATCTTCTGGGTTGTCTTTACCCCATGTCATTTTGAGCCTCAGTGAGCATCTGTTCCTGCTGAGTTGGGATCATTTGCTGTGCCCTCGGATGGCAGCTTGGCAGCTTTTAAGACCCTAGACACTGCTCACCATTGTGGGGTGCAGAGAGCCCTCTTAGCAAAAGCTAGTTGTGCCAGTTGGCCTCAATTTAACCAAACAGCATGGTTCCCCGCACCCTACCCCAGCTACTCTGTGTCATTTTTTCACACACACAAAAAAACTAAATCAAAATGGATCAAAGACCTAGATATCAAGCATAAAATGATAAAATTCATGCAAGAAAAAAATAGAATCAACAATGGAAGTCTTAATGCACGTCTTAAACTGACTTCAAAATCTGACAAAGCAGGATTAACAGAAGATAAAATAGATAAATTGGAACTACTAAGAATCTAACACTTTTGCTCATCCAAATACTTTACCAAAAGAATTAAAAGACCACCTACAGAATGGGAAAAAATATTTGGCAACTACATTTTGGACCCATAATCTACAAGGTACTACAAAATTTCGACAAGAAAAAAGGTACATAACTCAGTTAAGCTACGCTCAAAGGAGATGGACAGACTCTTTACCAAAGAGGATATCCAGGCAGCCAAAAGACACATAAGGAAATGCTCATGATCATTAGATATAGGAGAAATCCAAATGAGAACTATAATGAGATACTGTCTCACCTCAACAAGGTTGGCTGATGCAAAAAACACAAAACAACAAATGCTAGAGAGATTGTAGAGAGATCGTAACTCTTCTACACTGCTGGTGGGATTGCAAAATAGTACAACCTTTTTGGAAAGCAATTTGATGCTTCATTATAAAGCTAGAAATAGATATACCATTTGATCACATAATCCCACTGCTCGGAATTTATCCCACAAAAACAAAGACTGTCACATGAACTGATACATGCACACAAACGTTTATGGGAAGATGGAATCAACACAGATGCTCATCAACAGGTGAATGGGTGAACAAACTATAGTATATATACTCAACTGAGCAATATTCAGTGACAAAGAGCAATGATGATTTTAGGAAGTATCTCATAACCTGGTTTCAACTGGAAGACATAATGCTGAGTGAAATCAGTCAGTGGCAAAAGGACAAATATTGTATGAGACCCCTGCAATAAGGACGGAAAAGCAGATTTATGTACAGAAGAAAAGACTCTTTGACAGCTATAAGGGAGGGGAGGAAGAAAGAGGGTTTGGTCATAGATTAGGTAGTTGATAGAAATTTGGTTAGATGAAAACAGTGACAGCACACAATAGAATGTAGATCAACTTAACCATACTCCACCATAAACTGAAAACTCTTCTAATCTCAACGGAATACTGCAAGGATAGGGTAGTACAGATGGGGTCTTGGGGCCATGCTCTTAGGGGACATCAAAGTCAATTGTCATAACTAGCCTTTTGCTGAGAGAGCCTTTTGCACCCCATATTGGTGAGTGGCATCTGGGGTCTTAAATGCTAGCAAGCTTCCATCTGAGATATACAGCTAGTCTCTACTCATCCTGGACAGATGATCACTGGGAACAACAAAGGTACAAGGAAAAAGGAGCCCAGGAGACAGAAGGACCCATATGAAACTGTATCAAAAGGTGACCAGAAGAACCAGATGGTTCCTGGCTACCACCAAAGACAGTCGTGATGGGGCACACAATGTTGAGTCCCAGTGGCAACACAAGAAAAAGAGCAGTGCAGCTCAAGAACTCCAGGAAAAGACCACTTCTAATGTTCTGACAGCTTAGGGGATCCCCTAGGTGCATGGCCTCTAGATCTGACCAGAAACACTGCTGAGTCCAACTCTTTGGACAAAAATGGACTGGACTCAGGGACACAATGTGACCACACGATGTGGGTACTTTATGGTTCTATGCATTTATAGGATGTTGTCCTACTGGTCTCATCCTAGATGGGAGAGAAGAGGGTGAAAAGGAGGGGACAGTGATTGTTGGGAAGACACAAGCATAGAATAAAACGTGAAGTGTTCTGCCACCAGGCAAGGAGAGAAGAAGCTGCAGAAAGGTGGTCATCCAAAATTGATTTGGATTTTATACTTTCATTTAATCACAATACAAAAACAAAAAAAAACAAACATAGCATTTGAGTTGACTGCCACTCACGGAAATCCCATGTATGTCAGGGTAGTCCACAGAGATTTCATGGCTGTGACCTTTCAGAAGCAGATCTAGAGGCCTTTTTTCCAAAGTGCTTCTGGGGGTGTTTAGACAGCCAGCCATTCACCTGGTAGCTGAGAGCTTAACTGTTTATGCCAACCCAAGGACTCCTAAATAAAAATAGCATATGTAAAGCATATATCTTAGAGATTAATGCAAAATATAATTTTGATAAGCAATACTAACCTCATGCTCACTTACAGTGCTATGTGGTAGATACCCATGAGTTCTTAACATAATCAAATATCAAGTAAGAAAATGAAGTAAATCAAGAAGATAGGAATAAAAAGTCAGTTTTTTATTAGAGATGTTGTAAACATGCTTATGTCTGCAGAAACAACTTGTTTTCAAGACAGAAATCTAAAATTAGACAAACATGCTCCCCCTTATCATAAGTAGACATGGAAAATGGATGGTCTTATATACAGAGACATAGTTTAGTGGATCCAACTGTATGCTACAGCAGGAGAAACAGATGGCAAAAATACATCTACCCAGTGCTTCATAAAGAAATGCTTTATGGCTCTGGAGAAATAAGGATGAGAGAATGCGGGAGTAGGGACTTTAATGCAGTAACAGATACTACAACTTCCAAAAATGTGAAGTTCAAACACTATTCTTCTGGAAACCATTTTGAGATGTTCATGAGAAGTTTGGTGTCTAATTAATCCTAAAAACACAATTTTTCTAAGTCTGGATATTCACTGCTATTCCCTTCCCAAATTGTGCTCACTCACATTGTCTGACATCAGTAACTCAGTAATGAGATTACATGACACTATACAGGTACCCCCAAATGCTACTAACATGGAGACACTGAAATTCAAATGTGAGTTTTATTTTTTCTCTTTAACAGATTCTCAAGACAAAACTAAAGGCTGAGCATTGTGCCTCTTTAGTGAGGTTGATGTTCAAGGATGTAAAATTACAGAAAGATTAAATCCAATATCTAAAGACCCATCTCTGTGGGCTAAAAAATCCGAAGACATTAAAGTTCTCCTCAATTTCTTAATCTGTTCTCAATGTCCAGCTAGAGGTAGTATGCCTTCCTTACCTGTAACGTGGAATATTGCTCACAACGCTTGGCATGTAGTTCTTCCAAAATTTATTAGTTAGGGATTTGTGGGTTGAAGGAACTGCTCTGTATGGTACCAGTTTGGTGGATACACACACCAATGCATTTGACAAAATCCACAGAATGAGGTTCACTATGTGCAGTTTTTAAAAAATCATCTCAAAGTCTAAGGGTTCCCGGAATAGATGCGTATTGTAACAAATGAACCTGACTGCATTGCAAAAGTATGACGTAACTTCACTGAAGGGGCTGCGAGGAAAGGAGCTGACTCAAGTACATTTGGAAAAAAACTACGTAAGACTAAATTTGAGAAGAATTGTGCATAAACATCTTACTCTAATTGGTAAACTTTTTCCATCAGAGGCACTAATTAGCAATTCTGAAACTACTTTGTATGTATACCTGGAAAAAATAATAAGTAAATAAATTGCAATTAATGGGAGTTAGGTTTCTCACTGTTAGAAGAACATTATAAATATGGAAGAGAAATGGTTAGAATAAACCCCATGGTACTGGGTCAGAGTAGGCAGTATCAGTATAAACTCTTGTTTGTTTTAAGGGAGGTGACAGATGAAAGATATATAGATTACAAATATACAAAAAAAACAGACCAAACCCACGGCTGTCAAGTCAGGTCTGAGTCATGGCCACTGCATGTTTGTAAGTGCAGAGCTACGCTTTTGATGACTATTACCTTACAGAAGTAGATTACCAGATCCTTCTTCTGCAACAACACTGGGTGGATCTGAAACACCAATCTTTTGGTAAATGGCTGAGCACAAATCATTTGTGCCACTCAGGGACTGACAAAGATAATAGCTAGAGATAATTATAGGCATATGTGCACATGTGGCTTAATATTTATGTATGTTCCTAGTTCTAGCCACTGAGAAGACCTAGAAGCAGTGACACCTGAGTAGCAACACACACATCCAGTGTCCATATTTACTTTCTAAGTATCATTATTCAATAAAAGAAACCAAGGCTTCCTAGAAAAATAGGTGATCATAGGACTAAGGCAGGAAAAAAAGAAGGTAAGATGAATCATTTTGCATGCCGGAAAGAAATGAAGAACAAAAATAAAATGAAATAAAATAAAAGATGGGGCCATGTCTAAAGGACACAGGGGTACCTCAAAGAACTCCCAATAACCATAGTATCATAAACCAAAGAAAAAGTACATCCATCAGTTTACATTACTATAAATAACTTATTCAAAAAGTAACAAGTGAGGGAGAAGGGACAAACATTCTTGCCAAAGAATTGCGGGTGATAGATACAGAAGAACTAGGGAAACAGGAAATCACCACTATAATACCACAGTAATCATTGATGCAGAATAAATCCGTGGTTGAATGTCAAAATTAATAGGCAAACATTAAAAAGAAATAGAATACGGCAGAGTCTAGAAGTGTACCCCCAAATATATAGTAATATCAAACCCCAGACTCTCTGCCATTGAGTGGATTCTGGCTTACAGTGATTCTGTAGGATAAGTTAGAAGTGCCTCATAGGATTTCCAAGGCTATTCATCTTTATGAAAGCAGACTGCCACAGCTTTCCCATATGGATTGTCTGGTGGATTCCCAACTGCAGACCTTTCAGTTAACAGTTGAGTGCTTTAACAACTGAGCCACAAGACAACTTTATAATAATTACTGTGGTGGTTTTAACACATGTCCCTGAGCTCTCTGATAACAAGACATGATAATCAGCTTCTAATGAACACAATGTGGAAAGAGAAGACAGTAACTCTAGAGGTGAGAATTCTGGCAATATCCTCTGAAATGAGGGATAAAAGCTGGCAATACAGGCATAATTCTTGTACCCTCAGATGTGATGTAATGAGAAAGATATTTCACCTCTGTATTATTATTCCCCTGACCAAAAAAAAAAAAAAAATTACCCTGCCCTAACTATGAGAAAACAGCAAACAAGTTTAAATTCAGGATATTTTACAAAATATCTGAACACAGCTCTTCAAACGTATCAAAGTCATGGAAAATCCAGTCAGATCTGAAAACTCACAGGTTGGAAGAATGCAAAGAGGAATAATTGCCTTGTGGTATCCTAGACTAAATCCTGAAACAGAAATGTGAACATCAGTTGCAGACTTGGTAAAATCCAAAGAAAGTATAGTCTAGTTAAGTTTAATGAAAACAACAAATCTTTTGCAGAAAAGGAAAAATGCTTCCATTTCCAGAATCGTATGTAGAACTAGTTTGTCATTTCAGTCCTTATTTTAACCAGATCTTAAGGGCAAATTCAAGTTCAAATAAAAATAAACCCTACTTAAAAAAAAAAGTAAATTAAAAAATAATAATAATACGCTGGTTCAACACCACGTCTCTTAACAAGCTTTGTATGTGAGATTCTAAAGTTTAAAAATTATCACAACATTGCCTCCCTATCAAGTGAATTTAGAAAACAACCCAACATGCTTTCTAAAGCAGGATCCCAGGAAAAACTCTTTCCTGAACACAGTCTTTAGGGTTGCTAGAGGCCATTGCCGTATCTCAGTAATATCTGAAGGAATCCAGAGTGAACATCTCTTCATTTCTCACTAACACTGAGTGCAGCCAGGCTGACGATTCTTACCTAGGCCAAACCATAATAATTTAAGTGCACAAGCTAAGACTGATCTGTAGTAAATATAAACCCAGTGACACTGCAGTTTAAAGACCTAAAATATTGTTCTATTCATCAATGTCTAAAAGGCCCTAGCTCTCCTTCAATCTTGTCTACAATATGAAGTCATTCTGTACCTATGTGGTTCAAGGTCAAGTTACAGCAGTCTGTGTTCTCAGACCACTGCCACTAAGAAACCCTCACAGCCTCATGTGTCTTACTGTATGAAAGCATTCAAGTTTGAACAAAAACAAACAAAAAATTGCTATTGAGTTGATTCCAAATCACAGTAATGACAAGTGATGTTTGGGCAAAGCTACCATCAATGGCAATGACCTACTGAGATAAAAAAAAATTCCAAGGATTTACTTAATCTCTTACTAGATCATATTCAGGAAAACAACAAACTACGGTAAAACTGTGTTTTAATACTTCCCAAACAACTGCTGACTGTGGAGACTGTCTGAAGTTTCCTAGTACTTCTACAGCAGAAATAGCACAACTGTGTGGCTTTAATAAACAACAGTGGATTTTCTCACAGTTTAGGGGACTAGAAGCTCAAATTCAGGGTCATAACTGCAGAAGAAGACTGTGTCTCTGCTGTAAGGGAAAATCCTTGTCACTGTTTCTCTAGTGTTCTTCTCAGCTTTCCACATTTCCTTGAGGATCTCTGTGCAGCATCTGTCTCTTTTGTGCTTTCTTTCTAAATTTCAAAAGTGATTAATTTTAAGATACACCCTATACTGATGTTATATACACGTATGTCCCGTAATGATATCTACTCCCAAATGATATCACAACAGTAAGTATAGGGGTTAGGATTCCAATACATAAGTTTGGTGGACATGATTTAGTCTGTAACAGCCATTTTTCAAAGGCTGATTCCTGGCAATTCTATTGTATTTACCATCCACAGGATACAACTTCTGGCACCTGGTGCATGCCCCAGTAACAGTGATATCTAACATTGGATCCCATATCCTCTACCCTTAACCTCACCTCTCTACATTGGATGTTCTTCTTGGTTTACAGTCTGATCCTCATCCACTAGGCTCTGGACACAACGCAGACCTCTCACATATTAAATGCAAGTCCATTTCCAAACTCTCCTTGCCTTCTTGGTAAACTCTTACTGGAAGTTCTAAATCCATAAGTCCCTGACTCCTGCTACTCTGCTCCTCAGAGTCTGCTTTCCAAGGGGAGAAACAGCTTTTCTAATCCTACCACACAAACTGTTCTACTGTATTCAAATTGGTATGTATTTTTTAACCTTATGTCTTTGTTCAAAAAAATGTCAGCTGTCAATGCGATTCTTTTATTAACAAAGAGTATCTTCTGCCTGGACTGGCTGATAATTTATATCGTGATAACAAACAAAACTGAATAGAATGAATTAACAATGGCAACAATTGTAAAACACCACACACAAACAGCAGAGAGGTTGGAGCCTTGGCCAGCCCCTGAGAAGTGGAGTTTTGTTTAGATGTACTATCCATCCAGTAGCTTAGCAGAAAAATGCACCTCACTTTTGTTGTCCTGTTCTTACTTCCATGTAGTCTCCATTGTCTTTTGTGGGTCTGTAAATCTTCTCCCTCTTTTAAGGCCTTTCTCTCTGAGTGTTTCCTCCAGTATTGCTTCTCTTTCTCCCACTCCCTACTACCCTTCCTGACTACTGCATTTCTCTTGTTCTTGGTTTATTCATTGTTACACCTACCGCATGACATTTTTTAGACACGTTTGTTGGTTTTTAAACACTGTTGTCACTATTGTCTGAGTCTCTCTGACTTTGCTTCTAAACTTCATCTACACTTATTTTATACAGAGCTCAAATACCGAGACTGAGCAGAGTCATCATGACAGTCTTGAGCCTCATTGTATGTGAACTAATCAGCCTATATATGCTAGTGTTGGTACAAGTGTTATCTTATGGTTTATTCACTATTAGTCATAGCTGCAGGGTTACATGACAAGCTTTTTACTCAGAAGTAGCAATGAGTGTATGAATACTTAGAATTTTATGCTCTTCTCAATTTATTCTGTTCTTCCATCGTTTCTTCTTAACTTACTATGTTTCCCTTGATGTAGGTTTGTTATGTCTTTTAAGAATATTCACTTCAACTATAGAGAAAAAGTAAATCAAGTAGATGGATAAAATGCATTAGGTATGCGACCTACAGAGAGTAAGTGAGCAAGTAGATTGTAGATATGTTAGACATAGATAAATTAAGTAGTGCATATGTGTGGTGAAAATAGGAAGAGGCAATGGGGGCTAACTAAGTTACACAATCCAGAGGCACAAATTATTCATGATGATCACAGTGGGCTCACATTTGTCCCCACTGTTTTCTACTTAAGACATCCAAGTAGAAGTGATAGCTCTTCAGAAGGTGTTTGGTGAGTGGCCAGCTGTTTTATTCCCTGTATTTCTTAGAACAAGTGCATATTGGCTCCAGTTACCTTTGGCCAACTGAGCCCCTCAGCTCTGCTCCTTGCAGCCACTACACTGCCACAGGAAGTCTGATGTTGCGGAGAAGGAAGTTTATGCCAGGAATCTTTAAAAATGAATAATTTCTTGCCTTTACAGTCAATTGATTATGATGCTATGTGTTCTTACAATGTAATGATCCCAAATCACATATGTGTGAAACACGTGATGTGTAACTTATCCCTTTGGGTTCAGTTTTAAAACGGACAAGCTAATATCTCTGTTCTATATATGGTCTTAGATTTTAGCCAACCACTTTAGTGTAAGACAGTTGATTTTCTCTGATGAAGTGTGACATGTCAAAGCCAAGCCAAGTGCCGTCGAGTCGGATGTGACATAGACTTTGGCTTATTTGATTAAGACACTCTGAATTTGAACTCCTCATTATGGAGTGCTGATACAGGTTATGCTAATGCATTTAGACCTCCACTCAAATGATTATCAGGCAAGACCAGAGAGACTGACTCATAAACCAACCCCATTGCCCTATAGAATAGAATATAACTACCCCATAAGGCTTCCAAAGCACCTGATGGATGTGAACTGCTGACCTTTTGGTTATCAGCCATAACTCTTAACCACTGTGCTACTCAGATTCCAGAGGGACCAAGTCATATAAAAACTTTGGCTTTTATCTTTTTCATTTAGAACAAGAAAGAGGCAGCTAGGCTCCACATTGGTCTATTTCTGGATCTCTCCAAAGATCTAGTGCTGTCCAAGTCAACCTTGTATCTAAGTCACTGACCTGAGGCCATAAGACAGAAAGATCCCCTTTAAGAACAATCTGTTGGGTAATCTTGTATCCTGAGACCTCTTTTCACAGGTAAACAACTAATGTCTAAAGATTTGGACTCTAACCAGTAGATTAACATAATTGCTCACCTTGATTTTCTCTCTGATCATAATTGAATGTCTTGGGGTCTTGTGTACCTTGCCATGACTACATGGCTACCTGGGAGAAAACTAAATGAGCTTATACATTATAAGCTTGATAATTTCTTTACTTATTATAAAATTAATCCTCACAGGTAGAATAACCTAATCAGGATTTACTTAGCTTAAAAGCAACACAAAATTCTGGTGGTGTGATCCTTGTTTTCTGCTTGTCCCCTATTATAGGTTGAATTTTGTCCAGCAAAAATTTATATTGAAGTCCTAAGTGCTGGTTTCTATGAATGTAATTTGATTTTGGTAATTAGTAATGTGAGGTCATATTGGAGCAGGGTGAACTCTAACCCAGTAGCACTGGTGATCTTTATAAGGAGAAAAAAAAATACATGTATTTCAAGACATAGATGGGAGACAGTCATATGAAAATGAAAACAGTTTGGAGTGATGCTGCCACAAGCCAAAAAACATTTGAGAGTAGAAATTGGAAGAGACGGAGAAGGATCTTTCCTTAGAGCCGTTGGAGAGAATATGGTCCTGCTAGCACCTTAATTTTGTCCTTCTATGAGTCAGAATTAACTCTACAGAATTGGGTTTGGTTTTAGTGTTAGTCTCAAGAATAGAAGCCCTTAGTAGTGCAGTGATTAAGAGCTATAGCTACTAACCAAAAGGCTGGCAGTTTGAGTCTACCACCCACCCCTTGGGCAGTTCTGTATGTTTATCATGAATAAGAATTGACTCACTGGCAACAGATTTGGTGTTTGGTTTCTAGTCTCAAGACTTATTAGAAAATCTGTTGTTTTCAGCTGCTAGTTTGTGATTCTTTGTCACAGTAGCCCTACAAAATTAATACATTAATAATTGTAACCAGATACCTTGTCTTTATTCTCTTACTTACTGCCTTGTGATTTTCTGTGATTCAATAAACCACGTAGTTTGAGCGCTTTAATTTGACCTCTAAAACTTTCTGCCATGTGTCCTCTGGGATGGTTTGTCTGATGGTCTAGTCCGATGCCTCCAGGGTGTCTTGTCCCGTTCCATCCTGAGAGCACACAAACCACTCAAACTTTTCACTCTCCCTTCGTTATTAACTAGAATTTTTTGAAGTATTTTTTCCTACTTTTCTTATTAAATCCTATACATTTTTTTCCTTGAATGCTAGTCCTCTTCTCTTTAAATAATTCATATAAATACACACACAAACCAAGAAAAGAAAAAAAAAACCCCACAAAAAAACAGTTGAACAATTTGTCAGTTTAAGTCAGTAATCAGCATAAGCCAGAAATACTTAAGCAATTGAAAAATATTTGGAACCAGGAACCAGAGCTTAACCACTTTTTCAGCTTTCCTTAAAAGTAAATGAGATTTTAGTAATTTAAACTTACTCAGAGATAGACATTTTAAAATGACTTCAATAATCCTCTTGCAAAGAAAACTGGTTTAAAATTAGCTTCAGTGTGTCTGTAATTGTGAACTCTGCATTCTGACATCTTTTTGCTTTTGTTTAGTTATTATTATGAGACTGCAAACTTCCCAGGGTATATCTACAAGACATAAGTGCTCTTCTCTTTCAATTTCCAGTGTTTATTTGTTGCAAATAGCCAATTTAGCAAGAACTAAGTTGAGCCACTGAGCCTGTGGATGAACACTTGCAAGGACTAATCTGCAAATTAGCTGCATGCCAGTAATTTTAAATTGCCCCAAGCAGTAAACCCTAACATTTGTTTTACTTTATAAAGTATATTAAAAAAAAATTAAATGTGATTTAGTTACTCTTTATGAGGCACACACAGAAAACTTACTCACATGTCTTAGTTATCTAGTGTTACTATAACAGAAATAATACAAGTGGGTGGCTTTAACAATTAGAAATCTATTTTCTCAGTGTTTAGGAGGCTAGACGTCCTAATCCGGTGTGCCAATTCTAGTGAAGTCTTTCTCTCTCTGATGACTTTGGGGTAAGGTCTTTGTCTCTTTGGCTTTTCTTCTTCAGCTCCTTGAAGGTCTTCATGTGGAATAACAAATATTTTCCTCTATCTCTGCTTCCCTGCTTAATATACTTTTTTATATTTTAAAAGACACACATTTAAGACACACTGTACATTAATACTAACTTATTAGCAGAAAAGAAGTTCCATTTCAAACAGTATTATACACACAAGTTTAGGAGCTAAGGTTTACAAATCATATTTTAGGGGCACAATTCAATCCATAACAATGTGTAAATAAGACTGACAATGATTAAAAGGATTAGCTAAATAAAAATAAAATCAGGAGATAAACTACGCTCATGCTATGATCTTTTCATTTTAATGTTGCTAAAAAGATGCCTGTAATTGTCAATATTGATAGATTAAGCTGCTTCAATTTGTACCACCATTGCTTAAGAAACAAAAGTAGAAAATTTCTGGTTCTCCTGTTGAAGTATTGTATTTCAGGACATATGGGGAAGACAGAATATGTCATATTCATTCCTTCAAGTTGCAACTCTGTCAGACCCTCTGAGAAAGATTCTCCTGGGAAAGACAGAGCTGATTCTCACACTGATAGAATCTACAGTCTGGCAGAAGTGTTACAAAAAACAAATCTTTGTCATGTTTTTATTTTCCTAGTAATAAGAGCAAATAAATGCTCATTGTAAAAGTAGTCGAAACATGCACTGCTACACAGAGAAGAGAATAATAATCTCCATGAACCAATATTTCAAAGAAAAAATTTTATATGTTTGATAAGTATGTTGTCACATAAATACAACTTTTATTTATCAAGCAAATTCTAATTTTACTCCTCCCACACATATCCCAAATACTTTGTGAGGGGACTATTAAGAAATTATGTGTAATAACAGACAGAAAATTTTTCCTTATGGAGTTGATAATTAGTTTAGCTGACAGATACTTATCAAATAATCACACATTATATGAAGGAACAAGTGTGATAAAAGCCGTGATGTAGAAATCAGTGATATATGGAAGTATATAATGTGGGACTTTTAAGTGGGTTATTCACTCATTAATTCATTTATTTACTTTTGAGAATGGTAACTGAGTTGTAAAGGGCAGATTAGTAGATTCTGTATCTACGACAGTAAGAGTAACGGGATAGTAAAAAAAAGGGAAAGTAAGTGGTTAATTTCAAATAGAAAGAGGACTTGTGCTTTGAATCTAGACAGCTGGATAGGGGCCAGACCATGTAGTAAACTGTAGATCTGAATATCTATTATACCAATTATCTTAAGAAGAAGGAAAAATTGCTGGAGCATAGTATATAGGTAGACACAAGATCAGATACTTTTCCATATTGAACTTAAACTAGTAAAAATAGAGATGAAGGAAATGTTAACAAGTTTCATTATTATATATAAATTGTGTACCAATCAGTATCATAGCGATATACCATTGATAATTGGGTTATTTATAATAATATAATATATATTATATATAATATAATCTTGATATAATATATTATAATATCAATATAATATAATATTGATAATTGGGTTATTTATAATAAAATATTTTAGATATATTTCCTTTTGAGTGTATATGGTTCTATGTCATCAATGAAAAATGAAAAATCAAAGAAATTTTGTAGAAACTATTTTATGATGTCCTTATGGATTCTCAAGACAAGGAAATGAAAAATTAAAAATAATAATCATACAGAACAAAGACTAGGAAATAAAATAATCATTTGTTAATTTAATTAACAATGGTTAAGCTAATACTGTATGCCAGTTCTGGTCTAGACAGAGAAATTCAGGGATGTAAAACAGGTATGTAGTTTTTCTCTTACTGGTCTTAACAGTCTATTGATAAAGGACAATAGTTAAATGTGTATTGACTTTAAAATCTTCTTTGTAGTGCATTAAGGGGAAAACATTCAAGATTCAAGGTTCCTTGTGAGTCCTGATGTGAAGACATAACATAGTCAAAGACTAACTTCCAGAAAAAAATCTTCCAGGTTGAATTTGTCTGGACAGAAAGATCATAAATGTAAAACAGATGAAGACATGCAGACAAGCATTCAAGCAAGAGGCATGCACTCACTCAACTGAAAGAATATGAAAATAAAATAGAATATTAGATAGAAATAGCTACAATATATCACCAGTTACTAGCTGCTGTGGAGTTGACTCAGATTTATGGTGGACCCATAAGTCTCCAACTAGAAATATACTCATATAGTTTTCAATGGTAAAATTTTCACAAGTAGATCTCCAGGCCTGTTTTCTGATTCTGGTTGTGCTGGAACCTCCACCTCTTTAATTCATAGTCAATCATACTAACTAATTGGACCACCTAGGAACTTTCCATATAGAACTCTATCACAGTAAATGAATATGAGACTCAAGAGTGAAAAACAGAAGTAAAAAACTATAAATCAGTACATTAAGTTTGGGTTTCCTATTTTTGGTGTTTTGGTTGCTGTAGTGTGTTTTCAGTTCTCACCAGTGAACAAGTTGAAAAGTGCTGAGGAAATTTAGGTCAGGTTCCATAATGACTACATTTTCATTTCAGAAGAGTCATCCTGGATACTTTACGGATTACTAATATAAAAGTGGAAATCAGAGACAAAAAGACTGAATGATAAAAATTTTGTATTAAACAGATTGTGGATTAGATTTCAGTGGAAGACACAAATGTGAAAAGAAAAAAAGTTTTTGAGAGAAACATAATAGACATGCAGGCCAAAATTTGGTGACTGTTGACACATGGAAGAAGAAGAGGGAGGCAAATTATGGAACCATCTATTGTTATGGGAAATACTGAGCAAGAGGTAAATTTAGAGGGTGAGGAAGGATAATGAATTTAAGTTCAGACTTGTTGAATTTGAAGCAAGAATGAGCTATACTGGTAGAATGCCTAGGAGAAAGTTGGAATAAGGATCTGAATTCACATCATTATCTCTGTCTTTAACAATTACTTATCACTTACCAACATGAGTTTATAAATGGATCTAGAATTCACAGGAGTTAGTGAGTTAGCTGAGGAGTTTTATTTAGCTTGACAGGAAATCAAGACCTAGGAGTGAACACTGAGTAGCAGTAAACTTGAAAGAGTAGTAGGTGAAGAGTATAAGGAGCCCTGGTGGTGCAATGGTTAGTGCTTGATGGATCACAGAAAGTTCAAGGGTTCTAACCTTCCCAGAAATAGCAGAAGAAAGAGCTGGCTGTTTGCTTCTGTAATGATTACACAAAAACAAACAAACAAACAAAACCTATGGGACAGCCCATCACATGGGCTTGATATAAGCCAAAAACCAACTCAGTAGCCCCTAACGACAACAATAAAAGGCTGAACAAGTGCCTGAAATAGAGGATGAATGGAAAAGAAGAAAAAGAAGCCAGAGAGATGTAGAAGTAAGAGACTATTACTATTACTATTGCTGTTGTGTTGTTGTTGTTAGATATCAGAGATTGTAGAGTGATAGGGAAAAAAAAGGTCCTTGACAAGAGATACATGCACTCAAGAATCTCATTAGTTGGTGTGATAATAGGTAAGAAGTTTTAAAAAATAACCATGGAAATGAAAAACAAGTAGATATGAGTCAAAATCAACTTGCTAGCAGTCTTTTTTTTGTTTGTTCAGGTTGTTGATTCTAGAAATAGAAAAAAACAAGACTAACAGAAATAGATGGGAATAAGGAAAAGAGTGGCTACAGCACAGGTGTTACAAAAAATATCATATATGGGGATGTCAGTTATGATTTTTATGCTGAGAATGATGCATTCATTGCAAGGGTTCCAAATCCAAGTCCAGAATTCAAAATGGAAAAGCATATTAAGAATTTTCAAGGAGGGAATGCAGAGAGTCTGAAACAATTTCCCTTGAGAAGGGGAACTAGACAAGGATGCCCACTCTCACCACTGCCATTCAACATTGTACTAGAAGTTCTAGCCAGAGCAATTAGACAAGACCAAGGAATAAAGGGCATCTGTATCAGCAAAGAAGAAGTAAAAATCTCCCTGTTTGCAGATGATATGATTGTATACACAGAGAATCCCAAAGAATCTATAAGTAAACTACTCAAACTGATAAAAAGAGTTCATCAAAGTATCAGGATACAAGATAAATATAAGTAAATTGGTAGGATTCCTTTATACCAACAAAGAGATTACTAATGAAGAAATCACCAAATCAATGCCATTTACTATAGCCCCTAAAAAGATAAAGTACCTAGAAATAAATCTAATCAGAGAAGTAACAGACCTTCAAAAGAGAACTACAGTCCTTACTATAAGAAACTAAGACAGACTTACATAAATGGAGAAACCTACCCTACTCATGGATAGGAAGAATTAACATTGTGAAAATGTCTATTTTGCCCAAAGCAATCCACTTATACAATGCAATCCCAATACAGATTCCAGTGACATTTTTTTAACGAGATAGAGAAACAAATCACCAACTTAGCTGAGAAAGGGAAGAAGCCTTGGCAAAGTAAACTACCACTGAAGAAGTGAAGAAGAAAACACTGGGAGGCCTCTCACTACCTGACTTTAGAAACTATTACACTGCCACAGTAGTCAAAACAGGCTGGTACTGGTACAAAAAGAGACAGATCAATGTAACAAAACTAAGATCCTAGAGATGACACCATCTTCCTTTGAACAGCCGATATCCAACAAGGGCCCTAAGACATTAAACTGGGGTAAAAAATCTGTTCAACAAATGATGCTGGCAAAATTGGATATCCATCTGTAATAAATTGAACCAAGACCCATATCTTACACCTTATACAAAAACCAACTAAAACTGGATAAATTACCTAAATATCAAATCTAAAACAATAAAGCTCATCCAAGAAAAAGTAGGAACAACAATGGAAGATTTAACATATAACATAGACTTCAAAATCTGACAAACCATAAACAACAGAAGAGAAAATAGATAAATGGGAACTACTAAGAATCAAACTCTTTTGCTCATACAATGACTTTATTCATCAAATTAAAAGGCCACCTACAGAATGAGAAAAAATATTTGGCAACTCTATGTCAGACCAATGCCTGATCTCCATAATCTACAAGGTACTACAAAATAACAATAAAAAAAGATAAATAATTCAATTAAGTGATGGGCAAAGGAGATGGACAGACATTTCTCTAAAGAGGGGATGCAGGCAGCCAAAACACATGTGGTCATGCTCACAACATTAGCTATTAAAGAAATTCAAATCAAAACTACAATGAGATACTCACTCCAACAAGGTTGGCCATGGTCCAAAAAATGCAAAACAACAGATGCTGGAGAGGCTATGGAGAAATTGGAACTCTCCTACACTGCTAGTGGGATTACAAAATGGTGCAATCTCTTTGGAAAGCAATATGGCCCTTCCTTAAAAAGCTGGATACAGATATACCATTTGCCCCAGTAATTCCACTGCTCAGAATTTATCCTACAGAATCAAGGCCATTCACAACAACTGATATGAGCACACAGATGTTTATTGCAGCATCGTCCACAATAACAAAAAAGTGAAATCAACCTAGATGCCCAACAACAGAGGAATGGATAGGTTAACTATGGTATATATGCTCAATGGAACACCATGCAATGGTAAAGAACAGCAATGATTTTAGGAAACATCTCATAACCCAGTTTCAATTGGAGGACATTATGCTGAGTGAAAGTAGTCAGTGACAAAAGGACGGATATTGTAGGAGACTCCTATGATAAGAACTTAAAAACAGACCCACACATAGAAGAAAAGACTCTTTGATAGCTGCAAGGATGGGGAGGGAGGGAGGGTGAGGGGGGCTGGGTTTAGATTAGATAGTTGATAGAAATTTGGTTGGATGAAATCTGTGACAGCACACATTAAAAAGAAGATCAATATTAACTGGACTTTAACATAACACGATTACTCCTCCCATCTTAATCCAATATTGTAAGGACAGAGTAGCTGGGGTGGGGGCCAGGGACCATGCTCTTAGGGGAAATGGAGGCCAATTGACACAACTAGCATTTTGCTAAGAGAGCCTTCTGCACCTCACATTGCTAAGTGGCGTCTGGGGTCTTAAAAGTTGCCAAGCTGCCATCAGAGGGTACAGTAAATGGTCCCAATTCAGCAGGAATGGTTGATCACCAAGGACCAAAACGGCATGGGGAAAGAGAATCCAGAAGACAGAGAGACTCACTTGAGTGGATGACTACATCGACTTGTGACTGGAATAACCAGATGGTGCCCAGCCACCACCAGTAATAGCCACAATGCAGCTCCCAAAGTTGAGTCTCATTGGTAAAACAAGAATAAATAGGAGTATACCCTGAGATCTCCACTAAAAGATCACAGGTGATGGTCCGAGGGCCTCAGGATTCTCCTGGGAGCATGACCCTTGCAGGGAGGGGAGTGTGTGAAGAGGAGAGGATAAGAGATTACTGGGAGGAGAAGATGTGTATGGAGCCGAGAGGAAGAGGGTGCTGTCACTGGGCAGGGAGGGCAGTAGGAGCTGCATACAGGTGGGCATGCAAATTTATATGGAAAAGTACATTTTTCACTCAATAATAAAAAAATAATTCAAGGAGGGCAGAGAAAGATGCTGCAGGGAGTGCTGGAGATTTAGGGTGAGTCCAGAATCAGGGAAGAGGAGAAGTTTGAACATATTACAGTATTTGGGAGAATGTACCCACTAACACCAGGAGATCTCACTCATCATAGCCATTTTTTAGCTGGGAATGGACAACATCCCAAACAGGGAACACAGAAAACTAATCTAGAAAGCTGTAAGCTGATTTTTAAACGAATGCAGTTTTGAGGTAGAAGTTCATGTGGTATAGTTAGGTGGAAGAGAAAGAATAGTATGGTGCTGTGGGAGATTGCTGCTGAATCTCACTTAGATTTAAAATAGGTGGGTACTAGAACTGGGAGGAACTGCAAGGGCAGTAGAATGAGGGGACTATTTTGAAGAGAAGAGCAACATAGAGGGAAATGGCTTGTTCCCTGTCCACAGTACAACACTGTAGAAGACCCTCTTTATAAGATGCAGTGAGGGAAAAGCATAGATAAGCCCCCAACTTTGGCACAGAAAAGTCAAGCCCCACCATTTAACTTACATCTGTGACCAGCTAACTAAACATTTTGTACATGCATGTTAAATTCCAGAGATCAAACATCTGAACTCATGAATCAGAACAAACATACACACACACAAACACACATAATTCTAGGATAAAGATGCCTTCTAATGCTTCTTAGGAGCTGATACTAAGCTGACTATGGGTCAATTCTGATTCACAGTGATCATTTGAGTTGGAGTAGAGCTATTCCATGGGATTCTCAGGACTGCGTCTGTGTGGAAGTATGCTGTCACATCTTTGTCTCACAGAGAACCTGGAAGATGCAGGTCATGCTTTTTTTTAGTTATCAGCCAAGTAAATTTACTCGAACATTGCACCCATCACAAAATTTTGCCACAAAAAAAACAGTAAATTTTTTAAAGTAAATTAATGATAACAACAAAATGGTCCAACTTTTACAAAAAATAATAAAAGACATAAAATAATAGAAGAGGAAGGACCAATCAAAAACAAATGATGAAGAAGATGACATATTTTCTATGGAAGACAGACTCACACAAAGAAGTGACAACTTTCGGACTACAGTGTTAAATATATTTAAAGAAAGCAAAAAGCACACAGAAAATAAAATAGCAGAGGTCAGAAAACAAATACCAGCACAAAATGTGAGACTCCAACAAGGAAACTGAAAACATCAAAAAAGGAGACAGAGAACTACTAGAACTGAATAGTAAAACGATTTAATTATCAAAAGCAAGAGAAATATTCAACAATAGAATCAAATATAAACAAGACAGAATAAATAAACTAGAAGACAAAAATAACTGAATTTATCAATTCTCAAGAGACACAAAAGAAGAGAACAAAGAAAACAGAAGAAATTTATATGAATTTATGGAATTCAGTTGAGAAATCTAACATTAGAATTATTGGATGCTCAGAGTATCATGACAGCAATAAAGACATAAAAACAATATACTAAGAGACAATCAGAAAGAATTTTCAGAACTGAACAATGTAACCAAATTCCAATCAGAAAAGACATCTTTTTGCCATATCCTAATACAGTTGTTGAAAATTGAAGAAAAGGATAGAATTCTGAAAATAACAAGAGCAAAATGAAATGTAACTACCAAGGATATTTCATAAGAATCAATGTGAATTTCTCCCCACTTACTCTAGAGGCTAGAAGACAAAGGTATGTCGTATAGAAAACACTGAACAAAAAGAACTGCCAGCAAAGAATTCTTTACCCAGCAAAACTGTCATTTAAAAAGGAGGGGGAAAGCAAGATATCCTCATACAAACAGAAGCTCTAGTTTCTCAACACTAGACCAGCTTTCTATCATGTATCAGTTTGTTGTACCGTAGTAGCATACATGTTCCTGTGATACTAGAAGCTTTGCCATCAATATTTCAAACATCAGAGGATTACCCTTGGTTTACAGGTTTTGGTTCAGCTTCTAGACTAAGATAGACTAGCAAGAAGGACTCATTCCAAAGAAAGGAGTTCCAACAGAATGTAAAAATTATTGAGAAGTATCATCAATATGGAAATCCTGGTGGTGTAGTGACTAACTGCTATGATCGCTAACCAAACAGCTGGTAACTCAAATCCACAGACACCTCTTGGAAACTCTATGGGGCAGTTCTACTCTGTCTATAGGGTCACTATAAGTCAGAACTGACTCAATGGAAGTGGGGTTATCATGAATATCACATACAAATAAAATTTTGCTGAAAATCATTCAGAAATGGTTATAAAAGTACATCAGTAGGTGAGTTCCAGAAATTCAAGCCAGATTCAGAAGAAGGTGAACAACCTAAAATGCCATTGCTGATGTCAGAATGAACACGGATTAAAGCAGAGAATACCAGAAAGATGTCTACCTGTGTTTTATTAACTATGCAAAGGCATTCAACTGTTGGATCATAGCAGATTAAGGATAACATTTTGAAGAAGGGACACATCAAAACACTCAACTGTGCTTATGAGGAACCTGTACATAGACCAAAAGGTAGTCATTCAAACAGAACAAGGGGATACCATGCATGGTATCAGGAAAGGTATGATTTTACTGTACTTATTCAATGTTAACCGAGCAAATAATCCACGAAGTTGTACTATATGAAGAAGAAATGGGTATCAGGATTGGAGCAAGACTCCATTACAAACCTGTGTTACTCAGGTGACACAAAGTTGTTTGCTGAAAGTGAAAAAATTTGAAGGACTCACTGATGAAGATCAATGATCACAACATTCAGTATGAATTATACCTCAACATGAAGAAAACAAAAATTCATACAACTTGACCAAAGACCAACATCTTGATAAAAGGAGAAAACACTGAATTTGTCAAGGGTTTCAATTTGCTTGGATCCACAATCAACATCAAATGAAGAAGCAGTCAAGAAATTAGATGATATATTGCAGTGGTGAAGAATATTGAGCATACCACGGAATGCCATAAAAAGGAACAAATCTTCCACAGAAGAAATATAACAAGCATTCTCCTCAGAAGAAAGGATGGTGAGATTTAATCTCACGTATTTTGGACAGGTCATCAGGAAAGGCCAATCCCTGGAAAAGGATATCATGCTTGTTAAAGTAGGAGATCAGTGAAAAACTGGACAATCTTCAATGAGATGGATTAACACAGTAGCACCAACAATAACATTCCTCTACAAAGATAATGAAACACTCAAAAAGAAATAGCTAAATAAGAGGGGCAGAGTCAAGATGGCAGATGAAACGCACATCTTCCTAAATCCCTCTGGAAACCAAGACCTGATAAGAGAGTTAAACGGAGCCTCTGGACACCAACTGAGCCCTGGGATGTGGCATAGGGCTGTTAATTTGGACTTCGTATCACTGAATGCAAAACCTCCTCTCTTTCACTGACCCCACTCTCGGCAAGCACAGGCTTGCGCAGACAGAAGGTAACTCACCATTTCTAATTTTTTTTCCTTTGTCTTGGCCGACAGGCAGAACTGGGACTTCACTAGCTGCTGGTTTCAGACGCACTGCTGCTGGGACCTGCAAGTGTAATTGCCATGTTCTGAGAGCCTGGCTTTGGACTATATACACCTTGGCTCCTCTGGCCTAGCAGTAAATGGAGAAGCCAAGGCAGAGGCCCCAGCTGGACTTGGTTCTTAGGCTGGGAGGTGGCTCCTGCTGGGGGGAGAGTGCTTTCCTAGCAGGGAGGCAGTGTTTTGCACAGTGTCACCTGTGGCCGGGGCTGTGGACTCTGGGCATTTCAGCACTCTTGGCCTCTCTATCCGCCAGGAGCCTGGGCCCAGCAGGCTGGCGAGCTTAGGCAGGACTCCATCTTGTCTTGCTGGTAGGCTGGGTCATCCATAAAGAAGCCTCAGGTGGACCTAATTCCTGGGCTGGTAGGCAGTTCATACCCAGAAGAGACTGCTTTTCCAGCAGAAAAGCAGAGTTCTACACAATATTGCCTACAGCTGGGGCCCGAAAGCAGAGGTCAGCAGGCCAGTAGCCTTTCTGTATTTTAAGCTAGTTTACAACAGTGGGTGTTCAATATAGAAGTGCTTACTTTGCCAGCTGGGAAGAGCGACGTATACACCTGAAAACTTAACTGACTTTGGAAGGTGCCAAATACTTTTTACTTCTCATCTTAAGACAGCCTAGAGAAACAACAGTGGTACATCTTCACAGCATCTCTTCCAGCATCTGTTGACCCACATGATGCCCCCAAAGCAGCAAACGTTGGAGAGAACAGTAACCCGGAAGTCACAATGGCATCTTAAGGCCCCCACAACAAATCACCTCAGAACTTCCCAGACGAAGAAGCTTTTCTGAAACTATCAGAAGGTGAATACAGAAGAATTATATATACAGCTCTACTAGACCTTATACAAATGCAGCAGAGCAAAATGAAAAAACTAAGCAAGCTTCTCGATCTGATGGAACATTGGCACTAGGAAATCCAACAGATTAGGAACAAAATAAAGACATAAAAACTTCAATTCAAAGTCAAGAAAACAGAATGGAACAAATAGAAAAGAGAATTTCTGATTTGGAAGACAGAGCCACTGTCTCCAGCATTTATGAGGAGAAATCAGAAAAAAGAAATAAGAAAAATGAAGAAGCATTAAGAATCATGTAGGACTCTATTAAGAAGAACAATCTATGATTAGAGTTCCTGAACAGGGCAAGACACCTGAGAACACACAGAGTATTGTGGCTGAGCTGCTGACAGAAAACTTCCCAGAAGTTATTAAAGAAGAGAATATAGATATCCAAGACACGTATCGAACACCACTCAATATAGATCTCAATAAAAAGACTCCAAGACTCATTATATTCAAGCTAAACAAAACGAAACACAAGCGGAAACTCTTAAAGGTAGCAAGACTCAAAGCAAAGCTAACATTCAGAGAGAAACCTTGTAGGCTTTCATCATATTTCTCTGCAGAAATGATGCTGGCACAGAGACAGTGGCATGACACATTCAAAGCCTTGAAGGACAGGAACTTCCAACCAAGAATTCTATATCCCGCAAAACTACCTTTTAAATATGAAAAATGAAATTAAGACATTCTCAGATAAACAGAAATTCAGAGATTTTGTAAAAACAAAATCAAAGCTACAAGCAATATGAAAGAATCTCTTGGCTTGGAAGAATAAAACTGCTAACTCTATATTGTAGAAGGACACTTTATCCAGAATCCTACTCAGGTAAGGCTGCAAACACAATGAAAGCTATAATAGTGAAAGAAACGATCTAGTGATCGTATCATGTAAACTATGATATCATTATATTAAAACGAGGGGTGTACTACAGTCCTTATAGTCCTTCCAGATGGAGAGGAGGTGGACAAGACTGATAGCAATCAAAATTAGGGTTCTATATAGTTTATTAAGTGGGATCACAGGGCCAGCCGTAAAACACAATAAAGAAGCAACATGTCATATCAAGAAATGTAATACAGGAGTTTCAACAAGCACAAAATCAACCCTGAAAAAGGTGAAAAATCAACTCACAAAGAAGGTCAAAGAACATATTAAGAAGAACAACATAGAAAATATCAACAGAAAAATAAACATATCACAATGGCAACAGTGAACACGTAACTATCAATAATTACATTGAATGTGAATGGACTGAATCCTCCAGTAAAGTGCCATCTTGGATCAAAAGACATCAACCATCTATATGCTGCCTACAAGAAACTCACCTTAGGCCTAAAGATATGAACAAACTTAAAACCAAAGGATGGAAGAACATATATCAAGCTAACAATGAACAAAGAAGAGCAGGTGTGGCAATTCTATCTCAGATAAAATCTATTTTAATGTAATCCACCATTGTGGACAAGGATGGTCACTATTTATTGCTGAAAGTTTCAATACACAAGCAGGACTTAACAATATTAAATATTCATGCAACTACTATTAGAGCACCTAAATACATCAAAGAAACACTAACTACATTCAAAAAGGAGTTAAATCACTCCACAATAACAGTAAGAGACTTCAACACTCCACTCTCAATATTGGACAGATCATCTAGAAAAAAGCTCAATAAAGATACAGAAGACTTTATTGCAACAATTAATCAATTAGTCCTTTTCGACATATACAGAACTTTCTATCCATCAGAAGACAATTACAACTTCTTCTCCAGTGCACATTGGAACATTCTCCAGAATAGACCATGTGTTAGGACATAAAGCAATTCTCTACAAAATCCATACCATTGAATAAATGCAAAGCGTCTTCTCAGATCACAAAGCTATAAAATCAATAGAAGAAAAAAACACAGATAGAAAGCAGAACTCATGAAAACTGAACAACACCTTGCTTAAACAACCATGGGTTATAGAAGAAATCAAGAATGAAATAAAGAACTTCATGGATTGCAATGAGAATGGAAATACTTCCTACCAGAACCTATGCAATACAGCCAAAACAGTTCTCAGAGGTCAGTTTGTCTCCATTAATGCACACATCTGAAAGGAAGAAAGAAACCAAATCAAAGAACTGGCCCTACAGCTTGAACAAGTAGAGGGAGCAACAGAGGAACTCCTCAGGCACCAGAAGAAAACAGATTATAAAGATCAGAGCAGAACTAAATGGATTAGAGAATAGAACAATTGAAAAAATTGAAAAGACCAAAAGCTGGTTTTTTGAAAAGATCAAATTGACAAACCATTGGCTAAACTTACTAAAGAAAAAAAGGAAAGGAAACAAATAACACAAATAAGAAATGAGAGGAGTTGTCACAACAGATCCAGCAGAAATCAAAAATCTCATAGCTGAATACAATGAAAGACTGTATTCTAACAAATTTGAAAACGTAGAGGAAACGGACAAACTCCTTGATTCATATCACCTACCGAAATTATCACAAGGTGACACAGAACAACTTAATAAACCCATCACAAAGGAAGAGATTGAAAAAGCCATAAAAAAAACCTGCCAACCAAAAAAAGCCCAGGCCCAGATGGCTTCACTGCAGAATTCTATCAAGCTTTTAGAGAAGAGATATGTCCAAGACTACTGAGACTATTTCACAGTATAGAAAGGGATGGAATGCTCCCGAATTCATTCTATGAAGCCAGCATAATCCTGATACCAAAGCCAGGGAAAGACCCAACAGAAAAGGAGAACTACAGTCAAATATCACTCATGAATCTAGATACAAAAATCTTCAACAAAATTCTGGCAAATAGCATGCAACAACAGATCAAAAAAATAATCCATCACGAGCAAGTTGGATTCATACCAAGGATGCAAGTCTAGTTCAATATCAGGAAAACAATTAATGAGATCAACCACATAAATACCACAGAAGGCAAGAATCACCTGATCTTGTCTATTGATGCAGAAAAGACATTTGATGAAGTCCCAAACCCATTCCTGCTAAAAACTCAGCAAAATAGGAATAAACGGAAAATTCCTCAATGCAGTAAGGGCCATTTATATAAACCCTACTACCTACATCATCCTGAATGGAGAGAGACTGAAACAGTTTCTCTTGAGAACAAGAACTAGACAAGGATGCCCACTCTCACCTCTTCTATTCAACATTGTACTAGAAGTTCTAGACAGAGCAATTAGACAAGACCAAGGAATAAAGGGTATCTGCATCAGCAAAGAAGAACTACAAATCTCCCTGTTTGCAGATGTTATGATTGCATATGCAGAGAATCCTGAAGAATTCATAAGGAAACTACTCAAACTCATAGAGGAGTTCAGCAAAGTCTCAGGATACAAGATAAACACAAGTAAATCAGTAGGATTCCTTTATACCAACAACGAGATTATTAAGGAAGAAATCACCAAGTCAATACCATGTACTATAGTCCCTAAGAAGATAAAGTACCTTGGAATAAATCTAACCAGAGAAATACCAGACCTTTACAAAGAGAACTACAAACCCTTAGTACAATAAACTAAGAGAGTATTACATAAACAGAGAAACCTACCCTGTTTGTGGATAGGAAGACTGAAGATTGTGAAAATGTCTATTTTACCTAAAGCAATCTACTTATATAATGCAATCCCAATTCCAGTGATATTTTAATGAGATAGAGGAACAAATTACCAACTTTGGAAAGGGAAGAAGCCTCAGATAAGCAAAGCATTACTAAAGAAGAAGAACACACTGGGAGGCCTCTCATTGCCCAACCTTAGAACCTATTACATTGCCACAGTAGTCAAAACAGCCTGATATTGTACAAAAACAGACAGATAGTTCAATGGAACAGAATTGAGGCCCCAGAGATGACATCATCTGCCTATGAACAGTTGATATTCGACAAAGGCCCTAAGACATTAAACTGGGTTAAAAGCAATCTCTTCAACAAATGGTGCTGGCATAACTGGATGTCCATCTGCACTAAATTAAAACAAGACCCATATCTTACACCTTATACAAAAACCAACTCAAACTGGATAAAAGACCTAAATATCAAATCTAAAATGATAAAGCTCATCCAGGAAAAAGTAGGGACAACAATGGAAAGTTTAATGCACAACATAGACAGACTTCAAAATCTGTCAAACAAACCACAAACAACAGAAAAGAAAATAGATAAATGGGAACTACTAAGAATCAGTCACTTTTGCTCATTCAAAGACTTTATCCCAAAACTTAAATGGCCACCCACAGAATGAAGAAAATTATTTGCCAACTCTATGTCAGACTGATGACTGATTTCCATAATCTATGCCAAGCCAAGTGCCGTCGAGTCAGATAAGAAAAAGATAAATCATCCAATTAACTGATGGGCAAAGGAGATGGACAGACACTTCTCTAAAGAGGACATCCAGGCAGCCAAAAAACACATGTGGACATGCTCATGATCATTAGCTGTTAAAGAAATTCAAATCAAAACTACAATGAGATACCATCTCACCCCAACAAGGTTGGCCATGATCCAAAAAACTCAAAACACTAAATGCTGGAGAGGCTGTGGAGAGATTGGAACTCTTCTACACTGTTGGTGGGATTGCAAAATGATGTAACCTCTTTTGAAAGCAATCTGGTGCTACCGTAAAGTAATGGATACAGATACACCCTTTGACCCAGTAATTCCACTGCTCGGAATATATCCTACAGAATCAGGGCCATTCAAACCGATGGGTACATGCACAAGAATGCTCATCACAGCACAGTCTCAATAGCAAAAAGATGGAATCAAACCAGATGCCCAACAACAGAAGATGGATAGGTAAACTACGTTATATATACTCAGTGGGACACTATGCAATGATAAAGAACAACGATGATTGCAGGAAACATATCCTAACCTGGTTTCACTGGAGGACATTATGTTGAGTGAAAGTAGTCCACGACAGAGGACAAATTTTGTAGGAGACCCCCATGATAAGAACTTAAAAGCAGACTCACACATAATAGAAAAGACTCTTTGGCGGCTACAAGGATGCAGAGGGCAGGAGGCTGAGGGGGAAGGGTTTAGAAATTTGGTTGAATGAAACTGGTGACAGCACACACTAGTAATAAGATCAATATCAACGGGACTTCAACACAACTTGTGTACTCCTCCCATCTTAACCCAACACTGCAAGGACAGAGTAGCTTGGGCAGGGGTTGGGGACTGTGCTCTCAGGGGAAATTGAGGCCAATTGGCACAACTAGCATCTTGCTAATGAGATATCTCTGCACCCCACATTGGAGAGTGGCTTCTAGGGTCTTAAAAGCTGCCAAGCTGCCATCTGAGGGTACAGGAAATGGTCACAACGCAGCAGGAACGGATGATCACCAAGGTCCATAACGACATGGGGGAAAGAGAATCCAGGAGACAGAGACCCACATGAGTGGATGTCTACATCAACTGGTAACCAGAAGAACCGGATGGTGCCTGGCCACCACTAGTGTTAGCCATGATGGAGCTCCCAAAGTTGAGTCTCATTGGCAACACAAGTATAAATAAGGGTGCACCCTGAGATTTCCACTAAAAGGCTGCAATTCATGGTCCTAGGGTCTTAGGGTTCTCTGGGAGCAGGGCCCCCAGCCCCGATGCGACCCCTTCCATAAATCACAATAAAGGTCAACTTTTCATACAGCAATGGACTGGACTTGGTGATGCAGAGTGACCATATTGTGTGGGCACTTTATGGTTCTAGGCATCTATAGTAGGTCGTCATGTTGACCTCATACTTGAGGAAGGGGAATGGGTGGAAAGGAGAAGATAGGCGACTGTTGGGAAGATAAGTCATGTACGGAGCAGAGAGGAAGAGTGTGCTGTCACCATACAGGGAGACAAATGGAAGCTGCATGTAGGTCAGCATGCAAATTTATATGGGAATGTACATTTTCATTCAATCATAATAAAAAAATAAAAACAATAACTTTTTAAAAAAAGAAATAGCTAAATGAGAGAGGTAGACACTTTGTTTTCAGTAATAGCTTTAAATGTTATGATCTAAATGTTCCATACAAAAGGCAGAGAATGGATTAAAACTACATATATGATCCATGTTTCTGGTCTCCCAAGAAACACGTATTAGACAGAAGGACACAGACTGAAAATAAAAAGATGGACAAAAATATTCCACACAACCAGTAAACTGAAAAGAAAAGAGAAGGCCTTACTTACATCAGACAAATTAGGCTCTGAGTCAAAATCTATTATAAGGGATAAATAAGAACACTAAATGATAAAAAAGGTTTCATAACAATAAAAGTGCTAACTCAGCAAGAAAGCGTAACAATTATAAATGTATATGTGCTTGACAGCAATGTTCCAAAATATATTAAACAACCACTGACTAGTATGAATGAAGAAATAGATAATTCTACGATAATAGTAGAGGACTTCAACACAACACTTTCATTTATAGACAGAACTTCTAAAAGAAGATCACTAAAGACACTGAGAATTAAAACAAAACCGTAAGTCAATTGAACATATATAGAACATTCCACCCTGCATCAGAAGTATACACTTATTCATAGATCATTACTCAGAACAGATCATATACTAGGACACAACACAAGTCTTGGGAAATTTAAAAATATTGAATCATACCAAGCATCTTTTCTTACCATAATGTTACAAAGCTAGAAATCAATATGAGGAAAAATAAAGGGAAAAAATAAAATATGGAAACTAATAGCACACTACTAAGAAACTACTGAGTCATAGAAGAAATCAAAAGTAAAATTTAAAAATTCCTACAATAAAACACAAATGGAAACACAATATATCGAAAATGCTGGGATAGGGCCAAAGCATTACTTGAGGGAAATCTGTGGCAATAAATGCTTACCATAAAAAAGGAGCAGATTCAAAATTATTAATTTAAATTGACAACATGAACAAAAACAAACAAAGGAGCAAATAAGTCAACAGATACCAGGAAAAAAGAAAAAATAAAGATCAGGGAAGACTGTAAAGATCATAGGAAAACTACAGAAACAAAGAATCAATGAAACCAGAAATTGGTTCTTTGAAAGGATCAATAAAATTGACAAACCACTGGCTAGACTGAGGGGAGAAACAAGAAGTAGAAGAAACAAATAACCAAATTAAGAAAAAAAATTGGTGACATTTCAACAAGGATGAAGATTACAACTGATTGCTATTAAAATTGTACTTCAATAAATTTGAAAACCTAGACAAAATGAACAAATTCTTAGAAAAATACAACCTACTCAAATTAGCAAAAACAGGTATAGAATTTTAACATGTCCATTACAAAATAAGAGACTATGTCATCAAAAACCAGTAACAGATGGATGTTCTAGATAATTACACCAAGGATTCAGAGAAGTTTTGACAATCCCATTCAATCTCTTGAAGAATACAGAAAAGGAAGGAAGACTACTGAAGACTATAAGCAAGCCAGTTACAAAGTGGGCAAAGGGCATGAATGGAACTTCACCAAGGAGTCCTCCATGTAGCCTACAAACATGAAAAGATGTTCATGATCATTAGTCATTACAGAGATGCAAATCAAAATTGCAATGAGATGTTATCTCACCCTGGTTAAAAAAAAGCACCATTAAAAAAAAAAGATGACTACAAATATTAGCGATGTTGCAGGAAAACTGGAAAACCTATCCATTGCTCGTAGGACTGTAAAGTGATAAAACTATTACAGAAAATGGCATGATGTTTTCTCACAAAACTATAATTAGAACTACTCTATGATCCAGCAATCCCATTTCTAGGTACATACTCTATGATACTAACAGACATGAAATGTTTATCAAGGGATGAATGGGTGAGCAAACTGTGGTACTACGCAACCATAAAAAATAAAGACGAGTCCATGAACCATATTATAAAATGTATAGACCTATAGGGCATAACATTAAGTGAAACAGGTCCAGTATGTAAGGGAAAGCATTGTATGACCTTTTATAAGACAAAATTATACAACCTGATGTGTTCAGAAGTGGTTATCAAGGAGAAGGAGTGGGGGGAGGGGAAGGTACTGTTTAGATCATAAAGACCTGTTATTTCTATATCTTGATGAGAAAAGTTGCATGAATGTCGATGTGGCGCACACAGCACAATCAAGGCAAAAGCAAGTGTTTGAGTACATACGGATGTGCATATGTATGTTGGCATACGGGTAGGTACAAATGTTTACATTAAAAAAAACTCACTGCCACTGAGTCATTTCTGACTCAGAGTGACCATATAGGAGGGAGTAAAACTGCCCACTGATTTTTCCAAGGAGCTCCTAGAGGATTCGAACTATGAACCTTTTGGTTAGTAACTATGGCACTTAACACTAAGCCACCAGGGTTTCCAATGTACATATAGGTGAAAACAAATAGAAATACTTATAAGTATATATAAATTCAAATATGTGGATGCATGTACATATATTCACTGAAAACATAAATACAGACATTCCTTAGACATAATCAAACACCTTCCAAAATTGGTTTTCAGGATAAAAGGCTTAGGACCATAGATTAAAGAAACAACTCAGACAATCAGCATAATGTGTTGTTTTCACTAGGTGCCATTGAGTTGGTTTTGACTTCCAGTAACCCTATACATGGTTCTATGTTCACAGAATGAAACACTGTCTACCCTTGTCTTATGCTCATAGTTATTGTTATGTGTAAGCTCATTGTTGCAGCCCCTGTGTCAATCCTGTCATTGAGAGTCTTCCTGTCTTTTGCTAACTTTGAGCTTTCGCAAGTACGGTGTTCAGAGGTGGTTCTTCTGCAGAGACTGAGCCCTCCTGACAATATGTCCAAAGTATGTAAAATGCAGTCTCACTGTTCTTACTTCTAAGTAGTATTAAAGTTGTACATCTTCCAAGACAAATCTGTGGTGTGCGACGCAACTGAAAACACCATATCTTGGGTCAGGTGCACCATAGGATTCAAAGTGAGATAGTTGCTTGTTAGTCTTTTGCAACCTGTTTACCAAATGCTATGCTTCTTTTGATTTCTCAAATGCTGTTTCCATAAATGTTCATTGGGCTCCAAGTGAAGAAAAATCCTTGATACTTTCAAGCTTTTCCCCATTTATCATGATGTTGCTTGTTAGTCCATTTGTGAGGATTTTTGTTTTCTTGATGTTGAGATGTAATCCATACTGAAGGCTGTACTCTTTGATCTTCATCAGTAAGCTCAAGTTCTCTTCAGTTTCAGAAACCAAGGTTGTGTCATCTGTGTAATTCATGTTGTTAATGAGTCTTCCTGCAATACTGATGCCCTGGTCTTCTTCATATAGTGCAGCTTCTTGGATTGTGTGCTCAGCATACATATGGAACAGTTATGGTGAAATGATACAACACTGACATATACTTTAGCATGCAGTATCTCATTCTGTTCAAACAACAATCCCTTGATTTCATGTACAGATTCTTCATCAGCACGTTGTTTAAGAAGTGCCCTTCTCTGCAGTGTTATAAATAATTTATTACAATCCACACAGTCGAATGCCTTTGTATAGTCAGTAAAACACAGATAAACATTTTCCCGGTATTCTCTGATTTCAGCCAGGATCCACTTAATATCAGCAATGATTTCTCTGGTTTCACATCCTTTTAGGAATCTGGCCTAAAGTTATAACATGTCAAAGCCAGCCAAGTGCAAAAAATCATGGTGTGTCCTAGAGCTTCAGAGGTCTTAAAAGCTTCTAAGTGGCCATCCAAGACACAACTACTAGTCTCAGCTGGCCAGGACCAAAACAAGAAGAAGGCCACCAAAAGCTCAGAAAAGAAACAAGTCTACAGAAGCCATGACCCACCTATCCTGAGACCAGAAGAGCTAGATGGTGCCTGGCTTTCACTACTAACCTTCTGACCGGGTTCACAATAGATAGTCCCAGAGATAATGGGATAAAAATCTACAGCAGAACTCAACTTTTTGAAAAAAAGTGCCAGGAAAACTGGAACAGTAGACAACACAAGACCTTTTCAGACTACCGCCCTAAAATACTCTAAGCCTAAAACTGAACCTATGCCCTGAGATCACCTTTTAGGCAGATAGCAGAGCGGTGCACAAAATAAATGACATTAGCTGTAAGATCAGTGCCCTACTTAAAAGCTATCTGTGTAAGACCAAAAAGTCAACAATCATTCAAAAGCAAGGATGACAAGGGGCCAGGAAAGCTAAATCAAAAAGCAAAGCAAAACAAAAAACACTGCCTTTGAGTCAATTTCTACTCACAGTGACTCTATAGGACATGGTAGAACTGCTGTATACTGTTTCCAAGGCTGAAAATCTGCAGGGAAGCAGATTGCCTCGTCTTTCTCCTCGTGAGCTGCTGGTGGTCTCCAACTACAAACATTTTTTATTAGCTGCCGAGTTCTGTAACTATGATGCCATGAGGACTCAAACAAAATTAATCAAACAAAACAAAATTCATTGCTTTCAAGTTGATCCTGATTCATAACAACCCTATAGGACAGAGTAGAACTGCCCAGTGCAGTTTCCAAGGAATGCTGGGTGGATTCTAACTGCTGACCTTTTGGTTAGCAGCCATAGTTCTTAACCACTATGTCATCAGGATTTCCTCAGGGAAACGAGAATACTGGAAATGGAACAAACAGAACTAATTCAAGAGGGTGTGAGACATTGTGAGAAATGTAACTAGTGTCACTGAACAGCTTGTTGTTTATTTTTCAAATGAGAACCTATGTTGCTATGCAAACTTACACCAAAAAATATTATTATATAAAATTTCATAATGTTCATTGTAATTAAACCATAAATTTGGATGATGTTGCTTATAGTCAAAGATATGTTAAATTCCAAATTGATACAGAACTGTCTGAAGCAATTTTATTTAATACAGTCTTGTTAAAAATGTTCTACATCTCCGAGAGAGTAAAATTGGTAGCTCTGTCAGGTACCAAAAGTCTTACTGAATACTAACAGTGAGGGGCTGAGAGGGCTCAGGGTCTCAGGGAGAGTTACAATAATAACTGAAGCTCACTGAGGGCTTTTCTCTATATCCGAATTTCTTCTAAGGAATTTAAATCTATAGCTAATTTAATTCTTACAACTAAATGAGACAGATGAAATGTTTAAGATTTTATAAATCAAGAAATGGAGTCACATAAAATTGCTCAAGATCAGGTGGCTAAAGATGTACTAGAGCCAGGATTCAAACCCAGAAAGTTTGACAGGAGAGCTTACAATCATCAGTACTATGCAATCTGAGAAAGGAGAAATATTAGTCATTTCACTGGAATTCCAGTTAGACCACAGTGATTGCCAATGTGTGCAGTTTATGATCATTGTACTCCACTTTAATAGTGTTTTAAGACTTGCTACAATTATCTAAAACATATGACAATATTGACATTCTCACAAACACAGAGATATCAGTTTTGTTTTAGAAGAATAGTGCATCTGAGATGTACTGTTAGGCAATCCAAGATTCCTTACCTCTTCATACAGAATATCAGGGAACACACCAAACTGTCACTGATAATAAGGAATGAAGCCCAGTTATATTTAATCTTATTTTATCTCTTCCTGTTCAGTCAGTAAATGAATTTGTTATTTAGCTTTATGGGTTATAAACATTCTGTTTATTTTCTCTTTCCTGTTTATACAGAATGTACATTGTAACACAATATTCCACAATATTGCAAAACCATGATTTTTCATCATGACAACATAGCTAAGCTGGAACTATATGTCCCAGAATTCTCTTCCCTGTGTCTTCATGCATGCGAATTGACCTTGACAGAAATGTGTACTGAGTTTTAGAAGGCAGAAACAACGAGGAAGCCATTGCTTCTACACTCTGAAAATCAAGGCAGCACACCAACCACTGCAGCTCAGACATGTTTTCACTGCTTCGCTGACTCTCCTTTCAATATTCCCCTCACCTCTGGTTATTGCTTCTCCAAGTCCAAGATTAGGCATGTTACAGCTAATTGTCTAGGTCACTCACATTATTTAGATCAGAAGTAATGAAACAAAGACTTGATTCTGTCACGTTGGATGGGATATTTGCAAACTGTGTTTCCCTTGACCTGCTGGTTGATGCATCCTTTTAACCTTAAATTACTCTGCTGTTTCTTCCAATGCAGTGGCCAGTGAGCGATGGAAGAATACATGCAAAATGCTGCACAAAAATTTGGAGGCCAGGCCTGCAAATGACAAATATGATTGCTGTCCCCATTTCGTTCACTTAAACTCAAACCTTAGGCCCCATGTAACTGTTTCATGTTTGTATTTCTTGATCTTAGCGCCAATATTACTTTTTTTCCCGTATTTATATTAGTTATTCTTGGTCTTCATGTAGTTTTAAAATCAGGTGGTTGGTGTTCGCAAAATAATCTCCTTAGATTTTATTTAGTTTTAATGAAATTATAGATTAGTTTTGGGGAAATTCATCTTTAAATTATTGAGTTAAAAAAAAAGTCAGGAGTACTTGTTACGGACCTAATTCTTTCCTGTCTAGGTTTCTATGTGGGACTATTGGTAGTTCAGTGGTAGAATTCTTACCTCCCATGGAAGGAGATCGGAGTCTGACTCCCTGACAAAGCAGTACATGTCAGCTTCCACTTGTTACTTTTTGAAAGCTTTTGTGTTACCGTAATGTTAAAAAGCTTTCAACTGAGCTTCCCAAGACATACTAGGAAGAAAATCCTGGCTACCTACTTTTGAAAATTCTGTAGTAAACAATGGTCTAATCTGCAGCTGATTAGCGGGATCATAGAGGACCTGACAACATTTATGTCTTTTGTGCATTGGGTCTCCATGATTTGCAAGCCTACTGGACAGCAACTATAATAATAGACTTTACAGGTATTTAAAAGTGGGCAATAGTAAGTTGAGACCTTCAACACAAAGAGTCTGCTACGCACCAATCAGATCATATTTTATTCTATTATTTTGCACTGTAATATTTATTTTATTTTGTTTACTGATATGAATAAATCTACAGGATTTAAAAAATCAAAATTTTTACTCTTTTTGATTGTTATTATCACTTGCTTCATTTCATGATTATTCAAAGAAAGTTACTGCCATTGAGTTGATTTCTACTTACAGCCACTGTGTAGAGCAGAGTAAATCTGTCCCAAACACAGCTAGTGGATTCAAAAAGTTAGCAGCTGAGCTCTTAACCACTGTGCCACCAGGGATGAGATTAATTTTTTTCTATACAGATGGATGGCTTCAAAAATTATCTATTCAAGGGTCAATTACCCTTTATTTCTGGTTTGTCTCTGCTTCTAGGGTTTGATATTCCATGGAATTAGTGGATAAACTTGGGTTTTCACTGGAAATCCTCATCTGTCTCTCATACAAAATTTTAATTATAGTTTCCAAGATATCAGAGCTTACTTACAGTTTATGAACTGTCTGCTATACATTGTACCAATCTGCTATTTTCAAAACCTAGTGTCGTTTTGTTTTGAATGTCTCTCTAAAAGTCCACAAGTGATCTGATGTTGAGTGAATTCCATTGTTTTCTGGAAGATGTCAGTCTGGGAACCTTCTTCTTTCATGTTCTCAAACACATAGATTGCTTCCCAGGCTGTCAGCATTGTTATCATCTTGCAGTTTCATTGCTCTCCTCGAGTGATTCCATTGCTTCTTGAATTCCGTATGTTCTTTCTTATATTTATTCCTTTTTTTTAATTTAATATGACTGAGTGAAAATGTACATTCCTGTACAAATTTATTTGCCCACCTAGATGCAGCTTCCGCTGCTCTCCCTGTCCGGTGCTGGAATAAATCATACATAATATTTTCAGAAAGTATACATGGGGCTTATAGTTTCTTTATGTGACAAAAAATGTACTGGGTTTTCTCCTCGCTCAACATAAGGCTCAATTTGATGGAGAAATCTAGATGTAACACCATTTTTCTGAAAATTCAACATATATTGATTCACTGCTCCATTGCTCCAAACCGATACTGAAAAGTCTGACAGAATTCTTCTTCTCAGTGATTTGATGGCTTTTCTTACTGCTCCTAAGAAGATTTTCAAATTTATATTTCAGTCTGGGTTTTGCTGAAGTTTTCAGGCCATCTCTTTATGTGTGTGTGTGTGTGTGTGTGCGTGTGTGTGTGTATGCACGCATGTGCATGTGTGTAGTGTTGTTATATAGTTTTCTAGAATCCCCTGCAGCAATATGTGAGTTCTTTTATTGCAGAAACACAAGCTTCTGCTAAAACATCATCTTTCATTTTCTCTGTTCGTCTTTTCTAAAAATGTCAGATTCTAGATTAGTTGGTCCTCCTGAATTAAAATTTCATATTTCCCAACTTGTCTATTTTAATTTTGCCTTAGTGTTCTATACTTTAGAAAAAAGATGTTTGAACTTTCTCTTTTAGATTTAATGTGATATTTTTGAGATAGTAATATTTGTAACTTTTACTTTATTTTTCATACCAAGTTATTAGCTGATATCAGAAGTCTCTTTTTTGATATATTTATGTCTACCAAATCATTTCCCTTATATTTTCATTGTATTTTCCTCAAATGCCTGCTAATATCTGATTGTTCACTAACATATAATAGTATAAACTATTTTGATTAAAATAGATAGTATAGTCTTCATCTGGATATATGTTTCCCCTGAGACCAAGCTGAATTGTATGGATACTGACAATACCTCATAATCCATTGTTGTAAAGTTAGTTCCAACTCAGCCACCCAGTTAGACAGAGTATAACTTCTTCATCAGGTTTCCAGTGAGTAAATGGTAGATTAGAACTGCTGGCCTTTTGGCTAGTAGCTGAATTCTTAAACACTGAGCCATAGCTGTTCCAAGGATGCTAACAAGAGTTGTACAGATACCTAGGCGTCTTCATTTTAAGTAAGGAGGCGGTGAGCACTTAGATAGGATTCCCTTTCCATTAAATATTGGCTTGGCTTCTATTAAATAAAGCCAATGTGGTGTGTTTCTTTCTCTGTTTAGAATGCACTTTTATTTTCCCCATTCAGTAGAGCTTTTAGTCTTCCTCCCTCCCTTCTCCACCCTCTCTTGCCTTCTTTCCTTCATTCCTTCATTGTTATTATGATTTTTTAAAATTGCTTTTACTAAGTTGGGATAGTTGGTAATTTCTCAACATTTGCTCTGCTTCCATTTCAATTGCTAATATTCAAACTATGATTCCAGTCCTAGCCTTCTCAGAGTTTTCTGACTTTTCTTTCTTTCTTTTTTTTTTTTTTTTGAGAAATATTGACAGAAAGGAAGAGAGACAGAAACAGAGAAATTTCACCAAAAGGGGAGGAAGGCAACGAGGTGAAATGGCTGAATGGACCAGTTATTTAAAGGGCTCTTGAAAATTAATTACATTGGTTATTTTCAGTTCATTTTTGCATTCCAAACCTGAAAATGAAAACGAGACCTAGATATTATCTAAAGAAGCTTTGGTGGCATAAACCATTATACTCTTGACTGATAAATGGGAGAAAGACCTGGTGATCTGCTTCCATAAAGGCTATAAGCAGAGAAAATGGAAACCAGTAACACATACAAAACACATATTTCAGTGTATACAAACCAAAGCTTATTAGTGGTTACCTGAGACAGCAAGATGGGAGCGTAAGGAGACTTATGGCTTAATGGACATTAAGTTTCTCTTAAGCATGATGGAAAATTTTGGAAACGGATAGTGGTTATGTTTTAAACATAATGAATGTAATTAATGTCACTGAAATGCATGTGTAAAAAATGTTGAAAGGGAAAACGCTGTTACATATATATTTACCACAGGTAAAAAAGAAAAAATGAGAGAGAAAAATAGTAAATGAGATCTACCCTTAAAAACAATAATGTACTGTATTATTCCATGTGCACTTTCCTTGATGTATGCTGTATTTAAATAAACTGTACTTAAAAATATTTGAATAAGCTACAGTTTCATAATTTCAAACTAGGAATGAGTCAGCAACCAAGCCAGAATTTGAATTAAAATATCTGTCTTGAAACTGTAATTAAAAAAAAAATTGCATGAACTTGAAAAATGTTCAATTTTTCATTTTAGAAAAAGAGAATGTTGGTAGTAGGGACTATAAAAAGGAAAGAAAATAAATAAACCTCATCCTCACAACCTATTGTTTTCACTGATTCCAAATGATTTTAATAAGTCCAGATGTACTCAAAATTGTGATTCCATGTCCAGTAAGGAGAGGATAAAGAGCAGTAAATCCTTGTTCTTTATCCTTTACTAGAAACAATATCTTTCTGATTTTTTGTACTAAAATAAGCCTGATTACTTTCTTACATCATAAATACATAGATTTAAGTATCGAAATTGAACTTTTTGTAACCAATTTGATACTTTATCTATTGTGTTAGTTGCTGTTCAGTCAGCCCCCAACTCATGGCTATATCATGTACAACAGAACTGGATCATTGTGATGCAAAGCATTTTCTTATAAGTAGTCCACCAGGCTTTCTCCCTATTTGTTCTTAGTCTGGAAGCTCTTGGAGTCAATGAATGCAGTCCAACTCATTTAAGTGAATAATACAGATTATTACATGCTACAGTTGTTAACCAAGAGGTCAACAGTTCAAATCCACAAGTGCTCTTTGGACACTCAATGGGACAGTTCTAATCTTACCTATAGGGTCTCTATAAGTCAGAATGATTTGACGGCACCTAACAACAGCAATAGGGCTTAAATGTTTGCTTACACAAGACAGGCATACTGTTGGGAGATAGTATATGTTGAAGATAGTATTTAAGTTTACTCTGTGTAGTCTTAATACTCATTTCAGAAATTTGATGCAGAATGTGATTATTTTATTTAAATGTATTTCAATATTTCATAATTTAGAACAATGTTTGGTCATAAGAAAACTTCAGATGGATGAATCCTGAAATAACATTATATCTGTCAAGTATTTATCATTTACTCCTTAAAGTTAGACTCTACAGACTGAAAAATTGTATGCCAGTGGGGGAATAGGTCAATAAAGATATAACAGATAAAATATGTCTATAACTTTGCATATATAATTCAGCATTGGAGTGTCTAACCTGTAAAACATGCATATTAGCTTCTTCAAGGGAAAGTATGTGTAAACAGTACCCTGCACAAGTTAAGAAATCATTAAGTATTTGTTCAGTTAAGTTGCTCTGATAAAAGTTAAGGAAAAATTACCCTGTGAACACATGGTCATTGATAATCTAGTGGTGCTATGACAGAAATATCAGTGAATGGCCTTAACAAGAGAAGTTTACAGTCTCTCACAGTCCAGTAGGCTCTAATTCCAAATTCAGGGTGCTGGCTCCACAGCAAGGCTTTCTGTCTCTGTTGGTTCTAGAGAAAGTCCTATGAAACATCTTTCTTCTCTTGGTCTGCGAGGATCTCAGCAGTGGAACCTCAGGTCCAAAGAACAATCTGCTCCCAGTAATGCTTTCTTGGTGGAATGAGGTCCCCGTGTCTCTCTACTCACTTCTCTTGTTAATATCTCAAAAGACACTGGTTTAAGAAACTGTCCAGTCTTGTAGACTTCATCAGTATAACTGCCATTAATCCATCTCGTTATATCATAGTGACAGGATTTATAACAACCAGGGAAATCATATTAGATAACAGAATGGTAGACAATAGCACAAGACTGGGAATCATGACCTACTCAGGTTGACAGATAATTTTTTTAGGAAATGATTCAATTCAAAGTACGCAGTAATTATTTTGATTAGTTACTAAATGGAGAGTAGAGACTATATATGCACAGACTGTCTGTCTCTCTTGTTAGGTAATACCCAAATCAACAAGAGAATGAGAAATAAACCTATACTTTCATTGTTATCCTGACTGTTGACATTATTTTCTACTCTAGGACTGCAAGGGAAATTTTAAATCATACTATTAAAGTTCTCATCCAATATTTCAATCCTATGAGCAGGTTTTCCAGTACACAGTTGAGCATAATTAAATTTGTGGGAAATCACAAATTCTCATGGTAGCTCATTCTAATACCTATTATACTATTCCACGGAAAATGGCTGTTTTTTGAATTTTATAATTTCTTCATCTCTTAAAGATGACAAAAGTAATGTAAAATATACAATTTCAAATTACAATAAAATGACTGTTCAATAATTATACACCTACATTACAGCCAAGCCAAGTGCTGTTGAGTGGGATCTGACTCATGGCGACCCTACATTACAAGGTTAGCTATAATTGTAATTAGTATGTTAGAAGACCTGCTAGGTGCTGACAAGCATTTTGTTATTTACCCCATTGCTACTCTGTAAATTGTAAACGCCAGTTTACTCACAGTTATCCAACTTACAGGAAATGGATTTTAATACAATATTGGCTGTCACTTGTGTTTATGTTTTAATATTGTGAAAACTGTAGTTTCTTCTAATATGCAGTACAATTGTCTATTTGACCTATGGTATATTGATTTTCTTGATCTTTTCAAAGAACCACTTTTTGGTCCTGTTAACTCTTTCCATGTTTTTTTCTATGCTTTTTTTTTTCAGTTACTATTCAGTTACTATTTAGTTATTATTTCTTTTCTTCTCTTCCCTATGGGCTTCTTTGTCTGCTCTGTTTCTATTTGTTTGACTTGTAGGGTTAATGTTTTGATTTTATCTCTTTCTTATTTTTGGGTGTGTGCATTTGTTACTCTAAATTGACTTCAGATCTCTGTTTTTACCGTGTGGCAAACATTCTGGTAAGATGTATTTTCATCTTTATTTGATTTTGTGAATTCCATCCTAGAATTTTCTATAACTCAGTAGTTTTTAAGGAAAGCTTTTTTTAAATTTCCATGTATTTGATGTTTTTCCTTCCTTTTGGGGGGGTTATTGATTTTTACTTTTATAGCTTCATGATTAGAAAAGATGCTTTCCAAAATTTCAGTGTTTTAGATTCTGTTAAAGCTTGCTTTGTGGCCTAATACTTGGCCAGTTCTGAAGACTAGTCCATGTACATTGGAAAAGAAAGTATGCTTTGCTTTGTTGGGTGCAGTGTTCTATATGTCTACAAGATCAAGTTGCTTGATTATGGAATTTAGAACTTTTATGGCTTTTATAGGGCTTTTTGCTGGAAGTTCTGATCTTCAAAAAAAAAGTAAGTTGAAATCTCTTGCTATTATCATGAAGGATCTATTTCTGATTTCAATTTTATCAGAGTCTCCTTTATGTAATTTGCAGCCATGTAGTTGTGTGCATAAATATTTAATATGGTTATGTCCTCCTGGAGTATTGACTTTTTAATCATTATATAGTGTGCTTCCTTATCCAATGTGGTGGATTCTACTTTAAAATCTGCTTTATTAGAAATTAATATTGCCGTTATTGCTGTTTTCATTGTTATTTTTGTCTGGCTTGGCTTACTTGATGTATTTTTTCCCTCTTTTAAGTTTTATTTTGTTTATGTATTTCAGTCTGAGTTATGTCTCTTGTAAGCAGCATATACACAGATCATTTTTTTTTAATCCGTTCTACCACTTTCTGTGTCCTTATTGATACATTTAGTCTGTTTATATTTATATTGGTAGGTATGAATTCAGTGTTCTCATTTTGATGTATTTTTTTGTGTGTTGTTGACAGTTTCTTTTTTCCACATAAATTTATTTGCTGATTTGCTTTTCTTTATGTATTTTTTGTCTTTTGCATTGTTGTTGGTTTTGTATTTGCTGAGTATTTACGTTTTTATTTTCTTTATTTTGATGAGTACAAAGTCTGTCAAATAAGTTCACAAACTCATCCTAGAAAAAGTGCTGTATATCTCAATGCTGAATATCACTACAGTCACCTTCAGAATATTCCCCTTCAGAAGCTATGAACCGTTGCCAGCTCCTAGTCCACCCTTCAAAGCAATTCTGAAACTCTTTTTCTTGGATGGCCATCAGAACTGTCTTCACATTACTCTTGATGTCCAGAATGTCATGAAAATGTTTCAATATTTTGGTTTATCTTTGGGTAAAGAAAAAAGTCATTGAGGACCAGATCAAGTGAATCAGTAGGGTGTTCTTATACACTTATTTGTTTACTGGTTAAAAACTTCCTCACAGACAATACCATGTGAGCTGGTACATTGTCATGATACAAGAGTCCTGAGTTGGTGAAAAGTTCAGGTCATTTTCCTCTAACTTTTTCACACAGCCTTTTCTACACTTCCAATTTGGTTAACTGAATGATACAAATTCATAATGAACAATTCCTCTGATATCAAAACGGTTAGCAACATTGTTTTGAGTCTTAATTTGGACTTGCAGAATTGTTTTGGTTGTGGAGAATTGACTAACTTTCATTGTACACTTCGAAATTTTGTTTTGGGATAGTGTTGGTACACCCATATCTTATCACCAGTGATAACACAGCCCAAAGCATCATCTTCCCTCTGCAAAATGTCTTGGCAAACTTTGACTCTCCTTCGCTTCTGTTCATCAGTGAGCTCCTTCAGGACCATTTTTGTATGTATCTTTCACAATCCAAGATTTTCAGTTAAGATTTTCTTAACTGTTTTTCTATCAATGTTTTCTTCTGCTGCTCTGCTTCTCACAGTCAGCCAATGATTTTGACACACAATTTAATGAATTTTTGCAACTTTTTTCAGTTCTGCTTGCTACTGGCTGCCCTGGTCTCTTGTCATCAATGATGCTTTCTCACCCCTCAGAAGAAAGTTTAATCTTCTTGTACACTGCAATTTTCTTCATGGTATTATCCGTATAAACTTGAACTAAAGTGTCCCTGATTTAACTTCCACTCTTGCCAAGTTTAACAAGAAATTTAATGTTTGTTCTTTGCTCTAATTCAAGTGCTGACATTCTCACAATGGCACATCAAAACACTCAACAACAGTAATGAACTCCACTCAGAAAGAAAGTGCCACACATCAACATGAACATAGCTGTGAAACAATGATACACCAAAGTTATGGAACTGTACTGAGTTGTTTGTACAGTGCTGCTAGTGTAAGTGCATGTTGGCAATTTTGTGAACCTAATTGTCAGACATTGTAGGATTGTTAGTTTCTTTTGTGGATGCCTTAATAAGACCTATATTTTTGTAAGTCTTTTGCTTCTTAATATTGCCTAGAATCCCCTCCATATGAAAGGTTTATGACTACATTATTTAGTCCCTTATTTTTGTATTAGTTTCATCATCTTTTACATATTGACCTCTCTGTTTACCTATTTTCAATTTGTTAGTTTTCATTTAATTTTGTGACTTCCCTATCTGAGCTGATACCTGGTTGTTCCATCCTGTGTTCTAGTCTCAAATTGCTATTTGATGTTATTGATTTCCAGCTGGAGAATTCCTTTTAATATTTCTTGTTATTTGGTTTGGTTTGTACCAATTTCCTTAACTTCTGCTTTTTTGGAAATGCTTTAATTTCTCCATCATGTTCAAGAGACACTTTTTCTGGATATATAACCTTTGGTTGGCTTTTTTTTCCCCCTCCTTCAAGGTTTTATATATGTTGTCCCATTGCCTTCTTGCTTGCATGGTGTCTGGTGAATAGTCTAAAGTTAGTTTTAACTACTCTCTTTTGTAGGTGATTTTTCATTTTTCCCTAGCAGTTGGCAGGTGCCTTAGTCATTCAGTGCTGCTACAACTGAAATACCACAAATGAATGGCTTTAATAAGACAAATTTATCCTCTCACAGTCCAGTAGTCTACAATCGGAATTCAGGGTGCCTGCTCCAGGAGAATAATTCGCTTTCTCTGTTGGCTCTGGAGGAAGGTCCTTGTGTTGCATCAGTCTTTTTTTGGTCTGGGAGCATTTCAGCACAGATGCTTCAGGTATGAAAGATGTGCTATGCTTTTGGTGCTTTCTTGATGGCATGAGGTCTCTGACTTCCTTCTTGCTGCCCTTTCCCCTTTTCTCTTTGAGGTACAAAGTGGGACAAGACACACTCCAGGGAAATGACCTTAGTAAGAGTATTACAATCTCACTCTAGTCCTCTTTAACAAAATCTGATCTTGCACTATTAACCACAGGCAGAGGTTAAGAATTTACAACATAGAAGCTTCACAAAATAGAGGACAACTGCACAATAGAAGGAATCACACACCAGGGAAATTGACAGACACGTTTTTTGAGCAACACAATTCTATCCATGATAGCAGTTGGATGATAATGTCTCAATGACCTCATTTTGGGATCTATACTGTATATGATTTGATAAGTATCTTAGATAGATACCTTCTTGTCTTTCATGATATCAAGGAAGTTTTCTGTGACCAAATCTTCAATGATTCTCTGTGTATTTTCTGTTATCCCTCTCATTCTTGTACTCCAGTCACTCATAAGTTATTCTTTCTGATAGAATCTTACATAATTCTTAGTGTTTTGTCAGTTTTTAGTTCTTTAATCTGATTTTTTCTCAAATAAATTGACGTCAAGTGATTTATCTTCAATCTCGCTAATTCTGACTTTCATTGCCTCAATTCTTCTCTTATGATTCTTCCACTGAATTGTGTATTTCTGAAATTTTATTGTTAATCTTTCAAATTTCTACTTACTGTCTCTATAAAAATTCTTGTAACCTGTTACATTTGCCATTATGCTCTTGTATGACCTTCTTAATTCCCCTGTTGCTCTGTTTGTGTGTTCCCTGTCTTGGTCTGCATTTTGTCTGATTTCTTTCCTGATCTCTTGACGAGCTCTGTATATTAATCTTTTGAGTTTTGCCTCTGGTAATTTCAAGACCTTCACTCCGTCTAGGAGGTTTCTTGGCTCTTTGTTACAGCTGTTTGCAGAAGTTGTAATGGTTTCCTTCTTTATGTAATTTGATACTGAGTGTTGTCTCTGAGCCATCAATAAATTACTATAGTTATTTGTTTTATGCTTGCTAAATGTGTCCTAGATTCTTTTTTGTTATGTTTTGATTTTCCCAAATAGGCTGGTTAGGTGTGCTACTTTGGTTACTGGTGCCTGAAAAATTCACACCCTGTCACCAGGTGCGTGAATCCAGGGGTCCATTTACTTTCTTTATGTAGAGTCAGTTTAGGTTTTACAGTTACATAAATTTTCTTTTAATTTAATACACAGGGCATATTTTTATTATGAAATATTCTTAATTTAAGAATTTATGGAATTGTATACTTTATTTGCAAGATTCAAATAGTATTGTGTCATGTTTAGATATTATTGCCTATAGTAATGTTAATCTTTATGCTTAATAATATTACCTTTGTAACTTAATGTGTAACCAATTTTTATTTACTGGAAAATGACAAATGTCTTCTAATTTTGGGGTGTAGCATTCTGTGTATTTCATGGAGTCAAATGTATTAGTATTTTGTTTTAAAGTTCTGTAATCGCTACTTTATGTCTGCCTAATATGATTATTTATGTCTACTTCTACTAATATTTTTATTTCTATTTACTGTACATATTTTTATTTACTTCTAAAATTTTTCATTTCTGTGCATTATATGTATTTTTCTTCCACTTTTTTCTCCTGTCATTCTTTCCATTAGTGTAATCATGTTACATATATTCTCAAAAACTCTAGTTTTAGAAGATACACAGTTTCTCTTATTAGTCACTGTTGTTAATGTTCCTTATGTGACCTTTTGCCTTGGTTTTGTGGAATAAACAGAAGAAGAAGACTTTGGGAGATTTCACTTAAGCACTGAGGATTTGTCACAGTTGCACTAGTTCTTTGGAGAAGCTTACCCAGTGAAGAAGACTAATCCCTGCAAGCAGAAAATGTCAGTTATTATGCAAATAGATGGATCAGTTGTGTTCCAGCAAGTGATTGGTTAGCTTTGTCTAAAAAGCGAATGAGCAAAGTTTTATTTAGTTTCCATGTGTTTGATTTTCTTCCTTGTTCTTTTGCTGTTGATTTCTATTTTTATGGCTTTACAGTCTGCAAAGGTAAGTTGCAACATTTAATGCTTTGGATTTTGTTAAGACTTGCTTTATGGCCTAATATGTGGTTGATTTTGAAGAACGTTCCGTGTGCATTGGAAAAGAAGGTATACTTGTCTGTTGTTTGATGAAGTTTTCTGTATATGTCTATGAGGCCAACTTGGTTGATTGTACAATTTAGTTCTTCTATGTCTTTGTTGGCTTCTTTCTCAATGTTCTGTCATTGAAAGCAGTGGGTTAAAGTCTCCTACTATTATTGTGGAGTTGTCTATCTCCATTTTCAATGCTGTTAGAGTTTTTTTTTTAGAGACTGAGTGAAAATGTACATTCCCATATAAATTTACATGCCCACCTATATGCAGCTTCCACTGCTCTCCTTGCCTGGTGAGAGCACACTATTCTTCTCTGCTCCATACATGTCTCATCCTCCCAACAGTCTCCTTTCCTCTCTCCTCCCCCTACTCCCCTTACTCCAATCAGAGGTCAGCAGGATGATATCCTATAGATGCATAGAACCATAAAGTGCATCCAGCATATGGTCACTCTGCATCACAAAGTCCAATCTATTTGTGTCCAAAGAGTGGACCTTCATTATGATTTATAGGCAAGGGCAGCATCAGGGCAAGGGGCCATGATCCCAGGGGAACCCTGAAGCCTCTGGACCATCAATTTCGATCTTTTAGTGGAGATCTCAGGATTCACCTCCTTTTATTCTTATGTTGCCAGTGAGATTCAACTTAGTGAGCTCCATTGCGGCTATCACTGGTGATGGCCAGGCACCATTTGGTTCTTCTGGTCCCAAATCTGTGTAGGCACCCACTCATGTGTGTCTCTCTATCTTCTGGGTTGTCTTTCCACCATGTCATTTTGGTCCTCAGTGAGTCTCCATTCCTGCTGAGTTTAGACTATTTGCTGTACCCTCAGATGGCAGCTTGGCAGCTTTTAAAACCCCAGGCGCCACCACCAATGTGGGGTGCAGAGAGCCCTCTTAGCAAAACGCTGGTTGTGCCAATAGGCCTTGATTTCACCTAAGAGCATGGTCCCCTGCCCCCTGCCCCAGCTACTCTATCCTTGCAATATTGGGTTAAGATGGAAGGAGTGTTCAAGTTAAGCTGAACTCCACTTAATGTTGTTCTTGTTTCTAATGTGTGCTATCACTGATTTCACCCAACCAAATTTCTACCAACTATCTAATCTAAACCTTGCCCCCTCACCCTCCCTCTATTTTTCTCTGGGGCTCTTGATTGGTCTGAGCCAACATGGTGAGTCTTGTGGTTAGAGTTTGACTTATTTAGAAGTTCCATCATCGTGATACAGACAGATGGAGACAGATGGATAGAAAGAAGTATAACCACAAGACTCACCACTCTGGCTCAGACCAATCAAGAGCCCCAGAGAAAAACAGAATAAACAGCAGGGTTTTCTCCTACCAAGGGCATACATAGTTAAGGCAAAGAGAGCATCCTCTGTTGACCACTCAATGTCAGTGAGACAGTGTGATAAAGTTGCACTGTGGTTAGTTCATGAATCTAATTAATCACATTTGGAGTCTGAGCAAGAGCACGTGCAATAATGTAACAAAGCTCCACTCAGGAATTTCCCCAGCCCCACTTTCAGGAAACACATACCAGAGCAAAGATTTTTAAGAGGTCTATTCCATTCATCCAGGATGAACAATGTCACTCTCTGAAACATACTATTGCTTCACGCTATTGCTTTTTGCTCAATAAAATCCTGCTGCATGGACAACCTGACTTCATGAGTGATTGAAGGGTGAAACTTGAGCAGATTGTTGCTCCCAGTGGGAAACTAAGACCAGGAATATAGCAACTGGGTGTGTAAATGTTTAATATGTTTATGTCTTCCTGATGCATTGACCCTTTAAGCAATGTCTAGTAGCCTACCTTGTCCATTGTGCTGAATTTTACTTTAAAGTCTATTTTATCTGAAATTAATATTGCCACTCTTGCTCTTTTGTGATGGTTGATAGTTTAGTATATGTTTTTCCAATCTTTGAGTTTCAGTTTGTTTGTATCTTTAAGGTATGTCTCTTGTAAGCAGCACATAGACAGATTGTACTTTTTAAAAATCCATTCTGCTACTCTTCCTCTCTTGATTGGTGTATTCAACGAACTTACGTTCTACGTATCGATCAATAGGTGTGGATTTACTACTGTCATTTTGGTGCCTTTTTTGGTGTGTTGTTGGTAGTTTCTTTTTTCACTTAATTTTCTGTCCTTAGTCATTTTTCTTTATGGGTTTTCTTTTCATCTTTTTCACTGAGTCTTGATCTCCTGAGATTTAAATGAATCCATAAGTTTCTTTATTTCATCCTTGATCTCCTCTATAAACCATGACTTTTTGAGCAAGATGTTGTTCAGTTTCCATGAGTTCCAATTTCTATCTAGGTTTTTTCTACTTCGATTTTGACTTTTGTCTTTATGGCCTGAGAAGATGCTTTGCAATAATTCAATGGTTTGAATTTTGTTAGAATTTGCTTTATATGCTAATACATGGTCTATTCTGGAAAATGTTCCATGTGAACTGGAGAAGAAGATGTATTTATCTGTTGACAGCTACAAAATTCTGTATATGTTGATGAGGTCTAATTGGTTAATTGTGGCAATAAGATCTTCTGTGTCTTTGCTGAGCTTTTTTCTAGATCTGTCCAACACTGAAAGTGGAATGTTGAAGTCACCCACTACTATTGTAGAGTGATCCATCTCATTTTTCACCATAATCAGCATTTCTTTGATGTATTCAGATGCTGTAGTATTGAATGCATATATATTTAGTATTGTTAAGTCCTGCTTGTGTATTGAACTCTCCAGTAATTTCTTGATTAGGTGCTTTCTTAAAACGCTAGAAATAGAACTGCCATATGATCGAGCAATCCCACTGCTTTGAATATATCCTAAAGAAATAAAAGGTGTCACAGAAATAGATACATGCACACCAATGTTTATTGCAGCACTGCCCACAATAGTGAAAAGATGGAATCAATCAAAGTTCCCAGCAATAGATCAAGAGGTAAACTATGGTACATTCACACAATGGAATACTACGAAATAATGAAGAATGATTACAATCTTGAGAAACATCTGATAACATGTAGTCATCTGGAAGACATTCTGTTGAGCAAACCTAATCAATTGCAAAAGGACAAAAACTATATGAGACCACTACCATGAGGATTCAAGAAAAAGGCTAAGCACAGAAGAAAATAATCTTTGGTGATTACTAGGGTGAGGGGGTAAGAGGTGAGTATTCATAGATTAAATAGTAGATAGAAATTAAGTGATGGAATTGATACTGTGCAGTAGAAGGGAGATCCATACTGCTGGACTATACTAAAAGCTAGGAGCTTTCCTAAATACAACTCAACATTTTGAAGGTCAGAATAAGACTGGGAGTCTGGGAACTATGCTTTTGGAAAACATCTAGCACGAGCAGAGCTCAGTTTTGTGTTTAGGAATATGTTCTGGAGGCAGAGTCAAGATGGTGCACTAAAGACACGTCTCTCTAAATTCCTCTGGAAACCAAGACCTGAACTGATAATTAAAAAGAGTCTGGACACCTCGTGAGCCTCAGGACATGGCCTAGGGCTGTTAATTTGGACTTCATACCATTGAACGGAAAATTTCCTCTTTCACTGACTTCTTCTCTTAGCAAGTGCTGGCTTTCATGGATTGAGGGTGACTCTCCATTTTACCTTTTTGTCCTCTGTCTTGGCCAGTGGGAGGAGCTGGGACTTGACTGACAGCTGGTCTTGGGTGCACTCCTGGTGGGATCAGCGGGAAAAATTGCAACACTTTGACAGCCTGGCTTTGGACTCTGTGCATCTCACCACCTCCACCTCCACCACGGAGTGGCCTGTGCCTTGGCAGGCAGGGAACTTCTGCAGGACGCCAATTTGTTCCACTGGAAAGTGGAGATACCCATATGAAGCCCTCAGCTGGACCTAATTCCTAGGCTGAGAGGTAGTGCCTGCCCAGAGGAGAGTGCTTTTCTGGCAGAAAAGTTGTATTCTACACAGTGTTGTTTATGGCTGAGGCCTGGCAGCAGAGGCCAGCAGGGCAGTAGCCTTTCTGTATTTTGAACTAGTTTATAACATCTGGGGTTGGATATAGAGGTGCTTACTTTGCCAGCTGGGAGGAGGGATCTGTACACCTGAAAACCTCACTGATTTTGGAAGTTGTCACATAACTTTTACCTTTCGTTTTAAGATGGTCTAGAGAAACAACTGTGATCCATCCTAACAGCATCTCTTCCAGCCTCCATTGACTCACATGATATCCAAAATACAAAAAAATTCTTGATAAAAGAGTAAGGAAGAAATCACCCATGGCTTCAGAAGGCCCCCAAAAGAATGAACCAAAGACCTTCTCATCTGTAGAAACCTTTCTGAAATTATCAGAAGGTGAACACAAAAGGATTATATAGAGAGCCTTCCTAGACCTTATACAAAAAACAGAAGAGCAAAATGAAAAATTAAGCAAGCTGCTCGATCTGACAGAACACCAGTACTCTGAAATCCAGCAGTTCAAGAACAAAATTAAAGAGATGGAAACTTCAAAACCAAGAAAACAGAATGGAACAAATGGAAAAGGAACTTTCTGACTTGGAAGACAGAGCTACTGACTCCAGCATCTATGAGGAAAAATCAGAAAAAAGAAAAGAAAAATGAAGAAGCATTAACAAGTAATGGGACTCTATTAAGAGGAACAATCTATGATTAACTGAATTCCTGAACAGGGCGAGACACCTGAGAACACAGAGTATTGTTGCTGAGCTGCTGACAGAGAACTTCCCAGAAATTATGAAAGAAGGGAATATAGATATCCATGATACATATCTAATAGCACTCAATATAGATCTCAAAAGAAAGACTCCAAGACATATCATAATGAAGCTTAACAAACTGAAACATAAGCAGAATTTCTTAAACATAAGCAGCAGGACTCAAACAAAAGCTAACATTCGCAGGGAAACCCTGTAGGCTTTTGTCAGATTTCTCTGCAGAAACAATGCTGTCACAGAGACAGTGGAGTGATACATACAAAGCCTTGAAGGAGAACCAAAAATTACATATCCTGAAAACTATCTTTTTTTTTCATTAAATAAAAATGAAAGTGTACATACTCTGTGCTTACAATATTAGATTAAGATGTAAAAACCAAACCAATGCAACAAGAAATACTGAAAGAATCTCTTGACTTAGAAGAATGAAACCACTAACTTTATATTTTAGTAGCAAATACAAGACACATCACACAGTAACCTACTCAGTTAGGGATGGCTCCAAACACAATCGAAGCAATAACAGTGAAAGCAATGATCTAGAGAGCATATCATGAAAACTAAGTTGTGTTGAAATCACACTAATGTTGATCTTCTTATTAATGTGTATTGTCACCAATTTCACCCAACCAAATTTCTAACAACTATCTAATCTAAACCCTTACCCCTCATCCTCCCACCCTCTCAGCCTCCCCACCCTTGTAGCCATCAAAAAACACAGAGAGTATTGTTGCTGAGCTGCTGACAGAGAACTTCCCAGAAATTATGAAAGAAGGGAATATAAATATCCATGATACATATCGTTTCTGTTATATATGAGTATACTTTTAAGTTTTTATCATAGGGGTCTCATATAATAATTGTCCTGTCGCTGACTAGTTTCACTCAACATAATGTCCTCCAGTTGAGACCAAATTGAGAGATGTTTCCTGCTATTATCGCTGTTCTTTATCAATGCATAGTACTTCACTGAGTATATATGCCAAAGTTTACCCATCCATTCTTCTGTTCTTGGGCATCTGGGTTGATTCCATCTTTCTGCTATTGTGAACTGTGCTACAATGAACATTCATGTGCATGTATCAGTTGGTGTGAATGGCCTTGATTCTGTAGGATATAATCCAAGCAGAGGAATTACTGAGTCAAATGGTACATCTAAATCCATTATTTTAAGGCATCACCAAATTGCTTTCGAAAGAGGTTGCACCATTCTGCAATCCCACCAACAGTGTAGGAGAGTTCCAATCTCTCCACAGTTTCTCCAACATTTAGTGTTTTGCATTTTTTGGATCATGGACAATTTTGTTGGGGTGAGATGGTATCTCATTGTCATTTTGATTTGAATTTCTTTAATAGCTAATGATTGTGAGCATGTCCGCATGTGTTTTTTGGCTACCTGGATCTCCTCTTTAGAGAAGTGTCTGTCCATCTCCTTTGCCCATCACTTAATTTGATGATTTATCTTTTTCTTATTTATATTTTGTAGTACCTTATACATTATGGAGATCAGGAGTTGGTCTGACATAGAGTTGTCAAATATTTTTTCCCATTCTGTAAGTGGTCTTTTAATTCTTTTGATGAAGTTTTTGGATGAGCAGAAGTGTTTGATTCTTATTAATTAGAAACTCGAGACCTTGTAAAAACCAAACCAATGCAACAAGAAATACTGAAAAAATCTCTTGACTTAGAAGAATGAAACCACTAACTTTATATTTTAGTAGCAAATACAAGACACATCACCCAGTAACCTACTCAGTTAGGGAAGGCTCCAAACACAATTAAAGCTATAACAATGAAAGAAATGATCTAGAGAGCATATCATGAAAACTATGGTGGCATCATATTAAAAAGAGGGCTGTACTACAGTCATTATAGTCCTTCCAGATGGAGAGGAAGTTTATAAGACTGGCAATAATCAAAATCGGGTTTATACATATTTATTAAGGGGAATCATAGAGACAGCCACAAAGCACAATAAAGATGCAACATATCAAATCAAGAAATGTAATGCAGGAGTTTCAACAGCCACAAACCAACCCTGAACAAGGTGAAAAATCAACTCACAAAGAAGATTGTCCCAGAACAGATTAATAAGAACAACAGAGAAAACATCAACACAAAAATAAACATACTAATGACAGCACTAAACACATAACTGTCAATAATTATGTTGAATGTGATTGGATTGAACAACCCAGTGAAGAGACATCAAGTGACATCTTTGATCAAAAGACATGACCCATCTATACATTGCCTAGAAGAAATTCACCTTAGACTTAATGATAGGAACAAACTGAAAATTAAAAGATGGAAGAATATATATTAAGCAAACAATATACAAAGAAGAGCAGGTGCGGAACTTCTAATCTCAAAGAAAATAGATTTGAATGTAAAATCTACCATCATGGACGAGGGTGGACACTACTTAAGCTGAAAGGTTCAATACACAAGCAGGACTGAACAATATTAAATATTTATGCAGCTAGTATTAGAGCACCTAAACACATCTAAGAAACACTGACTACACTAAAAAATGCGATAGATTACTTCACGATAATAGCTGGAAACTTCAACACTCCACTTTCGGTACTGGACAGATCATCTAGAAAACAAAAAGCTCAGTAAAGCCACAGAAGACCTTATTGCCACAGTTAACCAACTGGATCTCATCGACATATACCGAACTTTCTATCCATCAGCGGACAACTACACCTTCTTCACCAATGATAAAGAACAACGATGATTTTAGGAAACATCCCATAACCTGGCTTCAACCAGAAGACATTATACTGAGTGAAGGTGGTCAACAACAAAAGGACAAACATAAGAACTTAAAAACAGAGTCATGCATAGAAGAAAAGACTTTTTGATGGCGGCGAGGATAGGGAGGGAGGAAGGGTGAGCAGGGAGGATTTAGATTAGATAGTTGATAGAAATTTGGTTAGTTGAAATCTGTGACATCATTCATTAGAAAGAAGATCAATATTAACTGGACTTCAACATAACATGATTACTTCTCCCATCTTAACCCAATATTGCAAGGACAGAGCAGCTGGGTTGGGGGGCCGGGGGCTTTGCTCTCAGGGAAATCAAGGCCAACTGGCACAACTAGCATTTTGCTAAAGGAGCCTTCTGCACCCTACATTAGTCAGTGGCATCTGGAGTCTTAAAAGCTGCCAAGCTGCCATTGGAGGGTACAGCAAATGGTCCCACCTCAGCAGGAACGGATGATCACCGAGGACCAAAATGACATGAGGGGAAGAGAACCCAGAAGACACAGAGACCCACATGAGGGTGTAAATACATCGACTTGTGATTGGAAGAATTGGATGGAGACCAGCTGCCACCAATGGTGGCCGTAATAGAGCTCCCAAAGTTGAGTCTCAATGCCAACATAAGAATAAAAAGGTGTACACCCCGAGGTCTCCACTAAATGACTGCAATTGATGGTCTGGGGCCCTTGGGGTTCCCCTGGGAGCATGGCCCCTGGCCCTGATGCTGCCTCTGTTTGTAAATCATTATGAAGGTCAACTCTATGGACAGGAATGGATTGGACTTGGTGACACAGAGTGACCATATCATGTGTACACTTTATGGTTCTATGCTTCTATAGGATGTTGTCCTGCTGACCTCTTACTAGAGGTGAGGGAGTGGGTGGATAGGAGAGAATGGGAGATTGTTGAGAGGATAAGACATGTATAGAGCGGAGGCGAAGTGTGTGCTGTCACCACGCGGTAAGATAAGTTGGAGCTGCATAGAGGTAGGCATGCAAATTTATTTGGGAATGTATACTTCCACTCAGTCATAATAATAAAATAAAAATAAAATAAGGGTGATAATACAAAAGAGAAAAAAAAAGAAAATACTCTGCATTATATTTTGCTGAGTTGCAGGTAGGCTCTTCAAAGCCAGTGAACAGTCAGCAGAAGAGAATGAAGTTCATTAAGACAGGAGGAAAATATGGGCCCAGGAGACATAAGAGGCCATGCCCTCCGGAGACTACATCCCGACGAGACCAGAAGAACTAGATGTTGACTGGTCACCACTAATGTACTGCCTTGACAGGGAACACAACATAAATTCTTGTCACAGTGGGAGAAAAATGGATATGCAGATCTAGAATTCTAAGACCAGACTTGATGATACAACATCCTGGTGGTCCCACAAGAATATGATTCCTAGATTCACTGCTAGTCAAGAGCTGAAATCAGTACTGAAGACAACTCTTCAAAAAAATGAGACTGAACTGTAACACATGAGGCAATCAGAGCAGCAAAAATGAGAAGGGAGATTGAAGAGGAGGGGAAGAATTGGTTGTAGGAATACAATAATATGTATATACATTTATATATGTGTGAGTATATATATATGATGGCACTTGGCTTTGGCTGGTCTTATACACACACACACACACACACACACACACACACACACACACACACACACACATATGTGAATTGATCAGTTGCTATGCAGATAAAACCCAAACCTGTTGCCATCAAGTCCATTCTGGCTCATGGAAACCTTATATGACAAAATGCAATTTCCTCCAAAGGGTTTGCAAGAAGCTGTTGGTGCATTCAGTTTGTTAATCTTTTGATTAGCAGCCAAGCTCCCAATCACTGTACCACCAGGGCTCCAAGCAGATAAAGGCTTGAAAACCCACCCACTAGGATTGGGTCACTTTCCTACATAAGGAGCCAAACCCACAGAAATTGTCAAAGAACAGGAAAACAGGCATGGAGGGAAGAAAAAGAGAAGATGCAGAGAAAGAGACTGAGAGAAATAAGCAGAAAACTGGACAGAAGCTGGCAAGTGGAGCTAAAAGTGCTGGAATAGCAGTCAGGGTACATAACACTTAAAATGGCTCAAAGTCTGAAAGAGAGGCAAAGACAAAGTCAGAGAGAACTCAGTGGCAAGCACAGCATAGAGATGTCCTTAAGTTTGAGAGGATAGCGTGCATGGCCGAGTGGAGATGTGTCCCAGTGGGGCCAAGGAGAGACCTGTCCTGAGGAGGCATGCACAGCCAAGAGCAGGAGTGCAAGACTCAGAGATAGCTGGGGAAAGTGCCCTACAATGAAGAAAGGAAAGATATGCTCTTCATTTGGAGAGAGTCTTCCAGACCTTGCCTGTGTGCTTCTTGATGCTGATCTTGAATTGTGGCCTGTTATTACCCAATAAGCCTTATAACTACAGTTGGTGAATTCTGTGAGATGTTGCAGTGAATTACCTAATCCAGTAAGGAATAGAAAAAGAGAGATGAGGGTAAAGAGGGTTGTCAGTGTCAGAGATAATGGAGTGGTGCTGCAGCTTGAAGAAGTCAGAACTGTGGGATGTGTTTAACTTCTGCCTCAAAGGAGCCAGCTTTGTACTGATTCTTATTAACAAAATAGTATGTTTAGATACATACCCATTTTTAATGCAATCTAGAATTAAGTACTCTATTTCTTCCCAACACTACCTGTGTCTTAATTCATTTTAAAACCAATTTAGTCCTTCCCACCTTACACAATATTGCAATCCAGATCTTAGTCCCAACATGTTCTTTAATATTTCTCATGCTATTATTAACACAATAATTATTTTAATCAGTTTGTATTCTTCTTTTGAATTTACACACATACTTGATATTAACATCTGACTTATTCTAGGATGAGCTCTTCCTTGCCTTAAAAGCCTTCTTTTAGTCCTTATTTTAGTCTTTTATAGGACTTCTTTTAGTCCTTATTACCAAGACCTGTTCATAATCGTTTTCTTGCTTGTCACTTGCCTTAGAATATCTTTTACTCTACTCATAATAGTTAATTTATCTGAAGACAGAATTCAGAAATTTATTTTTTCTCAGTCCCTTAAATACTATTCATTTTAAACTATTCTCTAATTGTCCTCTGGCAAACTGCATGGAAAATGTGGCTCACATTGCATTCAAACTTTCCTGATACAAATTGGCAAGGGAACGTTAAGTGTTAAGAAAAATTGCATGCAGTCTGCCACAGAACTAGTTTAAAAATTGCTAGAAAAATAAAAAATGTCATATGAGACATGTAGTTCTATGTCATTCATTTTCCTTATTTCTTCCAAAGCTTTTTTTTTCCTTTCTGATGACCAGATAGATGAAAGGCCTGAAAGTGTGACTATGGGAAAAGAAAGTAACTTCGTAACTATGGGAGAAGATAAAGAGTTCTGAATTCACATGTCATAAACCTTAAAACCTCAAAGACGTCTAGAAAATTAATGCAATAATGCCCTTAGGGCTAAGAATCCACCATTCTGTGTCCCTAAATATGACTGTTAGTAATTTGGGGAAAATCAAGTCTGTCAAAATGTCATATGCGTTGACCTTAATGAGGGACTTATGCGTAATAGAGCTATTGTTTCCTTTGAAGTTGAGTACGTCAAATATAAGCATCCACGTTCATCAGGATCAAGTTAGAGACCACCAATCGTGCTTCTGATGGTTGATACAACAGAGTATATGGAAAGTCAGCATAGTCTACGTTAGAGAGGAACTTTTCTAAAGAGCTACAAAACAAATGCACACAGATTTTCATCAGAGAGAGAGGACATGGGGTGCAGTAGTAATGGGTCTGGGATGGAATTAGAAAGTTGATATTTACTTCTTGAATTTGTAGCATGGGTAAAAGTGATGGGTTTTAGGCTGTTATTGTTAGCTGCCATTGAATCAGCTCGACTCAGCAACCTTATGCACAACACGACAAAGCACTATGTACTTCTCACCATCCAAATGATCAGTAGGGGATCAGTCACCTTTAACCAACAGAGTTTTAATTCATTAATCTTCAGAAGTAGATTTCCACACTTTTGTTTCTAGTATGTCTGAGACTGGAAGCAACACTAAAACTTGAACATCATAGCAACACGTAAAACTCCAGTAGTGGATGGTTGGTGGTTGCACATGAGGTGCATGGCCCAGGATGAACCCAGGTCTTCTGCATGGAAGGGGAGAATTCCGCCACTGAATTACTGCCCTCATGAAATTTAAGTAGTTGGTGGAAAAGAAAACATTGTAATTATTTACTAAAATACTACATAGGGCACAAGACAGTATCTGAAAGGAAAGGCAGGGAATAATCACAAGACAAAAATGTCTCGTCTTTAAATGATGATCAAAAAACCCCTCAAAAATTACGAGCTCCCTAAAAGGATGTGCTGTTTTTCCTGAGGTGTCACGAAAAATACTTGGGACAGCAAATCAATACCTTAAGATTTAATATAATACTTTACTTGAATATTAAAATAACTGTTAAGAACTACACAGCTATAAGTGTTCTGCTGTCTGCAATTTCATGAGGTGAAATTGCACACATGTAACCAGATAAAGATATGAAAATTATTAGCCTGCAAACTCTCCGTGTACCTGCTTCCAGTCACTAACACTGCTCCATCTGCCAAGAGACCTACTATCCTGACTTATTTTCCCTGAATCATATTCACTTGTTTTGAACCTCATACAAAGGGAAAATTACAGGGTAGAAAGTCTGGCTGTGTAACTCAAATTGTTTGGCTCATTATTATGTGTGTGAGATTTACTTACATTGTATCAGACAACTTTAGTTTGGATATTCCTGTTGCTGCATAATGTTCCACAGTATATGTATTTCACAATTTGTCAGTTTTACTGTTGTCTCCACCCCTACTTTTTAGTTAATATGAATGGAACTGCTATTACAATTTTTGTATATGTAGATTTTTGCAATAGCTCTATTAGGTATGTATCTAGGATCTATATGCCTCAATTTGGTAGACATTGTTGAATATTTTGACAGTTTGAAGTATGATGAAAATACTGAAAAGTACATATTATAGGACAATTAGTGACGTGTAAGGCTTGTGGATTAGAAAATAATAGCATAAGCATTGATTTCCTGATTTTGATCATTTAACTGTGGAAACCTTCATGGTGTGATGGTTGAGTGCCATGGCTACTGAACAAAAGGTCAGCAGCTTGCATCTACCAGACACTCCTTGGAAACTCCATAGGGCAGTTTTACTCTGTCTGATAGAGTCATTATGCATTGGAATTGACTCAGCAACAGTGTTTTTTTTTGTATGCAAATGTCCTTACTTTGAGGAAATACACACTCAATTATTTAACAGTAAATGTGTATCATGCCTGCAAGTTGCTCTCAAATGGTTGAAAAACATAATATTGATATAAAAGAAGGGGAAATGGATCAAATGTGGCTTTTACATTTGGTAAACTTGAAGTGACTCTTCTTCACCATTCCTTTTCTTGTCTGAGTCTCCTAGAGTCCCTACAATTGCCTATTAATCAGTCACCACATGATAAATATAACATGTGTTTAACATTTATATATATATATATATATATATATACACACATAGCTTTGTATTTCCAAAAATACTAAATCTTTAATTTATTCACAATGATTTGCAAACAAGATACTCTGGAGGCTTTTAGAGGTTTATACATTTGATCCTGCTTCAAGGAGATTAAGGGCAAGGAAGGCAGAAAGTTTGAGTTCAGGAAAAGAGAGTTAGAAACAGGGGCCAGCCAAGTACTCTCAGAAGGCATTTCCTACAAAGGAGCATCTACTGAGCCAGTAGCAGTTCATTTAGGTCAAGCCACAAGCACACATTTATGAGCAATTTATGAATCTCTCTCTGTCTCTCTTTGTCTCTTTCTCTCTCTCTCTCTCTCTCTCAAATATATGGTGGTCCTGGTTACCCTATATGTAAGGCAAGGATACTGGACTAATAGAACCCTAAAATGCCTACACTTTTATTAAAATTACTTCTCTGATGAAGAAGAGAGTAGTTAAGTCGAAACTGACACTAAATCTGTGCTTGAACAAATTTCTAATGCTATTTCTCAGATACAAGAAGTTTAATGGGTAGAAAGATTTTAGAAAGCAAAGTGGCATTTTTAGAACACAGAAACAGATGGCAGTAGGAATTCAGTGTAAAATTATTCAGTATCTGGTTAGAGATATATTAAAAATGCTTGCAAATTAAAGGATCTAAGACAAAAATACTTTGGGATTTTTGTTTATTTGTTTTATAGGAAAAGTTTTAATTTGTAACAACCAGTATTCTCATTTCCTTGCTACCACTAACTGACTCTGGAACTCTGCTGGTTCAACTTGCCTATTTCAGTTTTTAGTTCTCTCATTAGGTTGGCAAACTCTAAGTACTACAACATGGTGTCTCAGGGATGTTATTCCAAAGGCCTAGAAATAGGAATGGTCACTTTAAGAAATTCGGCAGAAATTAATTAATTGCTTTGTGAAGCATATTGTTTAAAAAAATTGTTGATTTTCGCCATTAAATAGTTGTTCTATTGACATGCAAGCTCAGAATGCAGTGATATATAACCCTCACATATCTACTGTGTTTGGCTTCCTTTGTGGTTTTCCATATTTTAAGACAAAATCAGCCTTTCATTTCATGGAATGAAAGCTGTTTTTCTTTTTCTTTTTTTTAAATGGATTAAAATGAGAACATTATCTTTTATGAAATTATTCACATTAAAATGCTTCTCATCTAGTAAAATCGTTTTTGATTTATGAGAGAGATTTAGATTTTCTTCTTTTCAGGTATGACTCTACCAGAGATAATTGAAATCCAGTGGAAATCAGTATTAAAACTCATAAAAGATCTGATAGGAAAAGGCAGCCCTAAAGGGTGTGTCCCTGAGAAAAAGGTATATTTTGAAAGCAGCATGCAAGTTGTGGAAGGATTTTTTTAGGCTTGGTAGCATAGAAAGGGAATTTCTGAGTGTAGGTTGTTGTTTTAGTCTCTGCAAAGTAATATATTTTGATTGCTCACAACAAAATGTGTTGGGAGCAGTGAAGAGGCTAGGATTTTACTCAGTTTGCAATCTACAAAGTTCACCTGCCTCATCATCGTGGATTCTGCAGAAAACTCAAAACTTCTGGGTCATAGAGAAAAGACTTTATGACTAACATCAATAATTAGAATGTCAGCAGTTTTACATTCCAGTTCCTTGAAATTCAATTCCCCCTGAATGATCTAGAGAGTCAGGTAACTTGCACATAGAGTGGTTGCACAACAAGAGAACAACTTTTAAATATCCCAAGTTTTTTACAATCTATGGTACACCTGCCTGACCTTTGCCCTTGAGAAAGACATCATTGCTATCTTCCAGGACTGTGAGCTACAAACATCCTTAAAGACATGAGATGCTCTGGGACACATACTGTCATGGTTGGAATTGTCTCCCCCCAAAAATGTGTGCAGCCACGTGGCTGGGATATGATTCCCAGTATCTTGGGACTGTCCTCCATTGTGTGGTTTTGCTAACCTGTATGTTAAAGGATTAGGGTGGGGCTGTGAATTCCTGCTGTAGGGGGAGTTTCCCTGGAGTATAGCTTGCCCCACCCTTAATGCTTTTAGCTTGCAAGGAATAAAAGGAAAAAGAAACAAAGGACAATTTGAGAACCTCGCTACCATCAAGCAAGCAGCACCGGGAGCAGAGCGCGTCCTTCAGACCAGAGATTCTTGTGTGAGGACGCTCCGTGGACAAAGACTGATGCAATACCAGACTTTCCTCCAGAGCCGACAAGGGGAAAGTCTTTCCCTGGAGCGGACACCCTGAATATGGACTTGCAACCTACCGGACTGTGTAAGAATAAATCTTTCTTTGTTAAAGCCATCCACTCTGTGGTATTTCTGTTAGAGCAGCCCTAACTGACTAAAACACATACAATCAGTGATTCTGCTTGCAAGATATACAAGAATGCAAGGGACTCATGGAGAATTGCCTCCAACAAAGTGATGTTAGGATGACACAGAATAAGAGAAACAGAATTGAAAAAAAAAAAAAAGTCACTATTTTCTTCAGAACTTTTATGTTGGAAAAACTCTCTTGCCAAGCCAAGTACATACAGATTTTCCCCCTTTAATTTTTAAATCCATCTGTTCTGTTTCTTATTAAGAAATCTAGGACTCAAAAAGGCTAAAATCACAGTTACTAAACAGTCAACATGGAATATTATCCCAATCCTCTCAAAATACTTGATGTCAGCCACATGGCTGCAGTATGAGCCCACCGTGCCAAAGTCTAATTCTTATCATTTATTGCCATTCTCAGTATGGAAGCTCATTATTTGAATGGTCACCAAGCTGGAAACTTGGGCAATTTCCTAGAAATATAGTTTCTCTACTCCTGATTGTATAAGTCACTTCCATAAATTTCAATTGTTCCTTTCAGTTCTACTACTGTCACTGTCTTGGTTCAAGCATCTGTCATCTCTGACAGATGTAAATTAATTTCAGTTTCAGTTGTTACCTTGTTTTATATCATTTACAACACTTTTTCAGAACTATATTTCTAAAGTAAAAATCCATTTAATAAATTGTTCAATCCTGTTACTTATTATAGGATAACCCCCAGTTTGTTCATCCTATGTTATTGTTAGCTGGCATTCTGCCATCCAGTCGGTCTCTGACTCATGGCAACCCCAAGCACAATAAAAATGAATGCTAACTGGTACTGTGCCATCCCCGTGATTGGTTGGAGATCACACTGAACTGTTGTGATGTGCAGGGTTTTCATTGATTGAGTTTTCGGAAGTAGATCTCTGTGTCTTTCTAATCTGTCTTAACTCTGAAAACTCTGCTGAAACTCATTCACCGTCTTAGTAAGCCTCTACTGGCAGATGGTGGTGGCTGCACTTGATGTGCATTAGCTGGAATCAAACCATTTCTCCTGCACAGAAGGCACGATTTCTATCACTCAGCCACCACTGCCTGCGTTGCTCATAGTGTGAGAATCATCTTGAACATCATGCTGATCTAACTCATCATCTTCATGTCACAATTTTCTTCACACATTTTACAATTTATACTTTCTGGCAGTTAGTCTAACATGTCACACTGACTTGTACTAACATAATGCTGATTTGTACTAAATCGGTACTAGCATTACTACTAATAGAGTAACACAATTAATACACTTGTACAAATACAGCAACTAATGCTTCTTTTGTCAAAAAATGTCTTCTATTATTTTTCAAGTTGTAGTTACCTCCACTGTGAGGACTTCTACAGTCAACTCAAATAAAGTGGATAATTTTCTCACTGGTGCTACAACTGCATCTTCTACATAGCTCAATTATGTGATCACGGATGCCTCTAAGCATCTAATAAAAGCTATAGACACTTTGCATTCCACATTAACACATACTGGAAAGGTTTTTGCACTAATGAAAGTATTGAAATACATGCCTAGAGATTAAGAATAGTAACATCCAACAAATTCCACACTCTTTTGCGTAACTCAGGATTTGCATGTCTGTCTTTCAATTTGCTTGAGAGTGTCTTAAAGGCTCTATTTAGACATTTCTATCCTTGTAGCCTGACAGAATATCTAGCATGGAGTTTTCCCTCAATGTATATACACATATACATATATATGCTCTCTCTCTACATATATATACTCTTATATGTATACATGTAAAATTAACAATGGAACGGCAGCACAAAGGATCAGCCACATCCTCACAGAGCTTGCTTTCTGTCATACAATCAATGCTGCTATCAGAAATTTTTAGAAATAAAATATTGTCCAGACACCTTTATATCTTTGATATTAGAAAAAATTTAACCAGACAAATCTATGAACTCCTAAAGTTGCCTTGTTAGAAGTCAATACTTATTGAGATTTATTATATGGCACTCGTTATGGTAAGAACTTTACATGTATAATTGCATTTAATTATCAAGAAAATCATGTTCAGCAGATATGCTATTTTATCATGTACTATTTTATTATTATCATGCTTTATATTATTTTAAAAAAAGCATCATGAATAAAATTTGAATTTCAGAGGTGTGATTACGGAAACATTACTCTTCAATGCATTGTGTTTGCCTCACCTACCTATGTTCTTTCTATGACTGTGAGTTGCTTTTTTTCCAAAAATCATAATTAAAAACTAATGAACAACAGCAAAAAAAATAAACTACTCAACTGAAATAAAGTTATTCAAATCAATTCTTAAAATCCTAACATGGGGTAGTTCTGAGACTGTGCATACATAAAGGTACAAAATGATTTGGAAAACAGTCATTCTAAGTGGAAAGACATTATTTCTACAAGATTCTTTGTTCCAAGGTTTAATAATAGTACTTCAATGATTCCTTATTTATTTAATTATACATTAATAGATCGGTAATTAAAGTTGTGTGGCTGGTATCAAAGTCACATAATAATTCTGGCAATGTTGACTCTAAACAATCTGTTTTGGGGAAAGCTGTTTGCAAGTATAATTTAAGTAATTTGTAGGAAGCGTGTTTTCAGAACACATCACATTTAAATAACTACAGGTATACACAGCTGGCAATAAAAGGGCATTTTTCTTTGGTTGGTTGGTTTTTGTTGTTGATTTATTTGAAATGGTGGCTGAAGTTGAAGCCATTTCAGCAGTAGTATGTAAGTTCAGGAGTACTTATTTAATCAAGAATTACTAGCTCACAACAGCCCCTCTTTGGTTGCAATTCCATCATTTGGGAAGGAGTATAAACTACTTGCTGTGGATGGGAATCTTCAGTAGCCTTTTCTTGCCATTAAAAATAAACCCAACTATGTCATCCTGCTGACCTCATACTGGAGGAAGAGGAGTGGGTGGAGAGGAGGAGATAGGAGACTGTTGGGAGGATAGGACATGTATGGAGCAGAGAGGAAGACTGTGCTGTCACTGGGCAGGGAGAGTAGTGGGAGCTGCATACAGGTGAGCATGCAAATTTATATGAGAATTTATAGTTTCATTCAATAATAATAAAAATAAATAAACAAACATAACTAGGTGCTGTTGAGTTGATTCGTAGTAACCCATGTGTATCAGAGTACGACTGTGTTCCATAGAGTTTACAGTAGCTTTTTTTTTTTTCAGAAGTAGATTGCCGCACCTTTCTTCTCAGGTCTCTAGCAGACTCAAATTGCCAACATTTTGGTTAACAGCTAGGAACTTAACCATTTGCCCTGCTCGGGGTACCATTCTTGCGATTAATAGTACAAAAATTTAGGAAAACAGTGTCTGTGAAACTTAAATGATTTTTTTAGTATTTTCTGATAAAAAATGGAAATTTTGTAACATATAGAAAAAAATGAAATGAAGAAATGTCACTCACTGATAATTTTTACATTCATAATTAGCCCTGGCAAATATTTTGGTGTATTCCTTTTCTATATGCACATGCATACACACATATATACATGTTTATAAAATTAAAATTTCTGATACTATATTTTCACTTACAAATTGGAGAACTTTTGCAGTATTTCATTATTAACTGTTGTTAAAAACATGATAAACACTGACTACATAATATTGTTGTTGTTGATAGGTAGCTTCAAGTTGGTTCCAACTCATGACGATCCCATGAACAACAGAAAGAAACATTGTCTGGTCTTGTACCATATCCACAATTGTTTTTATGCTTAAGTACATTGTTGCAGCCACTGTGTCAATCCATCTCATTGAGGGTCTTCCTCTTTTTTGCTGACCCTCCTCTCTACCAAGCATGATGTCCTTCTCCAGGGACTGATCTTTCCTGACGATGTATCCAAACTATGTAAGATGCAGTCTTGCCATCTACACTTCCAAGGAGCACTCTCGTTGCACTTCTTCCAGAACATTTGTTTGTCCTTTTGGTGGTCCATGGTACATTCACCGTTCTACTCCAATACCACAATTCAAAGGCATCACTTCTTCTGTCTTCTTTGTTCCACCTTTTGAATGCATATGACGTGATTGAAAATACCGTGGCTTGGGTCAGGCATATTTTATTTTTCAAGGTGACATACTTACTTTTGAATATTTTAAAGGCATTCTTTGCAGCAGATTTTCCAATGCTATGCGTCTCCTGATTTCTTGACTGCTTTTTCCCTGGACATTGATTGTGGACCCAAGTAAAATGAAATCCTTGACAACCTCAATCCTTTCTCCATTTGTGACAATGTTGCTTACTGGTCCAGTTGTTAGGATTTTTGTTTTCTTGATATTGAGGTGCAATCCATACTGAAAACAGTGGTCCTTGATTTTCATCAGTAAGTGTCTCAAGTCTTCATTACCAGCAAGTAAGGTGGTGTCATCTGGTTAATGCAGGTTGCTAAAGGAGTAGGCCTCTGATCCTGATGTTTCATTCTTCTTTGCATAATATCAATTCTCAGATTATTTGCTCGGCATGCAGATTAAATGGTATGGTGAAAGGATACAACCCTGACATATGCCTTTCCTGACTTTAAACCATGCAGTGTCTCTTTGTTGTGTTTGCACATTTGCCCCTTGATCCATAGGCAGATTCCTTAAGAGCACAACTTGGCGGTCTGGAATTCCTACTCTCCACAGCGTTAGCCATAGTTTAGAATGATCCACACAGTGGAACGCTTTTGCCTAGTCAATAAAACACAAATGATCATCTTTCTGCTATTCTTTGCTTTCAGCCAAGATCCATCTAACATCAGTGATGATATCCCTTATTCCGCATCCTCTTCTGAATTCACCTTGAATTTCTGGCAGTTCTTTGCCAATGTACTATATTTTCACTTACAAATTGGAGAACTTTTGCATTATTTCATTATTAACTGTTGTTAAAAACATGAGAAACACTGACTACATAATATTGCTGTAGTCGCGTTTCAATGATCTTGAACAAAATTTTACTTGCATGTGATATCAACGATATTGTTCGGTAATTTCCACATTCAGTTGGATCAACTTTCTTTGGAATGGGCATAAATATGGGTATCTTCCAGTCAACTGGCCATAGGTATGTTCCATATTATTATTATACTATAATTAATTTAAACATACACAACATTGGGAATTAATTGTTCCTAAGATTCTCTATTAGAAAAATCAGAATTTTGGAAAGCAGTCTGGCATTTCCTTAAAAAAAATGGATATTGATTACCATTTGATGCAGTAATTCCACTACTTGGAATATATCCTACAGAATCAAGGCCTTTCACACCAACGGACACATGCACCAGAATGTTTATCACAGCACAGCCCATGATAGGAAAAAGATGGAATCAACCCAGATGCCGAACAACAGAAGAATGGATAGGTAAACTATGGCATATATACTTAATGGAGCACTATGCAATGGTAATGAATAATGATGATTCCAGGAAACATAATCTGGTTTCAACTGGAAGACATTATGTTGAGTGAAAGTAGTCAGCGACGAAAGGACAAATATTGTATGAGACCTCTACGATAAGGTCTCAGAAACAGACTTGTGTATAGAAGAAAAGACTCTTTGACAGCTGCCAGGGAGAGGAGGGAGGGAAGGTGGGGGGGAGGGTTTAGATTAGATAGTTGCTAGAAATCTGGTTGGGTGAAATTGGTGATAGCACACATTAGAAACAAGAACAATATTAAGTGGACTTCAGCATAACTTGAATACTCCTTCCATCTTAACCCAATATTGCAAGGATAGAGTAGCTGGGGCAGGGGGCAGGGGACCATGCCCTTAGGTGAAATCGAGGGCAATTGGCACAACTAGCGTTTTGCTAAGAGGGCTTTCTGCACCCCAAATTGGTGAGTGGCGTCTGGGGCCTTAAAAGCTGCCAATGATCCCAACTCAGCAGGAACGGATGCTCACCGAGGCCCAAAATGACATGGGTAAAAACAACCCAGAAGATAGAGAGACCCACATGAGTTGGTGCCCACATCAACTTGGGACCAGAAGAACCGGATGGTGCTCGGCTACCACCAGTGATAGTGGCGATGGAGCTCACTAAGTTGAGTCTCACTGACAACACAAGAATAAAAAGGGGTGCATCCTGAGATCTCCACTAAAAGACCTCAATTGATGGTCCAGCAGTTTCAGGGTTCCCCTGGGAGCATGGCCCCTGACCCTGATGCTGCCCTTGCCCATAAATCATAACGAAGGTCCACTTTTCAGACACGAATGGATTGGACTTGGCGATGCAGAGTGACCATATATTGGATGAACTTTATAGTTCTATACATCTATAAGATATCATCCTGCTGACTTCTGGCTGAAGGAAGGAGAGTGGTTGGAGAGGAGGGGAAAGGAGACTGTTGGGAGGATGAGACATGTATGGAGCAGAGAGGAATAGTGTACTGTCACCGGGCAGGGAGAACAGTGGAAGCTGCATATAGGTGGGCATGTAAATTTATATGGGAAAGTACATTTTCACTCAGTCATATTAAATAAAATAAACAAATAAATAAAACTCATTAGAACTTGGAAAAATATTTTAATTACAATATTTAGACTAGACATTGTACACAAATGCAATCACAGGCATAAATTCCAAGAAATCTCTATATTATAAAACATTAAGCTTTTCACTCAAAATCATTAGACTGTACTTCATTGGGGGGAAGAAAATGAAACATTTTCTCAACAGTGTTCTTGCCTATAATTCCATAGCAGTTAGATTCTTTCCTGTATTTCTATAGCAACATTGTGTAATCCAAAGCTCCAATGAAGAATAACTGTTCTCTGGACTCTGTAAATGAAATGGGATAAAAATTCTCAGTACAAGGCAGAAAGGGACAGGAGCTGATTTGATGGACATGGGAAATCTGGGTTGGAAAGGGACAGTAGGTTGTCACACAGAAATGACAACTACTGTCACACAACAATGTGTGTATAAACTTTGTATGAGAAATTTTAAAAAAGTTATACAAAATTTCCAGAGCATCTGTATCACTCTGTAGACATTTATTTTATGAACTTGAAGTACCTTAGCCTTTCAGATAGAGGTTATAGACTTAGAAAGAGTCCATAACCTACTCACACTTAATTTACATTGGACAAATACACTTTTTTTTTTTTTAAACCTCAACATAGGTATTCCAATTTTAGTAAATGTTCCATGAATATTGAACAGGTCATTCTGCCTCCAAGTCAAGGCATATAGAGACACATGGTACAAGATCTTTACATTCAAATGGCTTATAATCGTTTCAGTGTTTGTAATACGTGATTCTAAGAAAACAAGAAAAATATATCTGTGAGATCAAACAAAATGTGAACTGACATAATTCCATATAGATAAGAAATGAGTTCCACAACTGAGGTATGGAAAATAGCTTATGGGAGCTGTAGCTGCCTTGAAGCAGACTCCTTCTGGTCTTCAGTGACCGCATGTACATCAGGAGTGGACCATTATGATCCCCAGTATGTTCATTGACTGGCTTTCAGAAGTAGATGGACTTTCTTTTTTAACTAATGTCTCTTAATCTGGAATCTCTGCTGAAACCCATTCAACATCGTAGCAACATGTAAGCCTCCAATGACAGAACAATGGTTGTTGTACATGAGATACATAACGTTGGATATCTCACAGGGGCTTCCTGTATCCCACTGCTATCCAGTGAATTCAAACTCACAGCTATCCTACAAGCACTACCCCTGTAGGATTTCCAATAAATGACTGGTAAAATTGAACTTCTGACCTCTTTGATTAATAATCGTCAAGCTCTTAATCACTGTGCCTTCAGGATGCTGGGAATCCCAGATAGATGGTGAGAATTCTACCACCGAACCACCACGTCCACTATGAGAGGCCAAGGGAGAAAAAATTTCATTTGCCTGTAGTGTTTAGAGAAAATTTTGTGAAGACTTTTTAAAGGAGGTAGCTTAACTCTCCAACAGAATAATTGCCCCCAAAAGAGACAACACTTGGAAGAATTCCTTTGTTAACTCTGCATTTTTTAATACTTAACTGTATCATTAAAATACTAAAATTTCAGATTTGATTTTTTTTTTATAATCCATGCTATGGATTTAGAGAGTGGTTGGAAAGTATAAAAGTAAAAATATCTAAGGGTGAGATTTGTTGCTTCAAAATGTCTTTCAACATTTAAATCAGTTATATCTATTAAGAAAGAAAGTGGGCAGGAGGGTGGAAGGAACAGAAGGTGAAAAGGAGGAAGGGAGGCAGGAAGGAATGAAGGAAGGAAGTTTTACCAGCAGATGCTTCTAGCTTGGAAAGACATTTTTATGTAGAAGAGAAATTGAATATGAATGGGGTCCTCACCAAGAAAATGTCAGTGACAGAAGTGGCTGTACTTAGATCTTCCATCTTTTCAAATCATGGGCTATGTAGTAGACCTCTTAGAGGCAAGATACAAAATTTCCCAAAATTATAGAAACTACTTTTTTCCCTCAGTGTTAATCAGCAGCATTTCACATGTAATGAACTGTGGTTGTTACTGAGAAGCCTCCTGAAATATTTATATGAGGGCCTGGCAAAAACAGTGGAGCTAAGTTCCATCATCGATTATCTTTTTTTTAAAATTTTTGTTTAATTTTTATCTAATATGACTGAGTGAACATGTACATTCCTGTATAAATTTACATGCAAAATGTATTTTCACTTCTCTGTCTTTTCTTTATCTAACTAGGATTTGACCACAAAAACACTTGATGAGCTTAAACAATGTTGAACCTAAATCTGTACCTTATGAGTATGAATATTTAGGATTATACTACCAGCTCTATTTTCACTATTCCTAGTGAATATACTGCTTGATATTGTATAATATGACAACATTTTATATTTTACATTTGAATGACTTATCAAGATAAAGCCCTTTTTCTCCTCAGTTGATCTGATTTTGGAAGCCTAAAATTTGAATCATTGTTTTGTACTTCCCTTAATTAAATGTTATTGATATAATTCTGACCAGCTATAAAATTATATGTACCTAATAATGTAATTCTGACACAAGAATAAAAAACTTAAAGAATGGGGTTTATATATCTCATATATTGGTAAAATCTATTTTTTCTCAGTATAAGCATATCATCTTTTTTTACATATAACTGATTACATCATATTTTGTTATAATAATACATGATTTAAGAAAGACTCAGTCTCTTATTACTGATCATTTACCTTTTAAATAATTATCTTGCTGCTATAAATAAACATTTCCATGAATCCACTTGAAGACAGTCTTTGTAATATTTGCATTATTCCTTAGGTGGAATTACCCCATTAAATGTATAAACAGATTAGAGCATTTTGGATTTACCAAATATCCTCTGCAAACATTGTAGCATTTTCCACTAAAGATAATATTCTGGTGTATGCAGTTCCTCATTTCAATTATAGATGTACTTTTAAACTAATATGAAATATTCTAATTCTTTTTATCTTTGACAATTAATTGCCTTAAAAATCTTATTATTTTAGCAAGTTTTTAAATTATTAACAAGACTGTGTATGTCTCATAGGAGAGACAATTTTTTTGGTAAATTTACCTTTCTTTCCATTGATTATTTTTATTATGGAATTCATTTTTACTTTGGTGATTTTTAGTGGAAAATGCTGCAATGTTTGTAGAGGCTATTTGGTAAATGCATCTGGATTTAATATATATGTTAATCAACTCTGCCATGTATGTTGCAATTATTTTCCCATCTACTCCTTCATGGGATTTTTTTATGTGAATATTTAAAGACAAATGTTCAGAGAATGCTCTTGTTTCTGAGTCTTGGTAATTCAATGAGAAGTTTTGACCTAAACACGTATCCTCTGCATTTTTAACATTTGGAGAGAAAAAAGGTGTCAAGTTTCCACAAGGGTCTGAGATCTTTTGGGCATCATTATTGTGAAGACATGATCAGTTATTTTCAGGACATTCATTGTCTATTCATCTGCTTTTGTTTTCAGATCATCATTGTCACTACAATAAGATTGTTTTTCATATGTTTTGAATAGGAGAATACTGTAAATGTCAACAGTTCACTGAAAATACACACGTTTTTCTATTTTCTCATAACCGTAAAGATTTATCTGTCATACTTTCCCTGAATCACAGCATAGCATTTGGCCCAAAGTTATGGGAACCTGTATATGCATATTACAAACGTACACGCATTGACTCTCTTGAAGGTATCTTTACTCTGAACTTCACAACATTCTGCCTCTTAGTTTATAGGCAGGTGTCTCTATTTCCTATAGTTAATAAAAATCCAGGTGCTGTCATCTAGGGAGAGCTAGGGAAAACAATTGCAACATACATGGCAGAGTTGATTAACACATATTTGTACAGATGTTGGGAATTAGGACAGACACACAGCAGAAAGCTTACTTCATCTACTCTAACACAATGGCACAGAAGCAGCTGTTCTCAAGAAAAATTCAAAGAGCTCATATGGATCAAAGCAGAGTGGATTTAAAACCACTGATGCCAGAACTCCAAAAATAAGACACTATATTAGAAGGTATGACTTGCTACAGCTTTGGTATTGTCATCATTTCAATTCCTTTTAATGGAGTTGGCTTACACTAAAAAAACATAGCCTCAAATATACCATGTGCTGAAACTAGCAAAACTCAACACTAAGCTCACTTCCTCTGTCTGTCCTTACATAACTTGTGTTTCTTTTGTTCTTTTAACTCTGTTTCTATTTTTTTTATTGTCTTAAAAAATTCTTAAATGTACTTAACATTAGTAGCCGTTTTTAATCTTGTTGAAGTTAGGAACTAGTCACATTTTAAAATGAATTATGTATACAATTTATTCATGGTGGTATACTGAAGTCATTCTATATACATTTAGTGTAGAGTATATTATCTTTTCATATCATTCTATAATTTGTTAGCTTAATTTTCATAATGCTTAAGATTTTTTTTTCCCTCCAAGATATATTATCAATTAAGCTTTAGGTCTAACTTAGCAAGAGCCAACTTCAACCATCAAGCAATGCAGAGGCGATTGGGTTAAGAAGCCAAGTCCGTCTTGCAGTCCTGTCTATATCTGAAACTCACGAGGGATCTGACACATAGGATCCAAAGAAGCGAATCACAGAATTGGCTTGAGTGATCTTTAACATTTCTGAAATAGAAAAAGAGGCTGATTTTGCCAAATAACAGAAAATCATCAAGTATCATTAGGTTATTTGTTTTGCTTATAGCTCATTGTATATAACAAAGCTAATATGATATTGTTGTTAGCTGCAGTCAAGTGGGTTCCAACTCTCGGTGACCTAATGCACAACAGAACAAAATATAGTAGATTATGGATAGCACTATGTGTATTACCATAAGATAGATACTACCGTCGGGTCTTCAGTGCCACAAATTTACCCAGCGGCATCACGGAAGAAAAGGCCTGGTAATCCACCTCTGTTAAGACTTGCCGTTGTTACTGCTGTTGGTTGCCTTCAGTTCATACTCATGGCAACTCTACAAGCCAAGAAAGCCATATGGAGCAGTTCTGCCCTGTAACACAGTGTCATCATGAGTCAGAATAAGTTTGACAACTAATAAACACAATGTACACATTAAGTGATAATACAAAAAGATCAATTCTATGACATCACTCACAGTTTTCTATACACATAAACATGAACACTGGTAACTTTTGAATCCATTCCTTCCAGTTTTACTGTTATATATATTTCTATTGTCACATTGTTGTTGTTATTTGTTATCCATTCAGCTCTGGCTCATGATGGCCTTATGTATAACTCAATAAAATGTTGTCTGGCACTGTGCCATCTTTCAGCACTGTACAAAATAATTTTCTGTTGCAGTCCATAGGTTTTCTTCATCTTATCTTTGAAAATAGATCAACAGGTGTTTCTTCTATCTTAGTATGAAAACTCCACTGAAACCTGTCCACCTGCAGGACAACTCTGCAGATACTTGAAATACTATTGGATCATCTCCAGCATCACAGTAACACAAAAGTTACCACAGAAAGACAAATTGATAGACAAATGGTTATGTTATTATAAATCAGTGGCTGTCAAGTGCACTCTAACTCATAGGGACCTCATGTGGGTAACAGTAGAGTTATACTCCATAAGGTTTCCAATGGCTGATTTTTCAGAAACAGGCTGCCAGGCCTTTCTTCAGAGGCATCTCTGGATGAACCAAAACTTGAAACTTTTGGTTATCCTGCAAGCTTTTAACTGTTTATACCATGCAGGAATTTCTGTAATCATGTAATTCCTTTAGTGTAGAAAACCAACCTCTGAGGAATCACAATAGCATCAATCTTGATGTAAGTTTTATCTAATCTGATCTTCAGATCGAGACTTTCCTCTTTGTAATTAATCAACTTTCTTTACATTTTAATAACATTTTGGATAAATAATCTAGTTTTTACCTTCTGGTGTAACTTCATGATGTTTTATTTTTCAAATAAAGAATGATAAAGAAAGTCCCACTCTGAGATGAGCCGGTAGGTATACTTTCTTTGGAAACAGTAGGCCTTTTACAATCTGCATTAATCCAATATGAACTACACATTCTTGAACGATGTGTGGTTTACCCAAAGAAGTAGATAGGGATAAGACTCAAAGAAGAGAGACGACTCAAGTAAATCCACATGAGATATGAAACCTACTTAAATCTCTCTACCAGCCTTCTAAAGCCATTTACGAAAGGAAACAAGTGTTTGAACAAGTACCACCTAGAATATTGGAAACTCTGGTGACATGGTGGTTAAGTGCTACATCTGCTAACCAAAAGGTCCACAGTTCATATCCACCAGGCACTCCTTGGAAACTGTATGGAGCAGTTCTACTCTGACCTATAGGGTCACTGTCAGGAAGAATTGACTCAAAGGCAGTGGCTTTTTTACCTAGACTGTCAGGGCCCTGGTTGCACAGTGGTTAAGCATTTGACTGCTAAACAAAAGGCCAGTTCAAATCCACAAAATGCTCATTAGAAACCCTGTGTGGCAGTTCTACTCTCTCCTGTGTGGTCACTACAATGCAGAATCAACTAATCACACCTAGATTACCAGGACATTGCAATCACTGATGTTATAGTTGAAATAGCCAAAGATGTACAACACAGGCAGATCACATTCTCAGTAGTGATGTTGACTTTGCTTCACCTATTCAGCTTGACTGTTTCTTGGTGTACGCATCAGGGATTCATGATTCTCTTCCAAAGGTTACTTGAAACCACTTTGATCATTCTTGTTTCTCTGAAGAGCCTGTGAGAGGGACTAGATACACTAGACTAGGTGACAAATTCTAGGGTGTGCCTGGTGTTATATTGTCACATTTGGTTGACAAGCATTGAACTGCTATTTGATCAAAGAAAATCACAGCAGACATTTTCCTAGCTGCTTTTCTAAGTTTAAAACAAATAAAAGTTAGCAACACAAGTCTCCATGGAGTAAAGCCGATTTACTAAGCATCTGATACAGAGTTTGGAACAAACACACGCATACAGAGAGATAATATTTTTGTATTTTGCTTTGTTTTATCTTTTTCCTTTCCTTCCTTCAAAGTTGACTAAATCCATCTTTAAATCTCCTGACCCGATATTGTCCTATCATTCATCAACTTCATTCCATCAACCTTGACAAGGGTAAAATCCTGACAGAAACAAATTTTTTAAAAGTCTTTTGCTATAGTTTAGTGCCTTAAAGTATGTTTGGAAATAGCTGAAATGCACATGTTAAAAAAATGGGAAAATAATCATCACTTCTTCAGCATTCTTGTTATTGCTTTAAGTCAGTAAGACTTTTTTTAAATCCATACTTAAAAAAGATAAAATCATAAAAATATTTGCTCATGTACAGATTTCTGAAGTAAAGATCCAGGAAAGATTAAGATGAATGTTGAAGAAACTTTATGTTTAAATAATTCATGAGAAATCAAATGTAAAGTACTTAACTTGCTCAGAACCACAGAAAATGAGACAAGCCTGTACAAGGATAGGTTCCTTTGTCAAACTCTGGAGCTGATTATCTCTACAATTAGATCATAACAGTTACTGTGAATAAATATATGGCCAAACCATTGCTCATCTTGGCTGTTGAGTTAAAACTGTTCCAATGTACTTACATAATTTTGCCAACTGATCTCTGCAAGTAGGAGGCATAGTGTCATAACTTCACTTTTAAATTTAGTAGAAAATATGACAAAAAACATTTCCATAGAGGATATACACTGTGTAAGGTTCAATGTCTTATTTAGTGTGGACTTGATAATTATATTCTTGATGGAAGAAAGAGGAAAAATACACTAACTTTTTGGTCAACTTTGATTGTATCTTCGCGTATTAGTTACATACAAAATTGAAGATCAAAGAGAAGGGTGCTGGGAAACAATTGTTAGATAAACAGGGAATTCTAGCTTTTATTAGAGAAATCAAAATAGAAATAAGCCAAACCCAATTATGATCACATAGTGTGTCTGGTTGATCTACTCACACTCTATAAAGCTAAGGGTTATGAAACATTTGATTTCCTGTCTCTCTTTTCCGTTGCCTCTTTTATATCTCAAAAGAGACTGACTCAAGATATAGTATAATCCTATAGATTGAGTCCTGCCTCGCTAATATAGCTGACTCTACTCATGCCTCATTAGCATCATAGAGGTTAGGATTTACAGCACAGAGGATAATCAAATCAGATCACAGAATAGTGGACAACCACACAACACTGAGGATCATGGCCAGCTAAACTAAAATACATTTTGGTGGCTGCAATAGAAGTTCATAATAGAAGGCATGTCTTTTCTAGCTCCAAACACAGACACTGAGGATCTTATAATGCTCAGTTAGAATCAGGATAACAGTAACTGGAGAAGTATATGGAGAAGCTAATCTGAACTCTTGGAATTTACTTCAGAGAAAATTAAGTGAAAGTACATGAACGTTTGTAAGTATTTACAGCTTTTTAAAAATATTTTATTTGTTTAGGCATTTCATGTGCAATGAAATTAATAGCTAAATGCATGCACATATGGCAACAATTAGCCATGAATCAAAATGATTTGTCCCATAGACCATCATTATCCCCCACGCTGCATGTACAATACAAGTGGGCAATGAGGCTCTGCTCCTCATAGACACTGGCATCTACAATGCCGAAACAGAGAAGCTGGAGTGTGATAGCATGCACACTGGCTCTTCCAGGCTTCGTCCTAACTTCTTAAGCCAGGGCAAGTCACAGGGAACAACCTAAGTCAAAGGCTGTAATCCAAAGGAGTGACTGTTAGTGTTCGCCGCTGTTTCATTTTCCCAGACTTACGACAGCCCCCCACCACAGTATCAGAACCTTGTGATCCATAGGGTTTTCATTTGTGGAAGCAGGTCACTAAGTCGTTCTTTCTAGGCTATCTTAGTCTAGAAACTCCACTGAAACCTGTTCAGCTTTCAGCAACATAACAACAAAAAGCATCCAGTGACTGACTGCGGTGACTGTGTAAGGGGTAAGTTGTCTGGGAATCAAACTGGCCTGGATGTTAAGAATTCTACCACTAAACCACTTCTGCCCTCTGAAGGAAGGGACAACTGGACACCAAAGAGCAACACAAATCATTACTCAGTATCCATCCTTCCTTCTTCTTCCCTTCTCTCCTTCCTTTCCCTTTCCCTCCACCCTCCCGCACTCTCTTTGTCTCTCTTTTTTGATTCAATTGCAGTAAAAATACACATTTTTTTACTTTAACCATTTTCATATGTACAATTAAATGTCATTAATATTCACAACGCTGTGCAACCATCACTATTTATTTCAATTTTTTTCATCACTCCAAACAGAAACTTAGCATCCCTTGAACACTAACTTCCCAATCCTCTTTCTCTCTAGATCCCAGTAATCACAAATCTGCTTGTTGTCTCTATGCATTTGCCTGTTGTAGATATTTTGTATTAGTATATTCAGGCAATATTTTTTAGTTGTGTCTGGCTTACTTCACCTAGCATAAAGGCTTCAAAGTCTATCTTATTTCATATTAAATAAAAAAGGAAATTATGTAAGATTATAAGACCCTTGATTTCTAGGAATAACTTATCCTATCAAGTTCTCTGTACTGCAGTAAAAAAGGAAAATACTATACAGTTCAAATAAAATGTTAAATCACATTCAAAATAACAAAAATAAGCAAAAAATAGGAAAAATCAGAATTATAATTGTAGAATATTTTAGAACACAACTTAGTTTATTATTATTTTTTTCCGAATTACGTGAGTTATATTCAATTTCATTATTATTTTCCTGGCAATTATTCAGACTTACCTATGTAAATATAGTCTTTATTTTCACCTATGTTTTCTGGTCATCGTTTCTCTCTTCATTTTTAGTTATTTTAATTTTCCTTTGCATTCATAGGGGAATCTTCAAGTTTTTAATGTATGTGAGTGTTATGATTTTCACTTTATCAAATCTGTGAATTTGCCAACTCCAGTGAAGATCTTAGCTTACTGTCCGATGTTTCTGCTTCTATGTCACTATTCTTTTCTCACTCAGACTCTTTATAACTTGAGCTTTCAGTCTTTGCTTCACATCTGACTTTTATTCATTGTTCTGTGCTTTCTTTTAATCATAAGTTATTTCCCCCTCATAGCTCCTTTTTCTTTTTTGGTCTTATTCCAGAGGCTATAACTTCTTCTATTCTGCTAAGAAAATCAAACAGCTCAGTTAAATTATTGTATGATGTCTTGGATTACGTTATTTTTCACAGATATGCTTTTCTTCCCAGTATCAAAGAAACTGCTCTCTTTGTCTTGTTCTTCAGTATTTGGGGTCATGCATCTTAAGAATTTTTTGGTCTAATTGCATTTGCCAGTGCATAGATACTCAACCACACACTCAATTTGTCCCCAGGTGGTGTGAACTTCCCACATTTCTATTCCCTTTCCCCAATAATGTGATAGATAGTCCTTCTGGAAGTTCAAGGTGAACAACCAGTTTGTATGCAAAATTTTGATCCATTTACTGAGCACGCTAGGCACACTTAAATTGTAATATTAATGAACTACTGGTGCTTGAATGTACTGTCATCACTAAGGGGTTTTGGGGTGTGTGAATTGCATGAGGTTACACTGTCAGAGGGAGTTAAATCAAAACAACTGTCTAAAAAGTGGTTTGCAGTTTTTCAGAAGAAATGTATTATTTATTTATTATTACAACAGAAATGTATTTTTCATGAGCTTACCTTGCATTTGTCAATATACCTACAAAGTTTAAACACGATTCCAATGTACTATCTGAACCTTCTAATGCCTTCCAGTCAGCACTGTCATTATTATCCAGTTAGACTTTCACTTTGAATCAAGTGGCTTTGGCTGCTGATGCTTTTATAATCACTGATTTTATCAAATTTTCTTATGTTTTAACTACAATATTTTATTAATTAGCATGGGGATGACATCATGAGTTACTGCACCAGCTGACACCAAATGTAATGACATCACTGGCTGATGTTAACTAGTGTGAGACTGAGAAACTTCTTGAGATTAAACAAAATTTTTACCTCTAGGACCCCCTCCAGACTTTGGCAGTCAAGACCTCAGAAAGGACAGGGTAATCATCAGAAATATCCCAGAATCTTCCCCTTAACAAATGGCCTACTTTCCAGGGGGAGTAGATTTTACCAATGCTTTATTTCAGCTAGGGGACTGACATTCTTTTCACTCCAGTCTCTAATATAACTAACGTAAGGGGTTGGGTAAGTAGTCAACAAAAGACAAAGTTTTAAGGAACAGATTAGCAATACCAAAACCAAAAAAGAGAAATAGGTACAAGGTGGAAGGAGAGGCATTATATCTCTTAAGACAACTGAGAGAGACACAGACCTAAGACATGTGACAGCTATACCGTCGAGGTTTAACCAGATGATTGCAGAAGACTTGCTCTCTTTACACCTTCCCACCACACCATCAAAGCTTCCGTATAACTGTGAATAAAAGCCGAAAGATTTGCAAGACACATTCTTTTGAAGAGGTTTTTTAGGGTGAGGCCAAGCTTCCAGGGTAGTCAGACAATTTCTGTGATCTTTCTTACAATAAAAACTTGGAGGAAAAAAGTGAATCAATTATATATTGCATTCTAGGAGCCCTGAATATCAAAAGCAAAGTTGAGAAATCAAACTGAGTTGCAGGGTAGGGAGAGAAAGTTCAGAAACAGGTAGGTGTTCCCAAACCTATCTCAGTGGGAATCAGTGCAACATGGGTTGCATCCCCTGGTGCCAGTGCAGGGAGGTAAGCAGTGGCATTCAGATCAAATAACTGTCCTTTAAGATAAACAACTCTGCTTTGAGATAAACATCACTCCCTTGCACCTGCTCTCTTCCTGCTCTGTATTGTGCCCGAGCTAGCACAAGAGACTGATGAATTCTGTGGATGTGAAGTAGGACCTTTAAATGCCCAGAGACATCCTGCTAGCCTTAGAGGGGAAACAAATGAACAAACAGGGGAAAAAAAGTCATCTGACAACTCCCATAAGCTATGAACTCAGGACATAGGTACAGGCATAAAGGGTCCATGGACTTTGAATGCCTTTCACCTCTTTATAGACCTATGAGGGCCCACTACAACAGTATAAGCCTTCATTAGCACAGTACAAAAGGGTATACCCCTGAACCCTAATTTCACTGTATCAGCTGTATGGAGGAAAGATAGATTCCTGACATTTCCCATCATACTGTCTAGGAAGCAAAGTCCTCACCTACCCATAGCAGGGACCTGAGGACCAGTGGTTTCACTCATGTGATCTAACCACTTATTACAGGGGTCAAGAATAAGTGGCAGCTCCTGGTCCTCAGAGCCCACAGCTCCCAGTCTTTTGAGCCAACAGCATAGTCCAACTGAAAAATCTACCCACCTACATGTTACAGGATATGCTTTCTTCACAGACATTTGGAAGTATCTGTCAGGTCATTGCCTTGCTCAATGCATGGGGCCAGATACCGATGCCTATACCAAACTCTTCTGCCCATCTAGAACAAGAAATAAGAGCCTGTGCCATACATCTGTTGACCTGCTACCTGGATACCTGAGCTGAATCCATGCGAGAAATGTAAACCGAGTCCTCAGCTCACTGATTTAGTAACAGTTCTAACTACCTAGCGACAGAATGTTAAAGCTTCAAAGGTACTGATAATCAGATTAGCTCACACAACAATCAAATCTGGGCATTTCCGAAGAACACGAAACAGAAAGATAAGACACCGGAAGCAAAAGCTAAATACAATTATTCACTGATGGCTCAGAGATAATAGTCTATAACAAACTGTGTAAAGAGGCAGAGTGTGAGACTTCAGACAGCTCCCCAAAACAAAGAACCAATAAATTTTTAACAGAAGTTTCTGAACTTATCAAAGGCAAAATACAAAAGATTAATATTTAGAACTTTTCAAGAAATCAGGAAGATTAGGTAAAACAGAGAACAAGCCAAGAAACACACAGTCATCAGTGAGGACCTCACAACTTTGTAGAAAGTCATAGAAACAGAATTGAGGCAATAGAAGTCAAAGTTAGTGAAGTCAAAGATAAACAATGTGACACCAACATAAACGGTCTTTCAATAAGGATGTCTTGGTTTTGACAGCTCATGGTGGCCGTACTTGTGAAGCTATAGCGACCACATTTACCACATTTTTTATTAGACTTGACAAATAGCCATGAAAAGCTACACAACTCTACAATGCACAGAAATTGTTGAAGTTTATTATTAAAATGGGCATTCTGTTCCTCAAACATTTGTGCAATATGTGAAATCTGTCATGTGCATAATTGTCCCACCAAGAGAACAATCTGACATTTAATCAAAAATTTGAGACAAACAGGTCAGACAATGCCTGTGCATCAATCTGAAAACACTTGCCACGTTTTGCTGGAGTATATGAGAGAATCAACTCCAAACAATTTCTCACAGAGCATAAGAATTAGGCCTTTTGTCAACCACAATCTGGCTGATTTTGTATCCAGACTTGAAGCTTTATCCTTATGAAATTATTTTAAATCAAGAATTGAAGTCCAATGACATAGACTGTGCTATACATTTGCCGACTGGGCTCTGGTGCAACTGGAATTGATTCTGCTTCTTGCTGAAAAATCATCTCCAGTAATGATGAAGCCAATTTTTGGATGAATAGTTTTGTTCACAAACCAAGCTGTCACATTTGGAGCAATGAGAATCCAACAGAGATTCAAAAAGGTCCACTTCTTGCCACCAAAGTTACTGTTTGGTGTAAATTTTGGTCCAATGGAATCAATGGCCCATATTTTTTCCAAGATGAACAAGCAAAAGTTGTGACTGTCAATGGCAAAAAAATATCAGGCTGATAACAGATTATTTTGGGTCTCATTTGGAAGGTGTCACAGCAGCCATTTACCTGAAGTTCTTGTCCACACACAATGTCATCAAAATAAGAAAACAGGATACAAGATAAACATAAGTAAATCAGTAGGACTCCTTTATGTCAACAATGAGATTATTAAAGAAGGAATCACCAAGCCAAGCCAAGTGCCATTGAAATCACCAAAGCAATACCATTTACTATAGCCTCCAAGAAGATAAAATACCTAAGAAGAAATCTAACTAGAGAAGTAAGAGAACTGTACAAAGAGAACTACAAGACACTACTGCAAGAAACTAAGAGAGACTTACATAAATGGAGAAACCTCACCTGCTCATGGAAAGGAAGACTGCACATTGTGAAAATGTCTATTTTTCCCAAAGAAATCTGCATATGCAATGCAATCCTAATACAAATTCCAGTGACATTTTTCAATGAGATGGAGAAACTGTGGCCAACTCGGCTACAGCTGGGGCTGTGGGCAGCATGGCCACAGTTAGGACAAGCATTTTGGCCTGGCTTCAGGACATGTGAGCCTGTGAATGAGTGAATGTAAACAGCTGAAAATGGCTGGAATGCATGACATCAGACACTCAAAAACCATGGGTCTGGCCCGCTGAATGTGATCTTTGTACTTACACACAGGCCTACCTGCTTTACTCTTCAAGAGGTGGATTCACCTGAGGAAGTGGCCTTTGTTATACTGATTAGATAAGAAGGCACAAGCTGGCTTTAGGGGGAACTTTCCAAAAACCTTATTAAACTCAATACTTGCCTTTCTGCACGCATACCTATTCTGCTCACTAAATAAATATGAGCTGTATGATGCCCAAATCAGAGTCTGGGGCACCAGAGATACCAGCTCTCCTCCTCATCACCAGTGTCTCCTGTGTGGCATTCTTCATCGGCACTGATCAGTCACTGGCAGTACAGACCCGTGGAACTCAACAGAAACAAATCACCAACTTTGTTTGGAAGGGGAGGAAAACTCAGATAAGTAAAGCACTACAGAAGAAGAAGAACACACTAGAAGGCCTCTCACTATCTGACTTTAGAATCTATTACATTGCTTCAGTAGTCAAAACTGTCTGACAGTGGTACAAAAAGAGACATGTAGACCAATAGAATAGAGGTGAGACCCCAGAGATGTCATTATCCTCTCATGAACAGTTGATACTCAACAAAGTTCCTAAGATTGTAAACTAGGGGGAGAAAAACAGTCTTTTGAACAAATGGAGCTGGCAAAATTGGAAATCGATCTGAAAAAAAATTGAAAAAAGACCCATATCTCACACCTAAACAAAAACCAACTCAAATTAGATCAAAGACCTAAATATCAAGCCTAAAATGATAAAGATCATCCAAGAAAAAACAGGATCAAAAATGGAAGTTTTAATACACAACATAGGCAGACTTCAAAATCTGACAAAGTATGATCAACAGAGGAGAAAATAGACAAATGGGAACTACTAAAAATCAAACACTTTTGCTCATCCAAAGACTTTATCCAAAAAATTGAAAGACCACCTACAGAATGGGAAAAAATATTTGGCAACTATATGTTAGGCTGATGTCTGATCTCCATAATCTAAAAGGTACTACAAAATAGCAATAAGAAAAAGATAAATCATCCAATTAAGTGATGGGAAAAGGAGATGAAAAGACACCTCTCTAGAGAGGTGATCCAGGCAGCCAAAAAACACACCTGGACATGCTCATGATCACTAGCTATTAAAGAAATTCAAATCAAAACTACAGTGAGATAGCATCTCACCCCAACAAGGTTGGCCATGATCCAAAAAATCCAAAACAACAAATGCAGGAGAGGCTGTGGAGAAATTAGAACTCTCCTATAGTGCTGGTGGGATTTCAAAATGGTGAAACCTCTTTGGAAAGCAATTTGGTGCTTCCATAAAAAAAGGGAAATAGATATACTATTTGACCCAGTAATCCCCCTCCTAGGAATATGTCCTACAGAAGCAAGAGCAGTCAGACCAACAGATACATGCACACAGATGTTTACTGCAGCACAGTCCACAATAGCAAAAAGATGGAATCAACTCAGATGCCCAAAAATAGATGAATGGATAAATAAACTATACAATGGAACAGTATGCAATGATAAAGACCAATGATGATTTTAGGAAGCATCTCACAACCTGGTTGGAATTAGAAGACATTATGTTGAATGAAATCAGTGGCACAAGGACAAATTTTGTATGAGACCCTTAACTATAAGGACTTAAAAGCAGAGTCAACTACAGAAGAAGACTGTTTGATGGCTGCAAGAAAGGGGAAAGAGGGAGGGAGAGGGTTGGTTACAGATTAGATAGTTGATAGAAATTTGGTTGGGTGAAACCAGTGACAGCACACATTAGAAAGAAGATAATTTAACTGGACTTAAGTGTAACCTGTAAACTTTTTTGAACTTAAGCCAGTATTCCAAGGACAGAGTAGCAGGGGTGGGGGTCTAGGGACCATGCTCTTAGGGGACATTGAGGCCAACTGATATAACTAACATAACATATTGTTAAGAATGTCTTCTATACCCCATGGTGAGGAGTGGCGTCTGCGGTCTTAAAAGCTAGCAAGCTGCCATCTGAGGTACTCCAAATGTTCCCAACTCAGCTGGAAGAGATGATCACCAAGGCCAACAGTGACATGAGGGAAAGAGAACCTAGAAGACAGAAAGACCTATGTGAATGGGTTACTATATCAACATGTGACCAGAAGAACCAGATGGTGCCTGGCCACCATCAATGACAGTATGATGGGGCTAACAATGTTGAGCTCCAGTAGCAACATGAAAAGAAAAATGGGTACACCCTAAGAACTCCACTAAAAGCCTACAACTGATGGTCCCAAGGCCTAGGGGTTCCCCTGAGAGCATGGCCTCTAGATTTGATTCTGCCCCTGATCATAAATCTTTACTGAGTTCAACTCTTCAGAAGGGAATAGATTGGACTTGGGAACACAGAGTGATTATAACATGTGTGCGCTTTATGGTTCTATGCATCTGTAGGATGTTGTCCTACTGGCCTCTTATTAGAGGGAAGTGGAGAGGGTGGAGAGGAGGGGACAGGAGATTGTTAAGAGGATATGACATGTATAGAATGGAAAGGAGGAGTGTGCTATCTATCACCAGACAAGAAGATCAGAAGGAGCTGTAGACAGGTGAGCATGCAAATTTAAAATGGATTATACACTTTCACTCAACCACAATACAAAAAAAGAAAAAGAAAGAAAGAAAAGAAAACAAACCTGTATAGTTTATACAACTTGTTTTATTCAAGCTCAAAGACAGGAACCATTTTTGGAAGACCCTTTATTTGAGGAAAAAAATTCGACAGAAGAATTTTAAAAACTGAGGAAAATCTAAAAATGATGTGAGACTCTATCAGAGGAATAACATATGAGTGATTAGAGAACCAAAACAGTAGAGGATAACAAAAAAAATACAGAATGAATTGTTGAAGATTTTGTTGACAAAAATCTTCCCTGACATCATGAAGGATGAGAAGATATCTATCCAAGATTCTCATTGAACCCCATACAAGGTAGATCCCAAAAGAATGTCATCAAGACATATTATAATCAAACTTACCAAAGACAAAGCTAAAGAGATAATTTTAAGTGTAGCTAGGGATAAATGCAAAGTTATCTACAAAGGCAAGTCAGTCAGACCAAGCTCTTAATGAAATGACAAGTACAAGGCCTTGAAGAAAAAGAAAATTCCATCCAGAAATTACATATCTAGGAAAACTATCTCTCAAAAATGATGGCAAAATTAGCACATTTCCAGAAAAACAGAAGTTTAGAGACTTTACAAAAAAACAACCATAGTTACAAGAAATGCTAAAGAGTCTTCCAATTAGAAAACCAGTAACATTAGACAACAACCCAAGAATAGAATGTAGGAAAGAGCAAGCAGAGATCAACCCAGAAAGGAAAACCATAAAAATAAATCAAAGCTAAAACACAGAAAATAGGGAGACAGAGACAACATTATGCAAAAGATGACAACATTAAAACAAAAATGTGAGACTAAAAAATGTCGTCATAGATTTTTTATACAGAATGGCAGTCAAGGTGATATAAAGAAATGAAAGACTGGTTTAAACTTAGAAAACTAAAGGTAAATATTAAGGTAACCGTAAAGGAAACTAAGAATTCTGCATATGAAAATAAAACAAATAAGACACATAAAATCTCAGCAAATACAAAAGCAACAACAATGAAAAGATGAAAATACATAGAGAAAAACAACTAAACGCAAATTAAATGGAACAAAACAACTGTCAACAATGCACAAGAAAAGACATCAGCATGACAGCATTAAATTCATGATTAACAGTAATTAGGCTGAATGCATATAGATTAAATGCACCAATAGAGAGAGAAAAGCAAGAGCAACAGTATTAATTTCCTACAAAATGAACTTTAATCTACCACAATGGATGAGGAAGGATGCTCTATAATGATTAAAGGATCAATACTCCAGGAGGATGTGACCACGTTACATATTTGTGTATCTGTTCAACTCTCTACCTGACCACATCTTTAGTTTCCAACCTCAGAAGATCTGAAACCAAAAGGGTGAACAAAATTTATTTGAATGGAGAGAATCTCACTACTTTCACCAGGTTCTTAAGGAACAGAACTGAATAAACACCTGGCTGATAAAAGATTCATGCTCTAGGGCCAATCTGTGCTTCTAGTTATTATGAATGTCAGGAATTTTAACTTTTTGGATCTCATACCTGTGTCCGAAAAAGGCTGTTAGGATACATCAGTGTTGACCTACTTTGGTTCTCTAAACTCTGGAATACTATTAACTATACCCACTGCCAGCCAGTCAATTCTGACTGATCTTGACCCTATAGGATAGAGTAGAACTGTCTCATAGGGTTTCCAAAGAACACCTGGTAGCTTTGAACCATCACCCTTTCAGTTAGCAGCCATAGCACTTAACCACTAAGGAACCAGGGTTTCTGCTATGAACTATATTTCAATACAATTTAAAAATTATGAATGGCCTAGTAAGAAACAATATTAATACTACTACCATGAGTAATAGTATAAATAATATAAATAATAATAAAAGGACTGCAACAATACAAATAGGATTATTTATTCTTTTTTTCTTAATTCAGTAATGTAACACATATGGAAAACATTACATATGAATTATATGTTAAATTAAAGAAATGAAGAGTTTGTGTTTCTACTGTACCTATTTTATGGGAAAATAGTTTACATTCTGACACCCAAACTTTGGGCCCCCAGTTGTTAAATTCTCTCTGTCCTCTGCCTCACTCCCAACAGGCCTGTCAAACTTGAAATCTAGGTTACCAAGGATCTGCAAATATACTCACAGAAAATATGTATTTTGCTTTTGGTGAAATATTTCAACTCACGTTGGTAACAAAATATTTCAACTCATTTAGTTGTATCACAAAGATCACTTCTAATTCAAAATAACTTTTTCTTATAAGTTATAAATGTATTTTCACTTAAACCTTTTTTTTGGTAGAAGGTATGTTTCAGAAGTTTTCAGAACATAGGGATCTGTGAGAAAATGATACAAACATTCTTTCACTAATAAATAAATGATCACAAATAGATTAAAAAATCTATAATAAGGCTTGCATTTCTATAATGCTAAACCTGTGCATTAGATTTTTGTTTTAGTAGCATACGTAGGTTTTATTCTGAACATGTTTTTTTGAGCTTAAAAAAAACATAATTTTCCAACTAAGTGCTATAATGTGTTGCTAAGTCAGAGACAAGAATTCTGGATGGCATAACGTCATTTTCTCAGTTCAACTAGGCGTTTATGTCAGCCAGCATAAGATCCAAAATTTCCTCAATATCTAGTTGTTTTCCACAAAATATTCCATTTCCTTGCTGATTTGAGAACATGAATTTACTGCATTCAGAAAGCTATCCTTTAATTATTTTTGTTTTTTCCTATGGAATAAAATTCCGTCAATTTAGTATTGAATTTTCTAATAAAAAGAGGAGGTATTTCCTAACGACACAAATTTACAAGTTCAAAATAGCACTTCTGAATTTCACTCCTCTCTCTGTCAAAAGCTCTGCCTGGATTATAGTTGACTGATAATTTTTAAATTATAAAAAATACTTCTCAACCTATAAATAAAGATCAGCGTCAAATGTATACATTCTATGACAATAATGTGTTAGCAAATATAAAGAAGCCAGTAGCACTCTTGAGACCAGAGTTCCAGAAAGAGTATTTGCTTAGCTACTGCCAATAGTAGACTTAGATTAATGTAAATATTTGACACGATGCTTTTCTCTTTGATTCCTTTTCTAAAGGAGACAGAAAGAAGCCACTGCAAATATGTTATTATTAACTGCTGTGTAATTCAGTCCAGCTCATGGTAAATCCAGGCACAACAGGATTAGACCTATGTGAACTGTAGGGTTTCCTTGGCTACTTTTATGAAGTAAATCACCAGACTTTCATTCCTACTTCATCTTAATCCAGAAGCTTTGCTAAAATCTGTTAAGCATCATATTAACACCCAAGCCTCCACTGGCAGATGATAGCTGAATTTGAGGCCCATTGGCCAAGAGTTAAACACAGGCCTTATGCTGGGAAATCTACCACTGAACTACCAGTGTGTCTTACAAATAGGATATAATGATATAAGACAACATATGCAGTTCAAACAGAGTTACAGACTTCCAACTTCAAAATGCTCACCAGAGGATGTTTAATTATAATCATTTGAATGAAGGTTATTGTCTAAGCTTGAACTTCCACTTTATCCTTTTTGAAACATCTGTATATACTGGAGATGAGGCCCTTTTGTTAAATATTGTGGTCTGTTAGTGTGCTGAGCTCATTTCATCAAATTCTGTTGCATCCCAGTAATCTAGTTATAGACAATAAATGTAATGGTTGCTGGTAGGTTAAGATACACAGAGAAGTAAACATTAAAGTACACAGAAAAGACTATCTATTTATTACCTCAGCATCCTTAGGTAAAGAATTTGTTCAAAGTTCATTCCTTTTTGTCTTGAGAAGCTGGACAGTACTTTGACAGATCTGTGAGTCACATTCATAAACCTTTATACTGGGAAAGGAGCCCTGGTGGTACTGCTGTTAAATGTTAGGCTGCTAACCAGAAAGTTGGCAGTTTGAATCCATCAGGTGGACAGGGATTCTGAGAAAAACTGTCTATTACTGTTACTTTCCCCTTCATGTTATTTGCAATATTTCAATTTACCCCACATCTTTCTCTCCAAGTATTCAAGATCCATCTCAGAAACCTGCCACTGGTAACTACTGTAAATTATTTAGAAATCACTTTTGCTCAGCTTTAAACTAGGGGCCAATACCAGAGGCATGAGATTCTTACAAACAGATGAAGAGATGTGAAGCACTTAGACTTACGTTGTTCAAAAATTATAATTTCATTAATTTTCATGATGATTTGTCAAGGATAATTGCTAGTCCCTCTGAGTCCTGACTGTGAATTTGTCATTTCTGTTGGTCTCATGGCGACTCAACGGCACTTGGCTTGGCCGGCTGTTGGTCTCATGGAAAAGATCAGTACTGTCTTTACAGCATCCCAGAATTAATTTACTCCTTTCTGGTTTTTCTGTCAACTTCATAGTATCTTCTTCTCTTGCTAAATTCCTCCAAATGTTTGGTTTGATGGTTGTATCCATTCTTTTATTTTATTTAATATAACTGAGTGAAAAATGTACATTCCCTTATAAATTTACATGCCCACCTGTATGCAGCTTCCACTGCTCTCCCTATCCTGTAACAGCACATTATTCCTCTCTGCTCCATACATGTATTATCTTCCTTATCTTTCAATGATTGAATAAACAGGTTCATTAAAAAAAAAAAATTCTCCATTAAAAAAACAGAAAGAAAAGGGAGATAAGCAGTTTGACTATCTTGAATAGACAGTCTGCTTATAAAATTTTAAATGAGTCTCCATAGAGTAATTCATTACTGCTTTATCTAGTTGGAAGTAGCATGGTCACTACTTGAGGTAACATCTGAGTTGTAGGGACCAGATAAAGTTTTGAAATGTGGATCTGCAGAATGAAAAAATAATCCAAAATATACGCTATAAAACAGCTTACAGCAAAATATTGGCTGGAATGGTGTTGTAGAGCAGGACAAGAAAGAGTGATTATGACTGAAAGAACTGACAACATAAGGCAGGGTCCATAGAAATGAAAAAAAATGAAATAAATGTAGGAGAAAAGTGTTATTATAAGAATTTTCTAGCATCTGCTTATTTAAGTATCAAATTCTTTCACTCCTTTCAGAACATTTGTGATAGTTCAGTTTTATCTAAACACTGACTACGTACAGCATTATGATAGATTCAATGTGCTCAACTGTAGCCCAGCCATCATTCGGCCTCTTTTTTCTACTGACATTTGCTTCCTAATTAATTCAGCATCACATCACCCTTGAGACTGGTATGAGTCACACCTGTTCCCCCCCAAAGTACAAAATATGATTTTCTTTTTGCACACAGCCTCACATCCTGTTGTAAGAAGCTGACTTTTCAGTCCAATGGTACTTCAAAATTATTATGAAAATAAAATTTCATAATTTATTGTGCCGTATCAGATGCCCAATACATAACAAAGCCTTATGTTAGTTTTTTTTAACTTTTACCCAGGATTAATTCAATCAGTTAAAGTACTGGAAAGTACGGATGTCATCTTGAAGTCTAGAGTTTGCCTGACACAAGGCATGGTATTTTCAGTTGCATCACACGCATGTGAAAGCTGAACAATGAATAAGGAAGACAGGAAAACTGAAGCCTTTGAATTGTAGTGTTGGAGGAAAATACTGGGCTGTCAAAAGAACAAACAGATCTGTTCTGGAAGAAGTTCACCCAGAGTGTTTCTTGGAAGCAAAAATAGTGTGACTGTATCTTACATACTTTGTGCATGTTTTTAGAAGGTGTCAGTCAGCCCCTGGAGAAGGACAGCATGCTTGGCAGAGTGGAGGATCAGCAAAAAAGAGGAAGACCCTCAACAAGATGTATTGACAAAGTGGCTGAAAATAATTTCCTAACCATAAAAATGATGGTGCACAAGCTGCAAGATCAGCCAGTGTTTCCTTCTGTTGCGGATAGTGTTGCTAGGAGTCAGAACCTACTTGACAGTACTTAACAAACAACAAATCAATACATTCACTATAGCCCCCAAGAAGATAAAATATCTAGGAATGAATCTAACCAGACAAAAAGGAGACCTGTACAGAGAGAATTATAAGAACTTACTACAAGAAAACAAAAGAGAAATCCATAAATGGAGAAAACCACCTTGCTCATGGACAGGATGACTTAACATTGGGAAAATGTCTATTTTACCCAAAGCAATTTACACATACAGTGCAATTCCAATACAAATTCCAGTGCCATTTTTAGTGATATGGAGAAACAAATCACCAGCTTTGTTTGGAAAGAGAAACAAACAAACAAACACATAATTCAAGTATTACTGAAGAAGAACACAGTGGGAGGTTTCACACTGCCTGACCTTAGAACCTATTACACTGCCACAGTAGTCAAGGCAGCTTGGTCCTGGTACAAAAAGAAACACATACACCAATGGAACAGAACAGAGATCTCAGAGATGCCACCATAGTCTTACAAATAGCTCATATTTGACAAAGGCTCTAAGATTGTAAACTGGGGTAAAAGCAGTCTCTTTAACAAGTGGTTTTGGCAAAAGTGGTTATTCATCTGCAAAAAATACTGAAATAAGACTCATCTCACACACATTACACAAAAAATAAATCAAAATGAATTAAACCCCTAAATATCAGACCCAAAATGAAGATTATGCAAAAAAAAATAAGGTCAACAATGGAAGTTCTAATACGCATCTTAGACAGACTTCAAAATCTGACAAATGAAGCATGGTCAACAGACAAGAAAATAGATAAATGGTAACTACTAATAAGCAAACAGTTTTGCTCATCCAAAGACTTTATCCAAAAGGTTAAAAGACCACCTATAAAATGGGGAAAAATGTTTGGCATCTACATTTCCGACTAATGTCTGATCTCTGTAATCTACAAGGCAATGAAAAATATCTACACGAAAAAGTGAATAACCCAACTAAGCAAGGGGCAAAAGAGATGGACAGACACTTCACCAAGGAGGACATCCAAGCAGCCAAAAGACACATAAGGAAATACTCACGATCATTAGCTATCAGAGAAATCCAAATCAAAACTACAGTGAAATACCATCTTACTCCAACAAGATTGGCCATGATCTAAAAACCACAAAACACCAAATGCTAGAAAGGCTGTGGAGACATCAGAACTCTCCCACACTGCTGGTGGGATTGCAAAATGGTATAACCTCTTTGGAAAGCAATTTAGCGCTGCCTTGTAAAGCTAGAAATAGATATGCCATTTGATCCAGTAATCCCTCTGCTCAAAATATATCCTACAGAAAAAAGGCTTTCACATTAACAGATACATGCTCACAAATGTTTATTGCTGCACGGCCCCCAATAGCAAAAAGATAGAACCAACATAGATGCCCATCAACAGATGAATGGATAAACAAACTGTGGTACAAATACTCAATGGAATTCTATGCAATGATAAAGTACAATAATAATTGTAGGAAGCATCTCATAACCTGGTTTCAACTGAAAGTACAAACAAAGGACAGACAAAAGACAGCCAATAATGAATCTCAAAAAAGTAGAGCTTCAATTTGAGAGAAATAAAACTAAAAGAATTACAACAGAGAACCAGAGGGATTATTCTGTAAATGACAACGTCAGAACAATAAAAGAGGAAATAAATGGTGTAGGCATAGAACTTTCTAATGAATTGGAAGACAAGGTGATGCCAACTAATATTAGACTAGTTCAAAACTAGAAAGATAAGGGTATATTTCAAGATAACCAAAAAAAGGTTAACAAATTATTCATCAAAATAAAGAAAAAAAAAAACAACCATAAAGTCTCAATGAAAACAAAATCTGCTAAAAAGAAACAGAAAAGAAATCTACAAACAAAAGGGAGTCAGCACCCTGGAGAACAAGAGGAAGAAAGAAAATGTCAGTAACACACCAAAAATGTCACTACAACATGACAATAAACTCACAGCTATCAATAATGACGCGGAATGTAAATGGCTTACATGTACCCATTAAGAGACAGAGTGTGACAGAATGGATTTAAAAAAAAACAATGGATTCATCAATATGTTGCTCATCCAAAGACTACCCAAAAGTTTAAAAGACTACCTATAGAATAGAAGAGATAGAACTTAAAGACAAAGCCATTAACTTGTTCAAAATCAAAGTATGAAAAAAACAGGTTATCAAGCTGATATATACACAATGGAGTATTGTAGAATAATACAGAAAGATGATGAATCTGAGAAGCATCTCATAACATGGAAGAAACATGCTGAAAGAAATTAGTCAATCAATAAAAGGACAAATATTGTATGTGACTACTATAAAAACTCAAAAAGATTTATACACAAAAAGCAATAATTTTTGACAATTATGAGGGAGGGGAAGGTGGAGATAGAAAAAAAGTAAGTGATAACTTCAGTGAAGGCTAAGACAGTACCCAATACTGAGGAAATCAGCACAGCTTGTACAAGGCAAGGTAATGGAAGTTTCACAGACAAAGCCAAGCTCCCTAAGAGATCAAATTGCTGGACTAAAGGTTGTGGAACTAGTCTCAGAGAGCATTTAGCTCAGTTGGCTGAATAGTTTATGTAGTTTATATAGAGAATATTCTACATTCCACTTTGGTAAGTAACATCTTGGGGCTTAAAAGCTTGTGAGGAGCCACCTAGGACAATCCACTAGGGTTACCTTTTGGGAGCAAGACAGAATGAAGGAAACTAAAGATACTAGGGAAAGATTAGTCCAGGGACAACATCTACAACAGCCTTCTCCAGACTTAGTCCAGTACAACTATATAGTGCCCAGCTACCACCACTAACCGTTGTGACAAGGATCACATGAGAGCGTCTCACACAGAAGAGAAGAAATATGTAGAACAAAATTCTAATTCAAAAAGAAAGACCAGGCTTGTAGGCCTGAGATAGGAGAAGCTCTGAGAATATAGGCCTTGGAGATGATTTCAGTTTAGTAAAGAAGTCACTTTTGAAGGTCACCTTTTAGTCAAAGACTGGAAAAGCCCATAAAACAAAACAAGACTAAAGGTACACATGAGTCCAGGGACAAGGACCTGAAGGCAGGAGGGGTCAGGAAAACTGGTAATAGGGAACCCAAGTTTGAGAAAGGAGAATGCTGACATGTAGTGGGGTTCTTAACCAATGTCATAAACAGTACGTACACCATTTAATGACAAACTAGTTTGTTCTGTAAACCTTCATCTAAAGTAGAATAAAGAAAAAAATGAAGCTCAAAATGCTCATGTGCTTCCATATCATGTTAAAAAAATAGTCTTTAAGGTTAGTGGGAAGACACTGAATTTTAACAGGGCAGTTTAGTATTAGATTTACATTTATGAAAGAGCGTTACTGTAAAAACTCTAAAATAAACTTTGTGTAAGTGAATGTTAAATTGAAGAGGGGCTGATTAGAGGACTGCTGAGGAAAAAAATGGTGATATTTACCAATCTCTAATCAAATCAATCATCACAGTGTGTTCTAAACACAGGCTTGATGGGGAATGCAGATTTTGGTTTGTGAACTTTGGAGTGACTGAAATTCATCTGTTAAATGTCTGTGGATACACAGTTCTGGAGTCAGGTCTACAGCAAGTTCTTAATAATCATTCACTGGATAATTCCATAAGTGAATCATTGGCATTTGGTTAGCAACTGAGGCCATTGGGTTAGATAAACTCAGAGAATGTGCATATAGTGAACAGGGAAGACTTATGACAGACATGAGGAATTGGAACCTTTGAGGAGAAGACAACAGGAGAAAATCCAAGGGAGTGAAATAGGACAGCCTATGCTCCAGACAAAAGTGGCACCACAGCAGCCAAAGAAAAACCATGTTTTGAAGACTGAGTGGATAAAGAAGTCAAATGCTATAGGGAAAATAAGCATTATGAGACCTTTGAAAAAGCTCGTATTTATGTAAAGAGATCAAGATAACTAATATCCTTCAGAAAGCTTTGTCCCTGATATAAGGTGAGGATGATGGATTGAACAGTGAATGAGATTTGATAAACAAGGCAAGTATGAGTCAGTGGCTGGCATTGATAACATGATCGATAGAAGGAGTTTGGGTTAAGTTTTTAATTAAAGACTTTTGTACAGATTTGATTGATAATAGATGGGATCCAGTGGTAAATGAAATTAATGGAGCAATAAGGGTTAACACCAGGCAGGCTGAAGTCGTGGAATCTGAATAGCACTTAGAGGCTTGGTCTTAAACTAAAATCTTCATCTGCTGCTTCTTTCTCCAAAGTTTCCATTCTGAGGCTGTCTCAAGTAATTCGCATTCCAACCAATTTTATTTCCTCAGTTTAAGATTTGTTCTGCATATTTTTTGGCGTAGTTTTCTTTGGACTTATCTCTGCTTTGTGAAATGTAGTTTAAAAAGCAAGCTGTTCTGCCTCAGTCTCATTTTCTCTTTCTCTTACATAGCAAAATCTTTTCAGAGACTGCTACATCCTAAAATGGAGCAACAGTAACTTCTGTCAAAAGAGGAAGGAGATAATAAGAAGACCAATTACTTATTACAGGATTTCACACTTTTCCTATTGAATTCATGATGATCAAAGACATTAGTCTTGTTTTCATAAATTATCGTGCAAATTTACCAGTTAATTCACAAAGTAAAGTGAAATGATAAAAACACAAATTTCTATTAAAAATCTTCACACCAATACATCTAAAGGAAATTAACATCATTTTAGGGAGATAGAATGAGGTTAAGAACAGGTACTAAAACTTGACATTTACTAGATCTAGGTTTAAGTCTCCACTTATTAGTAGTTTATTCTTGTACAAGTTATTAACTCAATTGCCATCTCTCTTTTCTGACAACCAAGCAGATAACATCTACTTAACAAGTACGTTGAGAATTTTAAGTGGTGCTATCAAGCACTGCATACGTTTTGAAAACAGAATGCTGCCCTTATAGGAATGAATTTACATATAGACACAAAAATTTGTCAAGTTACCATATAAACCTGAGTCATATTATAAAAATATCAAAATGTGAGAGTATGAATGAGATGAAAATTATGGACAATATCAATCAGGATATACATGTGGTTTAGGGGGAGGTGTCAGGAGAAGACCCAAATCCCAAGATGCAAGTTAGTCACGTATTTGAGTATAAGCATGCAAACAAAATATCTCAGTGAGATGGCATTTAGAAGGTAAGACAGTATGAGACAAAATTTTTAAAAACCATGTTTTCCCCCAAACGCCTGTTGTATTGTCAAGTTCTCTTGCCAACACTTGGCCTCACAATTACTGCTGTATTTTCTGAGCAGGTGCTGTAAAACAGACAGGAGCAGTACCTTCAGTTCGGCCTGTATCTACTCACCGTTACAGCTGTAGATAGTGTTATCATTACATAACAGAGAGAAATCCTATCTCGGTGCTGACAGATTCCTCCCGATTGTGTTATTACAAGTCAGAATTTCTCTGTGATCTCTAGTCATTTGGCTGAGTTGCTAAATAATCAAGTTTACGGAATTATTAGTAACAACAATAGATGGTGTTCATGTAAGAAATGATGCTACTCTGTCAATTCTTGTTACTCACATAAGTGAAATTTGACAGTCGATTCTTTTCTGTGCAGCTTCTTTTACAAAGCCATGCCTTAAGATATAATTAGGAACTTGGCAGCAGGGTCGAGAAAAATGTTTAGTATTCTGAAGTGATCTTCCAGCCCTGCCACACACATCAAATAAGCTGTGTGCTGTATCTAAAGCCAGTCATTCAACATTTCTTAACTATGGTAATTGCAGCATTTTGCTGACTATTCTGTAGTCACTATAGCTCTCAGAACTGACAATTAACTTCAAAGAAATGGAATGCAAGAATCAGTCTACAAGAAGCATAATCCAGTGGCTGTCCAAATTGCACATGGGCAATTCAGACCTGAAAGATTGCTTTGAATTTTGCTTATGTTGGCAGCTCTTCTAATAAACAACGAACTGTAATACCAAATAAAGAAAATCAGATTTGACAACACCTGGTATTAATAACATAAGCATAAAAAAGATATAGAGGATCCTAGAAAGGCAAAGCCAGAGAAAGAGCTTATGTGAATGTCAATGACAGGCAAGCAAAACAAAAGGGAACCCTTAACCTACCAGTTTTCCTTTGTAGATTATCCCTTCCTACATCCGATCCTTTTGCTTTATTCTAGCTAAATATGTTTCAAAAGGAATCATTAAGTATATAACAACAGGCTGTTTCAGAGGGTGATGTTGAAACTGTCTATGATACCTGCCTGATTTCCTGCTAGAATTTAAAGAGAGAGAGATTTTCATTAGTTGAAAATGAAGTAGATAAGAATCACTTCAATGTACCCTCAACAAATTCTTGTTCATGAGCGCTTGAATACTCCCAGTTTCAGGAAACTCAGTATACATGATGTAAAATTGTATCATAGGAAGAGAAAGTCTATGTGTTTGAGAGATATAGATTTAAATTGATGATGTACTTTTCTGTAAATGAACTTGCAACAATTATATGAACTCTTTAATGGGCAAGGGTTTTATTCTGGAATATGGCTATCAATGATCAAACAATAATTTTAAGTTATCTTCGAGTACTCCTTCTGTCAGTTGTAGCTAGACTCATTAACCCCTAAGTGGGGCATAGAAGGATATTTTTGATCTTACGTAGCAGGAAAACAACTTAAAGCTAAAAAGTTTTAAATTCTTCAGGGATGTATTGATTCCTGTAATTGTAAATTTTAGAGACTGATGCTTCGTTAGGTCAGTTACATCATTGAAGACCCACTTTCTTTTGTCTCTGTTTTGCCTTCAAAATTGTCAGTTTCATTTTTAAGATCAGTGTCTGCACATAGCCAGAAGTAAAATCTAACAGCTCTTGGCAGCATATGTTCAAAACTTGCACAAAAGTCCCTGGGTTTAGTTAGAACTGACTTGAGGAATTCTCCAAGCCTAAAACTCTCAAGATGTTAAGGCTATGTAGCCATAGTCTTAGATGTGCTTGGGGACTCATTCCAAAGCAGTTACCTAGACTGGAGGATGGAGAAAGAATGGGGGGTAAGAATAGGATTAATGTATGTAAACTAAATGACTAATACCCAACGAATGAAGGCTCGAATGCATGCTGGAGACAATTCTCTGTTCACTATATAAGTTAGTCCCAAGGCTTCTGAGTTCTATCAATTTTTTTGGATACTCAATCCAATATTCCGCATTTACTATATGTTTGGAGTTTTCCATATTAAAATAGCCTAGTATCTTCTTTTCCACTGTTGGCCTCTGTTCTGCTATGGAATATTTGACAAAAGTCTTTATAACTCGATCTTAAAATGTATATTTTCAATTCCCATTCTGAAGTGATTTGTGAGACAGACCACTTTGTGGATTTTGACAAAAAAAGATAACTGATAGTTACAGTTTTCATAAGGCATTTCATCTCATCAAGGATGTAATAAGAGTAGAGACTGAAGAAAGTCTCTGTAAGAAGTTTCTACATTGTGATCTGCTTGTGTACTGTAAATCCTACTGTCATGCAAAAAAGGGATGAATAATGAAGACATTTCTCACTATGTGAAGTCAAGGAGACTAAATTAAGAAGATTGCTCTTTGTCTTACCCCCTGCAGCTTGAGGAAGCATGAAAGACTAACAAGGTAGACTGTGGTCTGCCTCACACCTCAGCGATCAAAGGAGCATGAAATGGGCTGTCTTGCTGTTAATACAGCAGCTAAAGGGATGAGACAATGCTAAGAAAACTGTGTTCTAAGACTTTATAGTAGTAAAATATAAGTGAGACGTTCTGCAACTTAGACCCGGCCGAGTAAAAAGAGTCAGCCATCATAGGGTTCTATTCCGATCCGCCCTGTGGGAAGCGGCAGAGGTTTACAGCAGGAGTCTCCTGTAAACATGGGCACAAAGACTGATGGACTTTTGTAAATGTGACTTGTGTATGTATCACTTATCTCCACCTCTTTTGTTCTTCAGAATCAAACTGAATCCAGGGAATCTTCTGTGGCCATCTGATGAGCCCTATTCTGTGACCTTAAACAACTAACATAGATGTTGTATTTCATGTTGTACACTTCAGCTCTAAGAAGCATTATTTACTGGCTCTTTCTTACAGAAGTCACCACAGTGTCTCCTCTTGATTCTTAATACATGTCTTACTGCTCAATTTCCAATACTTATGTCAATGTTGCCATATTTCAGGTTTGAATTTATGTTTTCATTTCACGTTATCTTTATTACGTTTAAACGATTTCCAGGAAACAAGCTGGAAAACAGCCTTAATGCCACTATTGCTATTCAGAATTATCTTGTTATTTTTTAAATTTTTGTATTGTGATTAAGTGAAAGTTTACAATCTAAGTCAATTTTCCATATAAAATCCCAAGTACCTGAATCTCTGCAGCAAATGGCAAAATTTGATGCTCATAAATCAATATGACACTTTTCCATTATTCTTTATACCTATCTCTCACCTTGTGCTATTCTTATATTGCCAATCCTTGAACATATACATTGTACTATCATGCTATTTCACTTACTTTTTGTCAATCATATATATAAAGATTAATAGACAAGATGTACACATTCATAAACAACATATACACATACACAAAAGAATATGCATGTCTGGCCAAGCCATAGCCAAGTGCCGTCGAGTCGGAACCGACCCTAGCAGTCTGTTTTTGTTTTACACATGTGGTATCCCCTTTTTTTCTCTCTACTTCCTGAATATAGATATAGAGTATATATATACGTATATATGTGTGTGTGGCTTGGCATGTGTGTGTATATATATATGTACACACACACACATACACATATGTATGACAGAAACCTTTCACAGATCCCCAGAAAACTCTCCATGCAGCTATCTCTACTGTAGTACTTTGTCTTAAGAATTTTAACAACATTGGTCTTCCTGGACTTCACCTCCTCAAATCAAGAAGCATCCTGGTTCCTCTGGTTTTCCCCTTCAAAGCGATTTTAGATGGAAGAATACACGTACATATGCACTTACTTGGTCTGAATATACATTCATTTATTCCATTACCTGATCCAAATTTAAGAAATCCTAAGACATGAGAAATAAATATTGCATTTATAGCTAGGCATGTAGAATTCTCATATTATAATAACCTATAACTCCAGGCAGATAAGAAAAGCCTTACTCATCAAAGAGAGACTAATGAATCATAACTTTAGCCATAGATTAGAAGAATACCTAGGTCATGAAAAACTGTCAATTTTTTTCAGTTTTATTTCAATGTTTATATTATAGATAAAATGTTCTGTATCTTTGAATTAATAATCTGCAATTGGAAATATAATCTTAATTGCCTGCTCTGTGTTTCAAGTTTAGTATATCGTGAATGGTCATTATGTGGAATTGGTTTCATTACAAAGTAAATGTTTATTTATTTATTTTGTTTTATAATGACTTATGATGCTGCAAAAAAATTTCCCAGGACTAGAATATTAGTATATATGTTGTATACCTCAGTCAAAGAGGGGCTGCTTACTTAAGCTACACTGCCATACAGAATACCTGATGTGACACACAAGCAAATAGACCCACACGATATATGCTACTTCTGCTCCCTGTGCAAGAAAGAAGGACATCTGAAACAAGTAAATAGTGTGTCATACAAATTTCAAAAATTTGTAAGAAGTTTAAATAGACCTTTGCTTGCGTATCTCTAAAGAACGTAACACCCAGTTTTCAGCACGTTTAATTTTCTTTTAGATGTAGTAAACTAATTCCCTCTGTAACCTTAATAGCTGAGTGTCTTTGTCTTAGTTTTTGTTCTGAAAGTAAGAACGTGACATAACCAAAATAAAACATGCACAGAGAAAGAGAGAGATTTTAAAGACTTACAATACATCTTTTGTGTGAAATAAAATAAAATCTCATCTCATTTTGTCTAGGAAATGTTTCCTTAAAGTTACCCAAATCTTTCTGTTTAGACTCCATATAAAATCTCCTGCTATACCAGGGTGGAAAAAGTGTTTGACAGAGGTAAACGCACTTCCATCTTTTGTAAATAAGTAATTCTACATGTTATTCCTACTTTTATTGAATTGACATTCTCTCTGCTCCATGAGTACGTGTGATCATGCAATCTTTTCATTTTGGTAGTTGCCTGAGTCAGATTTAACCAAAGTTTGTCTTATACTCAGCTCTTTTGCTTTGCTTTTGTCTACTACTTATCTTTTTTTTTTTTCAGTTTCCCAGATTACTTTAAAGTAATTAAAGAAACTACCTCTGTAACTTAGAAGTCAGATGAGCTGCATGTGTCGTATAAATCGTTAGCAATGGCTGCAAAACCGAGAACTATGTTCTGCCTAGCAAATCAAATGAAATTAATACTATAAAGTAGTGGAGCAAAAAGAAGTCTGATTCTTAGAAGGCTGATTAATCAACAACTAAAATGAGAGGCAAACCTTCATAATATACACAAATAACTAGCTCTCAGTAAATTATCAAAATGCTGTCCCAGCTACATGCTACAGATATTTCCAACCAGTACCTTTTGTCCTAGTATCTCGATGTAAGAACCCATTCAAGGGTTAAAACTATCTGAGCTTCTGTTGATGGATCCCACTGAGACTTATAGGTACAATACAAAATCACCATGCTGACAGAGATGATTACAAAATTGGATTCCTGCTCAGGAAAGTATTATCTCTAGACCAACTATGGCTGTGATAAAGAAAAATCACAACCCCTGAAAAGTAACCAATGTCAGAAACTTTGAGGCTAAATTGGTCTGGAATTTGAGGTTAACCTTCGTGAATGGTATTTTTCCTACACCCCTGACAGAGTGATTGACTTTGACAAAACAAAGAAATAAGACATTGTAATTTTGACATTTTTATCTGTCTCTAAAATGAAATCTTTGTAGTGTTGTTTGGTTAACCACTGATTTAATATTAGTTATTTTAAAACTTTAAATAATGTGTCAGATCTTTTTCTCTGTATACAGTTAAAAGAACGCAGTGTTTGTATACGTAGGAAGAGGTAGGAAATTGCTTTTTTTTTTTTTTTTAAATGCTCAGAAAAATGTAGGTTGGTACCTCAGATAAACTAAGATAATAAAGCATGTTTCTGTAAGGCATTATTTGGAGATATACGTGATGATGTGTGGAAGAATAAAGGAGAGGCTCAAAAGCTCAGCTTGCTTCTTCAGACATCTGAGTCTTAAAGGAGGAGTAGAGATATAGTAGGCAGAGAGGAAGGGAGAAGGAACAATGGAAATACAATACGGTGAACTGAGATGGTGTGGAAACTACACACACTAACACTCACACAGCAGTCACACAGATATTTAGTATAAACTACACACACTTGTGAATTTTAAAAGATATAAAGCAACTTTGTGGATGCAGGGGAAGAATAAATCATAAATCAAGAGGAAAATGAGTTCAAATCAACATTTTCAGAGGTATACGGGAGCCCTGGTGGTGTAATGGTTAGGTGCTATGGCTGCTAACCAAAGCAGCAGTTTGGATCCATCCTCTGCTCCTTGGAAATCCTATGGGCAGTTCTACTCTTCTTGCAGAGTCTGTGTCGGAACCAACTCGAACGGGAAAGAGAACAGAAGTATCTCAGAAGCAGAGACTTACATGATCATATAAGGCAGTAGTAGTCTAAACTACAAGATCCATTCATGCTACGGAGCCAGGATATGGATGACTTTTTGTTTCACAATACTAAGACATATATAAGAGAGAATATTGAAAATCTGGGGAGAAAAAGATAAGAAAAACTGAGTGTACTCAAGTTGATTCTGACTCAGAGTAACTATATACAACAGAGTAGAATGGTCCTGTAGGATTTCCAAAGAGTAGATGGTGGATTTGAACTGATAGATTTGGGTTAGCAACCAAACTCTTAACTATTACATCACCAGGGCTCCAATATGGAACAGACATATTCAAATATAAATAACTGCAATTGTTTGAATTTAGTAGAGAGCCATTATCTCCAGATAGAATAAGGTACCCTAGAAGAGATAACTAACACCAAATCCACTCTAGGTGCATCTAGTAAAGATGTACATTTTTCATTTAAAAAATAAATAAATTTATATTAAAAAGGCCCAGAAATATTTGCCACTTAATAATCGACAAACATTCAATGACAGCATCTTGCTCACCAAGGAATATAGAAACTATACCAATAAAATATTTGAAATACTTGGATAAAAATAACAGTTTAAAAATATATGCTCAATAAAACAATTATTGAAGAACAAGGATGACATTAGTTTTAAACTTGCTAAGTAAGTTCATTAAGGTGCATACGTACTATTGGACACTTGCATATCTTGTTAGGAGAAATGTCTTTTCAAATGTTTTGCCTGCTTTTTTTGAGTTGCTTGCCTTTTTGTTGTTAAGTTTCAAGTATTGTTTACATATTCTGGGTAAAAGGCCTTTATTTGATATACAATTTGCAGGCATTTTATACCATTACATGTGCTGCTTTCCCTTTCTTCTTAATGTGTTTTTGATGGAAAAAAAGGAAAAAAAAATCAATGGAATTCAATTTATCTATTGTTTTTTATTTCACTATACTTTTGATGTCATATCTAAGATAAAATTGTCTAGTGAAAGAACATCAAATTTCACTCCAATGTTTTCTTCAAAGAATGTTGTAGTTTAGCTATTACATATATGTTGATGGCCCGTTTTGATGTAGTTTTTCTACACTGTGCGAGATAGGAATAAAACACCTTTCTTTTACATATTGATATGTGACTTTACTAATATCTTTTTTAAAAAGTACTTTTCTTTCCCTGTTGAACTGCCTAGGCATTCTTGTCAAGAATCAACTGAATATAATTATGTTTTCTTACACAATTGCAATTATATTCCACTGATGTGTTAGTGTCTGTCTTTAAGCCAACATCACACTACCATCATTATTGTAGATTAGTAGTTTTTAGAAACTGAGAATTGAGAGTCCTCCAACTTTGTTCCTATTCATCAAGATTGGGTTAGCTATTTTGAGTCTCTTCCATTTCCATACAAGTTTTAGGAGTTATTTGTCAATTTCTGTAAAAAGCCCACTGGATTTTAATAGAGATTGTGTTGAACTCATATTGATGAATTTGGGAAGTACTGCCATCTTAACAATATTAGATGTTCTAACCAATAATATAGTGTCTATTTGTTTAGATTTTCTTTGCTTTATTTTAATACTGGTTTACAATTTTCAGTGTATAAGTACTGCATTTCTTTTGTCCAGTTTGTATCTAAGTACTCTATTCTTATTGATGATATTGCAAATGTATTGACTTTCTTAATTTTATTTTTGGATCATTCATTGTTAGGCCACATAAATACAACTGAATTTTGTAAACTGATCTTGTGTCTCACAAACTTGTTGAACTTTTTTTTTTTTTTTCACATGTTCTAATAGCATTTTTCCCACTGTGGATGCCTTTTCTGTCTTTTTCTTTCCTAATTTTCCTGAATAAAGCCTGCAGTGCAAGAGGAGAAAGCAGATATTCTTGTCTTAATCCTGAACTTAGAAGAAAAGCATTTAGTGTTCCACTGTTATGTGTGATATATGTTTTAAGTCTTTATCAGGTTAAGAATGCTTTCTTCTATTCCTAGTTCATTGAATGATTTTATTGTGAAAGTGCTGATGTTGTTGTTGTTGTGTTTTTTTTCCCTGTATCTATTAGCAAAGCCACACAAACTACCTTGGTATAAAAGTGTTTATGTTATATTTTCAGTCTTCAGCTTGTGTTCTTGTATGACAAAATCGCTCTTCTAAGTAGCAGTACCTGGATCTTAAGGAACCCTGGTGGTACAGTGGTTAAGTACTCAGCTGCTAAATAAGCACCAACAGTTTGAACCCACTCAGTGTCTGCACGGGAGAAAGACCTGAAAATCTGCTTCTGTAAAGACTGCAGCCAAGAAAACTCTGTGGGGCAGTGCTGCTCTGCATATGGGTTGCTATGAGACAGAATCAACTTCGTAGCACGGAAAAACAACTTAGGTCTTGCTTACATTTTTAATCTAGTTTGGCAAGCTCTACATTTTCAGTGGAAACCCTGGTGGGTGGTTAACATATATGACTGTTAACCAGACGGTCAGCAGTTTGAACACAGCCACCATGGCACTGTAGACAGAAGCACCACACCGTCCTGCCGCAGCAAAGACCCGAAACACTAAGTTAAAGAGAGGTAAATGTCACCCCTGGAACCCTAAGCGTCAAATGAAGAGGAAAAGCAGCCAAGCGCAGAATGGAATAAGAAACTAACAGAACAGAGAGCGATACCACTGGAAGGCCCATATCCGTTAAGGAAGCACAGATTTGCCACCTTGGACTCCTGTCAGAGATCTGTAGACCAGGAATATGGGAAAGCAGCTTGACAGAGCAACTAGCAGGAGACAAAGCAGCCAGAAACTAGCAACATATGCTTTCCCAACCCCTACCCTTCTAGGCCTCTGTCATCTTCCAGTGTGCCAAGTGACCCCAGCCCAGGAGGCCCAGGATGCACCCCTCTTGGATTTGCCCAGCCCCTTCCAGTTAGTTCTTTCAGTGAGATTTCGTTGTTGCTAGTGTTGCCGTTTATAGCTTCTTGTGTTTGCTGCCCTGTCAATTCCTCAGCATCCTTTCTTTCTGATACCTGTTCCATGGGCCATCTTTGTTGCTTCTTGACAGCCTATGAAACACAGCTTGACTGGTGAACTGTTTTCCAGGTCTTTGTAGTCATTCTAGTGGCATTCTCATTTTGTTTTGTTTATTTGTTTGTTTTGTTTATCTTTTGGAGGTTCGTGAACCCCCTAACCAGGTTATACTGCATGGCTTTGGAATCACTTCCCAAGTCTGCAACTGCACCGGTGTGATCCCTGGGGATACTTCTTTCTTTCATTCATTTTTCCTTTTTTTCTCCTTTTTGCCATTCAACATTTCTCAGTCTCTCGCCTTTCTCTGTCCTCCTTTCCTGTGTCTTGAATACCTGGCATTAGGTGCCAGCACTGCCCTTTTAGCCAAGCTGTGCTGCTTGGGAGTTGTTGCCAGTCTGTGCAGCCTCACCCATGAGGCCCTGCGGGATTTTCTGTCTCTCTTTTCGTTTTCTTTTTTTCCTTTTCATCTTCCTGCATTGCTGCTTTCCACCTCTCTCTCCTTATCTTCTACTGTCTACTGACTACCTGGCACTCTGTGCCATCTCTGCCACTTCTAACTGTGTGACTTGGGAACCCTTTCACCAGTCTGCAACAACCACACAAATGGGATCACTGAGGGTCTTTTATCACTTTTCATTTATTCATTTTTTTCTTTTCTCATTTCCTTTTTGTTTTTCATTTCTGTTTCTTGTCTCTCCATTTCAATGGTAAACTCCTTCATTTATTTTGCTCCTGTTTCTCTCTATTCTTTCCATACATACCTCAGCTCTGTACACCACAACCACCCCCTTCCCACCTGCCTACTTGCATCCTGCAGTGAATATCATATTGTTGAGCAGCACAGGCACGACCTACTGAAACTTGCCCTGCAGGGACCCCAGCCTACCATGATGACCACAGTGTCTTCTACAAATGACCCACCCCAGCTCCTCCCCTTGAATTCAGGAAACAACATTGCCTAAGTTCTTTCAAGTCCATAGCTATTTCCTTGTCAGTTTGAAGTCAGCTTGGTTGAAAACAAAGTTCTCAGTTTTTATTTCCTTTCTTTGATGAACTTAAATCTGCTACTCCATTTTCTTTGGGTCTGATTCATGGCTGTCAAAAAGTCTGATGTCTGTTTGATTTTCTGTTTCCTATAAACAGAATGATCACAAATTCTGGTTTGCTGGGGTGGATTTGTTTTACAACTGCTGCCCAAGTATAATTATTAATTACACCCATTTTCATTCTTAGGTGTCATCTGTTCCAGAAGATAAATCTTCTGCTCATCACACTTAATGAGCAACTTGATCTTTTTCTTTGGATACCCAAAGACATTATCTTTTCTTTCCCTTTAGAATTCAGTAATTTTACTAAACTATGTCTTAGCTTTGGGGACTGAAAGGTGGTGTCTCCGAGTATGCACTGTATTCTGTCAGTATGGAGTCTCAAGTTTGCTTTAGTTCAGAACAGCTTTCTTGAAGTATAGTTTTTGAAATTTGTTTTATTCTTTTGCCTTGATTTTGTTCTCTATGTGACCTATCACATATACCTTGAATAATTATAGCTGTCTTTCAGCCAACACTTTCTGTCAACATCTTTACCTCCTGTGTTTTTGTCCACATTTAAAAATCCCTGATTTTTACTTTCACTCTTTTGTTCCTTCTTAGTTTAATCTTCTGTTCCAAACGAGTTCTGTTTAATATTAGTCATTGTTTTGGGGTTCTGTCATCTCTCTTTTCAAAGCCTCCATTTTCTAATGTTCTTATTCCTAAATATTTGTAATTCTAATATATACATTTATTTCATAAATTTTATTATTTTCTTAACACATTTTAACTCATTTTCAAATACTAAGTTATAGATTTTATCTATTTGCAGGGTCTATCTCATATGCTAACATTATTTTGTAGGACAATAATTATGTTCATTGTTCGTACGTTTTTTTTGTAATAATGTTATAACAGCTGACTCTGACATTTTATTCTTCTGCTGTTTAAGAGAAACACATTTTCCTGCATTCATGGAATGGTAGAGTAGAACTGAATAGCTTTACTAGCTTCCCATTCTAGAGCTTTAGAATTTTGAAGCTCTTTTACTGTTAAATGTTGCTTTAACAATTATAACTTTGAACTTTGTGAGATAGTAAGACTCATTTCTCCTCCTCCCTGTCGTTTCGATTCTTGCTGCTGTCCTTACTCTCCTAAATTTGGATTCTATTCACAGCAACTTCACCTCCTCAGGTGGCTTTTCCTTAAAAGATAGATTTCACTGATTAATTTATAGAGTTTTCTAGGGTCCATAATGTTCCCAGCACCAACTCTTGCTGTAAGATCCTTAGCAAACCCAAGCCAAATAAATTGCTATCCAGTCAATTCTGACTCATAGTGACCCTGTAGGACAGAATAGGATTACCCCATAGGGTTTCTAATTCTGTAAATCTTTACGGAAGAAAACTGCCACATCTTTCTTCTGTGGAGTTGCTGGTATGTTTAAATGCATTACCCTCCTATTAGCATCCAGGCATTTAACCGCTGCATCACCAGGACTCTCCAGAATACTTAGACTGATCTGTAAAATGAAACCTGTAAAGTTCATGCCTAGTTTTGATTCCTGTCTCTGCTTTCCCTCTCCTCTTCTTGTGGAAAAATAAAGTAAAATAAAATCTATTTACAGTTGTTAGTTATTTAGATCATAGGGATGTTGGAAGCCACTTTACTTTTCCTCATGGTTCACTGGTGACATTATGGTTAAAGATTTGTTTCTTCTCTTATTTATCTCTTATCATCACTATTTCTATAGATTTTGTCATGGGTCTGTGATCTACTCTCCTAATAGAAGCATCATGGAGTTTCTGTTTCATTTTTTTTTAAACTCATCTCTTCTTTACTGGAGGTTTTATGGTTACCTCAACTATGCTTTCTGGGTCCCTAATGAAGCATCAGATATTAGAATGAAAACAGAGAGCTTTTGCCCACATGGATTGGCCTACTCTCTAATTTGGGGAATATTGAGTTCTTTCCTGTCTTATATTCCTTTTCAGGATAGCATTTTTTCATCTAGGTTGTGCCCAAAAGTGGTCAGAATCATTCTCAAACTTTACCCATAGGCAGAGAGACCTTATGTAAACTTCTTCTTTTACACATGACTCCTGGTTCTGGCTCATCCTTTCTTTTGAAAGCTGTTCTTTCTCAAGAGTTAAACTCTTGTTTTTAATATTTTATCAGTCCCAAAGTCCAGAAGAACTTTATATCACCATAATTCACTACTAAAACAATATAGTTGACTTCAAAATGTCTCCTCTAAGCTGTTTGTTTATTTTCGGAGGGGGCCGGGAGTGTTTTAAGTAACTTTACATCACAAATTAATTTTCCATGCACAAATTTTTACATAAGTTGTATTGTGACAATGGGGATAGGTGTGGGCAGATTCAAGGTGGCAGCAGGCTGACAGGAAGAAGGTGAGTCATATGTGAGACTACGCGAGGGGTGAAAAAAGGGACAAAGAGAAAAGAAAAAACAAAAAAAGGAGAAAAATAATAATGGTTACACAGTAGGGGCTGACCAGAGGGGACACTGTAATCCACTGGTGGGAAGAGAGGGATGTGGTGTATTGGAATAGGTAGGAATAAGAAAGAAAAGAAAGGCAAAACTAGAAAGGAAAAAATACAAAGAAAGAAGGAAAGAAAAATTTTGTGGTGTGGTCAGGACCATGAATAGGGGCAGAGCAAATTCAGGGCAGCAATAGGCTGGTGCAACAGTGGTTTCCTAGATATGGCAACATGGTGTATAGGGATAGGTGGAAAACAAGAAGAGAAGGAAAGAAGAAAAATAACTAAATTTAAAAATGCCCTGTCAGGAACCAGTTAGAGGACATTTTTCCTTCCTGATAAAGAATCTAAAGTATGAGAGACCGAATTTTGCCATCCTCACTTCTAAGGAGCATTCTGGCTGTACATCCTCTGAAACAAATTTATTAATTTTTCTGGAAGTTCATAGTATATTCAATATCCTTTGCCAGCTCTATGATTCAAAGACATCAATTTGTCATCAGTTTTCCTTTTTTACTGTCAAGCTTTTGCACCAATATGAGGTGACTGAAAAGATCCCAGCTTGAGTGGGGCACATCTTAGTTCTCCAAGTGATATCTTGGCTTTTTAACATTTTTAAGAGGTCTTTCAAAGCAAACTTGACCAGTGAAATGTGTGGCTTGATTTCTTTAGTGATCTTTCCATGGGTATTGATTGTGAATCCACGCAAAGTTGAATCCTTGAAAACCTCAGTCTTTTTTCCCTCCTTTATCACGGTAGTTTGAACTAGTTGTAAAGGTTTTGTTTGTGTTATGTTAAGGTGTAATTTATAGGGAAGTCTTTGACCTTCATCAGTAATACTTCAAGTTGCCTTAATTTTCCACAAGCAAGGTTGTATCATCTGCCTATCACAGGTTGTTAATGAGTCTTCTAATCCTAGTGCTGCATTTTTTTTTTTCATATAGTCCAGCTTCTTGGATTATTTGCTCAGCACACAGTTCAAGTAAAATACTCAACATTAAGAAATGAAGACCAGATGAGATGTTGGATGTCATGGAATACATCACACATGAAGGAAGCAAGTGGTCATTAAAAATACAAGAAAGCAAGAAAAGACATAAATGGAAGTATTTTCTGACTTTAAAATATGCTCTCGAATACACACTAGCTAAATTAAATTGGAGAAATAATGGAGTAGAAGAGCTAAACAGAGATTTCAAAGGGCAGCTCTAGAAGACAAGACTCGAAGGAACTTGGCTTGGCTGGCAGGTATGCATGCACAATAAACATTCAGGTGGTGCGTGTCAACAACAGTAGATGTACAAAATGATGGATAGATCAACACTGGTTTTTGATACTTCTATTAGCTAATTGTTGAAACACATAACAATATATATATTTTCTTTACAAATAATATCAAGTAATTGAATGCTAATGAGATAATGCATTGCTTTAAAAAAGTACTAAAATTTAATAATTCTCTTTTTTATAGGAAACTTTGCCTAACTAAATGTTAGTCTTCAAAGTAAAGTAATAATGACTAAAATTACTAAGTATTGTATGTCTATATTGTTTATAATTTGAAAATTCTTTGACTTAAACAGAACATCAAAGGAGAAAAAAACATATTTACTGCATAGAACACTTGAAGGATAAATTTTTATGAAATCTTTATTTCTTGCACACTGGACATTTGGTTACTACCATCACTTTATCAGAGTTCCTCAGGCTATAAAAAGGTAAATTTTTTAAAGATGAATCATGTCTATAATTTTAAAGATACTATAAGAACTTCAACTTCCAACAATGACAGAACTGGGTAATTTTGAGAAAACTTCTGTCTAAGGACAACTAAAACACCTGGAAAATAAAAATAAAATGTACTCAGAGGCATCAGAGAGTGAGTACATTAGAGAATCATTGGATTAAGATGAAGGAGAAAGCAAAAATTAACAGTAGTGAGTCAAGAAACACTTTTTCTCTAAAGGAGCATCTGAGGAACTGTGTAATATCTTAGTAAACATGAATTGCTAGGGATATATGTGGTTAATTCTGGGTTTTGCCAGTGAGATGGAACAGACTTGTGTCTTTTGAGTTAAAATATCAAATATTTGCTTAAAATTATATGGAAGGATTAGAAATAAGGTAGCCACTTACCCAGACTCTATCCCAACTTTAAGAATCTGCTTGACTCAAAAGCTCAATTAGTAATTAAAATTGAAACAAGATGATACTCAATTCTTTTGGCCTCTATAAATCTAGAAGAAATACAAAAATTGTTTCCAAAGAAAGTTAACATCAACCTAAGCCTTAAGTTATGTACATAAACAATTTCTATTTAAAAATTCTATAAATCCATGTGCAATTAAAAAGCACAACACAAGAACAGTAATCAATGTGAATAAATACCAACAGAAACAATTTACAATGGAAGACCAACAAATTCTTCGACATCAGAATAACAAGGAATAGAATTTAAATAATTTCACCAAATGCATTCAGTAATTATCCTCATGCATATTATTGTTATCTTTAATTATACTTTTAACATTAAGAGAAATAATAAAAAACACAAGAATAAGAAAACCTAATAATTGACAGATAAACATTTTAACATTTAAAATTAAGCTCTTAGTAGATGAGTGGCTCACTTGTGGAACAGTAGTTAAGTGTTCAGCTACTAATCAAAAGTTAAGCAGCTCAAATCCACCAACCATTCCTTGGAAACTCCATCAGACAGTTCCACTTTCTCCTTCAGGGTCACTAGTAACAGAACTTATTCAATAGCAGTATTTTTTTCCCCCTTTAGTGAATAGATTTAACAGCAGCTTAGAAAAAAATGAATACAAAGAAACCGAAAATAAATCAAAGAATTCCAAATGAAGGATTGATGGAAGAGAGGAGAGATAATACAGAAAGGAATTGGCAAAGGATATCAGTGAGAAAGTTTTACAAACACGTAATTGGACTCTTAGAAGGAAACCTACAAATACAGAAAACAGAGAATGGGAGAAGAAACTGAAATCTTTTGAAAAGACATAATTTAAGAAGCCTTAAGAATTCAAATAGAACTAAATATACATACATAAGCCACATCTTGGAACACTCATGGTATAACTGCAGTATACATATTACTGAAAAGATAAATCCTAAAAGTACCAAAAGCAAAACAGTCATGATTTTAAAAAGAACAATAATTAACCAAAATCACTTCTCAACCAAGGCAATCGAAACCCTAGTAGAGGGGAATGGTAGCTCCTAATTGATGAATGATAAAATATCTGTCAACCTTTAGATACCTATGAAAGGTATCTTATAAAACAACAAAAATAAAAGTATTTGCAATGTAGGAATCATTGAGGGTACATATAACCAGCCAATCCACACTGAAAAATGTGTTAAAAGATAATTTTTCGGCCAGAGAAATATAATTCCAGATAAAAGGTAAGAAATTCAGGAAGCAATTAAGGACAATGAAAATGTTAAATAAATTGCTAAAAGACCTCTATTGATGGTCTAGCAGTTTCGGGGTTCCCCTGGGAGCATGGACCCTGGCCCTGATGCTGCCCTTGCCCATAAATCACAACGAAGATCCACTCTTCAGATACGAATGGATTGGACTTGGTGATGCAGAGTGACCACATATTGGATGCACTTTATGGTTCTATGCATCTATAGTATATCATCCTGCTGACCTCTGGCTGAAGGAAGGAGAGTGTGTGCAGAGGAGGGGAAAGGAGACTTTTGGGAAGATGAGACATGTGTGGAGCAGAAAGGAATAGTGTGCTGTCACTGGGCAGGGAGAGCAGTGGAAGCTGCATATAGGTGGGCATGTAAATTTATACGGGAATGTACATTTTCACTCGGTCATAATAAAAAAATAAATGACTGAGGTCAAATACAAAAAATGTGAATAAATAGTGATTGATTACATCTTTACAAAAAATAATAATGTCTTGTGAGCCAACCAAGTGCCGTCGAGTTGGATCCAACTCATGGAGACCCTCATGGCCTGAGAAGAACTGAACCCCAGAGTATTCAAGGAGCGCCTGGTGGATTTGAACTGCCAACCTTGTGGTTAGCAGTGGTAGCACTTAACCCTCTACACCATATGTGTACAAGGTATGACAACTAGGTTTGTGAAACTGGCATTACTTTGGCAACACTGTATAAAAAACCTGATAAGGTTTCATAATCTGGGTGTATAAATATCTCACAGCTGTGTTAATGTCATAGTGTGGTGGTGTCTTGCTGAGTAGAGTTCCTTATTGTTGTTGTGTGTCTTTGTGTGTCATTGCAAGAATGTCAGAACTTGAATTAGAGCTACAAACATTATTTTGTTGTTAAACTTCACACAAGAGTGGAAGTGAAATCAGAGACATGTTAATTCAAATTTATGGGAATAATGCCAGGAAAAAAAAATGGCAGTGCAAAGCAGATTTAATGTTTTCCTGAGAGGAGAGAAAGGGTTAGCAATGAAGAGAAGCCAGAGCAGCCAGTAACAACAAAAACTGATGAAAACATTTCAACCAGTTGCTAAATTGCTCATCAAAATCATTGACTGACTGTGAGAAGCATAGCAGACAAAGTAAACATCCATAATCAAGAAAATCTAGAGGGTGGAGTCAAGATGGCAGACTAGACACACATCTCCTTAATTCCCTCTGAAAACTAAGGCCTGGATTGATATTTGAACAGAGCTTTCTGGATACCCAGTGAGCCCTAGGACATTGTACGGGGCTGACAGTTTGGACTGCATACCATTGAAAGGAAAACTGCTTGTCTTCAACTGAGCCCCACTCTGGTTGAAACTGCTGGCTACTGCAAACTGAAGATAACTGGTGTTTTTATCTTTTTTTTTTCTTTTTGTTGTCCAGCAGGTGGGGGAGCAGCTCAAAGAGCAGCTATGGAGACCCATAGTGCTAAAGTGATCAATGAGTGGAACAGCCACATTTTGAGAGCCCATCTCAGGACTCAGAACACCACAACCCCCCCACCAACCTCTCTTTTTGGACCTGCACCATAGATTCTGTTGTTTCATGGGGGTAGGACAGACTGACCGGGACACCATTTTCTTTGACTGGGAGGCAGAAATACCAAACCAGAGGCCTCAGCACAGGCTAATTCTCAGGCTGGGAGGCAGTCCCAATCCAGAGAGGGCCTTGCTAACAGAAAAGTTGTGTTTAGCACAGTGTAGCCCTATGAGAAGGCCCTAGTAGGGGATGACAGCAGACTAATAGACTGTCCTACTTTGAGCTATGTCACAGTATCTGGGAATAGCTGATGAGGCCCCTCTGCTGTCAGCAAGAAGGAGAGGCTTACCATACTTGACAGCCTGATATTGGAAGCAGTCAGATAGCTTTCACCTTTTTAAAATAAGACTGCCTACAAAAATAACTGTGGTGCAGCCCATCAGTATCACTTCCAGCCTCTACTGACCCACATTATAGGATTGGCTGATAGCCCAGACCCCCAAGTGACTCCATAAGTAGGCCTCTGCCTCTGCCAGCTAGGAGGCAGAGCCCGCTACCTGAGAGATTCCACTGGGCCCACTCAATGGAGTACATAGAAGTGGCAGGCAATAAACTTCCTTTTCAGAACTGCACCTCAACTCCTGTGAAGGCAACTCTAGAGAAAATAAACAGCCCCTAGAGGTCCAGAAAGTAACAGACATTAGTGAAACATCTTTTAAAAAAAAATTCATCCGTGTCTCCAGAAGTTTCGAAAGAAAGAACCAAAGAATTTCCCAGATGAAGAAACCTTTCTGAAACTATCAGAGTTCAACTAACTCAGCACAGTCTAGTCGGGTGTGACTCATGGTGACCCTAGAGACCAGAGTAGAACTGCCCCATAGAGTATCCAAGGAGTGTCTGGTGGATTTCAACCACCGACTTTTTGGTTAGCAGTTGTAGGTCAGATAATCCAGTGCCATTGAGTTGGGTCTAAATCCTGGAGACCTTAGAGGCCAGACTAGAACTGCTCCATAGAGTATCCAAGTAGCACCTGGTGGATTTGAACTGCTGATTTCGTTACCAGTCATAGGTTGACTACAAAAAAATTATATATAGAACACTCCTAGACATTATACAAAATGCAGCAGAGCAAAATGTAGAACTAAGCAACTTGTTCAATGTGATGGAACAGCAGCATTCTGAAATCTGACAGATCAATAATAAAGTTACAGAATTAGACAACTCAATTCAAAGCCAAAAGAGCACAACTGAACAACTAGAAACTAGGCTTTCTGACTTTGAAGATAGAGCTACTGACACCAGTATATATGAGGAGAAATCAGAGAAAATACATAAAAGAAATGATGAAGGATTAAGCAACATGTGGGACTCTATCCAGAGGAACAATCTATGATTAACTGGAGTTCCTGAACAGGGAGGGTTACCTGAAAACACAAGGTGTAGTGTTGTCGAGTTACTGACAGAAAATTTCCCTGAAATGATGAAAGAAGAGAACATAGATATCTAAAATGTGTATGGAAAGTGACATAAAATAGACCCCAAGAGAAAGACACCAAGACATATTATAATCAAGTTTAACAATGTGAAACATAAGCACAAATTCTTTAAGGCAGCGAGACTCAAAGCAAAGCTAACATTCAGATGGAAGCCCTGTACACTTTCATCTGATTTCTTGGCAGAAATGACGTTCACACCAAGGCAGTGAGATGGCACATTCAAAGTCTTGAAGGAGAAAACCTTCCAAGAGTTACATATACTATAATACTGTCTTTCAAATATGAAGATGAAATTCAGACATTTGCAGATAAACAGAAACTCAAAGACTGTGAAAACCAAACCAAAGCTGCAAGAAATAATGAAAGAAGCTCTTGGATTAGGGAAAAAAAATAAGTCTGTATTTCAGGAGGCAATGCAGGAAACAGCATCTAGAAACATACTTGGTTAGAGAAGGCAGAAAACTCAAAGCCGTAATATTAAAGGAAGGAATCTGGTGATCACATCATGAAAATTAAGATATTATCACATTAAAAAGTGGGATATACTACAGAAGCTATAGTTAATTTAGATGAAGAGGAAGTTAATAAGATATATAAAAGTTATAATTGAGTTCAAACTTAGATTATTAAGGGGACCATTGGGGTAGTCACAAAGCACAATAAAGATGTAGCATATCAAAACAAGAAATGTAACCCAGGAATCTTAACAAACACAAAACCAACACTGAAAAGGATGAAGAAAATCAACCCATAAAGAACAACGACCCAGAACAGAAAATTGAGAGCAACAGAGAATACACCGACACCAAAATAAATACATCAAAATGACAGCACTAAACAGGTACTTATCAATAATTACATTGAATGTCACCAGACTGAACAATTCGGTAAAGAGACAACGAGTGATATCTTGGATCAAAAGACACAACCTATCTATATGTCACTTACAAGAAACTCACCTTAGAATTAAAGATACAAACAAACTGAAAATTAAAGGATGGAAGAATATATACCAAGCTAACAATATACAATGTAGAGCAGATGTGGCAATACTAGTTCAGATAAAATACAGCTTAATGTAAAATCCACCATCGTGGACAAGGATGATCACTATTTATTGCTGAAAGTTTCAATACATGAGCAGGACTTAACAATATTAAATATTAACGTACCCTATGCTAGAGCATCTAAATACACAGAAGAAACACTGACTACATTGAAAAATGAGATGGACCACTCCACAGTAATAGTGGGAGAATTCAACACTCCACTTTCAGTATTGGACAGATCTAGAAAAAAGTTCAGTAAAAACACAGAAGATCTTATTGCCACAACCAACCAACCAAATCTCATTGACATATACATAATTATGTATGCCTCAACAGATAACTACACCTTCTTCTCCGGTGCACATAGAACATTAAAACAATTGAATTATTACAAAGCATAAGTTAAGACCATAAAGCCATAAAAGTCAAAGTCAATAGCAGGAAAAACATAGATAGAAATTGGAGCTCATGGCAAGTGAACAACATCTTGCTAAAAAACCCAGCGGTTATAGAAGAAATCAAGGATGAAATCAAGAAATTTATAGGATACAGCCAAAGCAGTGTTCAAAGGTCAATTGATCTCTATACATGCACACATCCAGAAAGAAGAACACAAACCAAAGAACAAACCCTGCACCTTGAACAAGCAGAAAGAGAACAACAGAGGAAGCCCTCAGGCACCAGAAGAAACCAGATCATAAAGATTGGAGCAGAACTAAATGAATTAGAGAACAGAAGAGCAATTGAAAAAATTGATAAGACCAAAAGCTGTTTTTTTTTGACAAGATTAACAAAATTGACAAACCATTGGCTAAACTTTCTAAAGAAAAACAGGAAACAAATAACCTAAATAAGAAATGAAATAGGAGATGTCACAACAAATCCAGCATCATAACAGAATACTGCAAAAGACTGTAGTCTAAGCTTTGAAAACCTAGAGGAAATAGTCAAATTCCTTGATTCATATCACCTACTAATATTATCACAAGGAGAAGTAGAGCAACTTAACAATCCCATCACAAAAGAGGGGACTAAAAATATCATCCAAAAACTACCAACCGAAAAAAGGCCTGGCCCTGATGGCTTCACTACAAAATTCAACCAAGCTTTTAGAGAGGAGTTAATGCCAATACTACTAAAACTATTTCACAGCCTAGAAAGGGATGGAATACTCCCAGATTCATTCTAGGAAGCCAACATAACCTGATACCAAAGCCAGGGAAAGATCCAAAAAAAAAGGAGGATTACAGAGCAATATCACTCATGAACCTAGATGAAAAATTGTCAACAAAATCCTTGCCAGTATCAAAAAATATCAACATATCAAAAAAATAATTCATCATTACCAATTGGACTCATATCACAGATGCAAGGCTGGTTCAGCATCAGAAAAAGAATTAATGTGATCAACCACATGAATAACACTAACGATGAGAATCACTTGATCTTGTGAATTGATGCAGAAAAGGCATTTGACCACGTCCAACACCCATTAATGCTAAAAACTCTCGGTTAAATAAGAATAGAAGGCAAATTTCTCAACAAAATAAAGATCATCTACGCAGTCAACTGCCTATGTCATCCTGAATGGAGAGAGACTGAAAGAATTCCCTTTGAGAAGAAAGGGAACTAGACAAGGGTGCATACTCTCACTTCTCTTATCCAACACTGTACTAGAAATTCTGGCCAGAATAATTAGACAAGATGGAGAAATAAAGGGCATCCTCATCAGCAAAGAAGAAGTAATAATTGCAGATGATATAATTGTATACTCAGAGAATCCTAAAGAATCCTTAAGTAAACCACTCAAACTGAAGAGTTCAGCAAAGTATCAGGAGACAAGATAAACATAAGTAAATCAGTAAGATTTCTTTATATCAACAGATCATTCAAGAAGAATTCACCAAATCAATACTATTTACTATACCTCCCAAGAAGATAAAATACCTAGGAATAAATCTAACTAGAGAAATAAGAGACATATACAAAGAGAACTACAAGATCCTACCATAAGAAACTAAGAGAGACTACGTAAATGGACAAAATTACCCTGCTCATGGACAGGAAGACTTAACATTGTGAAAATGTCTTTTTGACCCAAAGCAATCTACTTATATAATGCAATCCCAATACAATTTCCAGTGACATTTTTCAATGAGAAACAAATCACCAACTTTCCTTGGAAGAGGAAGAAACCCCAGATAAGAAAAGCACTACTGAAGAAGCAGAACACACTAGGAGGCCTGTCACTACCCAATTTTAGAACCTGCAGCAGTAGTCAGAACTGCATGGTACTGGGACAAAAAGAGACATATAGACCAATGGAATAGAATTGATACCCAGAGATGCTACCATCCTCTTATGAACAGTTGATATTCAATAAAGGCCACTAGATTGTAAACTGGGATAAAAACAGTATCTTCAACAAATGGTGCTGGCAAAATTGGATATTCATCTGCAAAAAATTGATACATGATCGATATCTCATACCTTACACAAAAACCCATTCAAATCAGATAAATGACCTAAACATCAAACCTAAAATGATAAAATTCATCCAAGAAAAAGCATGATCAACAATGGAAGTTTTTATACACAAAGTAGACAGACTTTAAAATCTGAAAAGCACAATCAACAGAAGACAAAATAGATAAATGAGAACTACTAAGAATCAAACGCTTTTGCTCATCCAAAGATTTTATCAAAAAAATTAAAGGACCACCTATGGAATGGGAAAAAACATGTGCTAACTATATGTCAGACTGACATCTGATCTCCATAATCTACAAGCACTGCAAAATAGCAATAAGAAAAGGATAAATAACCCAATTAAGCACTGGGCAAAGGAGTTGGACAGATATTTCTCTAAAGAAGATATCCAGGCAGCCAAAACACACAAGCAGCAGATATTCATGATCAATAGCTATTAAAGAAATCCAAATTAAAACAACAGTGGGATACCATCTCACCCCCATAAGGTTGACCATGACCCAAAACACACAAGATAACAAATGCTGGAGAGGCTGTGGAGAAATTGTAGCTCTCCTACACTGCTGGTGGGATTGCAAAATGGTACAACCTCTTTGAAAAGCATTCTGACACTTCTTTAAAATCCCACTGCAATCCCACTGCTTGGGATATATCCTACGGAAGCAATGGCAGTCATGTGAACAGATACACACACACATGAATGTTTATTGTAGCACAGTCCACAATAGCAAAGCAATGCAATCAACCCAGATCCCCAACAACAGAGGAATGGATAGGTAAACTCTGGTATATATACTCAAGAGGATACTACACAATGACAAAGAATGATGATTTTAGGAAACATTTCATAACCTGGTTTCAATTGGAAGGCATTGTGTTGAGTGAAATTAGTCAGCAACACAAATACAAATATTTTATGAGACTCTACTATAAGGGCTTAGAAAAAGATTTGTGTGCATAAAAAAAAGACTCCTTGATGGCTGCAAGGGAGGGGAGGGTTGATTATAGATTACATAATTGATAGAAATTTGGTTGGGTGAAACTAGTGACAGCACACATTAGAAAGAAGATCAATTTAACTGGACTTCAGTATAATTTGAAAACTCTTCCAGTCATAACCCAACATTGCAAGGATAGAGTGGCAGGGGTGGGGGTCCAGGTACCATGCCCACAGTGGACATTGAGGCCAGCTGGCATAACTAGCCTATTGTTAAGAGAGTATTCCGCACCCCATATTGGTGAGTGGCGCCTGGACTCTTAAAATCTAGGAAGCTGTGATCTGACGTACACCAAATGTTCCCAACTCAGGTGGAACAGATGATCACCAAGGACAACAGCAACACTGGGGAAAAAGAACCCAGAAGACATAAAGACCCACATGAACAGATGACTACATCAACATTTGACCAGAAGAACCAGATCGTGCCCAGCCACCACCAGTGACAGCCATAATGGGGCTCACAAGTGGCAATATAAGAAAAAAAGGGGTGCACCCTGAGAACTCCACTAAAAGACCAGAATTGATGGTTCGAAGGCCTAGGGGTTTCTCTGGGAGCATGGTCCCTAGAACAATACTGCCCAGATCATAAATCATTACTGAGGTCAATTCTTCGGATAGGAATGGATTGGACTCGGAGACACAGAGTGACCATATTGTGTGCACTTTTCGGTTCTGTGCATCTATACAGGATGCCATCCTAGTGACCCCTTACTAGATGGGAGTGAAGAGGGCAGAGAGCAGGGGACAGGAGATTATTAATAGGATACGACTTGTATAAACAGAAAGGAAGAATGTGTTGTCTCTGGGCAAGGAGAGCAAAAGGAGCTGCAGATAGGCAGACATGCAAATTTACTGGATTGTACATTTTCACACAATCACAATTAAAAAAAAATCTTAACTGAAAATCTTAAGGTGAGAAAAGTGTGTACACAAATGGTCCTAAAGGAGCTCACCAATGAACAAAAGCAAAGGAGGGTCAAAGTTTGCCAAGACCTTTTGGAGAGTCGAGACAAAGTTTTGAGCTATATTATTGCTGCTGATGAAACATAGGTGTACCAATACGATACTCAAAGCAAGCGTCAAAGTGTACAATGGAGGTCAGCCAGTGGTCTACAACCAAAATTTCTGTCAGTCCAAATCAAGTCAAAATGAAGTTACTAAACTTTTCTTATAACAGAGAGATTGTTCAGTATGTGTTTGTACCAACTGGACAATTAACCAAGTTTGGAAGTGCTGAAAAGTTTTGGAAAGTTAAAAACCTTGGATAGTTTACCAAGGTTTGGAAGTGCATGAAAAAATTAGGTGCAAACAACCTGAACTTTTCACCAACAACTCATAGCTCATCATCGGGAAAATGCCTCAATTCACATATCACTATCTGTGAGGGAGTTTTTAGCCAGCTAACAAACAACTGTATTGGAATACTCTATTCACCTGATCTGGCCCTCAATGATTTTTTCTTTACTCAAATCTAATGGAAATACTAAAAGGAAGACATTTGGATGACACTCAGGACTTCAAGGGTAAAACAATGGCAGGTCTGATGGCCACTCCAGAAAAAGAGTTCCAAAATTGCTTTCAAACGTGGACTAGGTACTCGTGTCAGTGCATAGATTCTCAAGGAAAGTACTTCAAAGGTGACTGTAGTGATATTCAGCAATGCATATCAGCAATGAATATTCAGCAATGAATATCAGCAATGATATTCAGCAATGAATATTCAGCAATGAACATGTGGCATTTTTTCTAGGATGAGTTTGAGAACTTAATTGTCAGATCTCATACAAAATGTATAGGTTTATGTATATATATGTACCTACGCACATGTATCGTGAGTCAGATCCAACTCGACAGCACTTGGCTGGCTGGCATGCACATGTATGTATTGATGTGTGAATATATACAAATGCATACATATTTATAAAATGAGAAAGTAAAAATTTTATCAGGAGGTGTACATAAAAGAGAGTTAAAATATCCTAAGGCTGTGGTATTAACTGGGAAGACGGTAATAGTAATGTTAGATTTGGACACTTAACAATGTATAGTGAAATTTCAAATTAAAAAGATACGTAAAACAGCTGTAGCTTGCAAATTTAGAGTAAACATGTAACAAAAAAAGTCCAAAAGAAGAAAAAAGAGAATATAGAAATCCTCCCCTTAAAAAAACAACAGACTAACATGGTAGAGTTAAAATAAAGTGTATAAAATATTCATATTGAATGAAAGTGACCTCAGATCTCCAGTAAAAACACAAGATTATCAAACTGAATCAAAAAGAAAACAATGTACTCTATACAATTTAAAGAAACATACCTAAATAATAAAGCTAGAGAAATCTTGAAATTCAAAGGATGAGAAAAGATTAGTCAAAATCCAAACACGTGAAAATATATATTTCAGGAAAAAGTAAACAGACTAAAGTAGAAGAATTAACAAAGATTCAGGAACAAAGAAGCTTTAATTTACCAGAAACATATTACAGTTTTATTTTATAATGCATCTAAAAAGATGTCCTCAGACCACACAAAGTATAAAATTGACCAAATACCAGACAATAAAGTCAAATTCACAGTCAAACTGGAGATTTATTTGTCTTCTTTTAGTAAATAATAAATTAGCCATTGCCATTAATTTGATTCTGACAACAATCAAAAATTTTGTAAAAACATTTAAGATTTAAATAACACAGTCAGCTTAACTTAGGAAACACATATAGAACGTTTAACCCTCAAATTTAGACTACACATTCTATTCAAATGTATGCAGAACCTTTGAATATATATTCTTGTTACTAGTTGCTGTCATGTATATAAATCCCACTGTCATTGAGTTGATTCTGACTCATAGCGATACTCTAGGACAGAGTAGAAATGCCCTGTAGAATTTCCAAGGAGTACCTGGTGGATTCAAAGTGCCAACCTTCTGGTTAGCAGACTTAGCACTTAACCACTACACCACCAGGGTTTTACTGCATCATAAATCAACTCTTAAAAAAATAAAAAAGCTTACAACTAAAAGATTAGCTTCTCTACCAGCAATTTAATTAAATTGAAAATCGATGTCAAAAAGAAACAACATAGGTGTTTCAAAATTTAAAAATTTTCACCCAAGGGCACAGCAAATGGTCCCAACTCAGCAGGAACAGATGCTCACTGAGGACCAAAATGACATGGGGTGAAGACAACCCAGAAGATAGAGAGACCCACATGAGTGGGTGCCTACATCGACTTGAGACCAGAAGAACCAGATGGTGTCTGGCCACCACCAGTGATAGGAGCCATGGAGCTCACTAAGTTGAGTCTCACTGGCAACACATGAATAAAAAGGGCTGCATCCTGACATCTCCACTAAAAGACCTCAATTGATGGTCCAGCGGTTTCGGGGTTCCCCTGGGAGCATGGCCCCCGTCCCTGATGCTGCCCTTGCCCATAAATCATAATGAAGGTCCTCTCTTTGGACACAAATGAATTGGACATGGCGATCCAGGGTGACCATATATTGGATGCACTTTATAGTTCTATACATCTATAGGATATCATCCTGCTGACCTCTGGTTGGAGGAAGGAGAGTGGGTGGAGAGGAGGGGAAAGAAAACTGTTGGGAGGATAAGACATGTATGGAGCAGAGAGGAATAGTGTGCTGTCACTGGACAGGGAGAGCAGTGGAAGCTGCATATAGGTGGGCATGTAAATTTATACAGGAATGTACATTTTCACTCAGTCATATTAAATAAAAAAAGTCTCTAAATAGGTTTTAAGTCAAAGAAAATTAAACTGAGTGGTAAGAAGGATGCCATAGATCCAAAGATGTAAAATGTTGTTTAGAGTATGTCATGGACTGAATAATGCCCCTCAAAAGTGTGTATATAAATTTGTCTGGGCCACAATTGATTGCCCTGTGTGATTTTCTTGTATGTTATAAATCCTGCCTCTATGATGTTAATGAGGTTGGATGGGCCACAGTTCTGTTGTAGTGACAGGATTCAATCTACAAGTTTGTATTCTGTTTTGAGACAATCTTTTGGGAGATAAAAAGAAAATGAAGCAAATAGAAAATTGGGGACCTCATACTATCAGGAAAGAAGCAGAGCACATCCTTTAGACTCGAGGTCCCTGTGCCTGAGAAGCTCCCAGTCCAGGGGGAGATCGATAACAAAGACTATCTTCCAGAGTCAACAGAGAAAGCCTTTCCTTGGAGCTGACACCCTGAATCTGAATTTTTAGCCCGTACTCTAATGTGAGAAAAAAAAAAATTTTTTTCTTTGGTAAAGCCATCCACTTGCGGTATTTCTAACAGCAACATTAGATGACTAAGAAAGAGTGTAAATAAAAGAAAAACAGCTAAAAACTTCTACATTTAGGGAAAGGGAGAAAAATAAAACTAAATGCAAAGACAGTAGAATGTGGTACAATAAATGTTACCAGAAATGATACAAGTACTTCACTTCAGATTGTGCAGACTATAAAATAAAAAGATGATAATATGAACAAAATGTGTGACTTTTCCCAATGAATTCTAATATAGATAAAATATACAAATTCCTTAAAAATGTAACTTATTAGTACTAACATATGGAATATTAGTAAGCCTTAAATGATTTATAATTATTCATTTGTATCAGTAGTAAAAAAATACTTTCACATGCAAAGAAAACCCCTGCAGTTTACAATGACTTCACTACCAAGTTCTACTCAATATTTAAGAAAACATATTTTTAACTTGCACACTCATCTTTAATAACAAAGAGGAAACAAACATTCCTCAATTTTCCTTATTATCATTTGGCTACTCAAAAAGAAAACGAAAATACATTCTTATTATAAACCTAGTTGCACAGCTTCTAAACAAATGTGAGACACAGAGATGCATAAGGATGATTGCTTTTATTACTTCAGTACCACATTGTGTTTGAACATTTTCCCAGTACAATAAAAAAAGAATGGCTGGATGAATGAATGGTTCGATGAAATGAATACTGCACACTTACACATTAAATAAGAGGTAATTAAGCAGTCATGTCTCATACATGATACAATTAATTTCTTAAGGATATATTCTAATTGCCAAGCCACCTAAGTGCCATCGAGTCGGATCCAACTCATGGGGTAGAACTGACCCCGAGAGTATTCAAGGAGTGCAACTCACAAAATTATTTATAGATACATAAAATTAGCGAATTTAGTAAAGATGTAGAGTCAATTTATAACCGATGTGTATTTGCAGTGAAAGTTTAAAAATCAAAATTTTAGAAATGCAACATTTCCTATAGCTTCAAAATATCAAAAATGTACCAACAAAAAAATTTTAAAACTTGGAACACAAACAATGTGTAGGAAAGAAACAAAATGCATTAAAAAAAAAAAACTGAAAAATAACTACAGAAACAAAAAATAAATTATATTCATGAATTGGAAGTTTTAGTATTATAAAGATGACAATTTTCTCTAAACTGGCCTATAGCTTCACTACAGTCTTACCCAAATGGAGATTTTTGTGGTGCAATCTCATGATGTGATTCCAAAATGCTTATGAAATGCTGAGAACCTAAAAGAACTAGTACACCCTTAATAAAAAAAAAACTAGGTGACAGGACTTCTTCTTTCAAAATATCTCTTATTGTAAAACTACATCAATTAAGAATTAGATGATTAAACAAAAAAATGAATGTTCCTCAAAAAACTGGGGGTGGCAAAACATACCCACACATATACAAATCTAAATTTATGGGTAAAATTGACACTTCAGAGAATCAGGAAAAATAATACTTCCTCTATAATGCTGTGACACTGAATATGTATATGTAAAAATAAATATAAAATAACCTCTGTCATGCACAATACAAAAATAATTCCAAGTTGCTGTAGTTATGTGTAAAAAGGAAAACTTAATAAAGCCCAACAAATAAGACAGAAAAATGTCTTTTTATTTAAAAAACAAAGAAACAAGGGGTGAAGACAAGATGGCAGATGAGACACAAGTCTCCTCAACTCCCTCTGAGAATTAAGTCCTGGAATGATAATTGAAAAGAGCAGCATGGACCTGCAGGGAGCCCTAGCATCTCACACAGGGTTGTCAGAGGGAACTAGGCACCAGTAAGGGAGAAACTACTTCTCTCAAAGATGAGGCAGTGGTGCACTCAGTCCTGCTTCTGCTGACGCATTGTTTGGGAGGATTACAGGTACTGATCCCTTCTTTATTATCCAGAAGGCAGTGACTGGGCGTGTGCCAGCAAATACACTGAACTACAGTACTTAAGTAAACAGCCTATAGTGCCACAGAGAGACTGTGCTTGGGATTGCCACATTTTGAGAGCCTGGCTGCTGACTAAGGGCACCATTGCACCTGCACCATCTCTTTTTTGAGCTGTGCCATAGATTATGCTTTCTCACAGCAGGAAGGACAACTGAGGAGGGATGCCACCCTGGTCAGCTAGGAGACAGAGTCAAACGTCCACAGGTCTCAGCTGAGGCTAATTCTCACACTGAGAAGCAGTGCCTGTCTGGATAGGGTTTCTCCACCACATAAGCTGCATTTCAGAAGATCTTGCCTAAAATTACAGATAGGCGCTGGTGGATGTGGGCAGCAAAGCCCTACCCCCTTCCTTCTTTGAACCAACATTATAGCTTCTGGGGACATCCTATGAGGTGCTTTTTTTGTCAGTTAGAAGGTGGGGACTGCCATACCTAAGGACCTGACTGATTTTGGCACCTTATGGGAAGCTCCTTGCTCAGTAATTAGGCACCTTTTTAAAATGAGAACACTTGAAGAACTGATTGCTGAGCAGGGCAGTAGCATCTCTACTACTCTTCACTGATTCATACTATAGCATCTGCTGACAGCCCCCAGGGACTTCCTAAGTAGGGCACCATCTTTGCCAGCCAGGAGGCAAAGCCTGCCATTCCTGGGAGTCCAGCTGTCTTTGGTGAACATATCGCACCGTGCCGCTCTCATCAAATTAGCAGCTACTAAGATAAATGCATCTACAGAGCACAGCAGTCCTGGGCAGTCAAGGGGAATAGTATCCTTTTCTCCTCCACTCCCCAAGCTACACAATAGGCTCGACTGGCACAATGAAAAAGAATTGCCACAAGTAACTCCCACTTTTAGCAGCCAAGAGGTGCAGCCTGCCACCCCAGAGAGTCTAACTGAGGCCAAGAATACACAGAGGCAGCTTATGACAAAAACTAGTAATACCCTTACTCCACTCTTAGAACTAAGCCTCAGCTCCTGCTGAGGTAACACCAGAGAAACTGAACAGCTTCTTGATGGCACAAAGACAACAATCAGTAGCCAACCACTTAAAGAGGCAGCCCACTATCTCTCCAGAAAACTTCCAAATTAAAGAATCAAAAAATTTTCCAGATGAAAAAGCCTTTCTGAAATTATCAGAGGTCAAGTACAAAAGAATTATATAGACCACCATAGTAGATATTAGACAAAATGCAGCAGAGTAAAATGAAAAATTAAGCAAGCTATTTGAAATGATAGAACATCAACAATCTGAGATCTAGCAGAAAAATAACAAAATTACAGAATTAGACAATTCAGTTCAAAGCTAAAAGAGCTGAACTGAAGACATAGAAGTCAGACTCAATGCCCTTGAAGACAGAGAAACTGACAGCAGAATTTATGAGGAGAACAGAGGAAAAAATGAAGAAGCATTTGGAAACACGTAGGACTCTACTAATAGGGATGATCTACGAGTAATTGGAGTTCCTGAATACGGAGGATTAGCTGAAAGCTCAGACAATATTGTCGTAAAGTTGCTGACAGAAAGCTTCCCTGAAATTGTGAAAGAAGAGAACATAGATATTCAAGATGCTCATTAAACACCACAAAAACTTGACCCCAAAAGAAAGACACCAAGATTTATGATAATCAAGCTTAATAAAATGAATATAAAGAGAGACTCTTAAAGGCAGCAGCGCTTAAAGCAAAGCTAATGCACAAAGGGAAACCTTGTAGGATTTCATCTTCTTTCCTGGGAGAAGTAGCATTGGAAAGAAGGCAATGAGCTGGAAGGAGAAAAACTTCCAACCAAGAATTATATATGCTGCAAAATTGTTTCTCAAATACGAAGGTGTAATTAAGATATTTTCAGATAAACAGAAGCTTAGAGACTTTCCAAAAACCAAACCAAAAGTACAAGAAATATTCAAAGAACCTCTTTGTTTAGAAAAATAAAACAATCAAGTGCATACTTAAGGGAGCAGTGAAGGACACAGCACTCAGAATCCTACTCAGTCAAGGAAGTCACAAAGCTCAGTCAGAGCTATGATATTAAAATAAGGGAAACAGTGATCAGACATGAAAACTATGACTTCATCACACTAAAAAGAGGTACATATTACAATAGTTATAACTCTTTCAGATGGAGAGGAAATTAAAAAGGTATGCAGAAGTTAAAGTCTGGTTTAAACTTAGAATACTGAAGAGGATCATACCTGTAGCCACAAAGCAAAATAACAATGCAACATATCAAAACAAGAAACATAATACATTAATCTCATGAAACACAAAACCAACACTGAAAGAGATGAAAAATCAAACCATCAAACTGTAAAGAATGACCAAGAAGAGAATATTAAAAGCAACATAAAAAATATCAACAACACAAAAACAAAGGCATCAAAATGACAGCTTTAAACACATACCTAGCAATAATTATATTGAATGTAAATTGACTAAACACGCTAATAAAGAGACAGAGAGTGACAGCCTGGATCAAAAGACGTGATCCCTCTATGTGTTGCTTACAGGAAACACACCATAGACTCAAAGATATAAATAAACTAAAAATCAAATGATGAAAAAATATACCATGGTAACATCATGCAAACAGGAGCAGGATTGGCAATACTAATCTCAGATAAAATAGACTTCGATGAAAAATTCACAATCATGGACAAGGATGGTTACTATTTATTGCTGCAAGGTTCACTACCTAAGCACGAAATAACAATATTAAATATTTATGAATCCAATACCAGAGCGTCTAAATACATCCAACAAACACTGACAATATTGGAAAATGAGATAGACAATTCCATGACAATAGTTGGAGACTTCCACACTCCATTTTTATTAATGGACAGATCACTCAGATAAAAGCTCAGTAAACATACAGATCTTATTGCAACCATTAACCAACAACATCTCATGAACATATAAAGAACTTTTACCCATCAATAGATAAGTACACCTTCTTCTCCAACACACATGGAACATTTTCCAGAATAGACCATATGTTAGGACGTAAAGCAAGTCTAAACAAAATGCAAATCATTGAATTAGTGGAAAGCAACTTCTTGGACAATAAAGTCATGAAATTTGAAGTCAGTAGCAGAAAAAGTTGAAGTCAATAACAGAAACTGAACAAGACTTTACTCAAGAATGAAATAAAGAAATTTATGGAATCAAATGAGAATGAAAACACATCCTACCAGAACCTATAGGACAGCAAAAGCCATGTTTATAGGTCAGTTTATCTCTCTAAATACATGCATTTGGAAAGAAGAAAGGACCAAAACCAAAGAATTAACCCTACAGCTTGAACAAGTAGAAAGAGAGCAATGGAGGAACCAGTCAGATACTAAGAAAAGCAGATAATAAAGATTAGTGCAGAACTAAATGAATTAGAAAAGAGAAGAATATTTGAAAAAATAAACAAAACCAAAAGCTGGTTCTCCAAAAAGCTCAACAATGTCAGTAAACCATCTACTAAGTTTACAAAATAAAACCAGGAGAAGAAACAATAAACCAGATAAGAAATGAGATGGGATATGTAACAAAGACTCACTTAAAATCAAAATATCATAACAGAATACTACAAAAGACTATACTATAACAGATTTTAAAGCCTAGAGGCAATGGTCAATTTCCTAGATGCATATCACCTACCAAAACTATCATAAAGAGAAATAGAAAAACCTAACCTATCCCAAAAGAAGAGATTGAAAACATCATCAAAAAACTACTCACCAAAAAAAAAGCCCTGGCCTGGGTGGCCTCACCAGGGAATTCTACCAAACTTGTAGAGAATAGTTAACTCCATTACTACTGAGGGTATTTCACACAACAGAAAGGGTTGGAGTACTCCCAAATTCATTCTAGGAAGCCAGTACAACACTGATACCAAAGCCAGGGAAAGAATCCACTAAAAAACAAATTACAGACCAATATCATTCCTGAACCCAGCTGCAAAAGTTTTAGACAGAATCCTAGCCACTAGAACTCAACAACGTATCAAAAAAATAATTCATCGCAACCAAGTTGGATTTATCCAAGGAATGCAAGGCTGGTTCAACATCAGAAAAAGAATTAATGTGATCCACCACATGAGAAGCACAAAAGATAAAAATCACCTGATTTGTCAATTGATGTAAAAGAGGCATTTGACAAAGTCAAACACCCATTCATACCATAAACTTTCAGCAAAATAGGAATAGACAGGGAATTCCTCAATGCAAGCAGAGCCATCTATGCAAAGACAACTGCTTACGTCATCCTGAATGCAGAGGGACTGAAATAATTCCCCTCGAGAGTGGGAAATAGACAGGATGCTCACTCTTACCAGTTTCATTCAACATTGTCCTAGAAGTCCTAGCCAAGCAATTAGACAAGACAAAGAAATAAAGGGCATCCTCATCAATGAAGAAATAAAAATCTCCCAATTTTCAGATGACATGATCATATATACAGAGTCCTAAAGAAACCATAAGTAAGCTAGTGGAACTAATAAAAGAGTTCAGCAAAGTATTAGGATATAAGATAAATATAAGTAAATTAGTAGAATTCATGAACATGAAAGAGGTCATCAAAGAATAAATCACCAAATCAATATCATTTACTATAGCCCCCAAGAAGATAAAATATCTATGAATAATTCTAACTAGAGAAATAAGAGACCTGTACAGAGAGAATTGCAAGTACTTACTGCAGGAAACCAAAAGAAACTTACATTAGTGAAGAAACCTACCCTGCACATGGATAGGAAGATTTAACATTGTGAAAATGTCTATTTTATCAGAAACAATATCCGTATGCAATGATATCACAATACAAACTCCAGTGACATTTCTTAGTAATATGGAGAAACAAATCACAAGCTTTTTTAGAAAGGGAAGAAACTCTGGAAAAGGAAAGTACTACTGAAGAAGAGGAACCCAGTGAAAGATCTCATACTACCAAACCTTAGAACTGATTACACTGCCACAGTAGTCAAACAGCCTGGTACCAGCATAAAAAAAAGCACATACAGACCAATGGAACAGAGTTGAGACCCCAGAGATGCCACCATCCTCTTATGAACAACTGATATTTGACAAAGGCCCTAAGATTGTACACTGGGGTAAAAACTGCCTGTTTAACAAATGATATTGGCAGAATTGGATATTCATCTGCAAAAAAACTGAAACAAGACCCATGTCTCACACTTTACAGAAAAACTAAACCCACATGGGTCAAAGACCTTAATATTAAACCTAAAACAATAAGATCATGCAGGAAAAAAATGATCAACAATGGAGTCTCTAACACACAGCTTAGACAAACTTCAAAATCTTACAAATAAGGCACAATCAAGAGAAAGTAGATAAATGGAATCTACTGAGAATCAAACACTTATGTTCATCTAAAGACTTTATCAAAAGAGTTAAAAGACCACCTATGGAATGGAAAAAAATATTTGGCAGCTGCATATCAGACTAATGTCTGATCTCCATTATCTGGCAAGGTTCAGAAAAATATCAACAAGAAAAAGGTAAATAACCCAATTAAGCTATGGGAAAATGAGATGGGTAGACACTTCACCAAAGAGGACATCCAGGTAGCCAAAAGACACATGAGGAAATGCTCACAATCATTAGCTATCAGAGAAATCCAAATCGAAACTATAATGAGATACTATCTCACCCCCAAAGGCTTAGCCATGATCCAAAACACACAAAACAACAAACGCTGGAGAGGCATCAGAGTGAGAGGAACTTTCCTACACTGCTGGTAGGATGGAAAAATGGTAGAACCTCTTTGGAAAGCAACTTAGTGCTTCCTTAAAAAACTGGAAATAGATATGTTGTTTGACCCAGTAATCCCACTGCTCAGAATATATCCTACAGAAACAAAGGCGATCACAAGAACAGATAAGTGCACATGAATGTTTATTGCAGCACAGTCCACAATAGCAAGAAGATGCAGTCAACCTAGATGCCCATCAACAATTGAAGGCATAAACAATGACGTAAAAAAAAAAAAAAAACTATGGTACATCTACTCACTGGAACACTGTCCAATGATAAAGAACAATAATTATTTTAGGAAGCATATCATAACCTGTTTTCAAATGGAAAAGTGAAACAATCAGTGGCAAAAGGACAAATATTTTATGAGACCCCTAATATACAGACTCGACGGCACTTGGCTAATATACAGACTTAAAAACAGACTTATGTACAGAAGAAAAGACTTTCTGATGCTACGAGGGTGGAGAGGGAGGGAGAGGGTCGATCATAGACTAGCTGATACAAATTTAGTTAGGTGAAAGCAGTGACAGCGCACAGTAGAAAGTAGGGCAACTTAACTGGACTTCACCATAAACTGAAACCTCTTCTAATCTCAACCCAATATTGCAAGAACAGAGTAGAGAGGGCAAGAGTCTGGGGACCACACTTTCAGGGGACACTGAGGCCAGTTGGCATAAGTAGCCCTTTGTTAAAAGAATTTCCTGCACCCCATGTTAATGAGTGGCATCTGGGGTCTTTACAGCTAGCAAGCTGCCATCTGAAGTACTCCAAATAGTCCCAACTCAGCCAGAACAGATGATGATCGAGAAAAAGACAGAATGGATCAAGAGCTCAGGAGACAGAAAGATCCACGTGAATGAGAGACTATATCAACATGTAACCAGAAGAACAAGATATCGCCTGGCCACCACCAAAGATAGCTGTGGTGGGGCATACAGTGTTGAGTCCCTGTGACAACACACAAAAAAGAGGGATGCAGCTCAAGAACTCTACCAAAAGACCACAGCTGATGGTCAGATGACCTGGAGGATCCCCTAGTAGAATAGGTTCTGGACCTGCTGCTGCTCCTGACCAGAAACTACTACTGAGATCAACTCTTGACTGGACTCAGCAACACAGTGTGACCATATGATGTGTGTACTTTATGGTTCTATGCATTTATAGGAGGCTGTTCTATTGGTCTCTTTCTATAATGGGAGATAAGTGTAGAGAGACGGGGACATGAACTTGTTAAGAAGATACCACAAGCACAGAATTGCATGCAAAATTGATTTGGATTGTATAATTTCACTTAATCACACACACATACAAACACACATACACACATGACTGGCACTATTTTGAGCCACTAAATTAAAGTAAGTCAAAACTTAACCAACCTATGGGTGTTATAGGTTTATCAATGCTAAATTCAAATTTATGCTTAGTTTGCAGTGGTTTTTGATTACTTGTAGCATAAAAAAGTATCCTAACAAATAGCCACCCTAAAATGTCATTGTAATTTAATTGAGATTCTGTCATCTAATGTGATGGGAAGAATATTTAAATATAATATTATTTTGAGTTAACTGTTATATCTATGAGGGAGAACACTGCTCTGATATTGAAAGCTATTTTAGACTCAGCTTTAAATAGATTTGAAGGAAAGGGTGATATGCAACTGGGAGAGAGGGCTTATTGTGTTTTAGTTTAAGGTTTTGTTTTTCATTTAGGAAGTGGAGTTGAAATTAGGAATTTATCTCATTGGATTTTTCATAGAGTAACATCATAGTTCATCAATGAAGAGCAAGAATAAAAAATATGAATAAAGTTGTACATTAGTTTCAGCTGTAAAATGTTATATCCAAAGCATGTTGTAAAGTGTTGATGACTTACTATTTCTAACAAAATTTACTATTATTATTCATAACAATATATAGATGGAGTTTGTCATATGTATGTACATGTATGTAAATATTCACATATACAGCCCCGATTGCACAGTGGTTAAGAACTGTGCTGCTAAACAAAAGGTCAGCAATTGGAATTTACCTGCCACTTTCTGGATACCATATAGGACACTGCTGTTCCTTCTTATAAGGTAGCTATAAATTAGAGTCTATTCAACAGTAATTTTTCTTTGTATGCATATATACATCAAAATGGAAGAGATCCACATTTGTGTTCATTTGAAAGAAAAATTCAGAAAAGGATATGGAATGAGAAATATCATTGGTGATGTCAGGTGAATTATGGCTAAAAGCAGAGAGTAACAGAAGGATGCTTACCTGAGTTTTAAAGAGTATGTAAAGACATTTATTTAACTGTATGTATTATAGAAAATTATGGATAACATTTTGAAGAACTGACATTCCAATATGCTTAACTGTGCTGATGTGGAACCTGTCCTTAAAATGGAACAAGGGATACTGCATGGTTTAAAATCAGAAAAGAAGTGTCAAAGTTATATCATTTTGCCATTCTCATACAATTTGTTTGCTGAGTAATCCAAGGAGCTGGACTATATGAAGAAGAATGTGGTGTCAGGAATGCAGGAAAGCTCATTAACAAATTGTGATATGCAGATAACATAGCTGTGGTTGCTGAAAATGAAGTTGAAGCATTTACTGATGAAGATAGAAAACTGCAGCCTTCAGTATGGATTACAACAGAACATAAAGAAAACAAAACTACTCACAACTGGACCAACAGGCAACATCATAATAAACAGAGAAAAGATTGCAGTTGCCAGGAGTTTCATTTTCCTTGGATCTACAATCAACAGCCACAGAGAAACAGAAGTCAAGAAATTTAACGATGCATTGCATAGGGCAAATCTATTCTAAACTATCTCTTTAAGGTTTTAAACAAACAAAGACTTCACTTTGAGGACCAAAGAGTGCCTGACTCAAGCCATAACATTATTAATTTCCTCCTAAACATGCGAAAGCTGGACAATGGTTAAGGCAGGGTGAAGGCAGGCTGAAGAAGAATTGATGCCTTCAAATCACAGTGATGGCAAAGAGTATTGAATATACCATAGAGAGTCATTAGAATGAACAAGTCCGTCTTAGAAGGAGTACAGGCAGAATGTTCCTTTGAAGCAAGGATGGTGAGATTGTGTCTTACGTATCATGGACATGTCATTAGGAGGGACCAGTACTTGGAAAAGGACATCAAGCTTTGTAAGGTAAAGGTCCTCAAAAAAGAAGATCCTCCATGAGATAAATGAATACAGAGGCTACAATAGTATTCTCAAACCTGGCAGTTTTCTTGAGGATGGCACAGGACCAAGTAGTGTTTTCTTCTGTTGTGAATTAGGTGGCTATCGGTCAGAATCGACTAGACAGCCCCAAATAATGATAACATACACATGTCTGTCTATTACCTATCTATGGATATGTATACATATTTATAGACCTACATACACATATACTAAGGTTCTACCACCCCAAATTTTGTAAACAAAACTTTGTGAAACCATCCACGTAACAACAAGGAAATGCAAGAAAGAGTTCAATAGCCTATATTAATTTTTTCAGTTGACATATTTGTATATATCAGTACAGTAAAGTTAAAAAAATTCTCTTGCTGTCTGCATTCCCATAATTAGATTAAACCGTGTGAAATTGCTGTTGGGAGGGCAGTAGGTAAGTGTTTGGCTACCTACTGAAAGACTGGTGGTCCAAACCACTGCCACTCCACAGGAGAAAGATGTGGCAGTCAGTCTTTTTAAAGATGTGCAACATTGGAAACATTTTGGGGAAGTTCTACTCAGTCCTACAGAGTCACTATGAGTCAGAATTGACTAGACAGTGATGAATTGCACAGGTCAAAAATGGCTAAATAGATTGCTTGTTGAACCATGAAGGTTTAGAACAGAGATTGCTGACTTACATCTGACTGAGGAGAAAATGTTGAGGACAATTGATGCTAAAGTTAAACTACCATTTCTGTAAACTGAGTTAATCTGACAAAAACACTGTTGCTCTTAAATCTTCACCCAAAGTTTACCTGATGCGCTGGACTGTTTTGTGAATCACAGCACTAACCATATTATTTTGTGACCAGCCTGGTGTGGAACACCAAGAGAAAAGACATTGACTTATTTTACAGTGATTTATTTATTTTTTCTCAGCAACTAGTGCAGGGTTTGTGAAAACTTGTCATTCTAGAAGTTTTGGAATCACTGAATTGACTATTAAAATATATGTATATATATTTATATACATACACACATATATACATATGCGTTTTCTATGTGTAGTATTCTCTCAGTCATAGGAGCTACACAAACAACTGAAAACTTAACAGGTAGGAATTCAACAAATAACCAAACTCTTACTCTCTCCACAGAATTATGATTAAAAGGCTATTTTTAACTTTCTTTTTAGATATTGATGGATGGGATAAAGCAAGGAAGATGTTGTAAAGTACTGGGCAATCAGTGCAAATTGTAGCAACCCTGTGCACAACAAAATGAAACACTACCTGGTCCCACATCATTCTCACAATAGCTTCTATATTTAAGCTCATTGTTTTAGCCACAGTATCAGTCCATCTCGTTAAAAGTTTTCCTTTTTCACCGACCCTCTACTTAGCATGAATTCTTTCTCCAGTGCCCAGTCTCTCCTGATAGTTTCTCTGAAACACTTTCTAAGACAAAGTCTCACTATCCTCCATCTAAGGAGCGTGTTGGCTGTACTTTGTCCAAGTCAGATTTGTTCATTCTTCTGGAAGTCTATGGTATGTGGACATGATATAATTGCATTATGAAGATAAAACGTCTTGGAATACACCACAATTCAAAATATCAGATCTTCAGTTTTCCTTATTCACTGTCCATCTTTCACATACATATGTGATTATTCCTTTAACTTTCCACTGAGTTGTCTAATTCTGTAATTTTATTATTAATCTTCCGAATTTCTACATGCTGCCTCACGCTGAATTTCTACATGCCTACTCAATTTGTTATTGATCTTTGCTGCATTTTGCTTGATTTTCTTCCTGTTCTTTTGAAGAGTTGTAAATAGTCATCTTTTGTATTCTACCTCTGATAATTCTAGAAAGTTCTCTTCAGACGAAAATTTCTTGATTCTTTATTTTGAGAACACTTTGAAACCATCGTAGTCTGACTATTGTCTCTGAGCCATCAGTAAGTTATTGTATTTGTTTTATGTTTGCCTATTGTGGTCTAGCTTCTTGCTTTGTTTTTAAACCACCAAATAAGCTGTTAATGTGGACTACTTTATTACTGAGGACCTTGAAGCTCTAAAATCCTGTCCACAGGTGGGTAAAGTTATTACTAGGCATGGGAGTCCTGGAGTCTGTTTACTTTTCTTGTATGGATTCAGCTCAGATGTCCAAGTAGTCACTTACCAAGTGTGTGATGCAAGCTATCCCTTATAGTCCTAGATGTGCAAGATTGTTTGGCATAGGCACAGGTGTCTGACTGCATGCGCTGAGAAAGGCAGTATGCTAACAGCCGTCCATAAGTATCTGAGAGTAAAGTTTGTCTTTTTTCCTTAAGTTTTGTGGATAGGTAGATTTTGCAGCTGGATTATGGGTGCTTGATGCCATATGCGGAAGTGAGACAAGTGCCATATGCAGAAGTGAGATGCATTCAAGTTCCATGGACCCTTTACTGTCGAGTCTAGGCAAATGAACTATTTTTGCCCTGAATCCTCAGCTTAGGTTAATTGATAGATTATTATATTTGCCACCCACCCCCATTTATCAGCAGCCTTGCAGGGAAGGGAGGTGGAAACACTGAGAAAAGGGAGACTGATTTGTCTTAAAAGAAAGTTTTAGATCCACGTGTGGTAGGTTTGATGCAAGCTACTTAGCTTTTGATGATCATGTGATGTTTTCCACTGATTCCATAGGTGTCATTTCTCCATCGCTTGATCCTTCTTCCTGCAGAAAACACTTTCTGAACACCACTGCTCACTCCACCGTGCTCACTGCCCCCAATCTGCATGCAAGGTGCTGAATCCTGTGAGGTCAAGTCTGTCCAGTCCTCAGTACTTTTGAGCCTACTCTCCCTTGCCTGTGGCCCAGTCCAATTTCTCAGTTTTTCCTTTGATGTTTAGGGCTCCTAAAATGTCTCGTATAATAGAGTCATTATTTTTTAGAGTAGGTCTTTGTTGTTAGAGGGAATACAGGAAGCATCTGACTATTCTGCAGTCTTAGCTTTGCCTCCCTCTACCCTTTATTTTTAGTCAAGTAGCATTAAGAATAAATTTTAACTTTTCAAACTTTATAGTAGTTGTTTTTTTAATGTTGGAGAGATATTTCGTCACTGGAATGAAACTGAAGTTAATGTTCGTCATCTATTATAAAATATTGGCTTTGAGTTTTTAGTATTTTATTTTTTTAATTATTCTATTTAAAGTTTTTTCTTTTTCATGTGGGATTATCTAATGGTAACAGTTAAAGTACGGATGAATGGTTTAGGAAGCAGAGAGCCTAAATTAATTAATTGTGATGAAATACTATGGATAGAAACAGATAGTGATAATGATTACCCAGTAGTAACTATGTGGCCAGCATCACTGAACTGTTCACATAAAGGATCTGAATGGATGTATGGTTTGTTGTGTATATTTCCATCATAAAATAAATCAAATATATGTATTTTTAAGTTGAACAGGGAACTACCATATTACCAAGCAATACCAATCATAGTTATGTATCAAAGAGAAGCAAAAGAAGGAACGCAAGGAAAAACTTACACACCAGTATTCAAACCAGCTAACAGACAAATGGATAAACAAAACATGGTATATACATTAAGATGGAATATTATTCATCCATAAAGAGAAATGATGTGCTGATACATGCTACAACATGAATGAAACTTGAAAACATACTGAGAAAAATAAGCCAGTCACAAAAGGATAAATACTGCATGACCTTGCTTATATTAAATAAGCAAACATATAGAAACCAAAGTTTTTTTAGTGGTTATCAAAAGAGAGTAGAAGAGAAGACAAAAGAAGGATTTTTTGCTTAGGGATCTTTGAGTTTCTGTTTGTGATGGTATAATGATTTGGAAAAGGATAGCAATAGAGGGTGGACAATGTGAAAAATATAATCAATGTCAGGGTTACACATGTAGAAATTGATGAAATGGTAAATGTTTCATTGTATATATTTTTTCTAGAATAATTTTTAAATGGAATTTTATTTTTCGCTTTTTAAAAGCATTTCTTTCAGTTACATTAAACTCGCAAAACAAAACCTGAATGCTTTTCATAATTTTGACTGCTCTCCTAGTATAAGCTTATCCTTGTTTCCACTCTCTACTGTGTAGGGTGAGAATTGTAGGCGTTATAAACATCTTCCATAAACATTTCTACTTTTTTAGTTTCTTTCTTTCTTTCTTTCTTTTTTTGTTTTACCATGTAGTTGTGTATGAAGTAGCCGCAAAAATATTGATTTATTCTGAATAGAGGTCGTAACACTTTGAAATTCCTGCTATTATACATTTTTTACCATACTTTTTCCATGATTATGCTTGCCAAATTTATATATGTCACTCAACAATTTTAAGGACTAACAAATGCCTCTATAATAAGAAATTTGACATTTAGATGACTCAAATGAGCATGAATTTCATAAGAGTTTGAATAATAGCTCTTGATCGCTGAAGTATAGTTGACAGATATCAACACCACATTTCTAATTATAACCCTCACATTAACTTATTCTGTTGAATGGAATTCCTCCTTAACTGCCCAGGTCAAATTGAAAGCAAACCTACATATAAGTATAAAAATGTGGACTTTTTCTGTTAACAATTTAAGGGGTAGCTTTTTTTTTTTTTTCTATACTGGGTCAACACACACGTATATACATGACAGACAGAATGAAGTCAACTTTTAATGACTCAATTATTTTTTTAATGACAGTAAGACTTGCAGGCTTAGTACTAGATAACTTTAAATAAATTATGTGTTATGAGCCTAAAAGTATTGCTATAAAATGATTTGTTTCAAAATTCAAATGTCATATATTTGTTTCCATCCCTTTATTGGTGATTACAAAAAGTTCATAAAAATTGTATTTTCTACTTCAAATATTTGTCAAGGAATGCAGCATCAACACATTTTCTCGAAATAAATGAATAAACAGTTAATATAACATGTAAGAAAATTTAAAAAGTAAGAAGGGTTACATATGTAGTAACTATTGAAAAATTTCATTTTATACTCATCCCACCTGGTAATATTAACTTGGGAAGAACGATGAAAAAGGAAAAAAATAAAATAATTAACGTTCAAAAAATAGTTACAAAGAAAAGATGTTCAGTGTATTTTTTAGTTTCATATTTTTGCTTAAGCTCTCCAGAATGTTAGGAAAGTAAATCTGTTACCTACTACTCCTGTCCCTACTGAAGCTGTATGTAATGCTGTTCAAAATCGGAAGGCTGAATTACACTGAACTATCTAATGGATAATATAAGAGTTTTAAATAGCAATTTAATCTGTTCAATGACACAAGAAGCTGTTATTCACCAAAGACCTTGTAATTAAGTTAAGGGATATGTTTTAGTCCATTAGCAAATTATATATCACAGAACCACAATGAATTAAAATGACCAGTCACTGTGTGTTGCTACGGCTAATGAGACTTTTTTTGTCGTTGTTTGAAATTTACCTGCTTTATTTGAGCTTAGATAATGTGATACTGATGTTGAAAATAACATGTTGTTTTGTTTCTGGTGCTTTATATGTTCAGCAAATCCTTGTAATGTTGTAAATGTCTAATGACAGCCTAATGCAATTGTGGGTTGTTCTAAATGTCAAAGATCCAAATAATGATGCTCTTGTCATTAAAAATAAAAATCACAGCAGTGAGATGTCTCACATTGTGATTTTGGAAACCAATATCTGGCAATGTTTCTATTATATCACAACATGAAATAAATTTGGTTACAGTGAAATGTTTTATGGATTTCATATAAAATGTAGAATATTGGCACTGAATTTTTATTCTACTTAACCAATCTTGAGCACAAGTTTTATTTCACAACATTGTTCTAATTTTAAAGACAGGAAGAAAGTGGAAGAAAATAGTCTTCTGTAATTATGCTGTGTTTTCACCTATGTGTAAATATACACATGTAATCATGTTGTAAAAAAAATATTATACTCTGTTTTTTAAACCTAACTTCACATAAGATACATCTAGTACACCATTAAAATAACTCCTTACACATCTATCTGTTGTTGCTATTGCTTACTAGAAGGGGGTAACAGAGTACAGGTTTTATTTGTAAAAAAATATTAACTTCAGGCAGGACTTAAAATTAGACGGAAAAAAAATTAGCCCAATTCATACTACCCAAAAATAGCCCCACCTAAAATTGTGCTAGTATGTCACATATATCTTTCTCTTTATAATATATATGTAAATGTGGAATGTTCTAAGTGCTATACACCTTATTGCTGAATATCACTACAGTCACCTTTGAAGTACTCCCTTAGAAAAGCTATGTACTGATGTCTATGCCTGTTCCACCAGTCAAAGCAATTTTCGAAGTCTTTCTGGAATGGCCACTGCACATGGTGGCACAGTGACAAGTTCATGAACTTAATTCTGTAGTTGTCTATGAGGGAGCTTTTAGCCAGTAAACAAATAGACACATTGGAACATCCTCCCTATTCACCTAATCTGGCCCCCATTGACTTTTTCTTTACCCAGAGATAAAGGAAATGCTGAAAGGAAGGCATTTTGCTCATGTTCAGGATATCAAAGGTAATAGGACAACAGTTTTGATGGCCATTCCACAAAAAGAGTTCCAAAACTGCTTTGAAGGGTGGCCTAGGTGATGGCATTGGAGCATAGCTTCTCAAGGAGAGTACTTCTAAGGTGACCATAGTGATATTGAGCAATGATGTATGTATCACTTTTTCTAGGATGAGTTCATGAACATACTTTTCAGACTTCATATGAGGAGATTGATGACATCATGGGTTAGGTCAGGCACACTTTATTCTTCAAGATCAAATCTTTGATTCTGAACACTTTAAAGGTGTTTTTTTTTTTTTTTTTTTTTTTTTTTTGCAGCTGATTTGTCCAATGCAATATGTCATTTGATTTCTTGTTTCCACAGGTGTTGATTGTGGAGCCAAGTAAAATGAAATCCTTAACTACCTCAAACTTTTCTCTGTTTATCAGAAAGTGGCTTATTGATCCAGTTGTGAGGATTTTTGTTTTCCTTAGTTGTCGGGAGCGGGCCCCCCTCTCCCAACATGAGGATCAAGGAGGGCCTCTTAAGAGGGGCTTCACAACCCCTCGGTTTATGAGACTATATTGGGACAATCTGACCAGGAGCTTCTGAGGAATAGAGATCAGAGGACTGGATTTCAATGCAGCATGCCTGATAGCACTGAGGCCTGCCCGGCTTCACTGGCTTCCCCCTAATTGCATTCCCCCCTCCCTTTTCTCCACATACACAGGTTTACAAGCTAACCCTTGAAAAGCTCTCAAGGACAATTCTCCACATGGCCATTAAAACTACACAAGCATCTCACTCGGTACAGCAAGAAAGAACAAATAAACTTCTAGATTCTTTATAGTTGGTATGGCAAATTGATAAACACTGAAGAAACATCTTTCTTAGTGCAGCTGGCTTAATTAGGGAATGGCAGGCTCTGACTATCTGCACAGGAAGATATAAATAAAAACTTAGAGAAACAAATGGAGACGGCCAAATGGTGAAGCCTTGAGAAGTTTACCCCTCCGTACCTTCCACTTTGAGGTACGAATAAAACCATTAATTATGTTCACTGACACTTAACACCTGGTTCAAACCATTATCCAAAAAGCCTTGGCAATTAAGTAAAAGAAGAAGACCACTAGGGGTCACTTTCTTGTTAGCCAATAATGTTGGGTCAGTTTCTTGTTAACCAATGGTTTATATTATGAAGAAAATAGGGTGACCACTACGTCACCTCACCTATAAAGAATAAAGACGGACAGCTCTCGACACACAGATCTCTTGCTCTCTAGGTCGGGCTGCCTTAAACCAGAAAATTTCTTTCCTGTCTCCTTTATTCATTTCCCGCCGACGTCTTCCCTCCCTCCGTGCGGGACCCTGAAAAGTGTTGGGGCTGGCCCCCGGCACTTAGTGAGGACAGGATCTTTGATCATCATCAGTAAATGCTTCAAGTCCTCTTCACTTTTTCATCAAAGTTGCATAATCTGCATAACGCAGGTTATTAAGGGTCTTCGTCCATTCCTGATGCCCCATTCTTCTTCTTTTTAAATCTCAATCTCAATTTGATTTAATTTAACATTTTAATTAGCAGACAATCGCAATCTGTTCCACCCAGGGCCCATTAAGCACTGATCTCATTAAGCACTAATCTGTTGCCACTCATAGTGACCCTATGGGACAGAGTATAACTGCCACACACGGTTTCCAAGGAGTAGTTGGTGAATTGCCAACCTTCTGAATAGTAGCCAAGCACCTAATCACTATACCATGAGGGCACAACTATAATTAACTAATTCTGTTTAAGTGCTGCCTAACTGAATTTGACCAATGCAGGAACTAGAATTTTTATTCTGCCTGTCAAATATATGTATCTTATGTACTACCTATCTGTGTATACTGATATATTGATACTTCTTTACTTCATACTTTTATTTAAACTACCAATAGATTTTGACTGAACACACATTCTGTAATGAAAGCTATGGGTTGTTTGTTATAAACACTTATAAAATGAACTGCAACAGTTTAAAGTCTGTTATGAGTTAAGTGCTACGTCTGCTAACCAAGGGGTCAGCAGTTCAAATCGGCCAGGCACTCTTTGGAAACTCTATGGGGCAGTTCTACTCTGACCTGTAGGGTCACTGTGAGTCAGATCTGACTCGACGGCAGTGGGTTTATTCATATATATGTCTTCAGTTCCTTCTCATTAAGGAACTAATAATATTCCTTTATGACAGTGGCTAAAATGTTGTTCTGTCAGGAGTTCTTTTCTAGTACATCATAAATGCATTCACCTATAAGTTTCATCTTTCAGGATTCTCATTTTCAATGTTAACTGATTTTATTTTATTTTTTTGCTTCATAATCTAAATACTGTTTAAATAATCATGTGTCATCTCTGCTAAAGACTAAAGTGTTTCTCTTTGAGGAACAGCGTTTAAGCTATGAAATCACCAGTCCACAGCATGGCAATGATGGTAATGTTGAGATGGTTAGCAGCCTTTCATAAGAGTAGTCACTTCCTGTCCATAGAGTAGCACAAACTAGGCTGCTAGTCAAAAGGTTAGAAGCTCAATCCACCAAGAGGCTCAACTAAGAAAAGGCCTGGTGATCTATTTAGAAAAAGTCAGTCTTCAAAAACCCTATGGAACACAGTTCAACTTTGACCCATACATGTGTCACCAAAATCTATATGCTGAGCAAGTATTAGGAGAAGTTAGACTATATATAAAAGAATAGTGTATCAAAAATCAAGGAAGACTCATTAACAGCCTCAGTTATGCAGATGACACAGTGTTGCTTGCTGAACGTGAAGCAGCTTTGAAACACTTGCTGATGAAGATCAAAGACCACAGCCTTCAGTAAGTATGACATCTTAACATCAAGAAACAAAAATCCTTAGAGTTGGACTGATAGGCAACATTAGGATAAAGGAAGAAAAGATTAAACTTCTCCAGGATTTCATTGCATTTGGATCCACAATCACAACTCACATGAAGTTTGAGAACTAAGTCCGTGAACTTAATTGTTCTAAATGCTACATATCTCACTGCTGAATGTTGCTAAAGTCACCTTCGCAGTACTCCCCATGGGAAACTATGCCCTGATGCTCTGATGGCTAGTCCACCCATCAAAGCAATTTTGGAACTCTTTCTGGAACGGCCATTGTGCATGGAGGCAAGGCAGTGAGTTTGCATACTTTATTGTACAGTTGTCTGTGAAGGAGTTTTTAGCCAGTAAACAAACAACCGATCTGGCCCCCTATGACTTTTTTTTTTTTTAATCCAAAGATAAAGGAAATATTGAAAGCAAGACATTTTGATGACATTCCAGACAAGAAAGGTTATACAACGATAGTTCTGATGGAAGTTCCAGAAAAAGAATTCCAAAATTATTTTGCAGGGGAGTACTTGGATGGTGACCATGGTGATACTCGACAATGAGATAGATAGTACTTTTACTAGGATGAGTTCACTAGCTTAAATAGAAGTTCTTGTAGAAGCAGCAGCCGAGACTTCAAAAAACACATTGCATTTGGAAAATTTGCTGCAAAAGACTTCTTTAAGGTGATGAAAAGCAAAGATGTCACCTTGAAGACTAAAGAGCATCTGACGCAATCCATGATAATTTCAATCACATTATATGCATGTGAAAGCTGGATAAAAATAAAGAATACAGAAAAATGGCACCTTTGAACTGTGCTATTAGAGAAGAATATTGACTATACTATGGACTGCCAAAAGAATGACTAAATCCATCTTGGAAAAACTACAACCAGAGTGTTCCTTGGAAGCAAGGATGGAAAGACTGTGTCATCTTACATATTTTGGACATGTTGTCAAGATGAATCTATCCCTGGAGAAGAACATCGTGTTTCATAAAGTGTAGGATAAGCAAAAATTGAAAGAACTTCAACAAGATGGATTGACATGGTGGCCGCAACAACAAGTGTGCTTGAGCACACCAACAATAGTGTGGATGGTGCAAGACAAGGCAGCATTTTGTTCTGTTGTGCATAGGGTTGCTGTGAGTCAGAACTCACTTGACAGCACTTAATAACAACAGCAGATGGTTTAGAAAAGCATAGCTTCTGCCAGAACCAGCCTTGCACTAGACCATCCTGAATGAACAACGGATCCTCAGGAGCGAGAACTGCACTGCGTTCACTGGCAGTTTGCATTATTAAAGAAAATTTTTTTGTTCTTTTCTGTCAAATCAAAATGCTTCTGTAGTATATCAAGCAACTGCTTGTTTCAGGTATCTATCTCATTTGCCATTGCTGCTGGATTAAGGTCAAAGTTGACATCTGAGCATACATTGATAATTCTTCCTAGTAAGCAAAGAGGATGATCCTGACAACCTATTTTAGGTTGGAATTTTATTTCTTACCTGATTCTATTTAACCACTTCAGTAATACACTTAGTAGGATCATCATATCTGCTGTATAAAAAGGCAAGTTTGACATTTTAGCAGAGATTAAGTTCATTAAAAACATTCTATCTATCACAATTGTGCTGGGTGCCATTACAAATTCAAACCAAGTGTATAGGCATATTTAATCCATGCGTATCTAACAGAGAGATAGCATTTTCCAAAGCATATTTGTTGTAAGCACACATCTGTTGGTTACACATGACTAGCTAATCCTATCTTGGGACTGATTATGTAAAACTACGAGCACCATATGTCATTATCCTAGAATATTTGTATGGGTGAGTTCATTAAAATTTTCAGATCCTGTTTTTCCTCCAAAATAAAATAAGTTTGTAGAATTAAAAGTATTGCTCTTTTATTTTTTAAAAATAAGAATTAAATGTAAATTGTGATGAAGACAGCATTTGTTGGTTATGCTCTAATGCTCATGTTTACAGCTATTCACTAAAAATTTGTTCAAAGTCACCTCTAAGGTGCTACAATTGATTTTCATGCAAGTGTCATGTGATAAGATTTAATAGGAAAAGGGAAATGTTTCACAAATTAAAAGAAGAAATTCATTTTCAAGTGCTTCAACACATCTGTTGATTAAATTACTTTCAATAGGGTAACTTTTATTTTCAAAGTCAAAATATTTCCAACGAGTAAGCAAACAACTGAGAAAATTAGATAACTATAAATTGTATATACATTTGTTACCAGGTAAACTCTAAATTATGTTGAAGCCATTAATTAGTTTATATTTATTTGCATAATATGATGCCATATGTAGTTGTAAACATACTTCCAAAGAGATTCTTTAGAAGAGCTATTTTATTCTTCTACCTCACTTTTTTTTTTTTTTTAATTTAACATGACTGAGTGAAAATGTACATTCACATATAAATTTACATGCAGCTTCCACTGCTCTCCCTGTCCGGTGACTGCACACTATTCTTCTCTGCTCCATACCTGTCTCATCCTCCCAACAGCCTCCTTTCCCCTCCTCTCCGTCCACTTCCGTTCCTCCAGCCAGAGGTCAGCAAGATGATATCCTATAGATGTATGGAACCATAAAGTGCTTCCAATATATGGTCACTCTGCATTGCCAAGTCCAATCCATTCCTGTCCAAAGAGTGGACCTTTGTTATAATTTATGGGAAAGGGCAGCATCAGGGCCGGGGACCATGCTCTCAGTGGAACCCCCAAACCACTGGACCATCAATTGAGGTCTTTTAGTGGAGATCTCAGGATGCACCCCTTTTTATTCTTGTGTTGCCAGTGAGAATCCTCTCTGTGAGCTCCATCGTAGCTATCACTGGTGGTGGCCGGGCACCATCCGGTTCTTCCGGTTCCAGGTCGATGAAGGCACCCACTCTTGTGGGTCTCTCTGTCTTCTCGGTTGTCTTTACCGCATGTCATTTTGGTCCTCGGTGAGCATCCGTTCCTGCTGAGTTGGGACCATTTGCTGTGTCCTGGGATGGCCGCTTGGCAGCTTTTAAGATCCCAGGTGCCACTCACCAATGTGGGGTGCAGAGAGCTCTCTTAGCAAACCGCTAGTTGTGCCAATTGGCAAAGAATTCACCTAAGAGCATTGTCCCCCGCCCCCCGCCCCAGCTACTCTATCCTTGCAGTATTGAGTTAAGATGGAAGGTGTACTTGTTATGCTGAAGTCCACTTAATGTTGTTCTTGTTTCTAATGTGTGCTGTCACCGCTTTCTCCCAACTAGATTTCTAGTAACTATCTAAACTAAACCCTCTCCCCTCACCCTCCCTCCCTCCCCTACCTTGCAGCCGTCAAAGAGTTTTTCTATACACAAGTCTGTTTTTGAGATCTTATCGTAGAGGTCTCATACAGTATTTGTCCTTTTGTCACTGACTACTTTCACTCAACATAATGTCTTCCATTTGAAACCAGGTTAGGAGATGTTTCCTGGAATCATCGTTATTCTTTATCATTGTGTAGTGCTCCATTGAGTATATGTACCACAGTTTACCTATCCATTCTTCTATTGTTGGGCATCTGGGTTGATTCCATCTTTTTGCTATCGTGGACTGTGCTGCGATAAACATTCAGGTGCATGTGTCCTTTGGTGTGAAAGGCCTTGCTTCTGTAGGATATATTCCAAGTAGTGGAATTACTAGGTCAAATGGTATATCGATATCCACTTTTTTAAGGAAGTGCCAGATGGCCTTCCAAAGAGGCTGGACCATTTTGCAACCCCATCAACAGTGTAGGAGGGTTCCCCTTTCTCCACAGCCTCTCCAGCATTTGTTGTTTTGTGTTTTCTGGATCATGGCCAATCTTGTTGGGGTGAGATGGTATCTCATTGTTGTCTTGATTTGAATTTCTTTAATAACTGAAGATTGTGAACATGTCCGCGTGCGTTTTTTGGCTGCCTGGATCTCCTCTTTAGTGAAGTGTCTGTCCATCTCCTTTGCCCATTGCTTAATTGGATGGTTTATCTTCTTCTTATTGATATTTTGTAGTATCTTATAGATTATGGAGATCAGGCATCGGTCTGACATAGAGTTGACAAATATTTTTTCCCATTCTGTGGGTGTTCTTTTAATTCTATTAATAAAGTCTTTGGATGAGCAAAAGTGTTTGATTCTTAATCGTTCCCATTTATCTATTTTCTCTTCTGTTGATTGAGGTTTCTTTGACAGATTTTGGAGTCTGTCCTCATTGTGTATTAAAACTTCCATTGTTGTTCTTACCCTTCTACCTCATTTTTAAGAAATAATGGTAAACATGGGAAAGTCTACTTCCATGGAAATTAGCAGCATTGCAAACCCTATGGGATCAACTGTGAGTCAAAATCAACTTGATGGCAGAGTATTTTGAAAGATACTTAAATAGTAGTAATCTGAAAGTCCACTTTGTATTGTTTGGACACTCTTACATGTAGCTGAGTTAAAATACATGTATATACACTCAAACTTAAGCACAATCATAGTTAGAAGTAAGTCTGCAAAAGGAGCTCATCTGCATGGCTTCTCTTCTGAAGTGTTCCAAAGGGTGATGAATTCATAATGATCCACAGTAGACTGCAATTCCTACTTTATGTTTGTCCCCTTTGATCAAATAGTAAGAATATCCCTGGATTGCAAAAGACTCAGTAAGCAGAACTCTATCAAAAGAATATTCTGTTTGGCAGTATGTATTTGAAGTAACTGTTGTCAGAGAAAAGGCAGTTCAATATTCTTGTACTAAAAACACCACTTGACTGTATTATTTCATTTTCTTTTCTACTGCTCCAAAATCTTGTCTACCTGCCCATACTACACGGGTATTCAGATGTGTAAATCTAACTGCATGATTTTATGCTGCTCGACACATTGTTGTAGTAATTAGTGAAAAAAAAAAGAATTTAATGAATGCTTGCTAGCATATCAGGTTTAATTTTATTTTTTTAATTTAAAATTATTTTAAAATTTCAATTTCCCCAATTTTCCTCCATATTGTCAAGATTTGAGAAAAAAATCACTGATGTTTTTGCATTATTATAGCAGCTCACATTTTAAATTTTATGGAAATTCAGAAATCTTAACACAAATATTTGTGTAAAGAATAATACTGTTTTAAAGAGAAGAATCAGTTGACAAAATTAATTTATGACTTTAAAACTAACTGAAATGTATTTTCTGTCAATAAATTATGTTATTGTGATGAGAGTCACTAGATTTTTAAAAAAAGTTTCTTTTTGAAAACTAACGATATTCAATATAGCTTTACTTACAAGTATTACCCAGTAATCTAAAAGAAACTAAGAAAATAGGTTTTCTTTTGAACTATTTATATTAGAAGGAAAAAAATAGTATACATTACCTTATATTCAAATAGACTTAGTGAGGACAGGATCCTGTATTATTTCTTATTTGCTAATATTTTGAATGTAAACACTGCTGTTCATTTGCATTGTGGCTATACTAAAAATAAATTTTGTCAAATGTCATTTGAAGACACATTGTAACTAGTGAGTTTACTTGTTTCTTTACCTTGAATTATGGCCTTTTGATTTTATTATTAGTATCTAGGGAAAATTGGTATATTAGTTTTAACAGTTCAAAGATTTTCAAGTAAACATTGATATAAAATTATCCAATAGGAAAGGGAGCTGTGATGGCTGTGGCTTAGTCAGAAGTGAGCATTGTACGGGCTAATTTTGAGTGCCACACTCAAGGTGCGAGCATCGTCTTTGGCACAGAGCCTTACCATGAACTCCTTAATTGTGGATAATACTTTTCCCTTGAGTTCCTAGACTTCTGGATCTATGAGGCAGGAAAGACTAGGAGTAAAATGAAAATATTCCTCAATATACCCTTATCTAAGCTGGTCCTCCAGACCATCTACATTTCAAGTATTGAAAATGACAGATAACCTTGCATAATGGTAATATACCCCAAATGCTCATTTCTATTAGGTTGATTCTGAGATGTAACAACCCTATAGGACAGAGCAGAACCACTCCATACAGTTTTCTAGGAGAGTATAGTGGATTCAAACTGAAGACCTTTTGGTCAGCAGCCATGCTGTGAACCACTGAGCAACTAGGGTGCCAAATGTAAGGTAATGGGTAAAAAAAAGCCATACATGCAGAAAGAGACTGATGTTTTAGAGCACAACATTATTTTAGGAAATTAGACCTAATTCTTCTTTTATAATACATTTTATTCAAATAGAATGATATTTTTGAAGAAAATTTCTCATGAATGCTTTCAAATGTTTGGAAACAATGGAGATGAACAGCCTTTCATAAAAAGGATACAATCAAGAGCAAGAAAATTTCACAGCAGCTCTCACTTTTAATCTCTCTCTCATAAATATATATATGTATATATATATATATATATGAGCCCTGGTGGCACAGTGGTTAAGAGCTCAGCTTCTAACCAAGAGGCCCATAGTTTAAATCTACCAGGTGCTCCTTGAAAATCGTATGAGGACCATATGAGAACAGTTTTGCTCTGTCCTACAGGGACACTATGAGTCGTAATTGGCTAATGACATCAGGGTTACCCTATGGTTTAAATGTGTATATAACTATGAGCAATAGAGACTTGACTGGATGTTGTGAAAAGTCAAACACAACAGAAGAAAAACAGTAAATCAATAAAGGGGAACGATACTTAACACATGTATCACAGTTCTGCTCTACATATAATACACATACAGATAAACTTGATGGTTTGATTGAGACTAGAAGAACTCCAGAAAACATGATCTCAAGACACTCCGTTAGTCCAGAACAAAAATCATTCCCCCAAAATCTCATTAGACATGGATTAAACTAGACTACAAAACAGAACTCTATGTGTGTGCCAGTTTGTCTTATTGTGGATGTTTGCACATTTCCGTGATGCTGGAAGCTATGCCAGCGGTATTTCCATACCAGCAGAGTCACTCGTGGCAGACAAGTTTCACCCGAGGTTCCAGATTAAGACAGACTGGGAAGAGGAACTGGCCATCTACTTTGAAAAGAATTACCCAGTGAAAATCTAATGAGCAATAGCAGAACATTGACTTATACAATACCAGAAGATGAGGTCCCCAGGTTGAAGCCAGCCAAGTGCCGTAGCGTCGGAAGGCATTCAAAAGTTGACTGGAAAAGAGCTGCCTCCTCAAAGTAGAGTCTGCATTAATGATGTGAATGGAATTAAACTTTCGGAACTTTGACTTGCTGATGTGGCATGACAGAAAATGGGAATAAATGGAAGCAAATATTAATAATTGGAAAATGGAACATTCAAAGCATGACTAGAAAAACTGGAAATAGTCAAAAATGAAATGGAATGCAAAAACATCTATATCTGAGGCATCACTGAGCTGAAATGGACTGTTACAAGTCACTTTGAACTGGACAATCATGTGGTCTGCTAGGAATGACAACTTAATGAAGAATGGCATTACACTCATTGTCAGAAAGAAGATTCCAATATCTATCCTGAAGTACACCTCTGTCAGTGATAGGATAATATCCATAAACATACAAGCAAGGAAGGCTGATATGACTGTTACTCAAATTTGTGCACCAACCGCTAAGGCCAAAGATGAAGAAACTGAAGATTGTTATGGGCTTCTGAAGTCTCAAATTGACTGACAATGCAATCAGAATGAATTGATAAAAATATTAAAATTAATACAACCAAAAGCTGGTTCTTTGAAAAGATTTACAAAATTGATAAACCATTGGCTGAATTTACAGTAGAAAAACAGCAGAAAAACAAATAACCGAAGAAATGAGATGGTATATATGTCACACAGATGCAACTGAAATCAAAGCATCATAATAGAATACTAAAAAAATCTGTACTCTAACAGATTTGAAAACCTAGAAGGAATGGACAAACTTCTAGTTTCATATCACCGACCGAGATTATCACAAAGAGAAACAGATCAGCTTAATAAACTTTTCACAAAGGAAGAGATTAAAAAATCATCAAAAAACTGCCAACCAATAAAATTCCTGGCCCAAATGGTTTCACCAGAGAATTCTCCCAAACTTTTAAAGAAAAGTTAACTTTGGTACTATTGAGGATATTTTGCACTATAGAAAAGGATGGAATACTCCCAAATTTGTTCTATGAAGCCAGTATAATCCTGATACCAAAGCCAGGGAAAGATCCCAGGGGAAAAAAAAAAAACTGACCAATATCACTCATGAAGCTAGGTTCAGAAAATATCAGCAAAATTCTAGCCAATAGAATTCAACAGCACGTAACAAAATAATTTGTATAATCATGTTGGTTTCATTCCAGGGATGTAAGGCTGGTTCACCATCATAAAAACAATTAATGTGACCAACCACATAAATAACACAAATGTTAAGAGTCACCTGATTTTGTCAATTGATGCAGAAAAGGCACTTTACAAAGTCCAAAATCTATTCAGGCTAGAAACTGTCAGAAAAACAGGAATAGAGGGGAACTTCCTTAATGCAATTAGTGGCATCTACGGAAAGCTGACTGTCTTCATCATCCTAAATGGTGAAAGACTGAAAGAATTCTGCTTGAGAACAGGAACTTGACAATGATGCCCACTCTCACCACTTCTGTTCAACATTGTGCTAGAAGTTCTAGCCAGAGAAATTAGACAAGACAAAGAAACCAAGGGCATCCTCGTTGGCAAAGAAGAAGTAAAAATATCCCTATTTGCAGATGATATGACTGTATATGTAGAGAATCTTAAAGAGATCATAAGTAAACTACTTGAACTAACAGAAGAGTTCAGCAAAGCATCAGGATATAAAATAAACATAAGTAAACAGTAGGATTCATTTATACCAAGAGATCCAAGAAGAAAATCACCAAATCAATGTTATTTACTATAGCCCCCAGTAAGGTAAAATGCCTAGGAATAAATCTAACTAGAGAAATAAGAAACCTGTACAAAGAGAACTACAAGACCTTAATGCAAGAAACCAAGAGAGACTTACATAAATGGAGAAACCTACCCTGCTCATGGATAGGAACACTTAACCTTGTGGAAACTTCTATTTTGCAAAACAATCTACTGATACAACGCAATCCCGACCCCCCCCCCCCAGATTCTGGTGTTATTTTCTAGTGATATGGAGAAACAAATCACTAGCTTTGTTTGAAGAGGGACAAGTGGAATAACACTGAAGAAGAGGAGCACAGTGAAACACTTCACACTGCCGGACCTTAGAACCTATTACACTGCCACAGTTGTCAAAAAAGCCGGTTACTGGTACAAAAAGAGACATGTAAATGAATGGAACACAGTTGAGACCTCAGAGATGCTGCCATCATCTTATGAACAGTTGATATTTGACAGAGGCCCTATTTGCAAACTATGCTAAACAGTCTCTTTTAACATATGATGTTGGCAAAATTGGATATCCATCTGCAAAAACTTGAAATAAGACCCATATCTCACCCCTTACACAAAAACTAACTCAAATTAGATCAAAGACCTAAATATGAAACTTAAACTGACTAAAATCATGCAAGAAAAAATAAGGTCAACAACGGAAGTTCTAATATATGGCTTAGATAGACTTTAAAAGCTGACAAGCATGATCAAGAGAAAATAGATAAACGGGAGCTACTAAAAATCAAACACTTTTGCTTATCCAAAGACTTTATCAAGAGAATTGAAAGACTACATACAGAATGGGAAACAATATGGCAAAAACATGTTAGACTGATGTCTTATCTCTATAATCTATAACTTACTACAAAATATCAACAAGAAAAAGGTAAACAACCCAATTGACCAGTGGGCAAAGGAAATGGACAGACACTTCACCAAAGAGGACAATCAGGCAGCCAAAAGACACATGCAGCAATATTCACAATCATTAGCTATTAAAGAAATCCAAATCAAAACTACAATGAGATACCGTCTTACCCCAACAAGGTTGGCTATGATCCAAAAAAAGCCCAAACAACAAATGCTGGAGAGGCTGTGGAGAGATTGGAACTCTTCTTCACTGCTGGTGGGATTGCAAAATGGTACAACCTCTTTGGAAAGCAATTTGGTGCTTGCTTAAGATAGTGGAAATAGGTATACCATTTGATCCAGTCATCCCACTGCTCAGAATAAATTCTGCAGAATCAAGTGCAGTCACATGAACAGACACATGCACATGAATCTTTATTGGCAAGAAGACGGAATCAACCGGATGCTTGAGCCCATTGTTGCAGCCACTGTGTCAATCCACCTTGTTGAGGGTCTTGTTTTTCACTGACCCTCTACTTTACAAGGCGTAGTGCACTTCTCCAGAAACTGATCCCTCTTAATAACAAGGACTTTCTATTCACCTTTAATTTGCAATGGTTCTTTTGACTTCCCTTGTCATTTTTGAGGAATTCAGGGCAATTGAATATATCTCAGCATGAGCAGACAGGATGATGACTCATGATTAGATTGAGATTGTGTGTTTCAGAGAGCACAAAAGTGATCTGTTTTCTTTGTATACATTTTCAAAAGTCAACTGTGTCCCATTACTGGTGATGTTAACTTTGGTCAGTTTGATTAAGCTGGTATGTGATTTAATGTACTCTAAAGTTATTAAGTACTAAATACATTGTGAGAAGATTCTATGTGTATATGCTGCTCCTCATCAAACTTTTACCTATCTCTCTAGCTTTCTCCATTCATTAATGTGCCTCACCTGAATCCAATATCATGAGAATAGTTGCAAATTCATGATTTTCTAATTGGATGATTCTTTTTCCATTTGTTGAATGACACTGTATGGAAGAGGTTTTCTTTCTTCCTTATGTATTGACTGGATTTGTCACATCAGGTTGGAGTTTTCATTTAAAATTTATTACCATGGATATTTTTTGATGCTTAAACTTGGTAGTGGCAACTTCTTCAAGATGACTTCTGTACACTTTTACAAGATTGCTTATATTTTTTAATGCACTTTATCTTCCTTTTGATACAGCAGTATATTTAAACTAATCTTTTATTTTCCATGTCCCAACCCATAAGTCAACCATTTCTCCAAAAATCCTTGGTTCTTTTCTGTGCAGAATGGAGTGCTAAATGCATTTGTTGTTGTTAGGGCACAATTATTCTTAAGATATCTCCACTCACAGAACATTATTTGTGTGATATATACATGCATATACATGTATACATGCAAAACACTCCCACTGTTAGGCAAAAAAACCTACATTTGCCTCTATATCCCAACCTAACATCGCAGTGTTTATTTTGGTCTTCTCCTATTCCATGCTGATAACTCACTTTGAAAGGTGAGATATCTGTCTCCCACTGTCCTTATTACAGTAGCATTTTTCTCAAGTCTCCTACATTACTGAAACTTTTTGCCACAATGAGGTGAAAGGGGAAAGGAAGAAGGAAGCAAGAAGAGAAAAAATGAGTGCTAGTGAGAAAACTTGGCTCTGAATGTTCTGGGCACTGCTCTAATGCTGAATAAAGCTCAACCTGAAGAAGCATGTGTGGTTCCCAGACTCTGCACCTGATACCCTGTGCTTCTAAATGTTGTGCTATATTTGGGAAACCTCTTAGCTTTTGGTTTAGTCCAACTATACTGACCTCCCTTCTACAACGTGCTGTCACTACCTTTGCCTAAACTGGAAGAACTAAATGATTCCCAGCCACCTCCAGTGTCTGCCTTGACAGCCAATATAACGTCAAACTCCCTGAAGGAGTGGAAGAAAAACAGGCATACAGAACTAGAATTCTGTAAAAAGACCAGATTTGCTGGTGTGACACCCTGGAGGGTTACCCAAGAGCATGGCTGCTGGTCTCACTCCTACCTCAGAGCTAAAATTAGTACCAAAGACAGTTCTTCAGACAAAAATTGTACTGGGCTCTAAGACATGAGGCTGTTGGAGCAACTCCCCTTTACTAATGAGAGGGGAGGGTGGAGCCATGGGGACAGGAGTAGACCGAATGAATATAGAAAGTATAGAGTGGAAGGGGTGAGTGTGCTGTCACAGAGGTAGGATAACAGATAGACTCACATAAGGGTTTCTGTATGGAGTTTAATACAGCAGATTGACTGTAAATTTTCACTTAACCACAACATAGTGCTATTTAAAATAAATGCAATTGGAATTTGTATTTGATTATACATTATATATATAATACATATGTTACATGGATCTCTTTGGGCAGAATAGACATTTTCATGATGTTCAGTCTTTGTATCCCTGAGCAAGGTACATTTCTCCATTTATATAGGTCTCATTTTGTTTTTTACAGTAGAGTCTTAAAATTTTCTTTGCATAGTTCTTTCACCTCTCTGGTTAGATTTCTTCTCAAGTATTTTGTCTTTCTCGAACTATTGCAAATGGTATCAGTTCGCTGATTGCCTCCTTAATGTTCTCTTTGTTGATATGAAAGAATCCAACAGTTTTTTTTCTTATTGTGATTAACTGAAAGTATACAATCCAAATCAATTTTGCCTGCCCACCTATCTGCAGTTCCTCTTCTCCCTTGTCCTGTGACAGAACACTCCTTCTTTTCATTAGATACTTGCCCTATCCTCTTAACAACTCCTGCCCCCTCCTCTCCACCATCTTCTCTCCCATCTAGAAAAGCCCAGCCTCCTATAAATGCATAGAACCATAAAGTAAACACACCACATGATCACATTGTGTCCCCAAGTCTACTCTATTTTTGTCTGAAGAGTTGACCTCAGTAGTGTTTTCCAGACAGGGGCAGCAGCAGGGCTAGGGGCTATTCTCCCAGGGGAACTTCAGGCTGTCAGGACACTAATTCTGGTCTTTTAGTAGAGTTCTTGAGCTGCATTCCTCTTTTCTCAGGAACTCAACATTGTGTGCCCCATCACAGCTGTCTTTGATGGTGGCTAGTTACCATTTGGTTCTTCTGACCACATGTTGATACAGTCTCCCTTTCACGTGGGCCTGTCTGTCTCCTGAGCTCTTTTTCCATCCTGTCTTTGCTGTTCTTGGTGATCACCTGTTCCAGCTGAGTTGGGACAATTTTGTGTACCTCAGATGGCAGCTTGCTAGATTTTAAGACCCCAGATGCCGCTCACCAATACAGGGTACAGAAAACTTTCTTAGCAATAGCCAATAATGACAATTGAGCTCACTGTTTCCCAAGTGCATGGCTCCCAGATCCCCACTCCTGGTATTCTATCCTTGCACTATTGGGTTGAGATTAGAAGAGCTTTCAGGTGATCTACTTTCTACTGGATGCTGTCAACTGCCTACACCTAACCAAATTTCTATCAACTTTCTAATCCATTCATTGTGCAACCCTCGCTCCCTACCCCCACCCTTTTAGCCATCAAAATTCTTTTCTTCTGTACATAAGTCTATTTTTAAGTTCTTATAGCAGGGGGCTCATACAGTGTTTGTCCTTTTTCAATGACTGATTTCGTTCAGCATAATGTCTTCCAACTGAAACCAGGTTATGAGATGTTTTCTAACATCATCATTTTTTATCACTGCATTTTGTTCCATTGAGTATATATGCCATAGTTTGTTTACCAATTAATCTGTTGATGGGCATCTAGATTAATTCCATCTTTTAGCTATTGTGGACTGTGCTGCAATAAACATTGTGCACGTGTCTGTTCCTGTGACAGACTTTGTTTCTGTATAATAGATTCTGAGCAGTAGGATTA